>CM073731.1:82028827-82628827 GCA_037113605.1 Calophaca sinica
TATTCATGTGTTTTTATATCTGTGTCTGGTCAAGTACTAAGAGAGCGTCTGATCTTCTTGAGACAACACTGTGACATACTTCTGGCACGTGGCAAGCTTTTTGGCATCAAAATTAGCTCAGCGTCTTATCAAGCATGAAATTTGTAACATCCCAACTTTCTTAAGCTTAGTAATTAATTATACTAAGTGTTAAGCCTAGTTGAGTTTAAGTTGTGAGAAGTTGTGTGATTATGTTTAACTTTAACTTGAACCCAAGAATGAAGTGAATATAATTACATAGAGTTTTGGTGTGTAAGTCATTGATTTTAAGTTGAGAATTAAGTGGGATTTAATCCTAGAAATGATTGAAAGTATTGGTTAGGAATTAATTGAAGTTAGATTGGGTTGAAAGGAGTTAAGATTGGATGAGTTAGGACGAGAAAACATGAGTTTATGCAGAAAACTCTGCTGCTAAATTCGCTTAAGCCCTTTGGATCACGGCGCCTCGCATTCTTTGTCAGTCGCTTCGCCCCATTTTCGCAAGCGAAATGGTCGCGCTAAGCGCGAATCGTGTTGGCGACCTCCGCTCGGCCAATTTCATTTGACCCGGCTGACCTCGCGTCTGCCCCATTCTCGCTAAGCGACTTCAGCTCGCTTAAGCGAGCTGCGACTTCCCTGTTTTGTTTTAAACGTCAGTTCTCTCTCTTTCTCTCACGCTCTCTCTCTCTCTTTTGTGACCTAGAAGAGAAAAAGAAAGAGGGAAAGAAAGGAGAAGAGGAAGAACGAAGGAGAAGGAAGAAGATAACATCAAGGCAGTCTTTCATTCTTCCATCCTCTCCATCCTTTCATGAGCTTTCTCATTCTCCCTCCCTCCTCATTTCGTGCTGCTACTGTGATTCATGGAGAAGAAAAGAAGATGAACTTCTAGGGTTCATGGAAATGGAAGAGAAGGAAGATCTGATATGGAATTTAGAGCTGAATGAAGAAAAAGATGGAGATGAAAAGCTTGGTTGGAGCTTTAATGGAAGTTGAAGGCAAGCCTAGGGTTCCAATTGGGGGCTTTTATCCCAAAGCATTTGGGAACTAAAAGGTAACATAGATTCCCCTCTCAAACTCCCAATTAGGGTGTGCTAGGAATTATTGTCTAATTCTAGAAGCAGATAGTTATTGTATAGATTATTACGATCTTGTATGGGGTTTAACTGAAATAGGGTTGGATTCTGTCCCCAATCCCCCTAAATCAATGTATGATGGTTGCTCAATTGTGAGTTCCACCGAGCTTCAATTGGGAATGTTTGGTTTAGAGTGGTCATTTGATAAATTGAGTCTGAATTAATGGAGGGTTTTATGTCTCCTTAAAATTAGTTCCATATTCCTATGATTTTTGGAATTGATTATAGTTGTATTGATGAGTTATGACCTTCGCATCAGGTTGTGTTGTGGTTTTAACGTCTAATGAAATAGTTCTTAATCTTGTTATTATTAATGTTTGGTTTTTGAGTCTTTGGGAGTATCTCGTGGAGATGGTTTTAAATGTGTTCATACACTTTAAAAGGACCTTTGAAACATTTGATTTGAATGCATGTTAATATGTTGTGTTAAATCCATTTGTTTCTTGATTGAATGCCCTTGGAATGCCCATATTAATGGATAAGATTGGACTTGAATAAACTTAATAATGTGTTAAGGTTCATTGTATATTGTTTATTGAAGAGCTCCATGGAAAGTCACTGCTATACTTTCCTGGACTCATTGTATATTGTCTATTGAAGAGCTCCATGGAAAGTCACTGCTATACTTTCCTGGACTCATTGGGTATTGTTTATTGAAGAGTTCCATGGAAAGTCACTGCTATACTTTCCTGGACTCATTGTGTATTATTTATGGGAAGAATTCCCTTTGTGAGTCTATGTTATACTCCCTGGATTCATTGTGTCTTGTTTGTCAAGAATTCCATTGAGAGTTACTTGGGTACTTTCTTGGATTCATTGTGCATTTTAAATGCTTATTGGATTGTGATAACATTATAGATTTCTTTATTATGAAGTTATAATGTTTGTATTGTTAGGAATTGTAACATGCATGTCTAATCTTTTACTATTGAATGTAGTATTATGGTCGACATAGATGTTAGTGATTGTGCTTTTCTCGAGGAGTTTTCTATCGTAGCACACCACGTATAGCTGAAAACATCGGTAAAGATTTTTATGAAAGTCTATGTTACTGAGTTGTGATAACTCACTATGTTTGGGGCGTTGTTTTCAGGTACTCATTGATCGGAGAATTAGAGAGCTCTTTTGGATGCTCGACATTATAGTTACAGGACTCTCGATGTCTCAATATCGGATCACGATAGAGTCGAGTCTGAGTTTTTCTTTAGTTAATTTTATTGTAATTATTTGTGGAAAAACCCTTCGGGGAAACTTTGTAATTAATGTATTTAAATTTTGAAATGTGCACTTTTTAAGTTAAAGGATTTTCTTTTTAAACAGATTCTAGTTTATCACGTTTTATCTAATTACCTGAATGGTTATTAATTAATTTTGACTTAATTAATCTTAAATTGTCGTAAGTAATACTCTGATTAGAGTCATGGTTTTACATTATGGTATCAGAGCAGTTCGATCTTATCGGACTATGAGTTATGTGTCTATAAGTGATCCGATTTAGGAAAGTGTCAGTTGTGACTGTGAATCCAAATTTTCTAATTTCTTTCGGTGAATTATTGAGGTAGGCCACCTCGAGGATTAAATCTGAAGAATGCAAAAAATGAAAGATGAGCAGATGTTAGCATAGTTGTTTTCTCGATTTATGAGATTCTTTAATATGTGGAAATACTCATACTTAGGGGTTAATACATATATGTAACTATTAGAAGAAGGAAACGGAAACCATGTCGTTAAATCTGAATGAAGACTTTCGGGTTTCTTCCCCAAAATTATAACCCATATATGGTTAGCCCTAATATGTTACTTGTTGTTTGAACTAAGTGATGAATGTGCTAGAACCTTGCCATTGTTGTTTGGCTTAAGTTTATGTGCGTGGACGATTCATGTGCAGTGCCTTGTTCGTTCCTTAAAGCATTGTACTCATATATGCGCGTCCTTGGGAAAGGATTTGGTAAATGCCTGCAAAAATTTGAATACTCTATGTTATGTTTGATTGTTGATCTTTCTTTTTATAGTATAAGAGTTTAAGTTTTGAAAATACAAAGTTAGAAAGTCATTGCGATATTTGTGATTTCACAAACGCGAATGAATTTCCTTCACTTTGGACTTTTCCATTGGTTGTTTCCATTCCTCGCATGAACCGATTTTGTGCTTGCTTGTGGATTGGAAACAAGAAGTGTCAGCATAATAATTGTTATGATACTTGATTTTGTAGTGCTGGATTTAAATGATGTTAAGCTTAAGTGTAGGTAAGTGACCTCTACTTGCATGAGTGATTGCCTCGATGGTTATGTGGTTCTTTGAAGAAAATGTTTTGTGACCCTTAATCAAGTCTATGGTTATGGTTTGAAGGAAATTAAGATTGATCCTCACCATTTCACATTGGAATGTTTTATTTGAGGCCCTAGTTGTGTTAAACTGAGTTGATGAATATTGTTCGTTTGCTAGATGAATTTTGAATGAGTTTAGTGGAGTTAAACCACCTAATTGTTTAAATTCATAAGTTCAATATGTTGATCTTTCATTCACAATGTTGATCCTTAATTCCTAAGCCTTAGTATTATTTTGCTTGGTTTGGAAAATATAAGTTTGTTAAGATGTTAAATTAATGTCTAGATTCATGATATTATATGGAATACGTTGTTCTTATAATTATCTTGTAATCGGTCTCTGTCTTGAATCCTTACTTGTTGTCAATTTAGCTTGAGTTGAGTTTAGGGTTTCCAATTCCTCTGTGTGGATGTGTGTTTTGCTTGATTCAAATGTGGGTTAGGGAAAATGCTTGAGAAGGGATTTAGGTACCTTGAGACATAATCACTTCGATGATTTTGTAATGTATTGAAGTATGATTTGTTGTGTATTTAATATGTCTTAAGTTACTCTTAAACTTGTATATATGTTGAACACTTATTTTTAGTGTTCTAAACCTTATAGGGTGAAGCTTGGTTGTGTGGTACTTTTAAAGCAGGAAAATGTGAAGGTCACTTTGGATATATTGAGTCTAGTGTGGCCTAGCACTCCTTATCAATTCATTGTTGTGACTCTTTAGTTTAATGACAATAAAGGTTGATAAGTGAGGGTTCTTAGTGGTGTGGTTTTAGTCCATTGTGATGAGCATTTATGATCGATTAGGTTTCCAACTCTTGTTAATCAATCAAGTTTGTTTGGCCTAACCATTATGAGTGGATCTTAGATTGATTGAGAACCTTGAAGCCATCTAAAAGGACTGATAGGACTTGATTAGACCACCTTAGTGTTTCTTGAAATAAAAAGGGATGTTGATAGTAGGATTTTCTAACGCCTAAGTTATAATAGGAAAACCTCAACGGGGATTAAGACCTAGTGAGGTAGAGAGAAACCCTAAGTCTTTTAGGTGTAGTGACCTTAGTGGTATTACTAGCCTAAGGAAGAGTAATAGACTATAGTCTTCGAACTATAAGAGTTTTAAGCATACTAAACCAGCGGAAACCCAAAGTTATTAATGTCTATATTAGATTCAATTGACTAGTGCATGAAGTGATTTCGCTTGACCAATTACAAATTCTGTTTTAACCGAATAAGAATCTTATTTGGAAAGAGGCCTAGTCTGTGATCGGTTAATGGAATCACCAAATTCTCTGGGCAAGTAGCTCATTTGTAGATATTAATCTTTGTTTGGATTCCCAATGATTTAGAAAGGTCCGTAAAGGTAGTTCAAGGTCAATGAGATAGATTATTCCCAAGAATTTTAAGAAATTATCTTTTTAAATGATTGTTGGTCAATTAGTTATTAGACCCGGCGACAGACAAGTCGACCCATGCTGTTATCAGTCATGGCGGCTTGGGTTCCCGATTTGAAATCCAGTTGAACCAAATAGGGGAATAAATCTATCAAGTTGCAGAGAGTAGGTAAGAAACTCCAATCGGAAGCGTAAGATTATGGGTGTGGTTTGATTGGTGGAAGCCTAAAGTTATTAATTTATACGAGTAATTCGTTAAGTTAGATTCGATGTGAGTCCATCTAGTCATTTACAAACTGCGTTTCCGACCGAATGAGATCTATCGCTCGGTTGAACCCTAGTCTATAACCGATTAGTGTGAATCGGATCAGTCTAATCGATGAACGTCTTTTAGAAGTTAAGTAACTTTAGAGTTTTTGTTCGCTAAACCAAGTTTTAACTAAGACTTAATATAAGGGGACTAGAGTGACGTGCCAATTCCCTTAGTTTAAGGAAACGTGCTTGTCGAGAAATTTCCATTTATAACGCCTGAAGGAGCGTTGTAAATGACAATTTTTCGAAAAGTGTCATAAGTTTATTCAAGGTGGCGATCTTGCAAGAGTTTTGCACCCTCAAGAGGGGAGTACATCCTATGTGTAACAGTGCGGGTAGCCGGGTTCAGTGGCCTAATTATAGCCTAGCAGAGAACCCAGGCCGTTACAACATAACGTGTTCTTTGAATGACGAGACAGTGGGGGACCTCTAGTCGAAAGAACCCTGTCCGTTACAGCTTCGGAAAAGCCTTGGGTGAAATTAGGATGCTTTAAGCATAAGAAGGAGTAAGGAGTCTACCCGTTTGGAATGGCGTAGAATCCGAATTAGTAGCGGGAGCTCAGAGAATAGATCCTACCTAAGGTTGAGGTTAGAAGGTATCTCGAATTTTGGGGACAAAATTCATAAAAAGGTGGGTAGTAATGTAACATCCCAACTTTCTTAAGCTTAGTAATTAATTATACTAAGTGTTAAGCCTAGTTGAGTTTAAGTTGTGAGAAGTTGTGTGATTATGTTTAACTTTAACTTGAATCCAAGAATGAAGTGAATATAATTACATAGAGTTTTGGTGTGTAAGTCATTGATTTTAAGTTGAGAATTAAGTGGGATTTAATCCTAGAAATGATTGAAAGTATTGGTTAGGAATTAATTGAAGTTAGATTGGGTTGAAAGGAGTTAAGATTGGATGAGTTAGGATGAGAAAACATGAGTTTATGCAGAAAACTCTGCTGCTAAATTCGCTTAAGCCACTGGATCGCGCTGAGCGCCCCTCAGCGCTGCTGTCAGGGGTCGCTTCTGCCCCATTTTCGCTTAAGCGAAATGGTCGCGCTAAGCGTGAATCGCGCTGAGCCACCCTCCCGCGCCAATGAATTTCAGCCGCAACAGACCTCGCGTCTGCCCCCTTCTCGCTAAGCGCCCGCAGCTCGCTTAAGCGAGCTGTGACTTCCCTGTTTTGTTTTAAACGTCAGTTCTCTCTCTTTCTCTCACGCTCTCTCTCTTTTGTGACCTAGAAGAGAAAAAGAAAGAGGGAAAAAAAGGAGAAGAGGAAGAACGAAGGAGAAGGAAGGAGATAACATCAAGGAAGTCTTTCATTCTTCCATCCTCTCCATCCTCTCACGAGCTTTCTCATTCTCCCTCCCTCCTCATTTCGTCGCTCTTTGTGATTCATGGAGAAGAAAAGAAGATGAACTTCTAGGGTTCATGGAAATGGAAGAGAAGGAAGATCTGATATGGAATTTAGAGCGGAATGAAGAAAAAGATGGAGATGAAAAGCTTGGTTGGAGCTTTAATGGAAGTTGAAGGCAAGCCTAGGGTTCCAATTGGGGGCTTTTATCCCAAAGCATTTGGGAACTAAAAGGTAACATAGATTCCCCTCTCAAACTCCCAATTAGGGTGTGCTAGGAATTATTGTCTAATTCTAGAAGTAGATAGTTATTGTATAGATTATTACGATCTTGTATGGGGTTTGACTGAAATAGGGTTGGATTCTGTCCCCAATCCCCCTAAATCAATGTATGATGGTTGCTCAATTGTGAGTTCCACCGAGCTTCAATTGGGAATGTTTGGTTTAGAGTGGTCATTTGATAAATTGAGTCTGAATTAATGGAGGGCTTTATGTCTCCTTAAAATTAGTTCCATATTCCTATGATTTTGGGAATTGATTATAGTTGTATTGATGAGTTATGACCTTCGCATCAGGTTGTGTTTTGGTTTTAACGTCTAATGAAATAGTTCTTAATCTTGTTATTATTAATGTTTGGTTTTTTAGTCTTTGGGAGTATCTTGTGGAGATGGTTTTAAATGTGTTCATACACTTTAAAAGGACCTTTGAAACATTTGATTTGAATGCATGTTAATATGTTGTGTTAAATCCATTTGTTTCTTGATTGAATGCCCTTGGAATGCCCATATTAATGGATAAGATTGGACTTGAATAAACTTAATAATGTGTTAAGGTTCATTGTATATTGTTTATTGAAGAGCTCCATGGAAAGTCACTGCTATACTTTCCTGGACTCATTGTATATTGTCTATTGAAGAGCTCCATGGAAAGTCACTGCTATACTTTCCTGGACTCATTGGGTATTGTTTATTGAAGAGCTCCATGGAAAGTCACTGCTATACTTTCCTGGACTCATTGTGTATTATTTATGGGAAGAATTCCACTGTGAGTCTATGTTATACTCCCCTGGATTCATTGTGTACTGTTTACCGAAGAATTCCATTGAGAGTTACTTGGGTACTTTCTTGGATTCATTGTGCATTTTAAATGCTTATTGGATTGTGATAACATTATAGATTTCTTTATTATGAAGTTATAATGTTTGTATTGTTAGGAATTGTAACATGCATGTCTAATCTTTTACTATTGAATGTAGTATTATGGTCTGACATAGATGTTAGTGATTGTGCTTTTCTGGGAGGAGTTTTCTATACGTAGCACACCACGTATAGCTGAAAACATCGGTAAAGATTTTTATGAAAGTCTATGTTACTGAGTTGTGATAACTCACTATGTTTGGGGCGTTGTTTTCAGGTACTCATTGATCGGAGGATTAGAGAGCTCTTTTGGATGCTCGACATTATAGTTACCTGGGACTCTCTGATGTCTCAATATCGGATCACAGATAGAGTCGAGTGCAGGTTTTTCTTTAGTTAACTTTATTGTAATTATTTGTGGAAAAACCCTTCGGGGAAACTTTGTAATTAATGTATTTAAATTTTGAAATGTGCACTTTTTAAGTTAAAGGATTT
Source organism: Calophaca sinica (assembly GCA_037113605.1). Taxonomy (NCBI): domain Eukaryota; kingdom Viridiplantae; phylum Streptophyta; class Magnoliopsida; order Fabales; family Fabaceae; genus Calophaca; species Calophaca sinica. Next base: position 82,036,980 of record CM073731.1, read on the forward strand.
TCTTTTTAAACAGATTCTAGTTTATCACGTTTTATCTAATTACCTGAATGGTTATTAATTAATTTTGACTTAATTAATCTTAAATTGTCGTAAGTAATACTCTGATTAGAGTCATGGTTTTACAAAATTAAATATTCTTCAGAATATTCTCACAGGTTGAATTTAATGTATGAGGTATCAAAGGTGATACCTTTAGCAAAAGGACAAGATCAACGTACACTTTTCAAATTGTGTCAGGGTGCCTTTTTTAAATGATTGTAAAGAATGTAGTACAATGTACTATTGTATGAAGATTCCTCAGAAAAGAAAAAACGGATATTTCTCCAAAAATATCTCATTCAAAAAGATTGGAGCTGATTCTCAATGGTAATAAAGAATATCTCTATGTATACTCCATCGCTAAGATTGAAGAAGGCTGGACAAGGGAGCAACCAAGCATTAAAGTTCCAAAGCATTCTGTGAATCAAATTGAATCATCTTTCAACGTCTTATTCTTTCAAAAGAAATTTTTTCTAACTTAATGATTTCAACTGTATTATCCTCTCTTGTTGAGAGTTGTTTTTCATTTCAAAACTATTCATTTTAAACAGTTACATGCCTTTCTAATAGCCTAATTCTTCAAAGGCTCGAATATACTGAGTTGTTTTGAGAAGTTGTGAGTATAGTCAAGGTTAGGCAGAAGTTTACTCTCAAGTAATTTTTGTAGTATGTGAGATTATAGTGAAATATCCTTCAGGATCGAAGGGGCTAGACGTAGCTACCAGGTTGGTGGTAAACTAGTATAAATCTCTGTGTCTGATCTTCTTTTGTTCTCTGGCTCTTACTTATTTGTGTTTTTTAAACATGTTTTATTACCCTATAGTTTCAGTGTCCGATATTGCTTCTGCATCCGATTTTAAATAGACTTCATTTTTAACTTAAGATTTGCGAAAAGTTTGTAAACACAATTCAACTCCCTTCTTGTGTTCACTTGTTCACGTTCAATATATCTCGAGTTTAAGAATAAAAATTCAAAATTTTAATATAGCAGTGAATTTATTATTAAAATTGATAAAAAAAATTAGGCAAAATTACTCCGGAGATCCTTTATCTTAATTTACAGTTTCAAGTTAGTCCTTTATCTATTTTTTTGTTTCAATTTAGTCCCACATAAAATGTTAATTTCGAGGCAAAATGTTGGCTAATCTACAACGAGAAATGCATGTTTCCCACAAGCACAATTTGCTGTATCAATTGTGCCACAAATCAGATCCCAAAAAGATGTTGCAAAAAGACAAAAACAGACTAATTTGGCGAATATTGTCAATATTTTAGAACATGTGGGACTAAATTGAAACAAAAATTAACTTTAAAGGATTAACTTGACACAAAAAAAGATAAAGGACTGAAGTGAAACTTTAAATTAAGATAAATGATCTTTATTGTAATTTTCCCAAATAATTATTATATTACTTATATTTATTTAAGAAGTCCAACTTGTTAGGCTTGAAAGGCTTTTTAGGTGGCCTAAGTCTAGCCTATTTAGTTAAATAGGCTTTTAAAAAAGTCTTGGTCTTGCCTATATAAAAATAAGTCTGGTCTGGGTGTAACACCCTCGATTTTCTCTCTCTCTAGGACTTAGACTATGTTTGAATGTTTGTACGTGTTTGTTTATGTTTATTGAATTTGGATCCTCTAAAGTTATTGTTCACTTTAGAGTGTAAAGTAAGTAATTTCAACCATTGATGAGAAAATTAAGGGTTGATATTACATGTACTTGAATAACAAACCAACCCTTGATTTTATCATTAATGGTTAAGATTACCCACTTTACACTTTACTCACTTTAGACGATCTAAATCCATGTTCATTATGTATTTGGAATTAATTTTGAGCGATGAGGTTCTTAGTTAGGGTAGACCGGACCTTGAATAGGCGAAACGGAGCGAGAACACATTTCCAGGGGCCTAGGGTGCCCAAACTACATACGTTAGGTGCATAGCTTCTGTTAGTCTGGGAACAAGGTACTAGTGTGGGCGCCTGGTGCTCATCGTCAGTTTTCAGAACACGCATTTTTACACATTTTAACGTGTTTGATCCATTGGGCTTGGCTCGTTGACCTGTTTTGACTCTAAATAGTAGGAAACAACCTAATATCATAACCCTAAGACTAAAGCCTCATTATTACACTCTTAAGCTCATTCTTAATCTGTCAAGAATCATAAGAGAGTTCTTGGTGTCGTTTTCTGCCATTTCAACTCGTGTTCACTTCAAATTTGTTTCTGCTATTGGAGCCATTACTGGAACTCGAGATTATCATTATTCCCTTGATTCTTTTGTTGTTCTTAAGAGTCTAATATCAAGGTATACCTCTTGTTCCCTTTCGTTTTCCTCTTGGGTTTAGGGGTGGATGACTCATATGAAAGAGAGTATTTCGGGATTAAACTGACATGATTGGGGTACCCCATGATCCCTATGTCTAGTGCTACACGCTGATTGATACAGTACCATTGCAGGAGCAATCGAAAAATATAATTTATATCTTAATTTCTGGTTTATAACCTCTGTAGGAGCAGTGGGTTTAGCACTTAGGATATTTCTATGTCTATAAATGATAGATTATGTGTTTTAAGTGCTTGAATGATACATTGTGACTGGACTGCTCTAATTGTGTATTCCATTGATGTGAACATGTTTCCATGATGTTATGATGTTATAGTTGATGCTTATAATAGTCATTAAATGAGATGGAGTTTGGAATGGTTGCTGCAGCATTAAAACATAGCGCTTTGACATGATTGAATCGTGTATGTGTTAGATGATTCTGAGACTTTTGGCTTAGTTAATGCCTTGAAGTATGTCTTTTGATTAGACTAAGATGATCCCCAATGGTTGGAGGTATTTGGTTAGAAATTGGTAATATTGCTCTAGGCTCATGATTGGCTTGGACATAGATTATGCAAAATATGATTTTTAGAATTAATGCTTAGGCTTTGATCCTTGAAATAGTAAGAATGGCTTGTTTTTGGTTATGTGACATCCCCAATTTTGGTATCTTAGGTTTTCCTTGATTGTCTATGTGTGCTTGTGTGTTCTTAAGTTAATTTAGGTGTTTAGGAACCCAAATTAGGAATTTAGCCAAGTTTCAAGTAGAAAGGGAGCAAAACTAGGTCAAGAACTCTCCTATGAACACCCTGTCACTGTTTTGGTCATAACTTAAGCTACGGGTGTCCGATTGATGCGTTCTTTGCGGATTTGGAAAGCTCTCAAAAACGTCTACAAGAATAGGTGACCCGTGAATTTTGGTATGGTCGCAACGCGATGAGGTTAGCTTGCAACGCGAAGAGACCAAAACACGTGTAATCTGCATGCAATGAAACTGACACGTATTGGCCCCTCACAACGCGAACCGACACTTTTACAACGCAAAATGACTGGATCAACACCCATAAATAGGCCTCCAAACCTCTAATTTTCACTCTAAACTCAACTTTTGAGTTCTCCTTCTCTCTCTAACATTTTTCTCTCTCTAAAAAAGGGTTTTTCGGGAGTAAGTATGCTCTGTACTTACCTCGAGTAAGGATCTTTTGCATCAGAAAACTCTTAAGAAAAATCCTAACGTTGAGGGTTGCAAGTAACGAAACGAGAAGAAGTTAGGGGAATAATAGGGATCGAGAGTCAAGGTTGTTTCTAGCGTTCGTGATAGGAGTAAGAATACACAAGGAATCTAGGTGAGGGGGGAGAACATTTTCGGTTAGGGAAAATATTTGTAGGTTATAGCAGTTAGTAGGCATAGGGCTCCTCAAACCCCTACTAAGGGTTGACGTCAGCAACACCTCAGGAGAGGAGTTGCGGGATACAGTGGCTAAGGATAAACTCTTTATACCCATCAACTAGTTAAGTTTTGTTTATTTGCTTGCTTGTGTGTTTTGTTTAATAACATGATATATGTATGATATATGTTCTTGTTTATATGTTTGCTTAAATGTCTTTTTTGATTGGTTGGTTGTGTGATAACATGATAGGAGTAGGTCGCCTTAAGTGACGCTAGGCTTTGATCCTTATGATCGATTATGGATGACTGTGTATATGCATGGACATACAGTATGTTAGATGAAAACCCTAGGTAGAGTCGTAGGTAGGGCCTCCATATGGTTGTTAGATGTTACATAGGGAAGTGGTCTGTATGAACGCCGAATACGTACAAATTGTGTGACCAACAATGGCACACAAGCAAGATCTGCAATAAGCACATGATAATCCATACGAACAACTACTGCATATGAGTTAACCACGAAGATCGGACATTGCACCAATTGTATGGGTAATAGTAGGATGTGAGTTAGCCGTAGGAATGATGAATTGCATATGAGCTAACTGGGGTGCCCTAACGTTTCATCGGTTACATACGTGTTAGTAGACAACCTGTTAGATGCCTTGTGAATCTTAATGGTTAGATAGTGAATCTAGGCTATGATCTGTAGACATAGATAGGGCAATAGGAAATGAATGTGTGGTGTGTGCTTATATGTGTGCATGCTAACTGACTATGGTTTATGAAGTTTTCCCGTGTTTTATTAATTGAAATGTATTATTACCCGCTTGTTTTAGCTATGTTTATATATTCTGTGGTGGGTTAATAGAAGAAGACCAGTAGGTTCATGGAACCTACTCTGGGGAACGGGATATTGATGCAGTAGATGTCGTGGATGATATGTGGAGCAAATGCCTTGGTCAAGAGACCAAGTAGTCCAGTCTAGTTAGTGTCGATGTCACGGCCAGTGGGTTGAGTCTTTGTGAACAATGATGTTTTTTATGATCATGCTATAAGTGCGTAACTTTGATGTATAATGTTTTATAATAAATAAATATTATGTTTTGTGTAACTCTGGTTGTATTTAGATAATTGCTATTATAAGTAATTTGGATGTCACAAGTTAGCCCTTAAGGCAAACCAATAGACACACGGTTCAGAGGATAATCAGAGATTGATCCTAAAAGATGGAATGGTTAAGTTTGGATCGCGCAGGATTTTCTGGTTTTGAACCCCATTGTTAGTGACATTAAGCTTAGACTTGAATATTTCAATTAAATAATTCATAGGAATTAGTTTTTAGTAAAAACACTTTTGAACCTTGATCTATATTAAGTTTGGAGTATTAAGACGCGTTCGTCAGTAGCCAAAACTCGCTGGAATGAATTTCGGACCTCAGGGACTGAACCAGCACAGGACGCTCACAGTGGCTCCTTCTGGCACCCAGACTTATTGTAGTAGGGAGTAGAGGGCCCCAGGGGAAGCGCCTGGCGCTTGTTGGGCAGCAATTCTGCACCGTTTTTCATGTATTTGACTCGATAGGTTCTAGTACTAAGATGTACTTGACGGTTTAACAATACTTAAGGTTCCTTATGAGATTAAATGAGATGGTTTACTAGAGGAGTCTTAGGAATATATTCTGGTGAACTATAGCCTCTAGGTAGACTATGATGGTATGATAAAAGAGACAAGTTAGTGCCGAAATGACTTGTGGTTTAGAATTCCTCGTAGGATCGAATGATAAAACTTTATTAGAGTTGTTGAACCATAATTCTAGTTTGGGACTAGCCAATGTTGCTTATAAAGGAAGATTACCGGTTAGGTAGTTATGTAACTTGGTGATTATGGCTCGTTATGAAAAGGTTAATTGGACGTGTTCTGTAACATCTCGAATTTGTTAAGCCCAAGCATTAGAAATTATAGGGCCATTGTATGATTATTGTGTGTTGAATAGTTGCCTTAGGGCTCAGTTGGGAAGGGAAGCCTTTAGAAGGGAATATGTGACCTTATTAGAATGGAAAAAAAACCCATTTTTTGGTAATTTTGATTATGTGAATCGATTCACCCCTTGCATGAATCGATTCATTTCATTAAACAATGTTTTTAAGAAAAACAGAACATGTGAATCGATTCACCTCGTGTATGAATCGATTCACAGCAGGTGACAGCTTTTTTTAATTAGCAGGTCATCCCGTTTTGGCCCGTTTCGCTCCAGAAGGTGTTAAGCCTATTTGATCATGACCTAGGCCTATTCCTAAGCCTAAAAGAACCCTAAACCTAATTTTAAAAACATATTAAGAGCTCAAATATAACCCTAGAACTCCTTAGAGCACTATTGTTGCCATTGCCGCTGTTTTGACGTTATCTCGCTCGTTTCTCCACCGATTTGGACGCCGTTTTCAAGGCCATGACTAGAGAACCAATTCCTTTCTATTCTCCTCATTCTTTTTGGTTAAAAGGAGAAGGATTTCGTTTGTATCTCTAACTCTCTCAATTTCATCTTTTTTCAATTCTTTGGCAATTCACATTCTAATATTAGATTTGAATCCTTCAATCTTTGTTATGATAGGAATCATAAGCGGAATCAAATTCGGAGCTCTCTAAGACTTGCTTTGGAGTCCGTGACCATATAAGGTATGAGGGTGACTGATCTCTTGAAAAGAGGCCTATTGTAACATCCCAATTTTTAAAAAAAAGTGATTTTAGCGATAAAATCCTGAATGCTCGGAAAATAAGTCATAGAGATTGATCACCTCAATGAATTACTGAGAGTACGGGAAATTATTTTGAGTTATTTTGAATAAGTTATTTATTATAAATAATTATTATTCATGACGTCAATTCAAATTAATAGACAGCGTAGACGTATGCTACCTTTAAGGTGAATTCATCAACTATACGTATTATATAAGTTTTCTCGACGTGTGATAGCATATTTTTGTTGACTAAGAAATTTTGTGAATTAAATCAAGATAAAATTAAGTTTAAGAATTAATATTTAATATTAATTCATGGTTCAAAAATCGTCAGAAAATTCTAATGAAGTTTCGTCGCGTTTTGAACCGCCGGGTAATTTTTATCCGCGTTAAAATTTATAATGAATTCCAATTTCGATGAAAATCGAAATATAACTTATTTTGATGATGTTTGAGTGTATTTAATTGTTTTTATGTTTATATATAATTTATTATTACGCGGTGAATTAACTTCTAAGTAAATTAATTTTTGCGAGTTAATCGGTGAGAGAACTAATCGGTAACGCGATTACTTGACACCGTATTTTTAGTACGCTTGACACTCTAGGATTAGAGGGTAATCATGAGAAATGAGAGATTAGATGAGTTAGACTTGCGATTTGATAAGCATCTCACTTTTTAGAGTGTAGGTGTCACAATTTTAGTGACTAATTATTTTATGCTTATTCTAATTCATTCTTGACCAAGTATTATACTTCTTAATTAATTTTTTTTTCTCACCCCCTGGATGCCTTATCAGGCCACGACATCCCCTCCCCTTTTATCACTTTATTTCATTTCATTTATTTTATTCTTGGGTGGAGTAACACTAAGTAAAATGGCTTGCTAAAAACTAAAATTTTATCCTTTTCTTTTTACCCCTGCAGGCCGCAGCCTCCTACCCCATTTTACTCACTCATTCTTTTTTTTTTATCTTGCTACTTGGTGTTGGCGAAGAGAGCTTTCAAAGCAAGTTTCAACCCTCCTCCTTCCTCTCTTCCAGCGTGACCCATACCCACCTCCTCCAATCACATTTTTGCTTCCAATTTCTTCATCCAGCCGAAGCACCCCCATTCCTACCCTTCGATTTTCATTTCCCACCACAATATTCAAGTGTTGATGAAGGAAGAAGAAAGGCCAAGTCATTTCTCTCCTTCTTTCTTTAATTCTGGTCGTGACCCCTTCCTCTCCAAAAACCATCCTTCACTTTCATTTCCTTCTACCATTTGGTGTTAACTTCTTGATCAAAGATAGTAAGTGAGAATCAAGTTCTTTCCCTTGGATTTTCTGAGACCAAACCGTAGACACTAGAGCTGATTTGGGTGAGGGTTTCTTTTTACTTGCTTGTTTATTTTCTTTGATTAAGTCTTGTCTGATGCTTTGTAATGCTTGGTCATGATCAACGAGAGAAATCAGTACTTAAATCCCCAAATTCTTGAAAACCCTAACCTAAGGGAAAAAGGGGTTGTGTGATCTTGAGGTGAATCAATTTAATTAGTTGATGATTTTTGATTATTAGATATTGTTGTTGCTATTTTTAGTTACTAGTTTTGGATTAGAAGTTGGATTGATTAGTTTCATGAAAACCTTTGTTTCTGGAAATTGGGATTGGCCATGAATTAGACTTGTGTTTTTGGAAACCATTTGTTGTTTTGTGAAAGGTTTTAAATATAGAATCACTACAACATTTTTGTTTTTTGGCAACAGTTGAAAAGTGTAGCCAAAACTCTAAAAAATGTTGCCTAAACGTATAGACAACAGTTTTCGAGGGTAGTCTGTATGAGCGTTACCTATTATTTAGGCAACAGTTTTTCATACCTTTTGGCTATGCTTCAAAAAATTGTTGCCTGTTAGTTACGAATAGGCAACAGTTATCACGCTAACCTAACGCAACAGTCAGAAAATGTTGATTAACTTAACTACAGTCGCAATCAAGCTGTTTCAAATCAAAACGCAACATTTTAAAACTGTAACTATAGCTTATAGACAACATTTTTTAACTGTAGCGTAAAAGACTAACTTAATTTTATTTTAATTTCAAAAAATTTAAAATAACGCTATTAAATTAAGAAAATATTTTACCTTAATATATTCCGTAAGTATACAAATAAAATCATAAATTGATTCCATATTCAATTTGCATCCAACTTTAAATTTTCATAGAGACAATTCATAAATAGTAAATGGATCAAGTGTCACATAATATATATGTTCTGCAATAGTTGTTAAACAGCAAATGAGTTTAAACATCAATCCATAAACAAAATAACATCATAGTTTGATCAAATCTAACATTTTGAAGAATGAGGCTAGCAAAAAAAAATACAACCAAAACAAATATCTAATAAGAACTAAAATCCATATGCGTAATTTTGAAACTCCTCCATAAAATCTTGCATCTGCTCGCTACTAAAATCCAAATGCGTCATCATCTTGGAACTCCTCCATTAAATCTTGCATCTCCTCGTCATTTGCATCTTGTCCATAGATATCATTCTACACAAAAGAATGAAAAATAAGACTAAATCTTTTGAATAATGTAAAAATGATAAATTTGTAAGTTATGTATAATAGTTACCTTCCTAAAATTTGGAACATGTATTGATGTGAAAAAATGCATATGTGGCTGTCCAGTCACTTTTTACCTAGAGGGCCATTAGTTACTGTAAAGGCAAAGTTAAAATGTAATTATGCTCTTAGAATCAAAAAGTCATATATAAGCAGGAAGAGGGGTAAACATGATAACCATAGAGATCAATTCAACTCGCAATAAAGTAACAAGTAATGACTCAGTTCGGGATACACGTTTTAATAGCAAACATACAACTCACCAGTGAATTTATCAAATTTTTTACTGGATTTACCCCTTTTATTAACCAGATCCATCATTTCTTGCCTGCAAATATATGAACAGTGTAAGATTTTTTTTACAAAGAAACAGATCAGAACAATATGTTAGATTGACATAAGCACTTTAAATAGAAACACTGCAAGAATAATCAGAAAAATCAGATTGCAATTTGACAAGTTAAAGAGAAAGCACCTAACCTAGACAAAGGATGATTATCACAACCCAAGAAAATCTGTCGGCGAAATTTTTTCTTCAAGATTGCAACTAAGAGGGAGGCTGCATCCTGGTGTGGAAGCATGTCAAAATGAGCAGCATATATATATATATATATATATATATATATATATTTTTGGGTATAAAAGGAGCACCATGTTTAACCCCATCATAATCACCATTACTAAATGAGAAGAAATACCTTAAAGAATGCAAAGTATATGAGAAAATATCAAAGGAGTATTGAATGGAACTATTGAAGTAAGATGTGTCTCAGCATGAAATGCAAACATCATAAACAATCGAAATATTTTACCATTTCTAAAACTCTCAGAGCAACAGGTTGTCAAGTAAAGTAAAAGCTAACAATTAAAATAGGGTAGTAACTGAACATGCATCTAGCAAGGAAGATAGGCTTTGACAATAAAGCTAGCTTAGCTTTCATCTTCCAATATTCATACGGGCATCAACATTGTCATCATAGAAGGGATATATCACAATAAGTCATGGAAACAATGTTAAGGATAGTATGCTAACACCATACATCAAATTAAAAGCTTAATTACTCAAGATTCATACCTCACAATAAGTCTGGACATAGGAACTATCACTACCTGCAGAACATAATAAAACAGAAATCTAAACCTACAAAATAGATCCATTATCAGCCACTTTTTTAGTAAGACATGAAATTCCATCAAAAAGCATTGAGCTTAAATATCATGCGAATATCAAATTGACAAGTTAAAATGGTCATGAAAGCTGCTGTTCAAACTCGAGCTGGAGCTCCCACTTGCATTCCTCAGGTTCTCACTCATACTTTCCTCAACTCAACTAACAAGTCACACCTACAAATCAAAGAATCCAAAAAAAAAAAAATTATCAATGAAAGGTATATGATATCAATATGGAACAATAATGAATCAATTAAATTTGAATTCCAACGAAATTAAGAAAAAGAAAAGGGCAAACAGAAGCTGAGCACAAAAAATGGCCCAAAACCTAAATTATTCAAAATAAAGAGTAATAAGAATATCAAAAGCACAATAGGAACAGCTCAAAATACTTTGTGTGAAGCCACGCCGTACCACACGAGACAAAACCAAATCCTTTCTTCCTCCCTTCCTTGACTTCAACTCAAGATGCAGCAAATAAAAACACAAAATTACCAAAATCCAAAATGACCAATCAGCCAGCTGAGTATAATAATAATAATAATAATAATAATAATAATAATAATAATAATAATAATAATAATAAATGATATCACTAAGCTAACAAATTGAGCCGTTTAGCCAATATCACCATCATCACCAGCAGCATCACAATCAGCAGTCAAGGCAAGAGAGGAACAAAGACAGAAATTAAGCCCTTTTTTAAACAGAGACAGAAGACAAAGAATAGTCACAAAACAAAGACAGCAACAAACAAATTGAGGGTAATAAAAAATGAAAGATGCAGCGAATAAGGTGGTGTATGGACCGAATGTTACCTTATAGTGCGACGGTGAGCGTGAGTTAAGCGGGTTGCGGTGCGATGGGTTCACGCAGTCACGATGAGGGTTGTGAAATCACGGTGGAGCGAAGGGGAACATGTGACGATGCGATGGGGCCTGGTTCTCCTTTTAGGTCAAAGAAGGAGAACGAAGCGGCAAAAGGTCGCGGCAATGAGCGTCCGGCGGTTCACAAAGAACAATGGCGGTGAGATGGTCTACGACGAGAGTGAAAAGGGGCCGAGCGCCTCACACCGGGGTTACGGTTCGAGAGAGTGAAGGCTGAGGGTTTTAGTGTGAGAGAGGCTGAGGGTTTCTGTGCGATGAAAGATCGAGTGGCTGAGGGTTTTCTTTACTAAAATGTTTTGTTATTCACTTATTCATTCAGTTTTAAGTTTTTTTTTTCAAAATTCAAGTTTAAAAATTTATTAAAAACATTATTTTTTGGTGTTTTGGAGGGAAGAATCACCTATTGCCGCTAGAAATTTTTATTAATTTAAAAGCAATAAGGATAGAAATGTAGCCTTTTATCATAAATACTGTAACGGTTCAAAACTGCTCCCAGATATAGTTAAGGGAACAGTTATTAACCATTGCAAAAAAAATTACGTAGCAACAGGTCAAAACTGTTTCCAGATATAGTTTAGGGAACAATTATTCAGTATTGCGAAAGGAGTGTTGGGTAAAATGTTCATTTTGTGGCAACAGTCACAAAATGTTGGCTGATCTACTCTTAGGCAACATTTTACACCTGTTGACAGAAAATGTGTTGCCAGAAGCATAAAATGTTGTAGTGAATGATATTGTTTAATTAGTTGGAAGATTTACAAAAAAATTTGGGAGAAAAGGGGTGGTGGCCGTGAGCCATTTTAGGTGTAGGAATTGTTTTGTTTTGCTTAATTCTTGTTTAAATGCTTTAATTATGTGTTGATAATGATCATGAGTTAGATGATCAAAGTTTCCCCAAACTTTGGGAACCCTAGATCAATGGTCTAAGGGAAAAGAGCTTTGTGATTTCTCAAGTGAATCACTTAATTGATTGTGGCTTTTACTTCTTATAAATTGTTATTGTTGTTGTAGTTATTAATTTTGAATTGGATCAAAGGAATGGTTAGTTTTGCAAAAATCCTTGTTCTTGAAGGTGTCTTAATTTGGTATTGGAATTGGATAATATTTTGTTTTGGAATAAATTGTTGTTTTATGGAGGAAAATCAAGGAGTGAATGATGTTGTTTAATTGGTTGGAATGTTTGCAAATATTTTTTTAAGGAAAGAAGGGTGTTGGCCGTAAGCTCTCATGAGCTTAGAGGAGATAATTATTTTGTGTTCTAGCATTTAATTTAGTAGTTTGGAACTTGCAAAGTTTTTGGGAAGAAAAGGGGCAAGGCCACGAGCTCTTCAAGGCTTGGGAGGAAAATTATTTTGTGTTTTGTTCTTCTTAGTTATATGTAATTGTTGCGTAAGTTTGAAAATCTAGAATAATGTTTTGGTTCTTGCTTTTGATGATTCTTGATGATCATGACTAAGCTTAGTGATTTCACTAAGTTTAAGAGAAAGAATCATGTGAAAAGGAGTTTTGTTTTATGTTTAGATCTTAGAAGTTTCCTTTGATCTTGCTCTTGGAAAAGATGTTTTTGATCTATTGATATTGGGATTGGTTGAATTAAAGCGTGTTTAAGCTTTGGAAAAATCATAGGATTGGTTTGATTAAAAATTTAAGAGTTGTTTTGATTTTTAGGCTATGAAACACATAAGGTGAATGGGATATCTTGAGACCCAAGAAACCAAGTGGAGCCTGAATTAAGCATTTTGAGAAAAAGAATTTGATTGTGGTTTGTTCATGTTTTAGTTGGAAGCAAAAAAAAAAATGAGACTTAGTTTCAAAGCTTCATTATTATTATATTTGGTAATTTTCAAGTATATGTGATTCTTAAAGAATGTATATGTATTTCAAAAATTGTATTTAAGTGTGAATGTTGGTTAGGAAAAGGTTAAGTTGAGGGCCTTTGGTTTCAAGAGCCTAAGGATATAGGACTAAGTCTTTAGATTATGCTAAGCTTGCTTTGTGTAATAGGTTTGAGTGATCTGAGACTGTGCGGCATAGAATCGTGGAGTACGTGGGTGCGTGGCTTGGAATTCGGTAAGGGCTACTTCTAGACATATCTAAGGTTACGTTTTATATGTTTATGCGTAAGGGCAACTTTAGATATTTTTAGGCTTGTTGTTATTTAAATGCTTATTTAAATACGAAGAAGTCTGAGAACTCTCCGAGTTCGAGGTTAGGGTTTTCGAACCCCTTCGTTATTTATTGTCGTGCAGTCGTCCATTTTTCCGAGTCATTCGTGGGTGAAAACTTTGTGGTTGGTCTCCTAACCCAACCCCCCACATTTGTGTACTCTATTAACTCCATCGAGTTACAGAGGGATGGATTCCTTGATTTGCGTGTCAAGTATGTGATGTTTACCGATATTATTGAGTTATGCAAATATTTAATATGTGATTGAATATATGTTGCGAATTGCTTATGCTTGTTGAATTGTGTTTCACCATGCAAATTGCTTATGTTGCTTAAGTTGTTGAATTGCGTTTCTTCATATTAAGCTTGCTCTAAATTATTTGATATGCAGTCGAATAATGTTGCGTACCGCTCTTTGAATATCGTATGCGGCGAACTGTTCATCGAGTGTGAGAGCTAGTCGTGTCGTTTTTGAACTTCGACTTGAATATCCTAGAGTAGTGGAAGAGCTCAAGGCTTCGGCCGGATGTTCGAGGGCGTCGTTCCTTGTCGAGTAGTGGGTGACTTCGACTTGAATATCCTAGAGTAGTGAAAGAGCTCAAGGCTTCGGCCGGATGTTTAAGGACGTTGTCCAATGTCGTGTAGTGGGTGACTTCGACCCGAATATCCTAGAGTAGTGGAAGAGCTCAAAGCTTCGGCTGGATGTTCAGGGGCGTGGTCCATTGTCGTGGCGTTGGGTAACTTCGACTTGGATCTCCTAGAGTAGTGGAAGAGCTCAAGGCTAAGGTCGGAATTCAAGGGCGTTGTTCGTTGTTCCGGAAGTTGTCAAAGTGTCGAGAGAGAATGAGTCGTGAGAGAGTCGTGAGTTGCGCCTTGAGAAATGTGTATGTTATTGTTTGTTTATCGCTTTGTGATTTGCTATATCTTGTTGCGATGAGAAGTTGACCCTTGCCAGTGGTTCCTTCAATTAATGATGGTAACCCATGCGATGACAGACGTGGTGGAGATTCCGGCGACGACGACATCATCGAAGGTGGCTTCTGACAATCCGAGCATGGAGATTCCCTCGGCCTGGAGTTAAACCCCCACTCTCGGCCGATATGTTTGTATAGAAGGCGTGTTAGAAACCTTCGCGGGGAGGAACTGACGAGGATGCGAATGACCAGACGGAGGAGGACTGCCAGGAAATTGGTGTAGTTGTGTAGTTAAGAATGTTTAACTATTTTATTTATGGTTTTGGGTTGGTGACCAGTCTGTCATTTTGTTTGACTTTGTGACAGTTGTTGTTTAGGTGTCAAGGTTTTGCTTTTGGAGCAGCCCTGCGTGGGTAATCACGAGAGTACCTCAGGTAGTAATATTGTAGGGTTTTCATACTTAGGGTATATTCTTGCTTATGCATATTCATTTACTGCTTCCGGCGTGTAAAACTCTTCAACTGATTATCTTTTGATAGCATGTGTGTATGTCTTTATTTAGTCGTAGTAGTCAATTGCATTTATAATTCCATCATGTTTCGAAAACGTTGCTCGTACTCTGAATGTGTGTTACAAAAGACGCTTGTTTATAAAAAGAAAAAAATTTACCGCATTTTCCAAAAGACACAAAGAGTACTATTTCGAAAACCTACTTGCATTCAGAATTGTTCTAGCTTAGTAGCGGTCCGGAAACGGGTCGTTACAATAGTGGTATTAGAGCGGTTCGCTTCTTACCAGACTGTGAGATGGGTAACTATAGCTGGTCAAGTATCGGGAGGATAGAAGTTAGCCTGTTGGGAGTCAAGAGGTGTTTTGTTGTGAGTCGAGCTATGCTTGTGTGGTTGTTCCTCAAGTGGATTAACTCTACTTGTAATTATTTGGAATGTTCTTAATTGGAGCAATGTGTCCTGAGACACACGAAATTGTTGTGGGGTTCTAATGAGGTTGTAAAACCTTGTGGGAATCTGACCTCTGGGACGAACGATTCTTCCTACCGAAGCGGATAGTTCGAGAAATGGATTAGAGACTTCAGATAGCCAAGCTGAGGCAGGAATTGCCTGTCAGAGATATTATTATATTTATCATCATTATTAATATTATTGCTTAGCGTGATCTTTGAAATATTAGTGGTTCTAGATATAAACCACGATGTTTGATGTTTGAAATATTTTGATACATAATACTAGATTTGAAAAGAATTGAAACTATTTCATGATTTTCTGAGTGTGACATGTTTGCCACTAACATCTGTGTTTCGTAGTAGTTTACTTTGGTACCGCTGTGAAATTATGTGATTGATTGTGTGTTGTTATTTGCGTGAGCGTATTAATATTTCCCAACGACAATGTTAAACGCGACTACTTTTTAGCAAGCGTAGATTAATTGTCTTGTGACAACTTGATTTATGCGGGAACTATTTGACTCAATCGAATGGGAGCTGGAAAATTAGTGAGAGTTGCGGGTAATGGTTTTGGTACGTGGCAAGTTGTTTAGTTGGAGTTGGGTAGTACCTAAATTGTTACCAAAACCCTATCCTGAATTTTGATCGTGGAATATTTCTTTAGAGGAGAGCCAAGTCAAGTTAATTAATTCCTTTTTTGGTGACACTAAGCTCAGGGAAGGTGGGAGAGAAAAATTAGTTGTATTATGGGTTTTAGTGTGGGCATAGAAAGATAGAGAGAACCTAGTTCTTTTTTTTTTCTTTTTCTTTTGTCCACCGCGGACAAATCCAATTCCAAGGGCCCATATTTTATTCAATCTTCCCTTAAGTAGTGCTAGACCTTGGGGAATTTGAAGTGTGTGAGAAACCTGGAAATCATTTCCTTTCATTCCTTTGGTAAGCTGAAACTTTGAGAGATGTCAGGTGAGGATTGTTCTTTGTATCCTTTGTACCCTTGGGTGATGTTATGGGCGATTTCGTGGTTGGTGATCATAGCAATACTTTTGTCTCTTCCTATCTTCAAACCGCGGGTTCCTGGAAGGTTTTAGGTGAGTGTCTTAGTTCCTTTGTTTTCATTGCTTGTATCCTTGATAATGATTTAGTTGTCAATAACTTTAAGTTTTTTTTATGAATCTAGTTGAATTCCAATTTTTGTAATGAGAGCTTGAAAATGATTTTGTTTTCTTTCGTGTAAAAGAGAGTATTAGAAAACTTTAATTTCATTAAGTTCTTGTTCGTTCTCTTAGAAACTAATAAGTGGTTCTAGCATATTGCTAATAATGGTTTTGTTGAAAATGGTTCCAAGTTTTAGAGGATTCTATTAAACCATAAATTGGTAGAGAAAGTTTGATTAAGTTAGAATTTTTCTTTTAGTGTTATTTTAGTATTCAAAGACAATGAAACACTTAATGTTTAAAGGAATCCTTGTATTCGTAAACAAGGTGGAGTCTTAGGGAATTAAGTATTTAAAATCTTTGGTTTGTTTAGTATGAGTGTTATAATGCAAAAACTTTGAATGAAGAACTATTCTTGGGTACTATTTACTATTTTAAAAGCCGGGAAGTACTTGCTATCTTGATAGTATTCTAAAATTTTTCGTGCTTAACTGATAGTATCTGTGATTAAATATTTTAGAAGTTTAATAATTGCCTGAATTTCAAAACAAAACAATTTCCTATTGTATAAAGTTAAACATTTAGTTATGAAATTTTTGGTTATGTGAATAAATTTTATAGCCCTCTGAGAAGAGAAATTGTAATTTTGAGTTTCGAGTCCTTGGTTATCGCTGTGTGAAATTTTCTTTAGGAAAAACTTCGATTTAAAAAGGGTTTCTAAAGATGAGAGAATGTTAGTTGGTTTGTCTTAATCTTGAAATGAAGTTGTGTTTTATTGGTTTCTTGTGTTGAGGTTATCCCTAAGAAAACTGATGTTCCTTTTAGAAAAAAGTTTGAATAGAAAAGATAATTTTGATCTTTTGAAGGTTTAAAGTGATTTTTATATTTTATATGTGTGAATGTGGTTACCTACGAATAGGTTAGTATTGATTTCATACGAATGGCGCGTAATTGTAGTCGAGCTCGTGTTCGTATCCGTGTTCGTGAGTGTGACCGTGATAGTGGATGAGCAGATGTCGTGATCGGGAAGGAAGCATCAGTCAGTTGCAAGGGATTCTTCGTTTACTAAATACGCTTATTTTGTGGAGTGCTGTATGTTTGTGCTTTGTGAATGCTAGTATTGCATGCTATATTATGTAGCTATAAATATTATGGTACTATGTACAATAATAAGTACTGTGAATGCTTATGTGTGCAAATTATTTTACGATTTTGAGTAAAGTAATTTTCCGTATTTTGCTATCTGTGTAGTTTCGAGGACGAAACTATTTTAAGGGGGTGGTATTGTAACATCCCAATTTTTAAAAAAAGTGATTTTAGCGATAAAATTCTGAATGCTCGGAAAATAAGTCATAGAGATTGATCACCTCAATGAATTACTGAGAGTACGGGAAATTATTTTGAGTTATTTTGAATAAGTTATTTATTATAAATAATTATTATTCATGATGTCAATTCAAATTAATAGACAGCGTAGACGTATGCTACCTTTAAGGTGAATTCATCAACTATACGTATTATATAAGTTTTCTCAGTGACGCGGTAACGCATATTTTTGTTGACTAAGAAATTGTGTGAATTAAATCAAGATAAAATTAAGTTTAAGAATTAATATTTAATATTAATTCATGGTTCAAAAATCGTCAGAAAATTCTAACGAAGTTTCGTCGCGTTTTGAACCGCCGGGTAATTTTTATCCGCGTTAAAATTCATAATGAATTCCGATTTCGATGAAAATCGAAATATAACTTATTTTGATGATGTTTGAGTGTATTTAATTGTTTTTATGTTTATATATAATTTATTATCACGCGGTGAATTAATTTCTAAGTAAATTAATTTTCGCGAGTTAATCGGCGAGAGAACTAATCGGTAACGCAATTACTTGACATCGTATTTTTAGTACGCTTGAGACTCTAGGATTAGAGGGTAATCATGAGAGATAAGAAATTAGATGAGTTAGACTTGTGATTTGATTAGCATCTCACTTTTTAGAGTGTAGGTGTCACAATTTTAGTGACTAATTATTTTATGCTTATTCTAATTCATTCTTGACCAAGTATTATACTTCTTAATTAATTTTTTTTTCTCACCCCCTGGATGCCTTATCAGGCCACGACATCCCCTCCCCTTTTATCACTTTATTTCATTTCATTTATTTTATTCTTGGGTGGAGTAACACTAAGTAAAATGGCTTGCTAAAAACTAAAATTTTATCCTTTTCTTTTTACCCCTGCAGGCCGCAGCCTCCTACCCCATTTTACTCACTCATTCTTTTTTTTTTATCTTGCTACTTGGTGTTGGCGAAGAGAGCTTTCAAAGCAAGTTTCAACCCTCCTCCTTCCTCACTTCCAGCGTGACCCATACCCACCTCCTCCAATCACATTTTTGCTTCCAATTTCTTCATCCAGCCGATGCACCCCCATTCCTACCCTTCGATTTTCATTTCCCACCACAATATTCAAGTGTTGATGAAGGAAGAAGAAAGGCCAAGTCATTTCTCTCCTTCTTTCTTTAATTCTGGTCGTGACCCCTTCCTCTCCAAAACCATCCTTCACTTTCATTTCCTTCTACCATTTGGTGTTAACTTCTTGATCAAAGATAGTAAGTGAGAATCAAGTTCTTTCCCTTGGATTTTCTGAGACCAAACCGTAGACACTAGAGCTGATTTGGGTGAGGGTTTCTTTTTACTTGCTTGTTTATTTTCTTTGATTAAGTCTTGTCTGATGCTTTGTAATGCTTGGTCATGATCAACGAGAGAAATCAGTACTTAAATCCCCAAATTCTTGAAAACCCTAACCTAAGGGAAAAAGGGGTTGTGTGATCTTGAGGTGAATCAATTTAATTAGTTGATAATTTTTGATTATTAGATATTGTTGTTGCTATTTTTAGTTACTAGTTTTGGATTAGAAGTTGGATTGATTAGTTTCATGAAAACCTTTGTTTCTGGAAATTGGGATTGGCCATGAATTAGACTTGTGTTTTTGGAAACCATTTGTTGTTTTGTGAAAGGTTTTAAATATAGAATGATATTGTCTAACTAGTTGGAAGATTTACAAAAAAATTTGGGAGAAAAGGGGTGGTGGCCGTGAGCCATTTTAGGTGTAGGAATTGTTTTGTTTTGCTTAATTCTTGCTTAAATGCTTTAATTATGTGTTGATAATGATCATGAGTTAGATGATCAAAGTTTCCCCAAACTTTGGGAACCCTAGATCAATGGTCTAAGGGAAAAGAGCTTTGTGATTTCTCAAGTGAATCACTTAATTGATTGTGGCTTTTACTTCTTATAAATTGTTATTGTTGTTGTAGTTATTAATTTTGAATTGGATCAAAGGAATGGTTAGTTTTGCAAAAATCCTTGTTCTTGAAGGTGTCTTAATTTGGTATTGGACTTGGATAATATTTTGTTTTGGAATAAATTGTTGTTTTATGGAGGAAAATCAAGGAGTGAATGATGTTGTTTAATTGGTTGGAATGTTTGCAAATATTTTTTTAAGGAAAGAAGGGTGTTGGCCGTAAGCTCTCATGAGCTTAGAGGAGATAATTATTTTGTGTTCTAGCATTTAATTTAGTAGTTTGGAACTTGCAAAGTTTTTGGGAAGAAAAGGGGCAAGGCCACGAGCTCTTCAAGGCTTGGGAGGAAAATTACTTTGTGTTTTGTTCTTCTTAGTTGTATGTAATTGTTGCGTAAGTTTGAAAATCTAGAATAATGTTTTGGTTCTTGCTTTTGATGATTCTTGATGATCATGACTAAGCTTAGTGATTTCACTAAGTTTAAGAGAAAGAATCATGTGAAAAGGAGTTTTGTTTTATGTTTAGATCTTAGAAGTTTCCTTTGATCTTCTCTTGGAAAAGATGTTTTTGATCTATTGATATTGGGATTGGTTGAATTAAAGCGTGTTTAAGCTTTGGAAAAATCATAGGATTGGTTTGATTAAAAATTTAAGAGTTGTTTTGATTTTTAGGCTATGAAACACATAAGGTGAATGAGATATCTTGAGACCCAAGAAACCAAGTGGAGCCTGAATTAAGCATTTTGAGAAAAATAATTTGATTGTGGTTTGTTCATGTTTTAGTTGGAAGCAAAAAAAAAAACGAGACTTAGTTTCAAAGCTTCATTATTATTATATTTGGTAATTTTCAAGTATATGTGATTCTTAAAGAATGTATATGTATTTCAAAAATTGTATTTAAGTGTGAATGTTGGTTAGGAAAAGGTTAAGTTGAGGGCCTTAGGTTTCAAGAGCCTAAGGATATAGGACTAAGTCTTTAGATTATGCTAAGCTTGCTTTGTGTAATAGGCTTGAGTGATCTGAGACTGTGCGGCGTAGAATTGCGGAGTGCGTGGGTGCGTGGCTTGGAATTCGGTAAGGGCTACTTCTAGACATATCTAAGGTTACGTTTTATATGTTTATGCGTAAGGGCAACTTTAGATATTTTTAGGCTTGTTGTTATTTAAATGCTTATTTAAATACGAAGAAGTCTGAGAACTCTCCGAGTTCGAGGTTAGGGTTTTCGAACCCCTTCGTTATTTATTGTCGTGCGGTCGTCCATTTTTCCGAGTCATTCATGGGTGAAAACTTTGTGGTTGGTCTCCTGAACCCAACCCCCACATTTGTGTACTCTGTCAACTCCATCGAGTTGTAGAGGGATGGATTCCTTGATTTGCGTGTCAAGTATGTGATGTTTGCCGATATTGTTGAGTTATGCAAATATTTAATATGTGATTGAATATATGTTGCGAATTGCTTATGCTTGTTGAATTGCGTTTCACCATGCAAATTGCTTATGTTGCTTAAGTTGTTGAATTGCGTTTCTTCATATTAAGCTTGCTCTAAATTATTTGATATGCGGTCGAATAATGTTGCGTACCGCTCTTTGAATATCGTATGCGGCAAACTGTTCATCGAGTGTGAGAGCTAGTCGTGTCGTTTTTGAACTTCGACTTGAATATCCTAGAGTAGTGGAAGAGCTCAAGGCTTCGGCCGGATGTTCGAGGGCGTCGTTCCTTGTCGAGTAGTGGGTGACTTCAACTTGAATATCCTAGAGTAGTGGAAGAGCTCAAGGCTTCGGCCGGATGTTCAAGGACGTTGTCCAATGTCGTGTAGTGGGTGACTTCGACCCGAATATCCTAGAGTAGTGGAAGAGCTCAAAGCTTCGACTGGATGTTCAGGGGCATGGTCCATTGTCGTGGCGTTGGGTAACTTCGACTTGGATCTTCTAGAGTAGTGAAAGAGCTCAAGGCTAAGGCCGGAATTCAAGGGCGTTGTTCGTTGTTCCGGAAGTTGTCGAAGTGTCGAGAGAGAATGAGTCGTGAGATGAGTCGTGAGAGAGTCGTGAGTTGCGCCTTGAGAAATGTGTATGTTGTTGTTTGTTTATCGCTTTGTGATTTGCTATATCTTGTTGCGATGAGAAGTTGACCCTTGCCAGTGGTTCCTTCAATTAATGATGGTAACCCAGGCGATGACAGACGTGGTGGAGATTCCGGCGACGACGACATCATCGAAGGTGGCTTCTGACAACCCGAGCATGGAGATTCCCTCGGCCTGGAGTTAAACCCCCACTCTCGGCCGATATGTTTGTATAGAAGGCGTGTTAGAAACCTTCGCGGGGAGGAACTGACGAGGATGCGAATGACCAGACGGAGGAGGACTGCCAGGAAATTGGTGTAGTTGTGTAGTTAAGAATGTTTAACTATTTTATTTATGGTTTTGGGTTGGTGACCAGTCTGTCATTTTGTTTGACTTTGTGACAGTTGTTGTTTAGGTGTCAAGGTTTTGCTTTTGGAGCAGCCCCCTGCGTGGGTAACTGCCGAGAGTACCTCAGGTAGTAATATTGTAGGGTTTTCATACTTAGGGTATATTCTTGCTTATGCATATTCATTTACTGCTTCCGGCGTGTAAAACTCTTCAACTGATTATCTTTTGATAGCATGTGTGTATGTCTTTATTTAGTTGTAGTAGTCAATTGCATTTATAATTCCATCATGTTTCGAAAACGTTGCTCGTACTCTGAATGTGTGTTACAAAAGACGCTTGTTTATAAAAAGAAAAAAATTTACCGCATTTTTCAAAAGACACAAAGAGTACTATTTCGAAAACCTACTTGCATTCAGAATTGTTCTAGCTTAGTAGCGGTCCGGAAACGGGTTGTTACTCCTATGGCTTCAAATAACTTGTTAGGGATGTCCTATGATCCCCATACCTTGCAAGGCAAGAAATTGATGTATAATCCTTACAAGAGCATGGATTTGAATGTCTTTAGTTGTTGTTTTGAATTATTTGAAGGCCCATGTATGAGAAAGGAGTCATAGAAAATGCTAATTAACATATTTATGAGGATTGGATTATGTCTATTATTGAAAGATTGATACATATGTGTTCTTGGTTAGGGAAAGCATGATTTAGGACTCAGTGACATTATTTGGATTGTGTAAAGGCATGGTACATGATGTGTTTTAGCTACTATTTTTATTATTAAGAAAGTGCTTGTATGCTTAGGATCAACTTAGAATTATTAATTGGTATGTTTGTAATGATTTAATGAATGATTAGCATTTATTTATTGGGTTTGATGAGTTATGACCAGTAGAAGCATGATCTAATAAGGAATAATGTTATTTGAGGTTATTTAATGACACAAATGAGGATGTGTAGTCATTGTTTTCATGATTGAATGAGGACTATATGGTTAGATTAGTTGGGGTTGTTAATATGTAATTTAAAGGAGGTTGAATATGTTGTTCAAATTGTATGGCTTGAGGTAAGTGGCAAAGACATGACTTAGGTAATAGAATGGTTTAATTGTGAATAAGGAACCTCTAAATGGATTGAAAGGATCTCTTAGGTACCAAGATAAGTAACTAGAATGGATTTAAAATAAGTAGTCATGGATTAATGAGTTCAATAATGAATGAAAGACAAGATTGGATTACTTATCAATAACAATTGAATGAAGAAGTTTGAAATCAAGATTTAAATGAAAAATCAGTGATTAGAGACCTTAGGGACAATTTAGTAATTGCCCCTGGTCTTGGATTGGACGTGGGACCACTTAGGAGGAGTCCCCAATGCGCGAAGTGCAAAAAAACAACGTTACTGCACTTTTACAAGTTCTGTGAATCGATTCACACCTGCATGAATCGATTCACACCTGCAATGTTTCAGATTCTGTGAATCGATTCACAGCTGTGTAATTCGACTCACAACACGTAGTTTTGACCCTGAATCGATTCATGGGGCTCATGAATCAATTCATACCTCTGTTTAATGATAAAACACTAATTTAAATGACTTGTAAGGGTTGGTTAAGGGTAGTAACCACCTATGCTTGTTGAATGTTGAATGTTTGACTTGTTTGAAGGGATTACCGGTTAGTAACCCCATGATTGATGTTAGTCGCGGGTTGTGGGAAAGTATTGTGTATGTTGAATTGCAATGTTGATTGTCGTTTATTAGTCACGAGTTTGTGACCATTTGGTGGATTTATATCCAACGAGTTTTATTGGATATTGTGTGTTTATAAAACTCATTGCAGGTTTTAGACGTAGTAGATTCTATTGCTCGCTAGTCGTTTGGGTGTGGACTTCAGGTTTCAATGGTGGCACTCATCGACGTTGCACAAATAGGGGGACTCTGTGGCTTGTTGGTATTAATTCGAAGAATGATGAGTTACTATGAAGACACTCAGCGATGTTGCACTGCTTGAGGGGACCGCATGACTCATTAGATTCCGTTGTTCGCCAAGTCGTTGGGGTGTAGACTTCGGGTTACTATGACGACACTCGTCGACGTAGCACTGACGGGGGGATCGCATGGCTCATTAGAACTTCGTTTGTATTAGAGTTACTATGGTGACCCTCATTGACTTAGCACTGACGGGGGATCCCATGGCTCGATGGCATCGTATTCGGATGTTGAGGATGCTCACCTTCGCTCACCTGGAAAAGGTAAAGGATCCTGAAGTTGCTATGAAGTAGTTGTAGGTTCGCGTTCGGTAGTAGCCGACGTAGGACTGCCGACTAATTGTTGACCACATGACGATTTATTGTTGAGACATGTTTGATCGTCATTGAAATGTTGTTTGATTGTTGACGCAGCATGTTATTATACCTATGTCGTTGTCTTTTCATTTGAGTTTGATTCCTCACCCCCTGTATTTCATGGCTACTTGTAAACCCCATGTGCGAGCAGACGGTGAGATTACATATGACGTGGACATGGACGCTGAGGAGTAGACTATGGGCTGTTTCTTAGCTTAGGATTGATTTACGTATTATGTTGTTATTATTTACCGATGTAAGACTAAGGGTTAAGCTCTGAGACATGCGACATCAGGATGATGGGTTTTATTTTCAGCAAAGAGTTTTTTGGATTGAATTTTATTCCACATAAGATTTTGGTATTTCTACAACATGCACTTCTATTCCATTAAAAATTTTATTAATACTTTTGAACATTTCAATGCATGTTTTAACTATACAGGGTAAAAGGTGTCACATTAAGTGGTATCATAGCAGTTCAGTCATAATTGGACTGGGCATGTGTCTATTATGTGTTTATGTGCACTCTTGTGTGCTTGTATTAGATTAGTTACTGTTATGCGATATTATTATTATAGATTAGGAAATAAATCACCTTCTATTTGTCTTAGTAGCGAACTATGACGAACAGAAACGACCGCGCTATAATCGACGCTCTGGGGCACTTGACGGAAGCAATGGAGTGAAACCAGACTAAACGGAAAGGAGCTGTTGGCTACCAGGGTCTCATCGACTTTCAAAAGAATCATCCTCCGTCATTTAAGGGATCATATGACCTTGAGGGAGCACAACAATGGATTAAGGAGCAGTCTCGTTACTATCCACCATATTGGACAGCAGTTGATGACCGTTGAATGTGAACACAGAAAGGGGTTGAATTGGTTGAAAACTTTTTGCAAGACTTGTAAACAGAAACCAAGTTCTTTTCAAAAACATTTTACTACCGAATGCAGGGAACACTAGATACTGAAAATTAGGTTATGAAAACTTGTTTTCTTGTGATACTGAAAGTAAATCAAGTAAAGTAAGGAGGAAGCAGACACAAGAATTTATACTAGTTCACCACCAACTGGTAGCTACGTCTAGTCCCTTCGTACCTGAACGATTTTTCACTATAATCACACTGATTACAAATTCCCTTAAGAGTATACAACTGTCACAAACTTGACTATACTCTTAACTTCTCAAAACGACTCGGTACATCCAAGCTTTTGAAGAGTCAACCTATTACAAGGCTACACAAGTTTACTAGAAAGATTTGAATGCAAGAAATAATTCTCAACACAAGAGGATGAAAATTTTAAGCACAAAATAGATAACTTTTTAAAAGAAACAATAAGACATAAAAGCTTGTTCACAATCTGGTTCTCAAAGTGCTTGGCACAGAATTCTTGATTGTTCACTTGATTCGTAATTCTGTAACCTTCTTCAATATCAGAGATGGAGTATTTATAGACTTCTTCAATATTACCATTGTGGAGTAAATCAGCTCCAATCATTGAGCGAGGTAATTGAGGAAAAATATCAGCTATTCACGTTCCATGGGAATATTCGAATAGTACACTTTTATTACCGCTTGTACTATTTCCATTTCCAATCATTGTAGCCTGGCACAATTTGAAAATTGTATGATCTTGATCTTTTAGCTAAAGGCGTCACCTTTGATATCTCGTACTATTAAATTGAGCACAAAATAGTATTTGAATTTACTGCACAGATACGTTGAGACAGGGAGTAGAAAACAAGGCATGCTTAAAATGTGCTTCATTAAAGAACCAGATGCTCACTGAGGAAAAGCAGATGCTGAGAGTCATTTGCAACTAACTAGCTTTGGATCCGTTCCACGTGTTGCAATCTCTGAATACCAAACGCTTGCTACGACTAACTACCAGATGCAAATGCAAGACCAAATGCTAACAGGTTTAGCGCACGAGTTCTCTTGTAAACTTCTTTTTCTTACTTGAGTGATGATACGAATACATAGACAAATTGTGTAACATCCCATTTTTTAAGAAAAAATGTTTTAGCAATAAAACCCTGAATACTTTAAAGTAAATCGTAGAGACTGGTCACCTCAATGATTTATTGAGAGTACGCGAAATTGTTTTGATTTATTTAAATAATTAATTTATTATAAATAATTATTATCTATGATATCAATTCAAATTAATAGACAGCGTAGACATATGCTGTTTTTAGTGCGAATTCATCAACTGAGTTTTTATATATGTTTATTGTTTGACGCGGTGACGCGTAATTTTTGTTGACTAAGAAAGTGATTGAATTAAATCAAGATAAAATTTAATTTAAGAATTAATATTTAATATTAATTCGTGGTCCAAATTTCGTTGAATAATTCTTATGAATATTCGCTGTATTTTGAATCGTCAGGTGATTTTTTGTCCGCAATAAAATTTAAAACGAACTCCGATTTTGATGAAAATCAAATCGTAACTTATTGTGATGATGCTTGATTGTTTTAAATTGTTTTTATTATTTATAGATAAATTATTATCACGTGGTGAATTAATTTCTAAGTAAATTAATTTGCGCGATTTATCGGCGAGCGAATTATTGTTAACGCGATTACTCGACGCTGTAATTTTGGGACACCAAAACTCTAGGAATTAGACTTAAATTAGTGAGTAAGCTTGCTACTGTTGTGAGGTGTCAAGATTATGCGGGTTATTAGAAAATATCTTGGTTTGATCTTGTTTCGGATACACCAAAAAGTCCCACATTGCTTGGGAATCAAGGCCAACGGGAGTTTATAAACACCCACATGCCTTAACCCACCGAGGCGCCTTTTAAGGACAAAACCATGAGGGCCCACATTACATGTGGCCCAAAGTGGACAATACCTCGGAAAACGATGATGCGGACTTGAGGTCGGAACATTGGCGCTAGAAGGAGGGCCTAAGCCACACGAGGGTCGACGCCGCTTTAGCCCCTGGCCTTGACCGGGGCTCTGCTTTGGATACACCAAAAAGTCCCACATTGCTCTGGGAATCAAGGCCAACGGAGTTTATAAACACCCACATGCCTTAACCCACCGAGGCGCCTTTTAAGGACAAAACCATGAGGGCCCACATTACATGTGGCCCAAAGTGGACAATACCTTGGAAAACGATGATGCGGACTTGAGGTCGGAACATTGGCGCTAGAAGGAAGGGCTAAGCCACACACGAGGGCTGACGGCCCTTTAGCCCCTTGGCCTTGACTGGGGGGCTACTGTTTCGGATACACCAAAAAGTCCCACATTGCTTGGGAATCAAGGCCAACGGGAGTTTATAAACACCCACTTGCCTTAACCCACCGAGGCGCCTTTTAAGGACAAAACCATGAGGGCCCACATTACATGTGGCCCAAAGTGGACAATACCTCGGAAAACGATGATGCGGACTTGAGGTCGGAACAGATCTTATCCTAGTGCTAGGTGTTAAGTGTTTAGTGGTTAATTAGAAAATATTTATCCTAATCAATTGTAAGCCAACTAAATTTCTTTTATTAAATTTTTTTTAATTCTCCCCTTTGCTATGGATCAGGCCGAACCTCCCCTCCCACATTCACTATCCCATTTTATTTTTCCTCTCCAAGATACCAAGTGGGGGTGAAAGAAAGGCAAGGTAGTTTCTTCCTCCCTTTTTGTTTTTTTCCAGCCGTGACTCCCTTCATCATAAACACCAACATTTGCTTCCATTTCTTTCTCCTAAATAGCACCTATTTCTTGATTAAGTGAGTGAGTATGAGATCAATTTCTTTCCCTTCAAATCTGAAGCCAAAACCGTGGCCCCTTTTTAGTATTTTAGGAACATTTATTTTGATTTTTGACTCTATGTTCTTGCACAATTTCTTGATGATGATCTAGGAAGTGAAATGACAACTTTTTCCCTTCCTTTTTGAGCCCTAAGGCCGTGACTTAAAGGAAGAAAAAGGGAAAAGATTGCTTCCTTTTGAATCTTAAATCTTAGATTGTTGTTGTTGTTGTTTTTGTTGTTGTTGTTGTTGTTGTTTTGATCAAGCAAAAAGTTTAGATTATTTTCACCTTAGCCTTATTTTGGCCATGACTTAGAGGAGGGTTTTGCAAAATTTTTACTTAAAGTTTTTGGTTTGATTTTTGGGGGTTTTGATGTAACATCATCAATTTTCTTACCTTGCTTAACGTGTGTTTATGTGTGACTAAGTGTACTTGTGTGCCTTTGGTGAGTTTTGTGTGTATTTGACCGTGTACTTGACCTTTCGGCTATGTGCTTATTTTCTGTGTGATCATGCGTTTGTAAGGGAGCATGTTTGGAGGTTTGGTATGTGTGAGGTTGGGGTAGTGTGTGATAAGGTTTTGGTATGAGTCTTAGAAACCTCGTAAAGTTTGAGAATGATCAGAGTTGAGATTAGGGTTTTGCGTGTTCGTACCCTTAAGCGAGTGCAAGTTTTCGGAGGAGTATATGAGAGTTTGAATCCTTGATCTTAAGTCCTTTTGATGTCCTCTTATGTTAGGAATCATTTTTTTTTTTTGAAACAAGGAATCATGTTTTAGTGTTAGGGTATCGAGTTCCGGATCGTACAAGCATCGGAATCGAAGAAATCGCGTGAAACCGGACAAGACAGCACAAAAGCGCTTGGGGAGTGCTTAAGGCACACTTGAGTGCTCTGGTGTATGGTACACCAACTGTTCCTGGTCCTCTGCGCCATGTGGCACACTGTGAGTGGACCGTTTGCTCTGACATGTGGCGATTATGCAGAAGACTCCTTCGGCCTGAAGAAAGCCCCACAGACGCGCGTGGGATGCGCGTAAGTGTGCTTGGGGCGGCGCTCTGTTCTGGCCGAACAGAAAATGCATGGAATGCGTGTAACTACATGTGGAGCGCGCAGGATTACGCAGGAAATCACAGGGAGCGCGTGGGTCGCGCTTGCCTATTTAAACCGAATTTTCACCTTTAATCAGATTTTTACCTTCTTCTTCATATATCATGACCTGGACTGAGGTTACAACCTGAAAAACTCCATTTTTCTATTCTTCAAGCTTTGGAGCTTCCATCTTAAGTGATTGCTAATACCGGTTCATCAATCCGACGGTACTAATTTGTCTGTTTTCGTTCGAGCTTGTTAGGGCTTATCTCCGATCACCGTTTCGTCGAGGTAAACCCATAATCCTCTAATGTTGATTACTAGTTTTTGTTTGTGATTTCAGTTTCTCATATTAGTTTTAGTTGCTAACCCTAATCAGACTGTGTTTTGGACCCCGGTTTGATCGAACGGGCACCAAACGAGCTAGGGTTTTTGCCGAAACTCCCGGAGGAGATTCCATGGGCCACGAGATAGGGGCTAAGACCTCTGTTCTCTCTACTATTAGCTTCTGATTTCGTGATTCCCTTGTGGTTGGGATTGTCCCTAATTAATTGTTCTTCGTATTTTAGGGTTTTGGTGCAAGTGCGGGTACTGAACGTCCGTGAAAGCTTGTCAAAAGTTGAAGTTGGGTAAGTTGGATTCTTAGAACCCTATGGACACTACCTAGCCGAACCACTCATTGTATTTTTGCAATCTATAGTTTGCTTTACTAATCCGAGTGTGTTTTTGTGTTTCTAGTGAAATATGGATCGTGCCGGTGTACTCGGTTGAATTTTTGGACAATCCTTGGCCTTTATGGGTGTGGTGGCCGAATCCTTTAGGTGAGGAAGGGTGTCCACTTAATTGCTTGTGTGTCAGTGATTGAGGCTATAGGAGTTTGTGGGACTCAGACCGATTGCTTTGGAATCCAGGTGGGAGTAAGAATACATTTTTACTGGGATTGTTAGTACAGAATAATATACATTGTATGTGTATGGTACCTAAGCCCTACTAGAGGTTGAGGTCAATAGCACCTAAGGATAGGGGTTACGGTTTACGGTATCTGAGGACAGGTGTCGTGAACCCATCAACCACCATAGGAGCAATGATGCGTGTTTTGGGTTTGTATTTGACATACTTAGTGTATGAGAGTGACTTTATGTGTTATATGTAATATTAGAAACATGTGTAGGACTATGTGATATGTGCTTATGTGATAAAATTCCAAGTGTGATACTCTCTGTGTATAATATGCAAAATGTGAATAGTGAATAAAAGTGAATCTAAGTGTATAGTGATATGTGAGTGATGTGAGCTTTTAAAATGAATGTGTTGGTGCTATATCACAACCGTGTGTGGTGTACGAGGTCAAGAGATACTCGAGCACGAGTACGAGGTAACAGTGCAGGTCACATAGACCTTGGGGGTGCATTCCATGGGGCCAAAATATTCCACAGGTGACCGATATTTGGCCGCTATTGTGTCGTGGTACCGATATTGTGCCCGTTTACCTCGACGAGTACTGTGAACTTCAGGTCCTTCGTGAACGATCCCGAGTGCAAGCCTAGATACTCGACCCTGATTAATCGGGGCTACGGGGATGTGCTCTTATTGGTTATGATGAGCGGAGTATGTTGCTTGGACAACTGACTGATACTCTGAGTGGTGAGGAGTACATTGTGACATAGGGTTGTACTCTAAGTGGTGAGGAGTATAACAAGCCAGTGTAGTTAGTGGCCATGAGTCTAGAACTAGATAACCACAGTGAAATAAATAATTTAGTGTCTAAGTTAGGAATATAAAACATGATAAATATGATTAAGTGCATGTTGTATACTCTGTATTGCCTTCTACTGCTACTTTCCCATTTTATGGTGATCATGTTGTTCTTATCTCCTTGTATATATGTTTGTGTGTATATGTGGTATATGTTAGATATAGGTGTCGAGGAGGCTGTTGTTGCTGAGGATGGCACAGTTCATGCATCTGCTGACTTGGACGAGTCTGAGGATCCCCGTCTGGGGGAATTTTGAGTTGGACACTTCCATTTACTATGCTCCGTCGTTCGGGATCGTAGAGCAGGAGCTCCCGATACCCAGTTATGTACCTATGGCCAGGAGTCTTGTTTTATTTTCGTTTGATGTTAACTCTTTTTGATGAGGCACGTGTTAGCTCTAGTTGATATTTTGGGATGAATGTATGTTTGCTACGCTTCTGTCGTGTGAGCCCTTGGAGAGGCCACTAAACTCTATATCGATGCATATAGTGTATATTATGTGTTCTCATTTCCGTTGTGTGTTTTAGTTTAAATTTTTATGTATTTTCCGCTGTATTTATTATCGATAAGCTAAGCGATTAAGGCTAATTAATTAAAGATTACTATGATGGGACAATGGGTGCTTATTTGACAGTTTTTTTAGTGTAGTTGCAGTTAAAGATTTTGTTGGAAGAAAAATTAGAAATTTTCTCTAAAAACTAGTGTTGAAGCCGTGAGCTTCGAGGAGGAATAAGGAAGGAAAACTTTGTGTTTTAAGCTTTGATGTATGCATATTTAAGTTGTTGTTATGGTTTAGGAATTTTTGGAAAAAATAGATTTGAGTTGAAGTGTTTTAAAGTGTTGTTTAGAGAACTAAAACTATGAAACACCTAAGTTAAAGAGATCTTTGTATTTCTTAAACAAGGTGGGGTCTTAAGCATTTTTACTGTTAAAGTCTTTGATTTTTGTGTTGGATTTATGGTTTTATATAATATCATCCAATATTGTACATGTTGTTGTTATTGTATTTGTTTGTGTAAGAAGTTGACCCTTACCCGTGGTTCTTTCAATTAATGATTGTAACCCAGATAATGAAGACTGCAGAGTGTTCGAAACTGCTGACAAGTGTAGCTGAGGATAGTCCTATCTGGCGATCCGCTTTGTGTGACAATTTGGTAAATTTTCTAGAGTGTCTAATAAGTGTTCTAGTGTGTCGACCAGCTATAGGGTGTTTAATGTATTAATTATAATGTTGTAATAAGTATACTATGTTATCGAGACTTGGATCGTTTTGTGTGAAATGATTAAATAAAGTTATTTGCATGGTTGCTACTATTTGATTATGATGTCTTTGTTTATTCACCACCTTTTGAAAATGCTGCAATACTCTGATTGCTCTTTTTAAAAGAAGTTTTTAAAAGAAAAAAAATGAGACCGACATTTTCCAAAACCATGCATGCAGCGTATTACATTTTCAAAAGTATTTGAACTTGCAGGAGTTACTGTTAGTTTAGTAGCGCTCTAGGAACGGGGTGTTACAAATTGAATCCTACACACTTCAATACTTATTAGAAGGTAAATTGTTCTCACATAGATTCTTTGTTATCATCAAAATTATTGAGAGTCTAAACTTCTTAATCGTTTAGGTTCCAACAATCTCTCCCTTTTTGATGATGACAAATATCTAAGGTTGATGAACAATTTATTTTAGAAAATAATTTCAAGAGTCCCCCCCTGAGTTCAACAATAAATATAAACATTTATTTTTCAAAACATTTGGCTAAGTATCAGAGCATAAGCTACGTGATAGAGCATGATCAACAGATTTAAACTAGGAGTATAAATTAGAGCATATCAATTTTATATCAGAGTCTGATACTATGATAGATGCTTAATCAATCAGATGCTAAAATGATTGCTAATGCATGATATGTGCTACTTTAGCGTACATCAATCATTTACCTTTTACTCCCCCTTTGTCATCAGAGAGTGTAAATCATCATAGTCAAAATAATGAGTAAATGAAGTGAGAAAACTTTGAGGTAAAATTAAAATAAAACTCATTATATTGATAATAGAAACAAAACAAAGAAATTTGATTTTCAAGAAGTGAACAAAGAATTAAGAAGGTGGGTTGATCCAGGCGATGCAACAGGCTTAGGACCAGATTCTCAAGGCGTTCCACTTTTTCAGATGATTCCACAAGCTTGAGAAATTGAGACCGTGAGATAATTACTGGTTCATCATCAGGGCAGAGGCAAATGCAGAGGCTTGAGATGTTTGAGCTTCTTCTCTTATCATCCAACAGGTTCAGAAGCTGAAGTGGGTCTAGACCAAGACATAGCTCTTTGCCATCTTTGAACAGGCATCTTGATGTGCTCTAGGAGAATTCCTTGAGCAAGTAGTAGTTGCTTCTGCTTCTTCTCTTGAAAGCTAAGAATAAATCATCATTTGGTAGGCACCATTTGATGAGTCTGCCTAGCTTCTCCTTTTCAAAGTCCAGCTTCATTTTCTCTTCAATCTTTAGTTCAATGGGGTCAAGAAGTGTTAGCCTTTGCTCTTTCCTCGCCCTGAGAAAGTCATCCACCAATTGATCAAAAAGAGAGAGCTTTTCTTCAGAAAAGCATTCCTTTAGTGCAGCTTCTGCTGCAGCAAGACAAATGCTGATAATTTCTTGCTCAAGATCAAAGTTTCTCTTTTGGTCCTTTTTCTCTTCATCAGCCATCAAAGTGGCATCAAACCACTTGAGTTTCTCTTCTTCAAGGTCATTGTGTAGCATGATCTCAATCTCGAGTGCATGTCCTCCTTCCTTGAGAATGTTTGCCTGCTCTTTTTCTCTTTTTTCTCTTT
Organism: Calophaca sinica; assembly: GCA_037113605.1. Taxonomy (NCBI): domain Eukaryota; kingdom Viridiplantae; phylum Streptophyta; class Magnoliopsida; order Fabales; family Fabaceae; genus Calophaca; species Calophaca sinica. The sequence continues at coordinate 82,070,799 of CM073731.1, forward strand.
CTTTGATGAGCATAGGTCTGCGCACCAGACACTGCATCATGTCATCAAAGTGTTGAATGACAAGATCACAATCACAGTCGTATCTGATGTTGCCTGCTACTTCTATTTCTGCTTTTTTTCTTCTGAGAGACCAGAGGATCTAGTACTGAAAGAGTCAGCTTTGAGTTTATGGTAGTAGTAGTCATTGGCTTGTGCTTCAGTCCTCTTGTGGACAGGCATATCAAATAGATACTTGATGTTGCATTTCTTTGGTGCCTTTTCCCAATGCTCAGGAGTGAGCATTTCTTGGTACCTTTTCGGGAACTTTGTTTTTTCTCTTTTCAGGGATTAGCCATGGTAACCATCTTTGCCCATCAGGCATAATTTTGACTATGGCCCAAGTAGGGTCTCTATTGAGGAGTGCCAACTCATAGCGTTTCATCTCTAGACATGAAGCATGAATGCTCTTTCATCATCAGTAATCCAATATCCACATTCCTCTAAGGTTAAAGGCTCATGTTGAGGCAGAAAATGGGGCAGCTCAAATGATAGTGAGATAGTACCTCTTTCTGGAGGAGCGCTGAGTCTTCCACCAAAGTGCATCTCTAGAAACTCGTGATAGATTGTCGGGGAAATCTCCAATCTTGCGACCCCTAAAGTAAAGGTCTTTAGATGCCATAGAGATGGGTGATTATAGACGGATCGATATTCCTCTTCTCTGACAGGTACAAGTCGTAAGGGGCTGTGTCTGCTTCTAGAGGGGCCGAAGAAGGTAGAAGTTGTGGAGGTGCTAGTTGATGATTGCACAGAGGCAGGGGTAGGTCTGTGTGAGGTGGGGAAGCAGTATAGCTGATTAAACGGATGAGATAGAGAGGTAGCAATCTCAGAAGTGAGTGAAGAGATAAGAGAATGATTGGGTTGTGGTTTGTAGATAGTTAAGGCTTGAGAGGTAGAGGGTAACGGGTGTGATGTTAGGTCTGTGTTTCCAATTTGCTATGTACTAGGAGATTCCTGATGGAGTAGCAAAATGTTTGATAGTACGTGGTGAAGGTTGGGCAACGACAATAGTAGATTGAGGTGGTTTAGATTTGATGTGGATTCGTCGTGGTTTAGTTTGTGGCGGTTTGGTTTGTTTTTGGGGTGATTAGGTAGTTGGAGCAGGAGAAGGTGAGATAATAGTGGTCGTGCTATGATAGGATCATCTCTATCATAAGCAATAACAGGAGTTTCAGAGGTAAAGTCAAGTACCTGTGGCTTTATATGGGCCTTGACAAGCCTCATTCTCTTCTGTGTGGGAACTGCTGGTAATGGCACAGGGGCAGGTCTTTGAGGACCAGAGGTAGAGCTTTCCAAGGCTGCTTCTGCTTTCCTTTTCTCAAATATCTTACTATAACCTTTTCATCTTCATTTTCTGCATCAGGAACTGCTATGGGTGCAGTTTGCACCTTCTAGACCTTGCTTCTGGTCGATGAGACCAGTGGCTCAGTAGGTTACTTAACACCAGATTTAGTGCTCGTTGAGCTTCTGGTGATCTTTCTTGGAAGGGCAGGTTCAACAATCTTTGCAGAGGATTCCTCAGCAGCAGTGTCATCTTCTTCCTTGATTTTCATGATCATTTCAGAAGTGCATAGTCCCATTCTGACTAGACTTTCCTTGCCAAAAACAACACCAATTCCTTTGGCATTTCTGCTAAAGTATTTTTCTTGTCCAACATCATCCACCTCCTCCAACTTCTCAACAATCTTTTGTTTCCTCATCAGTTCAGAGAGAAGAACATCATAAGGAATGGTCTTATTGATGTTTTTTCAGAGGTAGAGCCGAGTTTAGAGGTAGCAACGAGATTCATCAATGTATTCATCAACAATCTGGGAAGGTTGAGGGCTGTACCAGCTATATAATTCCTCATGATGAATTTTTGTTCACAGTTCGCAATGTCAGATGAACCGACCTTCAGTATCACGCATTTGGAGATGAGTTTATGATGAACCCTGTAGTGATTCTTCACCTTGTAGTGATTCTTCAAATACACATCATTTAGAGGCTTTCCCGAAGCCTTGAGAGCATCATAGTTCTCAAACAGAACATTATCCACAGCTTGTGGACCACCAAATTGTGCTTTCCAATCTTCAGAATATATCAACCCTTCATCAGGGCACCTTATGTGGTAAGAAATAGTTTTACAGTGTTGATGAGGGCTTCCTTCTCCTCTCATAGGAAATATTCTCTCCAACCTGTGAGAGTGATGCCTTCTTTGAAGTTAAAATCATATCTTGTAAGAAGGTTGAGATCAACCCAATGCTCTATCAGCACTTTGCCTTTAGCAGTGTTATTGTAGGCAGTAGTTTGAGAGATGGTCTTGAACGCCATTGATGCAAAGCAGAGAAACTTAGAAAGGAAGTTTGAGAGTTTTTGAGAGAGAGGTTTTGCAAACAGAGAGAGGGTACGAAAGTAGTGGAAAGGTTTAAGGTTTTTATAAACTGTATTAAAAATTATTTGAAGATAAAAAAAATAAAGATTCCTTTCATTAAATGTGCCGGTTACCCAAAATAAAGGTTACCACAGTAAAAAGTTTATTGAAAACGTAAAATTAATCATGACTTAGTAGGTAGGATTGAGATGTTTCAGTATGCATGCATTTGACACGTGTATAAGAAGTAGACGCTGAGCCACATAAGATGCAGCATAGTAACAGATGCTGAATGATACGAGATGCATGCTAAACTAGATGCAGAGGTGCTATCAGATACACACTATTAGATGCAAACTATCACAGATGCACAAAGTGCACCAGATACTGAGATATAATAAGATGAAAGTTTAAATTTCTTCTTATAAAATTGAATTTATCTTTAGCAAAGGGTTTTGTAAAGATATCAGCCCACTGATGATCTGTATCAATAAATTTTATTTCAAGTACATCCTTCTGAACATAGCCTATTATAAAGTGATGTTTAATTTCATTATGCTTTGCACGTGAATGCAAGATGGGATTCTTAGTAAGACATATAGCAGAAGTATTATCACAAAAGATAGGAACGTTACTCTCTTTTTTTATGTAATCTTCAAGTTCATATTTTATCCACAGAAGTTGAGAACTGCAACTTGTTGTTGAGATGTATTCAGCTTCTGCTGTTGAAAGTGCTATTGTGCTTTATCTTTTGCTTGACCAAGACACAAGATTTGCTCCAAGAAATTGATAGCCTCCACTTGTGCTCTTTATTTTGATTCGGTCTCCAGCAAAGTCAGCATCACAAAAACCTACTAATTTGTAATTTTTTATTTCTTATAAAGCAAACCAATAGTTCATTGTCAATATCTTAAAATTCATTTAACAGTACTCAAGTGTGATTCTCTAGGATCAAATTGAAACCTAGCACACAGGCACAAGCTGAACATAATATCAGGTCTTGAAGCAGTAAGATAGAGAAGCGATCCAATCATACCTCTGTACAGCTTCTAGTCTACCTCCTTACCATTTTCATCTTTGCATAAGGTGCAAGTAGGATACATAGGTATGCTCATTGGCTTGCAATCAACCATGTTTGTAACACCCTCTATTTTTTATTTTTACGTATTTAAACTAGTAGAACTATTGTTGTTATTATTATTATTATTATTATCGATTTTAGTATTATTATTAATATAATTAATAATAATATAATTATTGTAGTGTTATAGTATATTTATAGAGGTGATTATATTATATTTGTGTATATATGTATAGTATGTAAATTATATATTAATTGTCCTTATAATAATGTGTAATTAATTGTGTTGATAGTTAATGACGCATAATCATATTTATACTTATATTTATATGGTGTTTATAATAGGATAAGATCATTCATGTTATTATGCAGTTATATAGTAATCAGTGATTGTATTTATATTAATATTTGGTCATGTATATATTAATGTTAGATTGTATATGTATTTATAAGGGTTTGCATTAATATGAGATTATCTATATTAATATAAGATTGTAATTATAATTATGTACAATTGTGCCTATAATTATAGTACTAGATATTGTATGGTTTTGCATTAAATCAGGATTATGCAATCGGTTAGATGTGATAGAGATTCAATCATTGAGTAGATGAGCCTACTGTATCTTACTCCTTAAAGTTTCGATTAGATATGAGACAGATTTAATAGGAATCATAATTAAGATAGGATAATCTTTTCCTCAGTTATCTCTTGAGATCTTATCTTAATCTTCTAAAGATCTTATCTAGAAACAATTACCAATTCTGTATCTAAACTTCCATTGCCTTTTGACCTATCTACAGTCCAAATTAGGACTTGCTAATGAGACACACTTTTGTAGATCTTTCTCGATGTTTTCCAACGCCATTAAGCACTCCTAAATCAGATATCTCTAGCTCAAGTTACATCAAAAACTGTGATGTAGTGTCGTTGTACCCGAGGCATTAATTCTTATACGTGTTTTAGTGAGTTTTGATCCATTGGGCTTGACCAAAGTAACCCAACTTGACCTGAAACTCTTGGGGCTGATTAAACCACTTAACCCTAACCCTAAAGGCTCATTTTAAACCAGTTTTACTCATCCTAAATCTATCTAAGAGCTGTCCAAGGAACCTAAGGAGGATCTCGGCTTTTTTTTATTTACCAAACTCACTCGCTTCTCATCAGAATTCAACGCCGTTTGAAGTGCCATGACCGGGGCGACTTCCTCTACATCCTAGCATCATTCCTAGTCCATCAAGAGCAATCTTCTAAACTTCTTCTCTCCATCTACGTGTAACCTCAAAGGTAATTTCTTTCTATCATTTTCTTTTAATTTTACTCATTAGAAAGCCACTAATACTTAGCTTTCTCAGTAAAGCTTTGACCTTTCCTCTTGTTCGTGCCATTCAAATTCGTGGGCTTAGAGTTATTTTGTTAGGAAGGAAAGCGGCCAAGGTAAGGGCTTTTCTCCTGGAAGTTAGAGCTAAACATTTGTTGTTATTTAAGTATGGTTATAATTTGGTGTGGTGTCTTATTTATAGGAAGAAGTTTATATTTTTATGAAATACGAATCTATGATGTTCTACTATCCAATTTTAATTTTCCTGTACTCCTCTAAATAAATGTATTGATGATTTTTCTTCCTATTTTATTGATTCTTAATTCATATGTTACTAAAAATTCGTGTGGGTATATTTTTAGTGCAATAGGTTTATTCTATTTTGTCTCTTGATGATGATGGTTATCTTTGTTATTTGATAACATGAACATGATTAATTTATAAAGTTGATCAATTTTTATAATATAGAATAATCAAGATTAATAAAATAAATGACAGTAAATTGTTATAAATTTGTGGGAAGCGAATTATAGATGTTTAATAATATGGAATTGGTTGATGATTTGTTATATTTAATTTGATGATGAAAAACGATTTATATATATATATATAATAATATGATACCTGTTGATTCTTGTTGTTGTAATTTACTGCAAATCGATTTATGTGTATTTTATTAATAGGAGTACTGTTGATTGTTGTTATTCTTTTGATGAATGTTTACTTTTTGTTTTGAACCGTGAGATGGTGATGTTGTTTTGTAAAAGAAATCTTGATATGTGTTATATGGATGTAATGTGTGGTGGATTTTCTGGTGAATTACTTCTCGTGGCATGAATTGACTTGACTAAATGGCATGCATCATGTAGAACGGCATGTGTAGGGCCTTCATGGCGGTGAGATGATTTAATTGCCCATTGGTATGGGAGGTAGCTATTATTTTGGACCTTCGTATTCAGGGCCTTCGTGGCGGTGTTAAATTAATTCCCCATTGGTATGAGATGACTATACCGCGATCATGAAAGTCTTGCGTAAGACATGCATACTAACTTGAATATGTTGATTTTTGTGATGTTTTAAAAGTGATTATCTTATTTGTAAGTTAGTATAAGGGGAAAAAATGAATAGATTCTCTTATGTCTTAAAGGTGATTATTTCTTTTATTTCAAGTTCATGTGTGAATGTGAATATATTTTCTTATTGAATGTGAATATATTTTAAAAATGAATGTGAATATATTTTCTTTTAAAAATGAATGTGAATATATTTTATTATTGGTATTTAATATGATTATTCTTGTTTGCATATTTTATTTAAATGTGAAGAAAATTATAAATCGTATTTGAGCAATTTTTCATGTTTTAGCTTATTACAACTTGTCATATGAACTGACCCTTACACCACTTCTTAAGTACAAGTGGATTTGAGAAGCCTCAAGAATAATTTGTTTGCATTATTGTTGATCGTGCCGTCGACGAATAATTGTGGGTACATGGGTGTTAGATGCTCTGTGCTACTATTTGAAACACTAACGTTATTTTGCGTAAATTGAACTTGGTATTTTTTTTTATTGCGGACGTGGTGTTTCTTCGCTAAGTAATTGGGATAACTTAAACTCGGATTATTTTTGCTAAAATTTATAATCTCAAAATTTTGTTATATTTTAGTTATGTCGTAGAGTAGTTACAGACATTTATTAATTTAGTACTCACATGTTTTGAGAATAAAAGATGATTACCGAAGATCTTTAATTTAGTTTCACTTGATTTAAAATAAAATAAAATTTTCATCATTAGATTCGATTAGACTAAAATTAGTTTAGTGATTAAGTAGGGTCCTTGCTATTAATTAAATTTTTTATAATTAGCAATACGACTTTCCCGCGATCATCAAACGTTTTATAAGTTATTAACAGTAACTTTTATTTCAAAAAAAAAATAGGCCAATTTTCTAAGAATAGACGAGTTAATGCCGTGAAAATTAGGGGCATTACATTGTGGTATCAGAGCTTAGGATGAGTCTTCGGACTTTTGGGTGGGGCGATCTTGTTTGGCATATGCATCTGATTATTTTCTTGCATTAATTAATTGAGTTCCTAATTCTGAGATGCTATTTGAAAATTTGCAGATTTATTGATTTTGTTTTATTGTTGTTAATAGCATGCTCGGTTTTCTTGCTACTTGAGATATGGTTATATCACTTGATTTTTCCCTTAACTTATTACTAATATAATTAATTATTTTATTTTTGGGTCATCTCATGTTGCAACGTATAATTCATTATCATGACATGTCTTTTATTGCCTCTAATTGAATGATTTCTACCCTTTGAAAATTGATTGTGTAGTTATTATTCACAATTAATTTATTGAATAACTCTGATTGTGTTTTAAATGTTGCTATTGATGAATATGCAACGGCAAGAAATAAAAAGGGATGATATAACCTATTACCATTCATGATTTGTATTAATTACCTTGATGATATGACTTCATTACCTGCCATAAAAAGGATGCATTAATTGTTTGACTTTTGAATATTTGTGATTAATTATATGTCTTAATTGTTTGACTTTTGAAAATTTGTAATTAAATATATGCCTTAATTATTTAGCCTTAATGGTGTGAACTCTCTGCAATTGCTTGTTACTTCACTACCTTTTGATTTGGTGATCACTATACCTTTTGCTGAACCGGAGATTGCTAATACGACATGTTTATAATGCCCTTTGACTGTGCTAAGCATGAAATTCAATGTTGATTTGATTTGTATTCCCCTTAAGCATGAGGGAGCTCTACCCTAACCTCTTCGAGTCTATCTAGTTTCGAGGACGAAACTATTTTAAGGGGTAAGTATTGTAACACCGTCTATTTTTTATTTTTATGTATTTAAACTTGTAGAACTATTGTTGTTATTATTATTATTATCGATTTTAGTATTATTATTAACATAATTAATAATAATATAATTATTGTAGTGTTATAGTATATTTATAGAGGTGATTAAATTATATTTATGTATATATGTATAGTATGTAAATTATATATTAATTGTGCTTATAATAATGTGTAATTAATTATGTTGATAGTTAATGACGCATAACCATATTTATACTTATATTTATATGGTGTTTATAATAGGATAAGATCATTCATGTTATTATGTAGTTATATAGTAATCAGTGATTGTATTTATATTAATATTTGGTCATGTATATATTAATGTTAGATTGTATATGTATTTATAAGGGTTTGCATTAATATGAGATTATCTATATTAATATGAGATTGTAATTATAATTATGTATAATTGTGCCTATAATTATAGTACTAGATATTGTATGATTTTGCATTAAATCAGGATTATGCAATCGGTTAGATGTGATAGAGATTCAATCATTGAGTAGATGAGCCTACCGTATCTTACTCCTTAAAGTTTCGATTAGATATGAGACAGATTTAATCGGAATCATAATTAAGATAGGATAATATTTTCCTCAGTTATCTCTTGAGATCTTATCTTAATCTTCTAAAGATCTTATCTAGAAATAATGACCAATTCTGTATCTAAACTTCCATCGCCTTTTTGACCTATCTACAGTCCAAATTAGGACTTGCTTATGAGATACACTTCTGTAGATCTTTCTCGATGCTTTCCAACGCCATCAAGTACTCCTAAATCAGATATCTCTAGCTCAAGTTACATAAAAAATTGTGATGTTGTGTCGTTGTACCCGAGGCATTAATTCTTATACGTGTTTTAGTGAGTTTTGACCCATTGGGCTTGACCCAAGTAACCCAACTTGACCTGAAACTCTTGGTAATGATTAAACCACTTAAATCTAACCCTAAAGGCTCATTTTAAACCAGTTTTACTCATCCTAAATCTATCTAAGAGCTGTCCAAGGAACCTAAGGAGGATCTCGCCTTTTTTTTTTTTACCAAACTCACTCATTTCTCATCGGAATTCAACGCCGTTTGAAGTGCCATGACCCGGGCGACTTCCTCTACATCCTAGCATTATTGCTAGTCCATCAAGAGTAATCTTCTAACCTTTTTCTCTTCATTTTCATGTAAACTCAAAGGTAAGTTCTTTCCATCATTTTCTTTTAATTTCACTCATTAGAAAGCCACTAATACTTAGTTTTCTCAGTAAAGCTTTGACCTTCCTCTTGTTCATGCCATTCAAATTCGTGGGCTTAGAGTTATTTTGTTAGGAAGGAAAGCGGCCAAGGTAAGGGTTTTTCTCCTACAAGTTAGAGCTGAACATTTGTGGTTGTTTAAATATGGTTATAATTTGGTGTGGTGTCTTATTTATAGGAAAAAATTTATATTTTTATGAAATATAAATCTATGATGTTCTACTATCCAATTTTAATTTTCGTGTACTCCTCTAAATAAATGTGTTGATGATTTTTCTTGCTATTTTATTGATTCTTGGTTCATATGTTATTAAAAATTCGTGTGGGTATATTTTTTGTGCAAAAGGTTTATTCTATTTTGTCTCTTGATGATGATGGTTACTCTTTGGTCTTTGATAACATGAACATGATTAATTTATAAAGTTGATCAACTTTTATAATATAGAATAATCAAGATTAATAAAATAAATGATAGTTAATTGTTATAAATTTGTGGGAAGTGATTTATAGATGTTTAATAATATGGAATTGGTTGATGATTTGTTATATTTAATTTGATGAGGAAAAACGATTTATATATATACATACATACATACATATATATATATATATATATATATATATATATATATATATATATATATATATATATATATATGGATACTTGTTGATTCTTGTTGTTGTAATTTAGTGCAAATCGATTTATGTGTATTTTATTAATAGGAGTATTGTTGATTGTTGTTATTCTTTTGATGGATGTTTACTTTTTGTTTTGAACCGTGAGATGGTGATGTTGTTTTGTAAAAGACATCTTGATATGTGTTATATGGATGTAATGTGTGGTGGATTTTCTGGTGAATTACATCTCGTGGCATGAATTGACTTGACTAAATGACATGCATCATGTTGAACGGCATGTGTAGGGCCTTCGTGGTGGTGAGATGATTTAATTCCCCATTGGTATAGGAGGTAGCTATTATTTTGGACCTTCGTATTCAGGGCCTTCGTGGCAGTGTTAAATTAATTCCCCATTGGTATGGGATAACTATATCGCGATCATGAGAGTCTTGCATAAGGCATGCATACTAACTTGAATATGTTGATTTGTGTGATGTTTTAAAAGTGATTATCTTATTTGTAAATTAGTATAAGAAAAAAAAATGAATAGATTCTCTTATGTCTTAAAGGTGATTATTTCTTTTATTTCAAGTTCATGTGTGAATGTGAATATATTTTCGTATTGGTATTTAATATGATTATTCTTGTTTGCATATTTTATTTAAATGTGAAGAAAATTATAAATCATATTTGAGCAATTTTCCATGTTTTAGCTTATTACAACTTGTCATATAAATTGACCCTTACACCACTTTTTAAGTACAAGTGGATTTGAGAAGCCTCAAGAATAATTTGTTTGCATTATTGTTGATCGTACCATCGACGAATAATTGTGGGCACATGGGTGTTAGATGCTCTGTGCTACTATTTGAATCATTAACATTATTTTGCGCAAATTGAACTTGGTATTTTTTTTATTGCGGACGTGGTGTTTCTTCGCTAAGTAATTGGGATAACTTAAACTTGGATTATTTTCGCTACAATTTATAATCTCAGAATTTTGTTATATTTTAGTTATATCATAGAGTAGTTATAGGCATTTATTAATTTAGTACTCACATGTTTTGAGAATAAAAGATGATTACAGAAGATCTTTAATTTAGTTTCACTTGATTTAAAATAAAATAAACTTTCAGCATTAGATTCGATTAGACTAAAATTAGTTTAGTGATTAAGTAGGGTCTTTGCTATTAATTAATCTTTTATGATTAGCAATAAGACTTTCCCGCGATCATCAAACATTTTATAAGTTATTAACAGTAACTTTTATTTATAAAAAAAAGGCCTATTTTCTAAGAACAGACAAGTTAATGCCTTGAAAATTAGGGGCGTTACAATGTTGAACTTCTCGAGCAATTCCTTGCTTTGATGGATATAGATACCATCAGGTTGTTATTTTACATACATTTCATCAGTTATGAAACCATTCAAGAAAGTACTTTTAACATCCATTTGATAAAGAATTATCTCATGGTGGGAAGCAAAAAAAAGTATAATGCGAATAGCCTCTAACCTTGCAGCATGTGCAAAGGTTTCAGTAAGGTCTATGCTTCTTCTTGTCAGTAACTTTGAGCAACTAATCTGGCCTTGTTCCTTACCATTTTACCCTCTTCATCAAGCTTATTACGAAATACCCATTTTGTACCATTAGCTTGCTTATCTTCTGGTAGTGTAACTAGCTTCCAAACATCATTACGTTTGAATTGATTCAGCTCTTCTTACATGACTAGAATCCAACCTTCATCTTCCAGTGCTTCATCAATCGTTTTAGATTCCAGCTCAGAGAGTAGTGCAAGATCAATATGCTCTTTGAAAGAGGATCTTGTTCTAACTTTGTCTCCTGGTTCCCAAATGATTTGATCTTTTGGGTGATGAGTTTTCAAGCATCAGCTCCTTTTGGTTTCAGCTTCTGTCTGGTTTGATGCTTGCATCTGGTAAGCAATACTAGATGCTGATTCTACATGTTTTTCATTTGTTCCACCAATATCTAAACCTGAAAATAGCTCATCTAGCTCTAACATTTCAGTATCAGGTTTCTTATCATCAAACTTTACATGAATGAATTCTTCCACTGTTATAGATTCTTTATTGTATACTCTAAATGCTTTTGAGCGTTCAGAGTATCCCAAAAAGATATTTTTGTCAGCTCTGGAATCAAACTTACCAAGTTGATCCTTAGTATTCAAAATATGGCAAGTACATCCAAAAGAGTGAAAATATGAAATGTTAGGTTTTCTACCTTTTCATAGTTCATATGGAGTTTTTTTTCAAGATAGGCCTTATGTATATTCTATTTTAAATATAGCAGGTTGTGTTTACTGCTTTATTGATCATGGTTCTGGCCATCTCTTGGAGAGACCTATTTTTCCTTTCTACAACACTATTTTGTTGTGGTATTCTAGGAGAGGAGAAAATATGGGAGATACCATTTTCTTCACAAAATTTTTGAAAGCTTTCATTTCCAAATTATCCCCCATGATCACTTCTAATAGAAGAAATACAAATTCCTTTTTCATTTTAAACAGTTTTGCAGAAAACAGTGAACACCGTGAATGACTCATCCTTGTGAGCAAGGAATTTAACCCATGGCCATTTAGTATAGTCATCTACAATGACCAATCCATATTTCTTTCCTGTCAAAGAGGCTGTCCTTGTGGGACCAAAAAGATCAAGATGCAAAAGCTCAAGTGGTCTTGAAGTATAAACAACATTTTAGAATGAAATGAAGTTTTAACTTGTTTCCCTTTTTGACATGCCTCACATAGAGCATCAGATTAGTATCTGAGATTGGTAAGCATCTAACAAAACAGTGCTTATTCAACTTTGAGATTAATATGAAGCTGGCATGACCTAATCTTTTGTGCCAAGTCTATTGCTCATCATCGACATACATAAGACACTTGATATCTTGTTTTGCTAAATCAGAAAGATCAACTTTATAAATATTGTTTTTCTTCTTTGCAATATAGAATACAGAGCCATCTTTTCGACTTTTTACTACACAACCTTTTTCATTGAAAATAACATCATAATTACTATCACACAATTGACTTATACTAAGTAGGTTAAGCCTTAGGCCTTCAACATATAATACATTATCAATAGAAGGAAAAGAGTGTTTACTAATGCGACCAATGCCAACTATTTTACCTTTTTGGTTTCCACAAAAACCAACAAATCCATCATCTTTAAACTTTAGCTCTTGGAACATATATTTTTCTCCCGTCATGTGATGTGAGCATCCACTGTCTAAGTACCAAGACTGTGTGTTGACTTTGTTGCTACGCATATCTGCAATATAGACTATTTTTTCTTTAGATGTCCAAATCCTCTTGGGTCCTTTCTTGTTAGTTCTTGAAAGATACTTGTCCTTATTCAATTTGAAAGCAGAGCATTAATTTTTAAAGTGACCATACTTTTTACATTATGTGAAAAGCAAGCTTTCACTGTGATCATTGGTGTCATCAAATGTAAGATTTGTATTTTGTAAAGTGGGTTCATCTGATTTGTAGCTAAGACCTTGAGTTGTCGTTTTACTGACACCCCAAATCATTGAAGCTTGTTTGCTGCGTGGCACGCTTTCAGCAAGAAAATTATGAAATGCATTTTCTTAATCACTTGACTTACGGTTTGAACTTCCTTCAGCTTGTGAGCTTCTGGTCACCAGAAGGTGATTTTCAGCTTCTCATTCTCCTCATTGAGTTTTGTATTTTTATCATTCAAAATTTGAAATTCTTTTGACAGTTTTGAAAATTTCTTTTTCAAAGCTTTGTACTCAATGGACAGAGTGGATGAGTCCTTAAGAAGTTCATCAAAAGCATTTTGAAATTCAGAGTAAGAATCATGATTTACCTCTTCAGTTTCTTCTTCAGACTTTGAAGCGGTGTCAGCCACAAGGGCTATATTTGCTTCTTCTTAATTTTCGTTATCTTCAAAGGAAGATGAGTCCAGGTCTTCCCATGTTGCCATGAGATCTTTCTACTTTCCTTCGAAGGTGTTCTTCGTAGGCTTCTCCTTGTTGAGTTGTGGACATTCAGATTTTAGACCCTCATTAATTTTGATGATAACAATATATTTATGTGAGAACAATTTAACTTCTGATAAGTCTTGAAGAGTGTAGGTATTAAAATCATTCTTATTTTATAACTCACTCAAGCAAGAAGAAGAAAATCACAAGAAGCTGAATACTCTTATGTGTCTGCATCCGGTTCACTCCAGCGTCCTATACTTGCACTCTTTGCGAGCGTCCGGTATTGCTATTCTTAAGACACGTGGTATACATATTTGCAGTGAGCGTCTTATGAATTCTGAGCGAGCATCTGGGCTTATTAATGAAGCACGTGATGATCGGGTTTATTCTTTTTGCTCTTTTACCTTAGCTATTGTGGAACGAAATTCGAATTTGATTTTGTGCGCTCAACTTGATGTACGAGGTATCAAAGGTGACACCTTTGGGATAAGACAAAATTCGTACAATGCAAATAATTGAAAAGCAAATAGTACAAAACGGTAAAGTGTACTATTCTGAAATTCTCTGAAAAGGAAGATAAGGACGTGTATATTCAAATTACCTCACTCAATGATTTGAAGCTGTTTATTCCTGCAACGGTATTATTCTTAAGGACTTCTATAAATACCTCAACCTCTCCATTGAAGAAGGTTGCTAGAAATGACATACTGCAAAAGTTATTACTCTGTGAACAACCAAGTTTCTGTGCCGTTTCTGAGAACCAAAACTGAATTTCAGCGTCTTATATTCTTTCTTTTTGAAAGCTAATAGTTTCAAGCTTATGTTTTTCATCCTCTCCTGATGAGAGTTATTTGATTGTATTCAAAACTTTTATGTGTAACTTGTATTGCCAAGTAACATACTTGTTTCCTCAAAGGCTCGAACGTACTGAGTCATTTTGAGAATTTAAGAGTATTATCAAGTTTGTGACAGTAGAATACTCTTAAGGAAAATTGTAATCAGTGTGATTGTAGTGAAAATCCTTCAAGATCGAAGGGAATAAACGTAGCTACCTGTTTGGTGGTGAACTAGTATAAATCTCTGTGTCTCTTTCTCTATTACTTTATATTTACTTTTGTCTTGCAAAGAAAAACAAGTTTTTATAAACTTTGTTTTAGCGTCCGGTTCATTCCCAGCTTCTAGTAACAATCATTTTTCAAACTAAAGTGTTTTCAAGTGTTTCTTTCTTAAAGTTTACGAAAAATTTTCAACACAATTCAACCCCTTCTTGTGTTCACGTTCAGTTGTACCAGAGCTCGGCCTCTTGTTTGAGCACTTAACAGTGTTAGAGAAAAGATCCTTTACTTGTGAACATATCTGTAGAAGGTGGTCACATGAACCATCCTCCTCTATTTACTAGAGAAAAATTTAATTACTGGAAGGACAAGATAAAAGCTTTCTTTGAAACTCAACAACTTGAGTTGTGGGACATGGTTGAAAATGGATACATTATTCCCAATGCTGCTTTATCTAGAGAAAGTTGGAATGATGAGCAGAAAAAGAGATATCAGCTCAATTTAAAAGCAAGATTTATTCTTATTTGTGCTATGTCAGAAAAAGAATATGATAAATGTGGTAAATTTGATACTGCCAAAGAAATATGGGACTCTCTTGTTTTGTCTTATGAGGGTTCTGCCCAAGTAAGAGAAACAAAAGCTAACATGTTGGTTCGCAAATATGAGTTATTTAAGATGGAAGATGGTGAAAATATTGAGTCTATGTTTGGAAGATTCCAAACTCTTGTTCATGGGTTAAAAGCCCTTGGAAAAAGCTGCACCACTCCTGACCATGTGAGAGAGATCCTGAGAAGTTTATCCAAGCAGTGGAGACCCAAAGTCACTGCTATACAAGAAGTAAAAGATTTAAACACCTTACGTCTCGAAGATCTTTTGAGTTCTCTGAAAGCTCATGAACTTGAGCTGAATGAAGAAGAACCTGTGAAGAAAAGCAAGTCTATTGCTTTGAAAATCAACAAACATAAAGCCAATTCTTCTAAGGCCCTTTAGGCTGAAGAAGAATCAGAAGATGAAGCTTCAGAAGGTGACAGTGATGAGTCAGATGATGAGCTCACGTGCCAATTCTTCTAAGGCCCTTCAGGATGAAGAAGAGTCAGAAGATGAAGCTTCAGAAGGCGACAGTGATGGGTCAGATGATGAGCTCACGTTCATATATAGGAAGATCCAAAGAATGTGGAAGAAAAGGAACTTCAAAAGAAAATTCCAAAAGAAAGGTGTCAAGGACAAGAAGAAAAGAAAAGACAAGAGTCAAGTCATTTGCTATGAATGCAAAAAGGCAGGACACTTCAAATCTGAATATTCTGATCTTAAGGAAAAGCCCACAAAGAGTTCTTTCAAGGGATAGAAGAAAAGTCTCATGGCTGCATGGGAAGACCTGGACTTATCCTCTTCTGAGGATGATGAGAATGAAGAAGTAGCTAATGTTGCCCTCATGGCAAACACTGACTCAGATTCTGAAGAAGAAGTTGAAGAGGTAATATATGATTCTTACTTTGAACTTCAGGATGCATTTGATGATCTTATTAAGGATTCCACCACTTCTCCATTGAGTATAAAGCTTTGAAAAAGAAGTTTTCAAAATTATCAAAAGAATTTCAAGTTTTGAACAATGAAAACTCAAAGCTCAATGAAGAGAACTAGAAGCTGAAAATTAAAAATCAGCATCATGTAGATCATCAGCATCTGGTAGCTAGGTAGCAACCAGAAGCTGAAAGCTCTCAAGCTGAAAGCTCAAAAGCTAAAGGCAATCCTAAATGTAAATCAAATGATTATGAATATGCCATTCAAAAGTTTCTTGCAGAGAGTGTAACTTGAAGCAAGCAAGCTTCAATGATTTGGGGTATCAGTAAAACGATAACTCAAGGTCTTGGTTACAAATCATATGAACCTACTTTACAAAATGAAAATCTAGCATCTGATGAACCCAATGATCACAGTGAAAGCTTGCATTGCACTTACTGCAATAAACCTGGTCATTTGAAAAGTGTCTGTACAACTTTTAAGATTAAGAATGATAAGTATCCTTCAAGAACTAACAAGAAAGAACCCAAGAAGATTTGGGTACCTAAAGATAAAATAGTCTATGTTGCAGACATGCTTAGCAACAAGGTCAACACACCTATCTCGGTACTTAGACAGTGGATGCTCGCGTCACATGACGGGAGAAAAGAATATGTTCCAAGAGCTAAGACCTAGAGAAGAAGGATATGTTGGTTTCAGAGGAAATTAAAAAGGTAAAATAGTTGGAATTGGTAGTATTGGTAAGGGCTCTTTTCCCTCTATTGAAAATGTATTTTATGTTGAAGAACTAAAGCATAACTTATTGAGCATAAGACAATTATGTCACAATGGTTATGATGTCATTTTTACATAAACAAGCTGTTCAGTAAAAAGCAAGAAGGATGGCTCTATATTCTTTACTGTAAAGAGGAAACAAAATATTTATAAAATTGATTTTTTTGAACTTGCAAAACAAGATGTCAAGTGTCTCATGTCTGTTGAAGATGAGCAACGAACTTGGCATGAAAGATTTGGTCATGTCAGCTTGAGATTGATCTCAAAGTTAAACAAGCATAGTCTTTAGAGGCTTGAACGTGAACACAAGAAGGGTGGTTGAATTGTGTTGAAAACTTTTCGCAAACTTTAAGTTAAAAACACTTGTTTTGAAAACTGTTTGTTATCGGATGCTGAAAGTGAGCCAGACGCTGGAATGAAGTTTATGAAAACTTGTTTTTTTCTTTGCAAAATAAAAGTAAGTGTAAAGCAATAAAGCAAGAGATAGAGAGATTTATACTAGTTCACCACCAAACAGGTAGCTACGTCTAGTCCCTTCGTTCCTGAAGGATTTTCACTATAGTTAATCTGATTACAAATTCCTTAAGAGTATTCTACTGTCACAAACTTGACAATACTCTTAACTTCTCAAAACGACTCTGTACGATCAAGCCTTTGAGAAATCAAGCCTCTAACTAGGAAATACAACTTTCACAAAGTAGTTCTAAATGCAATCAAATAAGTCTCACAGAGAGGATGAAAACTTAAGCTCAAAACAATAGCTTTCTAAAAGAAAGAATATAAGACGCTGAAGTTAAGTTCTTGGTTCTCAAAAACTTGGCACAGAAACTTGGTTGTTCACTTGAGAATAGCTCTTGCAGTATATCGTTTCTAGCAACCCTCTTCAATGAAGACCTTGAGGTGTTTATAGGAGACTTGAGGATAATACCGTTGCAGATATTTCAGCTCTAAATCATTGGGTGAGGTAATTTGAAGAAGCACGTCCTTATCTTTATTTTTAGAGAATATCAGAATAGTACACATTACCGTTTTTGTACTATCTGCTTTTCACACAATTGCTTTGTACGAATTTGTCTTATATTTCTCAAGGTGTTACATTTGATACCTCTCGTACATAAAAATGAGTGCACAAAATCAAATTCGAATTTCGTTCCAGGAAAGCTGAGGGCAGAGAGAATAAACATGACCATCACGTGATTCATTAAAGGACTGGATGCTTGCTCAAAAATCAATAGGACGCTCGTAACAATTGAGTAAAACATGTGTCATATGATTACATAACCGGACGCTCGCTAAGAATGCATAGAGCAAGATGCTGGAGTGAACCGGATGCAGATACATACGAATGTATTCATCTTCTTGTGAAATTCTTCTTCTTGCTTGAGTGAGTCATAAAACATGAATGATTTTAATACCTACACACTTCAAGACTTATTAGAAGTTAAATTGTTCACTTCCAAATACTTTGTTATCATCAAAACTAATGAGTGTCTAAACTTGTCAATCGTTTAGATTCCAACAATCTCCCCCTTTTTGATGATGACAAATATCCAAGGTTAATGAACAATTTAGTTTCAAAAACAATTTCAAGGGTCTCCCCCTGAGTTCAACATACTCAGATATAATTAAAAAAAATTCTAAGTATCAGAGCATTTGTCTGATAGTGTAATACATACATGTATTAGAGTATATATTTAAATAATATTGAGGACCAGATGCTGATATCATTGTATCAGTATCAGATATAATAGTAGCAATGAATATTAGAGCAACTAAAAAATATACTATGTATGATGAATGATGCATGATATGTGTTACTTAAGCGCGTTCATCAGACCTTACTTTTGCTCCCCCTTTTGTCATCAGACAAAAAGAGTGTAAAACATGTAACAGCCCTAATTTTTCATCCTTCAAGATTAGGATATGTCTTAGGGTATTAGAACATGCTTATTGTTGCTTGGGTTGGGTTTCATATGTTTTACCGTTCCTTCAGCCGATTAAGTGTCCAGATGTACCTTTATTCCTATATTTAGTTATTTCGGTCATCGTATTCCCCATTTTCGAACCTCTTAACAACTCAATTGGATTTAAGTCCCTTAAATAAAGTTGTAGCATTATATCTTATCTTTTAGTTGGCTTTAGTTCGACTCGATTTCGATACCTACAACTCTAGATATTCTCTCTGGAGTCAACACAACGCAAGCGTAACACTTAGGAATATTATAGTATATTTCAACTGTATTTTTGATCCTGTTAGAGTCCGAATTTGGGTAAGCCTATTAGAGATAAAATTGTATGAAATTCTCTTAGCTTTACAACGACACCAAGAACTCCTCAATCGGACATCTGTAACTCCAGATAAGACCAAAACAGTGGCACCGAGTGTCAAGACTCAGGCGCAGGGCGCTCAGACTGAAGCTCGGGCGCCCAGGCCTCACCGAGAGCAGGCACAGGGCGCCCAGGGAGTGCAGGCGCCCGGCGCCCACAGCTGATAAGTGACTACGCACTGTTTCGCGTTTTAACTCGTTTTGGGCCGGTTCTGTGACCCAGTGTGACCCATTCTCGACCTGAAAGGACAACCCCGACCCCTAGACTTAACCTAGCCACTAAGCATCAGTTCTAAGACCCTAAACATGATTAGGAGCTGCTCATTAGACCAATCCAAACAGAGAAAAGCTCTTCCTTCCCTTCTTCCAATTTTGTGTTGTCAAGGGCTCTAACTCAAGACTACGCTACGGGACTTGATCGGGGAGCATTGTTATTGTAACTCGTACAGCCTCATTGGGAGGAATAGGAGGTGGTAAGTCTTCTAATGATAAGCTTTGTCTTTAAGATCAATGTTAGGGTTCTAAACCATGATTTTTCCATTCCTAAACCCTTACTCTTGTGTTTTGCTGAAGAAGGCTTCACTAGGAAAGGAAAAGCTTGGTGTTACTTCATCCCATCCTAGGAGCACGAAATTCACTTGAGGTAAGGGGTAGTTGTTCTCTTCTAGTGAGTGTATAGAACATGTATGAACAATAGGGGTGTCCCATGACCCCTACGCCTCATGTGATAGCAGCACTATCACCACCGTGATAGGGAGACATCCGAACTCCTCAATTACTATTCTTGACTAGTGATATTTATTATAACGTGATGTGATAATTTTATTGGTTGTTGAAATTGGCGTGATGATTGAGCTTTGGTTGTTATATGCTTGATGTACAGAAATTGGTTGTTATCAAATGACAATGTAAGGAAATTAAATAACTAAATAGTAGGCTTTAGACCCTATGAAAGTGTAGCCACTAAGTATGAATCAAAGAACTCGAGTCCCCGCAATTATGTTGATATTGTAAAGCTTAAGTAGAATGTCTAAGATTCATTTATGATGCCTATTGATTTATTAGTATGATAATCTGAGAGAACTAGTCCTTCTATGCCAAAGTTTCACTTGGACGTATGTGCTTAATCAAAGTTGCTAAGATTATTAAATGTTCATGTTATTGGTAGAAGGCACTAGCTAACTTATGAATTTGTGTTCTGCTGCTGTTGTTGTTGTTACTCCGTCGAAAATATGGCGATAGAGGATGTTATGGTTAGACACCGCGTTTGGTCATGTTCATGCATCTTGGTGTCGTCATTGTTGTTGTTGTTGTTGTTATTGTTAGTAGGGCGTATCGGGCAAGGTATCCCGTGACGGGCGAGGTTTCCCAGTCCTACAGTTAAAAAGGGCTAATCGGGCAAGGTATCCCATGACGGGCAAGGTTCCCGGTCCTTTGGTTAGTAGGGCGAATCGGGCAAGGTATCCCGTGACGGGCGAGGTTTCCCGGTCCTACGGTTAAAAAGGGCGAATCGGGCAAGGTATCCCGTGATGGGCAAGGTTCCCGGTCCTTTGGTTAGTAGGGCGAATCGGGCAAGGTATCCCGTGGAGCAAGGTTTCCTGGTCCTACGATTAAAAGAAAAAAGAGGCGAATCGGGCAAGGTATCCCGTGACCGCGAGGTTTCCGCCCTTTGGTTAGTAGGCGAATCGGGCAAGGTATCCCGTGACGGCGAGGTTTCCGCCCTACGGTTAAAAAGAGCGAATCGGGCAAGGTATCCCGTGACGGGCAAGGTTCCCGATCCTTTGGTTAGTAGGGCGAATCGGGCAAGGTATCCCGTGATCGCGAGGTTTCCGGTCCCTGATTAAAAAGGGCGAATCGGGCAAGGTATCCCGTGACGGGCAAGGTTCCCGGTCCTTTGGTTAGTAGGGAGAATCGGGCAAGGTATCCCGTGACGGGCAAGGTTTCCCGGTCCTACGGTTAAAAGAAAAAAAAGGGCGAATCGGGCAAGGTATCCCGTGACGGGCGAGGTTTCCCGGTCCTTTGGTTAGTAGGGCGAATCAGGCAAGGTATCCCGTGACGGGTGAGGTTCCCGGTCCTGTTGTTATTGGTACACTACTGACATGGTATTCCGAAACGGGCAAGGTATCCCGGCTTCGTTTTAAGTGGATCCACATGCATATAGTTATGGTTCTATAAATACATTGTTTTACATGATCACGTGCCTGGTTGTTTAGTGTTGGTAATGTACCTTGTTGTTGTGGTTGATGCCGTGGCATGTGATATATAATTGTTGTGGTAATGTACCTTAATGTTGTGATTGATGCTGTAGCATGTGATATTTGGCCGTTGTGGTACCATCTTATGCCTTAACGCTAGTGATTAGATGTCCTTATTAGAATTGTTGTATATTGCGCATTGTTCATTAATTTCCTACGCTGTATGCACTATTTGAGGTTATGATGACTAACCCCTCTTGTGGCTATGCATATCCCACGGGGTATGTCTAGATGCTGAGACTGCAGGTATTGAGGATACGAATACCGGCAAGTAATCACGATAGCTCGTTGTGATAGATAGAAGACTAGTGTTTACTTGTTTAAGTTATTGTATTCTTCCGATGTAATGATTAGGGGAAGAGCTCTGAATTATTGTGACATCGGGGACTTGGGTTATTTTTATTAATTGTATTTCATACTCATTTTCTATTTCCGCATGTTGTGAACGTGACAACTCTATTTCGTTTCAAAGGAAAGTTTTATCCGAATGAATATTTTTTTTTATCTTGTGTTATTTTCTTCTTACATTGCTAAAATGCCATGACGGGGTAGAGGGTGTCACAAAACACATCATAATATAAAACATAAGTAAATAGGAGAAAAATTTGAAGTAAACATTCAAAAAATTCATAAGATAGTTGTATCAGGTTAAGACAAAATACAGAGCATTTGAACACAAAAGAGATAAAGGTTTAAGGTGGAGGAGGAAGAAGTTAGTTAAGGCAATCCATGAGGATGTTTATAGTATTCTCCAACTGAGTCACTTTCTGAGTAGTATTCATGAAAGTCTCATACTGTGCTCTAAAAATGATGACAGGTTCATCATCTGTAGCAGGAGGAGCAAGTTTTGGAACCCTTTCAGCATGTTCAATAATGGCCTTTTGCCATCTCCTAGAAGTCAGCTTCTGTTGTTCCATAAGAACTCTTTGTGACAGACTCAGTCTCCTTTCCTTAATTTTCTTAGCCTTAAGGAATAATTCATCATTTGGTAGACTCCATTTGATTAATCTTCCAACCTTCTGTCTCTCAAACTCCAAATTCTCTTTCCATCTAAGCACCGATTCTTCAGGATAAACCATACTCATAAATACAGTTTGCCAATGCTTGAACAACTCATCAACATATGCATCAAATCTAGCAAGCTCAACTTCTGATAAATCTCTTCTTGGAGCTTCTTCTGTCTCAACAAGGCAGGTGTTGAGGACATCATTTTCATACAAATAAATTCTTCTCAAATTCTCTTTGTCTTCCTCATCTTGAGTAATTGGCTTCAGATGAGGTAGAACATCTTTGTCTTTCCAATGCGTTGCCATTTCATTCCAATTGAATCCAACTTTAAGATGTTTACTAATTGCTCCCCATTGTTGTTGCAGTTTAAAAACACTTGGAGGCCTAATAATAGAACACTGCAACATATCATCAAAATGCAAAATGGCAAGATTTGTGTCATAGACTCTGGTGATAGAAGCAACAGTTGGAACTTCAGCTTTCTCTTATTTACTCATTCCAGAAGCACCAGTAAGTCTGGAATCCCTTGAGATATAAGTGAGATACACTTGCATGACATTGTTCTCAGATAGCTTTCTAACAGGTTTCTGAGAGAAGGACTTTGTGTTGTATCTTCTAGGAGCTTCTGCAAACTCTTTGAGAGTCATAATCTTTGGAAGTCCTTGAGGTGGTTTATTTTTCCTCTTCTCAGGAATTAACCACGGAAGCCATCTTTGTCTGTCATGCACAATCTAGACAGTGGCTAAAGAGGGATCTTTGTTCCGAAGAACTAATTCATGCCTCTTCATCTCCAGGCAATGGCTCATGAAGGCCCTTTCTTCGTCAGTAATCCACCTTCCACACTCTTCCGGAGTGAGAGGTTCAATTAGTGGCAGATTCTGAGGGAGTTCAACTGAGAATGGAATAATTCCACGGTTTGGAGGACGTCTCAACCTTCCATCAAATGTAGTCTTCAGTTTGGTATTGTAGCTGAATGGGACAATTTCCAGTCTAACTACCCTAAAGTAAAGGTCTCCAAATGTCAAAGAGAAGGGCGATCATATACTGATCGATACTCTTCTTCTCTAACTGGCACTTGTCTAATAGTGGACTTGAAGGCACCAACACCTGGGGTATTTAATGTGGGAGTAGTAGAGGTGGTTGTGGATGTGCATGTGAGAGTGAGAGTGGGAGTGGAAGTCACCTTGACTTTGTAGGTTTTAGGCTTATTGGGTGTGACCTTAAACAAATGATTGATGGGGTGAGAGAGATGAGGAAATTATGATGTGAGAGAAGTGTTTGAGGATGCAGAGGATTGTGGTGTGGGTAATGTAAGTGTTTCAGGTAGGGCTAATGTTTGGGCAGGTTTGGGTGATTGGTTTCCCAAGTACCATGAAATGGTTCCTAAAGGGGTGATGTAGGGTTTAATGGATTTGTTTTGGTAGTATGGAGGAAGTGGTGGTTGTTGAGTGATAAGGGTAATGGCTTGTCATTTGGGTTTTGTGTTTTTCTTGGAGGATTATGGTTTGGTGGGTGAAGGTTGTGTGGACTGAGTTTGTGGTGTGGAAACAGATAGTGGTGGTGCAGTAATAGGATCATCAGAAACAATGGCAATAACAAATTCATCAACTATAAAGTCAAGTACCTTTGGGGTAGGCTTGTAACGACTCGTTTTCGAACTGCTACTAAACTAGAAATAAACCTATATGCTATGCGTTTTTAAAACGGTACTCTTGTGTCCTTCGAAAAATGCGGTCTTTTTTTTTACAAAAAAAACAATCATATCCGCATAGTACTCATAGTACACACAGAGTTGCCACAACATTTAGAAACATGGTACAATCTAAGACACAAGATACATGCACTGGAAATACATACATACATACACACACACACACACACATATATATATATATATAAACACGTCAGCGAAAACAGTACGTACAAAATAAAGACAGTGCATAAAGATGTCCCAAAAGAATACACCTATGGTATGAAGACCCTCATGAGAGCAATTATACCCCGGGGGTACTCCCGGCAGACACCCACGCAGGGAGCTGCTCCAAAAGTAAACCACCAGTCTACCCTGTAATACAAAAAACATCTATCAAGCCCGATTGGTCACCAGACAAACTGTACACCAAAAGCAAATACTACAGTTCCAAAACAACAAAAACAGACAGTCAGACAACACGACGACTACAGATAACTATCCGAATCCTCAGATGGATCCTCCTCATCGTCCATCGGGTCATCTCCAGTCAAATCGATAAAAGATACCATCGCAGGCACACCCTCCGGCACGTCCTCTGGTATCACCGCCTCCTCCAAGAATCCCGCGCCGCTACACCCAGCCTCACCACACTCTTTATAGACAGGTGAGAGGTGTCCCGGTGGGGTAGGGGTCCTGAATAACATGGGAGAAACTGGCTCTGCCTCGGGCTCAGATCCTGCTGGAGAACTCTGAATAACAGCTGCCCTGGAAGTAGATGCTCCTGCAGTCCCGCGTCTAATCACGCTCTTACGAGCGGTCCATCGAACCCTCGGTCCTCGTCCTCGAGAAGCAAGTCGGGAAGCAGTGCACCTTGGGATCTCGAGGGGTCCCTCTGGCGAGGAAGATGATACTGGCATAGTCCTCTCTCCTTGAATAGCTCGCCAAGCGTCCACCACCTGCATCATCCGAATCGGGAAGCTCACTGTGCGTCACGAAGTCTCCTGTCTCACTACCATACCACCCTCTCGGAAGCTCTGTACAACATCCCCAGTATAAACAACGCGACGGGAGATGGGGTCGAACTCCATCGCCGCAGGCATCTCTATGTCTGGAAAATCAAAGATGATCTCCAGCGATGTCCTCATCGCTGGTATCAGCACGCTCTTCGTCATCACCTGGGTAACCATCATTGGTTGAAGGCACCACGGGAAAGGGTCAACTTCTCAATAAATCAGGAAATAACAAATCATAAACAAGAGGCAACACAACAATATGCACAGTTCTCAAGACTCAACTTAAGACCCATTCCCTCACGACACTTTCGACAATCTTCCAGAAGGTAAAGCCGAACAAGCTGCTGAATTCCAGCCATTAGCCTTGGGCTCCACGACCACCCAAGGAATTTCAGGATATGTTCCTTGACGCTACGACATCTAACTAAGCTGCCGAAAACCAGCCGTAGCATTTTAGGGGATCCTAACACCCTAGGTTATTCGGGATATAGTTCATAAACGACACGACAACTCCAAACGACACGACACCTAACTAAACTGCCGAACTCCAGCCATTGGCTTTGGGTTCCGTGACCACCCTAGAATATCCGGGATATAGTTCATGCACGTCACATCGACACTTTTCACCACCCCAATGAAACAATCACCGCATTTAATCATTCAAGAAGCAATCGAATAATTATTTAACCACATATCAATAATATTCATGCCAAGCTTAACACAATGCACTCAGGTCAACAGTATAAGCAGTATAAGTATTCACACCATATCAAGCATCGACATCGACAACTCAGTTCATCCCTCTGCAACTCAGTGGGGTTGGCAGAGAGGCAATCATACAAGTGTGGGGAGTTGGGGACAGCTACCAACCATTTGCAGACAAGCCTACTAAATAATCATAAATAAAAATTTTAAGAATTAAAAAGTCGAAGGGGTGCGAGACCCTCACTTCGAACCCTGAGGTTCTCAGACTTCTTCGCTTTAAGACATGAAATTAAATAATAACACTTATCTATGTCTAAGAGTTGCTCTTACCACAGTTGTTTGCTAACGGGGTACCGCAAGCCTCGAGTCCACGTCGCACGGTCTCCGGATTCGTAACTCCTATCACCACCAGTAAACTTAGCACAAGCTAAAACTTAACTCAAAACCTTAGGCTCTCAACCTAACCCTTTTCTAAACCAAACACTTCCACTTAGAATTTAATTTAAAATACTAAGTCACATATTTGAAATATTTGTGCAAAGAATTATCTCTTGAGAACTAAAACATAATGCAACATTATTTTTCTTCAAATATGCATAAGTTGGAAAAATAAGGTTCTACTAACTAAGTTCAAGTCCTTCAAAATTTTGAAACACAATTCAATACTAAAATCAACTTCATTTTATCTAAAACCTTAAGTTAAGGCTCTACTACGTACCTTGGGTCTCAAGGAACCCAAATCACCTCATATGCTTCATAGCCTTAAAATTTCAAAACAAACCCAATTCCAATCAAACCACTTCCAAAATTTTCCAAAACTTAATAATCATTCATCAACACAATAATTATAAATTAAAACGCAAAACAATTTCTCTCCCAAATCTCCTAAGGAGCTCGCGGCCAACATCAAGGAAATAGGAAACAAATTTCAAAACTTCCAAACAATTAAATAACATCCTTCCATAGTCCAATTTTTTTCACAAAACAACAATCCAATTCACAAATTAAAGCTCAATCAAAACCAATCCCTTTCCAAACCCATTTCAAGAACAAGGTTTTTCAATAAAACTTACTAACTTTCTTATTTTAACAAACTCAACAAACTCAATAACACTTATACTAACTAAAACACAAGAATCATCAACTAATTTCATGGTTCACAAATTAATTACCCCTAATCCCTCTTTGTCAAGAATAGGTGTTCATCATAAAAATTACCCAAACAACTTCTAATTCCAAAACTATAGACAAATACAACAACTACAACACCAATTAAGCTCAAAATCATCAATTAATTTCTTGATTCACCAAGGATCACACAAACCCTCTTCTTTCCCTTAAGGTCTCACCCAGGGTTCCAAGGAAAAGGGATTGAAGTGCTCATCTCCCCTTTTGATCACAATCAAGCATTAATTAAACATAAAACAAGACATAAGAACAAGAAATGGAAGTGAAAGAACCATCACCTACTCCCTCATCTAGCTCACAGCCTAGGGCTGTTTTTGGGGGAGAAATGGTGCTCTCAATCCTTACTTGGGTGATGAACTAGATGATGGTGAAGAGAAGAAGAAATGGGTAACAAAAGATGTGGAACAATGGAGGTGAGGTAGCTTAGGAACCAAGAAAGAAAGTGCTCTCCATGGAAGCTTGGAACTTCTCTTTCTAAAGGTTGAAGATGAAGTGAGTAATGAGGGTAGAGAGAGGGAGGGGTCGCGGGTTTGGGCTGGTTAAGGGGAGGGAAGAATAAAATTTTTTATCACTTAATAACACTTGGTTAAAAATGGGTTAAGTAAAAGGTAATAAAAAAAACCAATCACACACTAAGTGACACCTCTCATAAAGTGAAGATTCTAATCCCATCAACTAATATATCCCATCTAATCTCACATCTCTCATGATTACCCTCTAATTCTAGAGTCTAAGGATTGCTTAAACACGACGTCGAATAACCGCGTTACCGATTAATTACCTGCCGATAAAATCGCGAAAATTAATTTAGCGAGAAATTAATTCACCGTGTGATAAAATATTATCATAAATAATAAAAACAATCTAAAACACTCAAAAATAATTACAACAAGCTACGATTCGATTTTCATCGAAATCGGGGTTCATTTAAAATTTTATCTGCGGCAAAACTGCCCGGCGATTCGAAACGTGATGAAACTTCGTTAGAATTTTTCGACAGTATTCGAACCATGAATTAATATGAAATAATAACTCTCAAATTTAATTTGATCTTGATTTAATTAATTCACTTACTTAACGAACAATAAATTGCTTATTATAGCATATATACGACAAATATTACACTACAATAACGCTAAATAACGTATCGTAAAAATATGGGTGTTACAAGGCTTCTCAGAGAGCCTAAACAATCTCATTTTCTTGCCTTGAGGGACATCAGTTGGAGGAGGAGGAGGTGGAGGAACTTGCTTCTTAGGGCCAGACATTGAAATAGGCTTTTCAGCTTCTGCCATTCTCTTCTTCTTCTCCAAGATGTTTCTGATGGGGACTCTATCCTCATCATCTCCTGGTTCATCCTTCCATTCTGGGGCAGGAGGCACCTTCTGCTTCTTGCTCCTTATCTCCTTGGCCGGAGGCTTACTAGTTCTTTTCTCACCAGATACTGAGCTTATGGTGGGTTTCTTCACAACTTCACCTATAGTAGCATCAACTACTTCTCCCTGTTCTTACTTCACTTGCTTAATCATATCACCGGTGACAAGATTCATTTCAAACTATTGACTCCAAAAACATCAAGACGAACAATAACACCTAATTCAAAATATTTTTCCTTTTTTTCCCCTTGTAAAGCTCCAAGCTTTCTTGCAATTCCGTCTTTAATCATCATTGCAGTAAGAAGAACACCATAAGGAATGCTCTTGTAGATGTGTTTCACTTCAGCAGAACCCTTCCTCGAACTGACAAGTGCATTGACCAGATTGTTGAAGCAATTATCTTGTGAAGCACCCTGTAGTGACTCTTTAGATGCTTGGCAGACGGTGATTCCCCAGTTTCCTTCAACTGGTGATAATTCTCAAATAGAGCCTCATTGACATTTTCCATTCCATTGAAGGCATTTTCCCAACGAGTGTAGAAACTGATTCCTTCACATAGACACTCAATAGTATCAGCAATATTGTTAATAGTAAACACCAATTTAAAATCTCTAACATGGCCTTCAACAATACCATCCTTAAATATATGAATGTTTCCCCAGAGTTCCTTGGTAGCAGTAACCAGAACTTCAACTGGATCCCAAAAGAAGTAGTTCGACCAACCCAAAGCCCTTAATCCGTCATCGAAATTAAAACCATTAAGCTTGAACTTCTCTAAATCAATCATATTCTCAATTAGGACCTTTCCTTCAGTCATAGTGTTGTAAATAACATTGTCTTCCCAGATTCTAACTTCAGATATGATTGTAATAGGCAAAACGGTGATGGAGGTTTAGGGTTTTCAGAGAGAACAAACAAAGAGAAGGAGGGAAAACAATTTTCAGCGAAAAACAAAATGTACGAAGAAGTATGAGGAGTGGTGGAGTAGTGGGAAAGTTTTGAAAGAAATGGTATAGTTATTTTTTGCAAAAACCGCTTCACATTTCCCTTGATAAAATTAAATCAAAAAGAAAAATAAAAAATAAAGATTCGCTTTGCATTAAATGCAGTTGTCAAAAATAAAGTAAATCAAGAAAAAGATTTTATTGAGAACACAAATTTAATCATGACTCAGTAGGTGTGATGAGACGCTTTAGTCCCACACGCAGGTGACACGTGTGTACCCAGATGCACGCAACATATTATATGCTTACACGTGTGAATGCTTATGTCATACCAGATGCTTAAGGATACATTTCACAAGACACTGAGATTAGTCATTCTTCTATAAGATGAAAGTTTAAATTTCTTCTTATAAAATTGAATCTATCTTCAGCAAGGGGTTTTGTAAAAATGTTAGCCCACTGATGATCAGTGTCTACAAATTTAATTTCAAGTACACCCTTTTGAACATAGTCTCTTATGAAGTGATGCTTAATCTCAATGTGTTTTGCTCTAGAATGCAATATTGATTTCTTAGTAAGACAAATTACAGATGTATTATCACAAAAGATAGGAATGTTACTCTCTTCTATCAGGTAGTCTTCAAGTTGATATTTTATCCACAGAAGTTGAGAACTGCAACTTGCTGCTGAGATATATTCAGCTTCTGCTGTTGAGAGTGCAATGGTGCTTCGTCTTTTGCTTGACCAAGACACAAGATTTGCTCCAAGGAATTAGCAGCCTCCACTTGTGCTCTTTATTCAGCTTCCAGCAAAGTCAGCATCGTAGAATCCTACTAACTTGTAATATTTTGATTTCTTATAAAGTAAACCAAGATTAGTAGATCCTTGTGAATATCTAAATATTCTTTTAACAACATTCAAGTGTGATTCTCTAGTATCATATTGAAATCTAGCACACAGGCAGATGTTGAACATAATATCATGTCTTGAAGTAGTAAGATAAAGTAGAGATCCAATTATACCTCTGTACATTTTCTGATCTACCTTCTTACCAGTTTCATCTTTACTAAGAATACAAGTGGGATGCATAGGTGTGCGCATTGACTTGCAATCAACCATCTTGAATTTCTTGAGCAATTCCTTGATGTATTTGCTTTGATGTATATAAATACCATCATTGCATTGCTTGATTTGAATTCCAAGGAAGAACGTCAATTCTCCCATCATTCTCATTTCAAATTCAGTCTGCATTAACTTAGAAAATTCTTTACAAAGGCTTTTATTAGTAGCTCCAAAAATGATATCATCAACATAAATTTGAACAAGTATAAAATACTTGTTTGATGTTTTTCTAAATAGAGTAGTGTCTACTTGACCTCTTGTAAAACCATTTTCTATTAAAAAGGAACTTAGTCTATCATACTAAGCTCGAGGAGCTTGCTTAAGACCATACAGAGCCTTTTTAAGCTTAAAGACATGTTCAGGAAATTCAATGTCTTCAAATCCAGGAGGTTGTTTCACATAGACTTCCTTAGTTATAAAACCATTCAAGAAAGCACTTTTCACATCCATTTGATAAAGAATTCTCTCATGGTGTGCAGCAAATGAAAGTAAAGTGCAAAGGTTTCATAAAATCTATACCTTCTTCCTGTGAGTAACCTTGAGCAACTAACATTGCTTTGTTTCTCACTACCTTACCATCTTCATCGAGCTTGTTTCTAAATACCCATTTAGTACTAATAGCTTGTTTATCTTCTGGTGGAGTGACTAACTTCCAAACATCATTTCTTTGGAACTGATTCAACTCTTCTTGCATAGCCAGAATCCAACCTTCATCTTCCAATGCTTGACCAATCGTTTTAGATTCCATCTCAGAGAGAAGTGCAAGATCTACATGCTCTTTGAAAGAGGATCTTGTTCTCACTCTGTCTCCAGGTTCTCCTATGATTTGATTTTGGGATGGTTTTGTATCTCCAACTCTTTCTGGCTTCAACTTCTGCCTGAGTAGAATCCTGTGTCTGGTTGTCACCACCGGACGCTGAAGATGCAGGTTCACTATTTGATGTTCCACCAATATCTAAACCTGAAAATAACTTATCTAGCTCTGACATGGCAGTGTCAGGCTTCTTGTCATCAAACTTGACATGAATGGATTCTTCCACTATCAGAGTTTCTTTATTGCATATTCTAAAAGCTTTAGATCTTTCAGAGTATCCCAAAAAGATACCTTTGTCAGCTTTGGAATCAAACTTACCAAGTTGATCCTTAGTATTGAAAATATAACTTATACAACCAAAGGGATGAAAATAAGAAATGTTGGGTTTTCTACCCTTCCACAATTCATATGGAGTCTTCTTCAAAATAGGTCTAATGAAGACTTTGTTTTGAATAGAGCAGGCAGTGTTTACTGCTTCTGCCCAAAAATATTTTGTAATATCAGCTTAATTGATCATGGCCCTGGCCATTTCTTGGAGGGACCTATTTTTCCTTTCTACGACAACATTTTGTTGTGGTGTTCTAGGATAGGAGAAATTGTGGGAGATGCCATTTTCTTCACGAAAATTTTGAAAGCTTTCATTTTCAAATTCTCCCACATGATCACTTCTAATTGAAGAAATACAAATTTCTTTTTCATTTTGAAATAATTTGCAGAAGATAATGAACACCTTGAATGAGTCATCTTTGTAGGCAAGGAATCTAACCCATTTCCATCTAGTAAAATCATCAACAATGACTAACCCATATTTATTTCCAGTTAAAGAGGTTGTCCTTGTTGGACCAAAAAGATCAAGATGCAAAAGCTCAAGTGGTCTAGAGGTTGAAACAACATTTTTAGAATGAAAAGAAGTTTTAACTTGTTTTCCTCTTTGACATGCCTCACAGAGAGCATTAGATTGGAATCTAAGATTTGGTAAGCCTCTAACAAGACTATGCTTGTTTAATTTTGAGATTAATCTCAAACTGGCATGACCCAATCTTTTATGCCAAGTCCATTGCTCATCTTCAACAGACATGAGACACTTGACATCTTGTTTTGCAAGTTCAGAAAGATGAATTTTATAAATATTTTGTTTCCTCTTTGTAGTAAAGAAAATAGAGCCATCCTTCTTGCTTTTTACTGAACATCCAGTTTCTGTAAAAATGACATCATAACCATTGTCACATAATTGACTTATGCTCAATAAGTTATGCTTTAGTCCTTCAACGTAAAGTACATTATCAATTGAGGGAAGAGAGCCTTTACCAATGCGACCAATTCCAGCTATTTTACCTTTTTGATTTCCTCCAAAACTAATAAATCCTTCTTCTCTAGGTCTTAGTTCTTGGAACATATGCTTTTCTCCCATCATGTGACGCGAGCATCCACTGTCTAAGTACCAAGATAGGTGTGTTGACTTTGTTGCTAAGCATGTCTACAACATAGACTATTTTATCTTTAGGTACCCATATCTTCTTGGGTCCTTTCTTGTTAGTTCTTGAAGGATATTTGTCCTTCTTAATCTTAAAAGCAATACAGACACTTTTCAAATGACCAGGTTTATTGCAGTAAGTACAGTGCAAGCATTCACTATGATCATTGGGTTTATCAGATGCTAAATTTTCATTTTGTAAAGTGGATTCATCTGATATATAACCAAGACCTTGAGTTGTCGTTTTACTGACACCCCAAAACATTGAAGCTTGCTTACTTCGAGTTACACTCTTTGCAAGAAACTTTTAAAAGGCATATTCCTAGTCATTTGATTTGCTCTTAGGATTGCCTTTAGCTTGAGAGCTCTCAGCTTGAGAGCTCTCAGCTTCAAGTTATTTGCTAGCAGCCAGACACTGGTGATCCACCAGATGCTGATTTTCAATTTTCAGCTTTTGGTTCTCTTCATTGAGCTTTGAGTTTTCATTGTTCAAAACTTGAAATTCTTGTGATAATTTTGAAAATTTCTTTTTCAAAGCTTTATACTCAATGGAGAGAGTGGCAGAATCCTTAAGGAGGTCATCAAATGAAATTTGAAGTTCAGAGTATGAATCATATATTATTACCTCTTCAACTTCTTCTTCAGAGTGTGAGTCAGTGTTTGCCATAAGGGCAACATTGGCTTCTTCTTCATTATCATCCTCAGAGGATGATAAGTCCAAGTCTTCCCATGTAGTCATGAGACTCTTCTTCTTTCCCTTGAAAGAACTCTTTATTGGCTTTTCCTTAAGATTAGGACATTCAGACTTGAAGTGTCCTAGCTTTTTGCATTCATAGCAAATGACTTGACTCTTGTCTTTGCTTTCCTTCTTATCCTTGACTTCCTTCTTCTGAAATTTCTTCTTAAAGTTTCTTTTCTTCCACATTCTTTGGATCTTCCTAGATATGAAAGCGAGCTCATCATCTATTCCATCATCATCGCCTTCTGAAACTTCATCTTCTGATTCTTCTTTAGCCTGAAGGGTTTTAGAAGAACTGGCTTTGTGCTTGTTGACTTTCAAAGTAATAGACTTGCTTTTCTTTACTGGTTCTTCCTCATTCAGCTCAAGTTCATGAGCTTTCAGAGAACTCAAAAAATCTTCAAGTCGTAAGACATTTAAATCTTTTGCTTCTTGTATAGCAGTAACTTTGGGTCTCCACAGCTTGGTCAAACTTCTCAGGATCTTTCTCACATGGTCAGGAGTGGTGTAGCTTTTTCCAAGGGCTTGTAACCCGTGAACAAGTGTTTGGAATCTTCCAAACATAGATTCAATGTTTTCACCATCTTCCATTTTAAACAACTTATATTGGCGAACCAACATGCTAGCTTTAGTTTCTCTTACTAAGGTAGAGCCCTCATAAGACAAAACAAGAGAATCCCAAATTTCTTTGGCACTATCAAATTTACCACATTTATCATCCTCTTTTTCTAACATAGCACAAATAAGAATGAATCTAGCTTTTTGATTGAGCTGATATCTCTTTTTCTGCTCATCATTCTGATTTTCTCTGGCTATTGCAATACCAGCAACATTAGTGGGAATAAGGTATCCACTTTTAACCATATCCCATGTAACGCCCCAAATTTTCAAGGCATTAACTCGTCTATTCTAATAAAATCGGCCTATTTTTTTTTTTAAATAAAAGTGACAGTTGATAACTTATAAAGTATAGTCGCGAAAATGCTTTATTGTTAATTAAAAAAAAAATTATAGCACAGACCCTACTTAATCACTAACTAATTTTAGTTTAATCAAATTTAATACTGAAAACTTAATTTAATTTTAAATCAAGTGAAACTAATTAAAAATCTCCTGGAACCATCTTTTATTCTCAAAACATGTGAGTACTAAATAATTAAAAGCCTGTAACTACTCTACAACACAACTAAATATAATAAAATTCTGAAATTTAAAAATTATAGGAAAAATAATCAAAATTTAAGTTATCCCAAGTAATTTAGCGGGAAAACATCACGTCCGCAATAAAAATAAAAATACTAAGTTCAATTTGCACAAAATACATTAGCGTTTCAAAAAGTAGCACAGAGCATCTAACACCCATATACCCACAATTATTCTTCGACGGCACGATCAACAAAATGCAAACAAATTATTCTTGAGGCTTCTCAAATCCATTGGTACCTAAAAGGTGGTGTAAACGTCAGTTCATGTGACAATTTGTAATAAGCTAAAACATGAAAAAATTGCTCAAATATGATTTATACATTTTTTTTTCACACTTAAATAACAAAAATAAAAAGATATGTAAACAAGAATAATCATATTGAACACGAATAGGAAAGTATATTCATACTTAAGCATGAACTTGAAATTAAAAATAATCACCTTTAAGTACAAGAGAATTTATTCACTTTTTTTTTATACTAACTCACAAGACAAATAATCACGTTTTAAACAAACACAAAATCAGCACATTCGATGTTAGTATGCATGTCTTATGCAAGACTCTTATGATCGCGATATAGTCATTTCATACCAATGGAGAATTAATTTAACACCGCCATGAAGGCCCTGAATACGGAGGTCCAATATAATAGCTACCTCTCATACCAATGGGGAATTAAATCATATCACCGCCACGAAGGCCCTACACAAGCCGTTCTACATGATGCATGTCATTTAGTCAAGCCAATTCATGCCACAAGAAGTAACTCACCAGAAAATCCACCACACATTATATCCATATAACATGCATAGAGATTCCTGGCCAAAATGATTGGACAACATGTTGAGAGCACAAAGCAGCAACACAAATTGAAAGCAAGTTGGCCAATAAAACCGCATGGCAAATTAACACACATAGGCTAATTCATAATAATTGGCACACACAGTGGCCTGCCTGTCATAACATTTCACAAAATCAATGATTTTAGGAAAAAAAAAGAAGAAAAAGGGTTAAAAATGTGTCTCGCACATTCATAATCTGAAACCAAGTTTCATGGGTTCCCTTTTTTTTTTTCCTTAAAAAAAAATCGCATAGCCAGGTAACAGTGAAGCCAATAATTAGCGCACATGAAGAAACAAATAGGACCAATAAAAATCGTGAAGCGGAAAAAATAAAAATGCGCAGAATCAGGATTCATCACAAATGAGAAATAGAAACACTATACACGAAGTTACCAAAAAAAGAAACACTATACGCGATTCAAACTCATACCCAAAAAATATATTCATGTATGGCAGAATCATAAACAGTGATATTATTCCACATTATATAAAAAAAAATTGATCAACTTTATAAATTAATCATGTTCATGTTATCTAAGACTAAAGAATAACAATCATCATTAAGAGACAAAATAGAATAAATATTTTGCATTAAAAATATACCCACACGAATTTTCAACAACATAAGAACCTAGATTCAATAAAATAGCAAGAAAGTCATCAACACATTTATTTAGAGGAGTACACGAAAATTAAAAATTGGATAGAAGGACATCTTACATTCATATTTCATAAAAACAAAAACTTTTCCCTATAAACAAGACACCACACGAAATTATAATAGTATTTAGACAACAACCAATGTTTAGCCCTAACTTGTAAGAGAAAAGCCCTTACCTTGGCCACTTTCCTTCCTAATGAAATAGCTCTAAGCCCACGAAATTTGAATGACACGAACAAGAGGAAAGGTCAAAGCTTTACTGAGAAAACTAAGTATTAGTGGCATTCTAATGAGTGAAATTAAAAGAAAATGATGGAAAGGGCTTACATTTGAGGTTACACAAAAATGGAGAGAAGGAGGTCAGAAGATTGCTCTTGATGGACTAGGGGTGATGAAGGGGAGGTGTGATCAATAGGAGGGAGGTTAGGTTTTGTTTTGTGACTTATGTGAGAACTTAAGGTTTGGTTTTAAAAAAACGTGGGAAGCAAGACAAGGAGGAAGAATTTTCATTAATAATATGTTCAGGGAATTAATAAAATTATTTAATATTACTCAATACACAAATGTAACTTTCAAATAGGAAGGGAACA
Organism: Calophaca sinica; assembly: GCA_037113605.1. Classification (NCBI taxonomy): domain Eukaryota; kingdom Viridiplantae; phylum Streptophyta; class Magnoliopsida; order Fabales; family Fabaceae; genus Calophaca; species Calophaca sinica. The sequence continues at coordinate 82,107,624 of CM073731.1, forward strand.
AAACGTGATCAGGGAGGAAATTTTGTTCCTTCTCTTTCTACTTGGTCAAAGCAAGTTATAATCTTCCTATAAAAAAGGGACAAAAATCGTGATAGGTAAAATAGGCCATAACCTTATTTCTCATTGGTAGTGATTATTACTAAGTGTGAATGAGGGAATTTGCAAGATCAGAGTAATGTCCAAGGCACACACAGTTTGGGCTCATTACTCTACTAACCCACTAACCCAAATAATTCTTTGGTCACTCTTAAAATGCTAACAATGCCTAACCCACTATTTCATGATTTTTCTAAGCTAATTAAATAAACTATGAAATAATTAATCATTTAGCAAATAATCATGCAAGAAAACAATTATCATTTAATTGTCATGCCCAAAAATAATTAATTAAATAAGAACAATATTTCTACTAGTTTAAATAAATAAATAATAATAAAAAAATAGAGGGTGTTACACGGCCCGTAGCTGTAGGACGTGCAGCCCTGATGTTATTGGGAGCAGGTTGTACCCTTGGTGCTCGGCAATCTCTAGAAAGGTGACCCGGTTTCTGGCCGTTGTAACAAACTTTGGCCCTGTCGGCGCACTCGTTGGCTTTGTGCCCCTCTTTCCTGCAAGCATAACAACGGATAGTCTGGGTTTGGTTCGGCCCTGGTGGCCTATTCTGTACCTGGTTTTGTGTTCTCTAACCTCCTCCAAAAGGTGGTCGTGGTCGGGGTTGATCTCTGGCATTCCCTGCGGACAGGCATAGGGCTTCGGCTGGAAAAACTGTCTTCCTTTGCCCTGATGGTTGTCATTCTGCCCCTGGGACCTAACTGGTCCACCTGTTGTTGCCCTGTTCAGCTTGCCTCTCTTCATAATCTCTACCTTCTTACACTTTTCCACCAGCTTCTGATACTCACGAATCTCAAGTGGCTCCACTGAATCCTTGATCTCATACCTGAGTCCATATTCAAACCTCTCACACATGTACTCCTCGTCTATCTGGTTCTGGAAATAGAGGAAGTGTTTGACCAGTGATTCAAATCTGGCCGCATACTCAGCAATGGTCAGGTCCCCCGATATAGTCTCGGAAATTGTGCCTCCTTCTCAGCTCTGGCACTCTTTGGGAAGTACTTGTCTAGAAACTTCTTCTTAAATGTTTCCTAAGTCAATTCCTCATGACTGGCCTCCATCACTTGTTTGGTGCCTCTCCACCAATATTCAGCCTCTCCTGACAGCAGATAAGTAGCATACTCTACTTTCACATTCTCAGGGCAGTGTAGAATGTCAAAGATCTTTTCGATCTCCTGCATCCACATGTCAGCCTTGTCTGGGTCATCCTCTCCCTTGAACTTAGGTGGGCCGTGGTGATGAAAGTCCACCAGGCCTTTGGATGCAGCAGCAGCTTCCTCTCTCTGTTGTCTTAGAATATCGCACTGAGTCTGGGCTTCAGCCTGTTGAGCAACCGCAGCTTCCTGTTTGTTCATTGCAGCGGCCATAGCAGTCATGGCTCGGATTGCTCCAGCCATTTCGTTTCCTTCAGATGCGGCTGGTTGACTTGAGGATGTGTGACGAACCACCTTAATTCCTACAGTTTTATTGGCTCAGAAAAGACTTTCACGATCTGATCGTAACTCTGGGGTCTATAAAACCAAATTAATAATTCAACAATCAATAATCAAGGAAAACCGAGCATGCTATTATCAATATAAAACCAAATTAATAATTAGTAAATTTTCAACAAGCATTTCAGAATCAGGAATTCAATTAATTAATGCAAGAAGATAATCAGATGCATACGCCAAACAAGATCGCCCCACCAAAAGTCCGAAGACTCATCCTAAGCTCTGATACCGCAATGTAAAGCTTCGAATTTTCAAGGCATTAACTCATCTATTCTAATAAAATCGGCCTATATTTTTTTTTGAAATAGAAGTGACAGTTGATAACTTATAAAGTGTTCGATAGTCGCGGAAATGCTTTATTATTAATTAAAAAAAATTAATTTATAGCAAAGACTCTACTTAATCACTAACTAATTTTAGTTTAATCAAACTTAATACTGAAAACTTAATTTAATTTTAAATCAAGTGAAACTAATTAAAAATATCCTGGAACCATCTTTTATTCTCAAAGCATGTGAGTACTAAATAATTAAAAACCTGTAACTACTTTACAACACAACTAAATATAATAAAATTCTGAAATTTAAAAATTATAGGAAAAATAATCAAAATTTAAGTTATCCCAAGTAATTTAGCGGGAAAACATCACGTCTGCAATAAAAATAAAAATACCAAGTTCAATTTGCGCAAAATACGTTAGCGTTTCAAAAGGTAGCACAGAGCATCTAACACCCATGTACCCACAATTATTCGTCGATGATACGATCAACAAAATGCAAACAAATTATTCTTGAGGCTTCTCAAATCCACTGGTACCTAAGAGGTGGTGTAAGAGTCAGTTTATGTGACAAGTTGTAATAAGCTAAAACATGAAAAATTGCTCAAATACGACTTATACATTTTTTTCACACTTAAATAATAAAAATAAAAAGATATGTAAACAAGAATAATCATATTGAACACGAATAAGAAAGTATATTCATACTTAAGCACGAACATGAAATTAAAAATAATCACCTTTAAGACATAAGAGAATTTATTCACTTTTTTTCTATACTAACTCACAAGGCAAATAATCACGTTTTAAACAAACAAAAAATCAGCACATTCGATGTTAGTATGCATGCCTTATGCAAGACTCTTATGATCGCAATATAGTCATCCCATACCAATGGGGAATTAATTTAACACCGCCACGAAGGCCCAGAATACGAATGTCCAAAATAATAGCTACCTCTCATACCAATGGGGAATTAAATCATATCACCGCCACGAAGGCCCTACACATGCCGTTCTACATGATGCATGTCATTTAGTTAAGTCAATTCATGCCACAAGAAGTAAGTCACCAGAAAATCCACCACACATTATATCCATATAACATGCATAGAGATTCCTGGCCAAAATGATTGGACAACATGTTGAGAGCACAAAGCAGCAACACAAATTGAAAGCAAGTTGGCCAATAAAACCGCATGGCAAATTAACACATACAGGCTAATTCATAATAATCGGCGCACACAGTGGCCTCATTGTCATAACATTTCACAAAATCAATGATTTTAGAAAAAAAAAAAGAAAAAGGGTTAAAAATGTCTCACACATTCATAATCTGAAACCAAGTTTCATGGGTTCACTTTTGTTTTCTTAAAAAAAAAAAAATCACATAGCCAAGCAACAGTGAAGCCAATAATTAGCGCACATGAAGAAACAAATAGGACCAATCAAAATCATGAAGTGGAAAAAATAAAAATGCGCAGAATCAGGATTCATCATGAACGAGAAATAGAAACACTATACACGAAGTTACCAAAAAAAGAAACACTATACGTGATTCACACTCATACCCAGAAAATGTATTCATGTGTGGCAGAATCATAAACAATGATATTATTCCACATTATATAAAAAAAATTGATAAACTTTATAAATTAACCATGTTCATGTTATCTAAGACCAAAGAATAACTATCATCATCAAGAGACAAAATAGAATAAATATTTTGCGCTAAAAATATATCCACACGAATTTTAAACAACATAAGAACCTAGAATTAATAAAATAGCTAGAAAGTTATCAACACATTTATTTAGAGGAGTACACGAAAATTAAAAATTCGATAGAAGGACATCATAGATTCATATTTCATAAAAACATAAACTTTTCCCTATAAACAAGACACCACATGAAATTATAATAGTATTTAGACAACAATCAATGTTTAGCCCTAACTTGTAGGAGAAAAGCCCTTACCTTGGCCACTTTCCTTCCTAACAAAATAGCTCTAAGCCCACAAAATTTGAATGGCACGAACAAGAGGTAAGGTCAAAGCTTTACTGAGAAAACTAAGTATTAGTGGCTCTCTAATGAGTGAAATTAAAAGACAATGATGGAAAAGGGCTTACCTTTGAGGTTACACGAAAATGAAGAGAAGGAGGTTAGAAGATTGCTCTTGATGGACTATAAGTGATGAAGGGGAGGCATGATCAATAGGAGGGAGGCTAGGTTTTGTTTTGTGACTTATGAGAGAACTTAAGGTTTGGTTTTAAAAAAACGTGGGAAGCAAGACAAGGAGGAAGAATTTTCATTAATAATATGTTCAGGGAATTAATAAAATTATTAATATCATTCAATACACAAATGTAACTTTCAAATAGGAAGGGAACAAAAGGTGATCAGGGAGGGAATTTTGTTCCTTCTCTTTAGCAAGTTATAATCTTCATATAAAAAGGGGACGAAAATCGTGATAGGAAAAATAGGCCATAACCTTATTTCTCATTGGTTGTGATTATTACTAAGTGTGAATGAGGGAATTTGCAAGATCAGAGTAATGTCCAAGACACACACAGTTTGGGCTCACTACTCTACTAACCCATTAACCCAAATAATTCTTTGGTCACTCTTAAAATGCTAACAACGCCTAACCCACTATTTCATGATTTTTCTAAGCTAATTAAATAAACTATGAAATAATTAATCATTTAGTAAATAATCATGCAAGAAAACAATTATCATTTAATTGTCATGCCCAAAAATAATTAATTAAATAACAACAATATTTTTACTAGTTTAAATAAATAAATAATAACAAAAAAAAATAGAGGGTGTTACATCCCACAACTCAAGTTGTTGTATCTCAAAGAAAGCTTTTATCTTGTCTTTCCAGTAATCAATTTTTTCTCCAGTAAATAGAAGAGGACGGTTCATGTGACCACCTTCTGCAGACATGTTCACAAGTATATGATCTTTTCTCTTAACAATGTTAAGTGCTCAACCAAGAGGCCGAGCTCTGATACCAACTGAATGTGAACACAAGGAGGGGGTTGAATTGTGTTGAAAACTTGTAGCAAACTTTAAGTTAAAAACACTTGTTTTGAAAACTGTTTGTTATTGGATGTTGAAAGTGAGCCGGACGCTGAAATGAAGTTTATGAAAACTTGTTTTTTTCTTTGCAAGACAAAAGTAAGTGTAAAGCAATAAGGCAAGAGACACAGAGATTTATACTAGTTCACCACCAAACTGGTAGCTACGTCTAGTCCCTTCGTTCTTGAAGGATTTTCACTATAATCAATCTGATTACAAATTCCTTAAGAGTATTCTATTGTCACAAACTTGACAATACTCTTATCTTCTTAAAACAACTCAGTACGATCGAGCCTTTGAGGAATCAAGCCTATAACTAGGCAATACCACTTTCACAATGTAGTTTTGAATGCAATCAAATAACTCTCACAGAGAGGATGAAAAACTTAAGCTCAAAACAATAGCTTTCTAAAAGAAAGAATATAAGACGCTGAAGTTCAGTTCTTGGTTCTCAGAAACCTAGCACAAAAACTTGGTTGTTCACTTGAGAATAGCTCTTGCAGTATATCGTTTCTAGCAACCCTCTTCAATGAAGACCTTGAGGTATTTATAGGAGACTTGAGGACAATACCGTTGTAGAAATTTCAACTCCAAATCATTGGGTGAGGTAATTTGAAAAAGCACGTCCTTATCTTCCTTTTCAGAGGATATCAGAATAGTACACATTATCGTTTTTGTACTATCTGCTTTTCACATAATTGCCTTGTACGAATTTGTCTTATTCTAAAGGTGTCATCTTTGATATCTCGTATATAAAAATAAGTGCACAAAATCAAATTCGAATTTCGTTCCGGGAAAGCTGAGGGCAGAGAGAATAAACGTGACCATCACGTGATTCATTAAAGGACCGGATGCTCGCTCAGAAATCAATAGGACGCTCGCATCAATTGAGTAAAACACATGTCATATGATTACATAACCGGACGCTCGTTAAGAATGCATTGAGCATGATGCTGGAGTGAACCAGATGCAAACACATATGAATGTATTCATCTTCTTGTGAAATTCTTCTTCTTGCTTGAGTGAGTCATAAAACATGAATGATTTTAATACCTACGCACTTCAAGACTTATTAGAAGTTAAATTATTCACTTACAAATACTTTGTTATCGTCAAAACTAGTGAGGGTCTAAACTTCTCAATCGTTTAGGTTCCAACAAGGCTTACCAAATCTTAAATTCCAATCTGATGCTCTCTGTGGGGCATGCCAAAGAGGAAAACAAGTTAAAACTTCTTTTCATTCTAAAATTGTTGTTTCAACCTCTAGACCACATGAGCTTTTGCATCTTGATCTTTTTGGTCCAACAAGGACATCCTCTTTGAATGGAAAGAAATATGGTTTAGTCATTATTGATGATTTTACTAGATGGACATGGGTTAGATTCCTTACTCACAAGGATCAGTCATTCAAGGTTTTCACTGTTTTCTGCAAGTTAGTTCAAAATGAAAAAGGAATTTGTATTTCTTCAATTAGAAGTGATCATGGGGGAGAATTTGAAAATGAAAACTTTCAAAAATTTTGTGAAGAAAATGGCATCTCCCACAATTTCTCCTCTCCTAGAACACCACATCAAAATGGTGTTATTGAAAGGAAAAATAGGTCCCTTCAAGAAATGGCCAGGACCATGATCAATGAAGCTGATATTGCAAAATATTTTTGGGTAGAACCAGTAAACACAGCTTGTTATATTCAAAATAGAGTCTATATAAGACCTATTTTGAAGAAGACTTCATTTGAGCTGTGGAAGGATAGAAAACCCAACATTTCTTATTTTCATCCCTTTGGTTGTATAAGTTATATTCTGAATACTAAGGATCAACTTGGTAAGTTTGACTACAAAGCTAACAAAGGTATCCTTTTAGGATACTCTGAAAGATCTAAAGCTTTTAGAGTATATATTAAAGAAACTATGACAATGGAAGAATCTATTTGTAACACCCCGATTTTCGTATTATTAATAATATTATTTTATAATTAGATAGCGTGCTGGTTTACGATGTTGTGATATCCTTATATATATATATATATATATATATATGTGTGTGTGTGTGTGTGTGTGTAATGTAAGTTTTAAGTGATAATATAGTTGTTTCATTTTTGGTATTGTTACAAACGTGTTATTATATTAAAGGTAATTACATATTTTTATAAACAAAATATAATTTCCTCTTTGACTCTTTAACAATACTTTCAGGATAAAGGGTGTGGTATCAGAGAAGTTCGGTCCTAACCAGACTGTATATGTGGTCTATTATGTTTCAGTACGTGGACTCTGAGTAGAGTTACATGCATTACATGTCCTATTTGTGTTTTTTTGTATAGCTTAGTTTGTTTGAAGTAGTATGTCCTATAGAATAGTAAGGATGATAGTGTTGGACTAAGGGTTGCATGCACCATTAACGGTAAACATTAGATTAGTAATTGCCAGAGGTAAAGATTTCTTAGTATTTTATCCTGATTTACAACAAAAACACATGACTTTTAGCCATCACCTAACGGAAACTCTGGGACAGGTTCGTAGAATTACTAGTTTAAGTAAGAGGATTTAGCTAACTTCATTTAAAAAGGGTAGTAGACTAGTTACGAGATAGTCTGTTAGAGTAGCGTAGCGAAAGCGTGATTGTTATGCTATAAGAAGAATATCTAATAGAGCCTGAGGGTAACCATGTGGTACCGATATGTTTATGCTCAAGCCCCTATTAAAGACCCTTATAGAGGGATAATACGATTGACTCATATAACTATTATTGCTTTGGTTACTTGGCTAGATGAGTAGGAGGGACTGATCACCCCAATAACTTGTCACCGGCAGACGAAGCAACAATAATTATCATGGGCAAGTGTTGTGTGAGATTAGTCTACCTTAGGTGAATAAACATAAGCTGAGTAGAGACCAGACACCTTAAGAATAGATTCATGTTACCAGTAGGTTTGAGCATCGAGTTTAGGACCATAAACCTTAAGAATAAATTTTGAGCATAGGGAGCAACCTTAAGAAAGCACTAGAAGATAGTTGGGTAAAGAGTTAGGTCCTCCGTGTTTTCTTAGAACACCTTGGAATTTCGAGGACGAAATTCTTTCTAGGGGAGAGAATTGTAACACCCGATTTTTGTATTATTAATATTATTATTTTATAATTAGATAGCGCGTTGGTTTACGATGTTGTGATATTCTTATATATATATATAGTGTAAATGTATGTTTTAAGTGATAATATAGTTGTTTCATTTTTGGTATTGTTACAAACGTGTTATCATATTAAAGGTAATTACATATTTTTATATACAAAAAGTAATTTACAGATATTAATTATGTCTATATTAATGCATGATTTTGTACTAATATGTGATCTTATCTAAATAGATATGTGATTAATTATATTAATATGTGAGTATGAGTTCTTGTGTACTAATATAGAATATTGTGCGTGATAATACATGGTTATGTTTGAATATGTGTTTAATATGTTAGTGCGTGATTTGTTCATTTTAAATGTGTGTTACTTTAGTAAGTAATACTTTGGAATGATATATTATTATTTTATTTTTTATTGTTAAAATATTAGCCATGAGTATTATAAATATTTTGGAATAATTGTTTTATTTTTTATGAGAGTGTGGGAATGGGTTTGGTATTAAATAGGAGTAAAGAAATGATTTTATGAGATGGAAGTGTGAAAAAAAGAAAAAGACAGAAAAAAGGGATAGAAATAGATGGGCGGTGATGTGCAGCCCATGACGTTGCTTTTTTGAAAAAAGAAAACTTACTTCCTGCACCCTTTTTCTTCATACGCGCATCCCCCAAGTCACTTGAAAATGTACTGTTCATCTTCCCTAAAAAATTCACGCAGCGGCAGACGAAGTTAGAAAACCCTTCCGCCTCCGAACTTCTCTCATCTCGTTCTCCCTCGTTTGACCGTAAAAAGCTACAAAACTTCACCACCTAACTCAAAATCGACCCCTGAACATGTTTCTAACCTCTGTTCGATCAATCGGAGCCCCGTCGCATTTTATCTCTCTAGGCGGACTGTAATTTCCATTTTCTAGCCACCACGATTGTCAGTTGGAAAAATGGATGCCATTTTTGGATTCTTCTCGTCAAAACCTTTGGAAACCACTACTCGTTCTCTCGTTTCGGTGAAGTTAACGTCGGACCCCTCGTAACCCCGTTGTCTCGATAAGACATTTTTCGGTCACTCTTTTTGCCTCTTTTTGACTCCGTTTCAGATTTAAAAATTCCCAAATATTATTTAACTTAGATTGTCATATTTTTTCAGCCGTATTCCGTTCTTTGAGTGACCGTTAATTTTTCTTAGTGCTTGTTTGGTGCCCAATTTGGTTGCTATAGGCAAATCCTCTTTGCTCCTTTTGACACTGCAAATTTTCTCGATCAAGGTAAGAAGAGGGTGGAGGATTTCTAATGGGTTTTGGTAGTTAGGGATTTCAATAACGTGATTGGGGTGTCCCATGACCCCTAAGTCTCACGCGACGTTAATTCTCGCTTCTCGCCATTATAGGAGCAATGGTATTTGGTTGTGTTACTGTTTATGTGATTAGAACCCTTGTAGGAGCAAGGGGTTATATTTATAAATTGTTGATCAAGTAGTTGGAATGATATGAGCATGCCTATTGATGTTAAATTGCTTGTTTTAGGACTGTTTTGTATAATCCTATAAGTCTAATGGTTAAATGATTGATCAAAATGTGTACCTTGCTCATATGCTCATTGTGGTCTAATTGTGATGATATGACTTAATGAGTTGTGCTTGCGACTTAGATCCTATGATATGCTTTTGTTTTGAGATGTTTGACATGTTGATTGGATGAATCTAAATGCTCTATAATGATGTTATGGCATGTTAACATGTATAGTGGATGAATAGTCTTGTTTGGATGTTTTTGGTTGTTGTTGATACAAGATTGACTTGTCTATTTCGCTATGAGCGGAATTTCTGGGCTACGACTGTTGATTAGCCTTAGTGCTAACGTGTTTTCTACCAATTCCAAAAGGACAAAGTGATACTAAGATGATTAAGTCCTTTGGACTAGGGAATGGAATATTAGTTGTGAACTTGGGAGGTTTTGGGTGTTCTTATGCAGTAAAACGATCTAAAAGTGGTTAGGCTAAGTAAAAGATAATTGATAATGCTACTCATTGGGTTGGTTTGGATTGGTCTCACCTTAGGTAACATAAGCGTAAGTTTGAGAAGGTTTCACAAGGGGTAAGATGCTAGAAGTTAGAGTTATGCAGAAAAAGAACTAAGTTAGAGAATATTGTCTAGTATGCTATAACACAAGTTTAATAAAACGAATCTAACAATTCATATGAGTTAGATAATGATGAAAGGGCTTTAGAGTCTTGATATGTATTAAACAATTCGTTGGATGTGTGATGCGTTTGTTGAGTGAGGCCCAGCTCTACGGAGCCCGCTTATGGGTACTCACTGTGAATGATTAATGGAGACCCAGCTCTACGGAGCCCGCTTATAGGTGCTCGTTGCGAATGATTAAGGGAGACTCAGCTCTGCAAGGCCAGTTTATGGGACTCAGCTCTGAAGGGCCCGTTTTATGGACCCAACCAATGAATGGTCCGTTTATGGGATGCAGCCTGAAGAGCCCGTTTATGAGACCCAGCCTCTAGAGAGCCCGTTCATGAGTACCCCACCGTTTATGTTAATAAGTCGGAAATGACCTAGCTGGTTAGGTTTGTAAGACCTATGCATAGGCAAAGAAAATGTTAGCTTGAGTTTGGTGCTGCATCATTTACGGTGTAGCCTTATGTTGTTTGTTTGCGTTAGTTATGATGTTAGATTATTGGTATGGCTCCATGTTCTTTGTTATGCGTATCATGTTGTTGTCTCCCATGCCATATAATGCTTATTAGAGATATGATTCTTCACTCTTCTTGTTTTCCTTTGTGGCTATTTATACACCACGGTGTATAGGTAGAAGGTGAGCCTGCAGGTGATATTGAGATCGACGTTGATGTCGAGTTGTAGTCTTCAGGCTGCGTAGCCTAGGATGTTGTGTTCGTGATTGACTGATTGTTTATGACTTTTCATCTTCGAAGCTTTTAGAAAGGGGAATACTACTCTGACCATGTGACATCTGGTGGGGATGTTTTAGTCGTATTTTTCTTAATGAATATTCAGTTGAATTGTAAATCGTTGAGAACCTATTTTATGTAGAAAAACGTAAAAGCCAGTGCAGCCTAAGTCCTTCCTAATAAAGTATTTATGGTATTTGAAATGTTTAATTTAAAAATTTTAGATGTGATGTTCTTTACTTGAGAAATGATTTTGAGAAATTCCTATTTTTGGCAAACAAAATATAATTTCCGTTTGACTCTTTAACAATACTTTTGGGGTAAAGGGTGTCACACTATTCATGTCCAGTTTGATGACAAGAAGCCTGACACCGATATGTCAGAGCTAGATGAGTTGTTTTCAGGTTTAGACATGTGTGGAGCAACAAATAGTGAACCTGCAACCTCAGAGTCTGGTGGTGATAACCAGACACAGGATTCTACACAATCAGAAGCTAAAGCCGGATAGAGTTGGAAATTCAAAACTCATCACCCTAAAGGTCAAATCTTAGGAGAACTTGGAGACAAAGTGAGAATAAGATCCTCTTTCAAGGAGCATGCAGATCTTGCACTACTCTCTGAAATGGAACCTAAAACAATTGATTAAGCACTGAAAGATGAAGGTTAGATTATGCTATGCAAGAAGAGCTGAATCAGTTTCAAAGAAATAATGTTTGGATGTTAGTCACTCTACTAGAAGACAAACAAGCTATTGGCACTAAATAAATATTTAGAAATAAGCTCGATAAAGATGGTAAGGTAGTGAGAAATAAGGCAAGATTAGTTGCTCAAGGTTACTCACGAGAAGAAGGTATTGACTTTACTGAAATCTTTGCACTTGTTGCAAGGTTAGAAGCAATTCGCATTTTACTTTTATTTGTTGCACACCATAAGATAATTCTTTATCAAATGGATGTGAAAAGTGCTTTCTTGAATGGTTTTAGAACTGAGGAAGTCTATGTGAAACAACCTCCTGGATTTGAAGACATTGAATTTCCTGAACATGTCTTTATGCTTAAAAAGGTTCTATATGGTCTTAAGCAAGCTCCCAGAGCTTGGTATGATAGACCGAGTTCCTTTTTAATGGAAAATGGTTTTACTAGAGGTCAAGTAGACACTACTCTGTTTAGAAAAACATCAAATAAGCATTTTATACCTGTTCAAATTTATGTTGATGATATTATTTTTGGAGCTACTAATGAAAGCCTTTGCAAAGAATTTTCTAAGTTAATGCAGGGAGAATTTGAAATGAGCATGATGAGAGAATTAAAATTCTTCCTTGGAATTCAAATCAAGCAATGCAATGATGGTATTTATATACATCAAAGCAAATACATCAAGGAACTGCTTAAGAAATTCAAGATGGTTGATTGCAAGCCAATGTGCACTCCTATGCATCACACTTGTATTTTAACCAAAGATGAAACCGGTAAGAAAGTAGACCAGAAGATGTACAGAGAAATCAAAAGATTACAAGTTAGTAAGTTTCTGTGATGCTGATTTTGCTGGAGACCGCATTGAAAGAAAGAGCACAAGTGGAGGTTGCCAATTCTTTGGAGCAAATCTTGTGTCTTGGTCAAGCAAAAGACAAAGTACCATTACACTCTTAACAACAGAAGCTGAATACATCTCAGTAGTAAGTTGCAGTTCTCAACTTCTGTGGATGAAATATTAACTTGAAGACTATTTGATCAAAGAGAGTAACATTCCTATCTTTTGTGACAATACATCTGTATTTTGCCTTACTAAAAATCTAATATTGCATTCTAGAGAAAAACACATTGAGAGATTAAGCATCACTTCATAAGAGACTATGTTCAGAAGGTGCACTTGAAATCAAATTTGTTGACACAGATCATCAGTGGGCTGACATTTTCATGAAACCCCTTGCTGAAGATAGATTCAGTTTTATAAGAAGAAATTTAAATTTTCATCTTATAAAAGAATAATTAATCTCAGCGTCTTGTACATCATGTTATTCTGCATCTAGTATGATGTCAGCATTTAAACGTGTAAGCATCTTATATGTCATTCACATTATATCACTCAGCATCTGGTGAACATGGTTAGTTACACATGTGTCACTTGCGTGCGGGACTTAAACGTCTCATCTTACCTACTGAGTTACTTTTATTTTGGCAACTGCATTTAATGCAAAAGGAATCTTTACTTTTCTATTTTCTTTTTGATTTATTTTTATTATGAGAAATGCAAAACGATTTTTACAAAAAGTAAGTGTACTATTGTTTCGAAACTTTTCCACTACTCCACTATCTCTACCACTACTTCGTACTCTCTGTGTTTTATCTGCAAACTATTTTCTTTTTGTCTGTCTTTCTCTCTAAAAACCCTGAACCTCCTCCTCCTTTAGCCCCTCAACACCACCACTATGTCAAGTGTATTCAAAACTACCGCTTTGTTCAACACTATGACCGATTGAAAGGTCCTAATTGAAAACAGTGTTGATCTGAGGCATTGAAAACAATACGGGTTTAATTTCACTGATGGATTGAAGAAAATAGGCTAGTTAAATTACTTTAGATGGGAACCGACTGAAGTCTACCTCAATGCAGTTAGAGAACTATGGGGGTACTACTAGACTTTATGCAGGAAGTCTCATCAAGGCATATGTTAAAGGATTTGAGGTACAGGTAACTCTGTTTGAGAACTATCATCATCTGAAGGCCACAAAACAGCCTTTGGTTGTTAAGAATTTGAAGGCTCACTACAGAGTACTTCACAAACTGATTACCAAGCGTGTTGTTCTGAAGGCTGGATCAAGTGACATTGTGAACCGTGAACAGAAGTTCATAATGAGTCACTTCAGAACCGAAAACAAGGTCAATCTACCTAGATTGATTATGACTACCTTGAAGCAAGGGATTGCAAATTCAAGGGTTAGAGATGCTGAAGACAAAAAGGTTTACAAAGGCATTCCCTATGCTGTTTTGTTCTCATAACTTCTCATGAATCAAGGGATTATAGAAAAGCTTGCTGCTTTGATAGGGGAACAAAGGGAGAAGTACTTTGGAAGAAGTGCTAGGACTCTTCCTGACATTTTTGGAAGGAACAACTTGGTGAGAATGAATTTGGTTTATGGGGAACAAATCAAAAGGGTTAAACAAGAAGTAGAGGAAGCAGCTGATGTTGCTGTTAGTGAAATTGAAAAACAATCCGCCGGAAGCTCTAAAAGCTCTGCGTCTGGAGTGAAGAGACCTTCTGAGTCTCAGGTCAAGGAAACAAGAAGCAAGAAACAGAATGTGCCTCCTGCACAAGGAAGAAGGGTCGAACCAAAAGATGATGAGGACAGGGTCCCCATTAGGAGCATTTTGGAAAAGAAGAGGAAGGCAGAAGCTTCCCTCAAGGCAAGCGCAGACGATTGATTAAGCTTTCTGAGAAGCCTATTCCTAAGGTACTAAACTTCAACACTGAAGACTCTGTTGTAGCTTTTGGTAGTGATGACCCAATAACTGCACCTCCACTCTCTGTTTCCTCACCACAACCTCCACCTACCAAACCACAAACACAAAAACCTACCCCAAGAACCACAAAGATAACACACCCTCTATCTGGTGCTTTGACTTTATCCAAGTCCAAAACACAATCCATTACCTTTCCACTCCACAACCTCCACTTCCCTCCATATACCAATCTAAATCCATCATACCATACATTACCTCATCAGGAACAATTTCCTGGTACTTAGCAAATCAAACACCCAAACCTATACAAGCCATAACCCATACTGAAACCCTAACCTTACCCAAACCTCAATCCACTGCATCCTCAAACACCTCACTCACCTCATATATAGCCACATCTCACTCTCACCCCTTCAATATATTATTCAAAGTCACTCCACCAAACCCAAAACATACAAAATCACAGTCACTCCCACTCCCACTTCCTCATCCACTTCATCATCTTTCTCCACAACAGATAATTCCTACTTTGGTGAGTCTAGAATTAGACTAAGGGCTGAGCACCCTGTCCCTATTCGGGAAGAAGAGTATCATTCTGTGTATGATCACCCTTCTTTATGGCACTTGAAGACCTTCACCTCTGGAGTAGTAAGATTGGAAATTCCTCCATTCAGCTACAATAACATTGTGAAGATGACCTTTGGTGGAAGATTAAGGCCTCCTCCAAACCGTGGAGTACTGCCTCTATCTTTTGACCTCCCTCTCACTCTGCCTCAAAATGAACCACTCACTCTGGAAGAGTGCGGCAGATGGATAACTGATGAAGAGAAAGCCTTCATGAACCACTGCCTAGAGATGAAAAGGCATGAAATGGTTCCACTGAACAAAGATCCCTTTCTGGCCTTTGTAAAGATAGTTCCAGATAGGCAAAGGTGGCTTCCTTGGTTGATCCCTAATAAGAGGAAAGCCAAAGTTCCTCAGAGACTTCCAAAGATAATGACTCTGAAAGAGTTTGAAGAAGCTCTTGGAAGATATGGTACAACTTTCTTTTCTCTGGCCACGGTAGCAGAGTTCATGCTATGGAAGTTTATCACACTCGGCTCATAATGGATTCTAGATATACTGGTTCTTCTGGTTGTTGTGATGCAGAAAAAGCTACAATTCTGTCTGTTGGTTCAATCAAGAGAGTTTAGGACACAAATCTGGCAATTCATAGGCCTCCCAATGCTTTGAAACTAAAACTAGAATAGGAAGCAATCAATGAAGAACTTCGAGTTGCTTTTGATTGGAAACATATGGCACTGAATTGGATAGACAAGGCTCATCTAGATGGTCTGAAGCCCATTGTTCAAGCTTTGGAAGACAAAGAAGATCTGAGAAGAAGGTACAAGTTTGAGAATGAGATCCTCAGCACTGGCTTTGCAGAAGCAAAAGTTGAAATGAAATGGAATGCTTCAGAAGCTGAACTTATACAATTTGATGAATTTGTTTATGCACTGTTCAAGAAAAGAGAAATTGAGTTTTTGAGTTTGGTTAACCCTGAAGAGCTAGAATACAAAAGACTTAAGGAAGCTGAGTTTGAGAAGTAGAAGCTGGGAAGATTAATCAAATAGTGTATACCAAATAATGAATTCTTTTTGAAGGCTCAAGAGAAAAAGGAAAGGAGATTGAAGTTGTCACAAGGAGTTCTCATGGAAAATGTTAGGCAGTGTACTAGGCGATGGCAAAGGGCTATACCCTGGTACAGACCTGAAGAGCGCGTTGAACAAGCTGAATGGATTCCAGAGCCTGCTCCTCCTATGATGAACATGTCATCATTTCCAAAGCTCTTTTTGAGACCTTCATGGCTGCAACTCAATCAGTGGCAAGGCTGGAAAATACAGTTCAATTCCTCATGGATCGCCTTAACCAATTCCTATGTCCTCCACTTTAGACCTTCCCTTTTGTTTTAAATCTTTTGTATTTTTTAATCTGATACAAATATCTTCTATGATTCTTATATAAATCAATTGGATTTTCACTTCAAATTTTTCTCTTATTTATTTTGTTTTGACTATGATGTGTTTTACACTTTTTTTGTCTGATGACAAAAGGGCGAGTAAAAGTTAAGGTTTGATGAACGCGTCTCAGTAACAAGTATCGTACATTGCATAGTATTATTCATCAATATCTGATACACATAGAGTAGTTTTAAAGCTCTGATACTTATTTAAAGCTCTGATACTTAGCATATGTTGCTCAGTGTCTGATAATTAACACTATGATCTCAGTATCCGCTCCTCCATACTTATATATAAAAATGCTCTGATATATGTATGTACTGTTTTCAAATAGAATGCTTCAATACTTAGAAATATTTGACAATATTTTTGGGTGTTGAACTCAGGGTGAGACCCTTGAAATTATTTTTGAAATAAATTGTTCATCAGATCCGTCATTGTCTTCTTCAGAGACTTTATCTTCTGATTCTTCCTCAGCTTGTAGGGCTTTAGAAGAAGTGACTTTTTTTGTTGACCTTCAAAGAAATATACTTGATCTTCTTCACAAGTTCTTCTTCATTTAGCTTAAGTTTATGAGCTTTTAAGGAGCTTAGAAGATCTTCAAGGCGAAGAGTGCAAAGATCTTTAGCTTCTTGCATAGCAGTGACTTTTGGTCTCCATTGCTTGGATAGACTTCTCATGATCTTTCTCACATGGTCAGCAGTAGTATAACTTTTTCCAAAGGCTTTTAACCCATGAACCAGTGTTTGGAATCTTCCAAACATTTTCTCAATGTTTTCATTTTCTTCTATCTTAAATAACTTATATTGGCAAAACAATGTTCGAGCTTTAGTTTCTCTAACTTGAGCAGAGCCTTTATAAGATAGAATAAGGGAATCCTATATTTCCTTGGCACTATCACTTTTGCCGCATTTTTCATATTTTATTTCTGACATAACACAGATAAGAATAACATAATATTGCTTTTTATGATCATCATCCCGTTTGTCTCTAAACAAAACATTTCCATCTTTGTCAGTAGGGATGGTAAACCCAGTTTCAGCCATTTCCCATAGCTCAAGTAGTTGAGATTCAAAAAAGATTTTGATCTTGTACTTCCAGTAATCAAAGTTTTCTCCAGTGAACATGGCCACCTTCAGTAGACATATTGTCAAAGATATGATCTTTTCCTCTTCCACTGTTAAGTGCTCAACCGAGAGGCCGAGCTCTGATACCAATTGAACGTGAACACAAGAAGGGGGTTGAATAGTGTTGAAAACTTTTTGCAAGATTTGTAAATAGAAATCAAGTTCTTTTCAAAACTGTTTTACTACCGGAAACAGGGAACACCAGATGCTAAGAAATGGGTTATGAAAAGTTGTTTTCTTGTGATACTGAAAGTAAATCAAGTAAAGTAAGGAGGAAGCAGACACAAGAATTTATACTAGTTCATCACAAACTGGTAGCTATGTCTTGTCTCTTCGTACCTGAAGGATTTTCCATTATAATCACACTGATTACAAATTCCCATAAGAGTATACAACTATCACAAACTTGACTATACTCTTAACTTTTCAAAACGATTCAGTATAGTTGAGCCTTTGAGGAATCAACCTATTACAAGGCTACACAAGTTTACTAGAAAGATTTGAATACAAGATATAACTCTCAACATGAGAGGGTGAAAAGTTTAAGCACAAAATAGATAACTTTCTAAAAGAAAGAATAAGACGCTAAAAGCTTGTTCACAATCTGGTTTTCAGAGTGCTTGTCACAGAATTCTTGATTGCTCAGTTGATTCGTAATTCTGTAACCATCTTCAATATCAGAGATGAAGTATTTATAGACTTCTTCAATATTACCATTGTGGGATATGCAACATCCTCAATTTTCTAAACCTTACTTAGCATGTGATTAGGTGGGGTTAAGTGTATTTGTGTGTGCTTAGGTGTGTTCTATGGAGTTTGACAGTGTACCTGGGTGTTCAATGGCGTATTCATTTTCTGTACCGTTGTGTAAGTGTCAGCATGAGACTAGTGAGGTTGTGAAGGCTAAAGAGAGGTGGAGAAGTGCTTGATAGGGTTTTAGTATTAGTCTTAGAAGCCTCGTAGAATTTGAGAGCAATCGGAGTAGAATTAGGGTTTTGGTGTACTTGTGACCTAGAGAGAGTGTGAGTGTTTGATCGAGTAATTAGGATTCTAAATCCTTAATTCTAAGGTCAAATGGATGTCCTAGGTGTTTAGAATGAGGTTTAAGTGTTAGGGTATCAAGTTCCAGATGGTACGAGTGTTGGAATCGAAGAAATCACGCGAAAATGAACAAGACCACACAGGTACGTGTGACGCGTGCGTGAGGAGCCTTGGGGTGCACATGGCATGCGCTAGACCACGGTGGACCATCAGATCTTTATCCGTTTGTGACACGTGGCGCTTTGTGATTGGATCAACTACTGGTCCAATGAGAGAGTGACACGTGGCAAGCATGCATAGGAATACTTCAGCGTGAAGAAAGGACAGCAGGAAGTCCGGGGCGTGTGCGCAGCACAACAAGAGGGCACGTGTGGCGCATGTAGGGCGGCAGAGGTGCACGTGACGCACGGCCAGTGTGGCAAAATTCTATTTAAGGCCATTGCACTCATTTCTGATCCTTTTTACCTCTTCTTCTTCATGAACCATGACCATAACACTCCCTTCTGACCAGAGAACACCTATTCTTGAGTTTCTCAGGTTTGGTGATCTATTCCCAAGCCATTCCAAGTGTCAATTCATCAATCCGATTGTACTGATTCGTCAGTTTCTGTTCGTGCTTTCTAAGGCTTATCTCTGAACACCGTTTTGTGGAGGTAAAGCTAAGGGTGTGTTTGTTTCGGGTTATAAAATTAAGTTCCTGGGAATGAGGATCCTGGGAATATTATTACTGGGAACTTTATTACCAAGTATGTGTTTGGTAAGTATTTAGTATTCCTAGGAATGTATTTAAATTTTTTAATTTAAAAATTTAAAAAAAATAAAAAATAGAAAATAATGTGGTAAAATGAGGTGGGAGTGGGAAGTTATAGGTAGTTAAATTTTATTCCCATGTGAATGTAGGATTCCCACCCTTTTTACATGGGAATAAAAAATGGAAAAGACAAGTGTAAATAAGATTCCTAGGAATAAATAACACCTGGGAATATTTTTTAAAGACTTGAAATAAATATAGGAATCTAAATTTCTTGCCTCACTTTCCTGGGAATAATTTTAGAATCCCCGAAACAAACACCCCCTAAGTTCCTTGGTAGTCTATTACTACTTTCCAATCAGATTTCATGATGTCTTTTATGGTTCTTATTCCTAACCTTTATCCGGTGTTATTTTAGGCCTTGTTTGACCGAACGATTACCGAACGAGCTAGGATTTTGCCGAAACTCCCGGAGTAAGTTCCATGCACCACGAAATAGAGGAGGAAGCCTCTGATTTCTGGTTTGCTTATGGTAAACTCGTGACCTTTGATTGGTGCTTTTAGTCCCTGATTAACTGTTCTTCGTATTTTGAGGTTTTGGTCCATGTCTGACTACCGAATGAGTTAGGAGTTGATCTAGAGCTACAAATCTTTCTATTGTTGAGTATATAGTGATGTGGTATAGCTCTATTCCAGAGTCTCTACTTTTGATTCCAATTCACCGTTCATTGTGGTTTTAGTCCCTAACAGTGTATTCTTTGCAGTTTGGAGTTCGGTGCGTAATTTCAGCTGTTGTAAGTGCTGGAAACCACTTCAAGGCTTGTAGTTTCGTGGCTACCATCCTTGGTGTGGTAAGACCAGAACCATGTTCATTCTTTCCATGAATTATTTGTCATTCATTCGTTGTCCATATTCTAATCTGGCAATGTTATTGTGTTTCTGGTGAATTGTGGATCCCGTGGGCGTGCTTGGTGGAACTTGTAGACAAGTTTAGGTGATTATCCCATTGAGAGGCAGAACCTTATATGTGTGATGTGTAAGTGTGTTCGTGACTTTCGTTTTCTAAGTTCGCGTGTTTGTGAGTTCGTGAGTAAGGCTTATCGTTAATTAGAACGAAGCCGGAGTTCTACCACGTGAGGAGGATGAAACCTTAATCACAGGGATTTCAAGTGTAGTATATAATCTTTAACATGTGTAGGGTACCTCAAACCCTACTAGGGGTTGATGTCAGTAACACCTAAGGATAGGGGTTACGGTCTACGGTGTTTAAGGATAGGTGTCGTATACCCATCGACCAACATAGGATTGATTCATGGTGTTTATGGATGATTGATAACATGTGATATTAGGATAGATGACTTGATGGTATGACAATTGATTTGTATATGCATGATGAATTGATTATGTGTGACAGCCTGTGTACTTAATTGATAACATGATAGTTGGTTGCCTTCGCGACACTAGTGGAGACTTGTATATTGAGCAAGAGAGTGTTTTTTTAAGCAAAAGAAAAGGGAAGGAGCCTCGTTAAAACCTTCTGATGTAAAACCCTTAGGGAAAAAACATCTAGAAGAAAAAAGAGTACTCTCCCTTTAATTTATTAATAAAATGAAAAAAGAAATACAGAGAAACATAGGGGGGCTAGGCAAAACACATGGATGAAGATAACAGACAGACCAATAGGAAGGAGAACCCAACCAATAATTAAGAAACTATCTCGAGAAAAAACAATATTGGCATGCAAATGCATCACTATAATGACTTTCATCCTACCTATGTTGGCACCGAAGACATTATCCTTCATTTGCAGCACACCAAAATAAAAAACAAACAGGAGACAATAAAAAACCAGCATGAGATCAACAGAATTTGTAGGACGGAAGACCCTGAACGTGAACACAAGAAGGGGGGTTGAATTGTGTCCAAAAACTTTTCGCAAACTTTACGTTAAAAGCACTAAGAATACAGATTTTTCAAAACTGTTTGTTTATCGGACGCTGAGAAACTAACCGGATGATGAGAGACTAACCGGATGCAGGAAATAAACCGTTTATGAAAACTTGTTTTACTGAGCAAGGTAAAGATAAATGTAAAGCAGTAAAGTAAGAGGCACAGAGATTTATACTAGTTCACCACCAACTGGTAGCTACGTCTAGTCCCTTCGATCCTGAAGGATTTTTCACTATAATCAACTGATTACAATTTACCTCAAGAGTATTCTACCGTCACAAACTTGACAATACTCTCAATTTCTCAAAATGACTCAGTACGATCGAGCCTTTGAGGAACAAAGCCTTAACTAGGCCAAATACAGTTTACAAAAGAGAATATACTTTTGAATACAATCAAAATAACTCTCACAGAGAGGATGAAAAGATTAAGCTCAAAACAGAGTAGCTTTCTAAAAGAAAGTATCAGACGCTGAGTTCAGTTCTTTGTAGACCAGAACTTGGCACGAAACCTGATTGCTCACTTGAGTAATATTGCTTTCAGAATGAAGTTTCTTCACAGTTTTTGGCTACCTTCTTCAATGAATACCTTAGGGTATTTATAGGAGATTTCAGGGATATTACCGTTTGCAGTAAAAACATAGCTCCTTTTCATTGAGTGAGGTAATTTGAAATGTAGTCCTTTTCTTCCTTCAGGGATATTACCGTTTTCGTACTATCTGCTTTTCACAATTGCCTTGTACGATTTTTGTCTTATGCTAAAGTTGTCACATTTGCTTCCTCGTACATCAAAATGAGCGCAAAAAATCAAATTCGAATTCCGTTCCAGAACATTCTGTGGTTAAGAGCAAAAACGTGATCATCACGTGCTTCATTAAAGAGATCAAACGCTCGCTTAGAACAGAGGACGAACGCTCATAGCAATTGAGTATTCCATGTGTTAAAGAGTAACACTACCGGACGCTCGCTGTTAGCAAGACGCTGGAGTGAGTTCGGACGCTGACATCATTGGAGTGTATTCAATTCTCGTGTAAATTTATTCTCCTTTCTTAAGTGTTTTGTACATATATATGAAGCTTTGATACCTGTACACTCAAAGATATGTTAGAAGATAAATTGTTCTCTTGAAAATACTTTGTTATCATCAAAATTAATGAGGGTCTAAACTTCTCAATCGTTTAGGTTCCAACAGACCCGACCTATTACGAAAGAAATCTTCCCTGATAAAATCGGGGATAAGGTCCCACCAACTAAGACCTTGGACTTGAGTGCCATAATTAGCAATCCTATCCGCACAACTATTCCCTTCCCTATAAGTTTGAGAATAACTAAAAGTTATCTTTTTCGTCGGTGCTAGATAGTTATCCCATCTGTTTCTCAGATGCCAAGGAACGATCTGGGTTGACTTGAAGGCTTGGGTCACCAGCAAAGAATCACATTCAATCCATAACTTGTGCCAACCCTTGGAATACGCAATCTCAATAGCAATCATGGGTCCCATGAGCTCAGCTTGAAGGGCATTGGTGATGCCAATATGATAGGCAAAGCAACCCATAGTAGAAGCTCTATAGTCTCTAAAAATACCGTCGTAAGCAGCCACCCCAGGAGAACCTTTGGCAGTGCCATCGGTATTAACTTTGACCCAATCACAAAGAGGGGGATGCCAATTGACCTCCTTAATAGAGGAGGCCTTAGCAAACCTACTAGAGACTGAGAATTTCTGAAGGATGGAAACCTCTAACGTATTATCAAATAAATGCCCTGAAGAAAGATTACCATAGAGAGAGATGTTAGCAACGATCATATTAACAGCAGCACTAACAGTGACTTTTTTGTTTTCAAATATGGCCTGTTCCTGCAAAACCAGATAAACCAAACTGTAAAAACAATGGCTGATAAAACAACATCCTTGACTTGGGAGCTCCAGTTTTGCTGACACACAGATAAAATATCCTGCAAAGAAAAAGTGTTAATAGCAATAGCAAGACAAGAAGATAACCAATCCCAAAGGGCAGTAGCGAAGCTACAGCTAAAGAAAAGTTATTGAAAGGTCTCATAGCAAGACCCACATAAGCTACACATGGAAACTATACAGCAGCCTCTAGCCCAAAGCTGATCGTCAGTTGGGCACTTATTGTTCAACAGTCTCCAGCATAAAAAGGACTTAGAAAGGGGGATGCATTTTCTCCAAATGAACTTTCCCCAAGCAACTGAGGGGGAGGGAGTCTGAAGATGATGGTAAGCTTCTTTCAGGGATAATTGACCAGAGTCAGACTTACTCCAAACCAGAGTATTAGTGGCAGGGCCAGATGGGATACAGAAATCAGAGAGCTCTGCAGCAAGTGTTGGGCAAGACCTAAGCAAGCCATTAAGTATGTGCTAACCTTTCCAAGTAGACAATTTAACTTAAATTCTGTCAGCAATGAGCTGGAGATGACTTTTCTTAGGCTTACCCTTAAATAACGGAACCCTAAGGTAAGTGAAGGGAAGGCGACCTAGGCCAAAACTAAGATTATCCTTCAAAGTGTGTTTTCTAGCCTTAGAGATGGACCCAGCAGAAAAAATGGACTTCTCACTACTAATTACCTACCCATAAGCATCGTTGTACCTGTCAAAAAGGTCCATAATATTTCTGATATTCCTAGTAGTCCCTCTGCAGAAAATAAAAATATCGTCTGCATAAAGAACAAGACTAGGGACCATGCAGCTGCGGGGACTGGACGTCAGAATAAATTTTCCTTGCTGCACCAAAAGAGAGAGCCCCCTGCTCAAGACGTCCTCTGCAATACAAAAGAGAAGAGGAGCGAGAGGGTCACCTTGTCTGACACCTCTTTTATAGGAAAGATACCCCACAAAATTACCATTAACAGAGAAGGAAAGCTTTGCTGAATGTAAAATAGTATTAATCCAATTGCAGAAAATAGAATCAAAACCAAACTGCCATAACACCTTCAGAATAAAATTCCAGTCGATAGTATCAAAGGCTTTTCTAATATCAATTTTGAGGGCCACATTGCCGCCAAAGGATCTGTTTGCTAATAGATAAACCGCTTCAGAAGCAACCCCAATACAATATGTAATCTGCAGGCCTTTAATAAAACCACGTTGTTGCTGCGAAATAATTTTAGGAGCAATAAGGGCCAGCCTATCAACAATAACCTTAGTGATGATCTTAAACTGACCTATAGTATCAGCTCCCGGAAACTTGGGAATCAAGAACACTAATTTGAATTTAAATTAGGCAAAATCCAACCATCCTTAAAAAATTGAAGAACAACATTGAAAACATCCTCAGCAATGATGTCCTAATATTTTTGGTAAAAGAAACAACCAAATCCATCAGGACCAGGCGCACCAAAAGCATTCATAGAAAAGACTGCATTTTTAACTTCCTCTTTAGAAGGTAAATTGGTCAACATAATATTATCATCATGACTAACCTCCTTGGCAATAATTTGCTCAGTTAAACTAGTATCAACACATTGATTATCCGAGGCAAATAAATTAGAATAGAAATTTAGGACATGGTTTTCAATATCTGCAGGCTTATCCAGAATGTCATCACCATCCCTCAGAATAGACATAGATTTAGTAGAATTCCGGAATTTAGTACCTTATGGAAGAAGGATATGTTGTGGTCTCCAAGGGTGTGCCAGTCAACCCTAGACTTTTCCTACCAAAATTGCTCTTGAAGATGGAAAGATGTATTAAGAAGCTGCTGAGCATGTTGCTCCTGGATAAAAAGATCATCAGTAAGGCCTGAAAGAGCAATTTGCTCCTGAATAGAGTCTAAATCCTGCTTCGCTCGGTACACATTAGCATTAACATCACCAAAAATATTTTTATTCCAATCTCTGAGAGCTACTTTTAAAAGCTTGAGTTTCTGCAAGAGAATAAACATGGGATAACATGAATAGATTAACTCCACACATCAGAGACTATTTTATGACAATCATCATGGCAACCCACATCCTGAGAAATCTGAAGGATGTCTTGAAAAAGGTGAAATCCTTGTGCATGGAAAGCAGAAGAGGATGATGATCTGAGTTGCTCCTACTTAAAGTGCAACAGGAAATACTATGCCAATAAGAGATGAAATCACTGTTGCAAACTGATTGTCAAGTCTCCTCTCAGAATGTGCAACACCTCTTCCCATATTAGTCCAAGTAAACTCAGCGCCTCTGGTAGGGAGGTGAATAAGAGAACAAGCATCTAACCATCCTTTGAAATCAGTGCAAGAAATACGTGGAGGCATACCACTACCTTTATTTTCTTGAGCACCTAAGATAGCATTAAAATCCCCAATGTAGCACCAAGGCCCGATATGGTTCTGATAAAGAGATTCAAGCTGATGCCACAAATTTCTTCTTGAGAGGTAATTGCAACTAGCATAAACAGCAGAAAAATATAGCGGAGTGTTCTCTCAAGTGACAGAGAAAGAAACATGTTGTGCAGAGGACATAATAATAGTGGGGGAAATACAAACATGACAAATACCCCAGAGATTTGGGGTTAAAGAGTTTTTATCATTAATAGCAAATAATTTAAGATTTAACTTACTAAAAAATCGCTGAGGAAATTGAGAGTAGTCAATCCAAGGCTCAGAAACAAAAATAAAATATGGTTTGCGAGCCTTAATCATGTTCTTGAGAGTCAGTCGCGTATCTGGGTTGGTGACACCCCTAGCATTCCAATAAAGAAGCTTCATTGAGAAGGTTTCTGAGAACTAAACTTAGCACGGGTTGCATATCCACCATATCTTCTGGTTTGTTTTTTAAGCTTTTTCTTCTGCGACTTAGACAACACCTTAGTGAAAGGGGTGTCTTGGTCCTCATTAGAAACATTGCTCAGCAGGTATTTAGAGGCAACCTGCTCCTCCGATTGCAGCTCTGTGAGGCTGTCTTGGGAGGGTGAATCCTCTTCAGAATCTTCAGCCACATTATCACACCAAAAAGAGCTCAGTAGTTGCAAATCCTTGACAGCAACAGTGTTTAAATTATGAGCAGGCAAGTCATGGATAGGTGTTTTCATGGTCTTCTCAAGAGTCTCATTTTTGTTGTTAGTAGCCGAGGGGATAGTTATGGCCTGATGCTCATAATTAACCAGAGTGGAGGCATCTAAAATGGATCCAACTGTAGCAATAGTAGCAGAGATAGGCATTCTGTCAATTTTGTGGATAAGAGATGTTATAGCATCCATTACAGCATCTTTAGGGGCCATTATATCTTGTTGAATTGAAGTACTCCTAGGTAAATTGTTTGCAGAAATTTTATCTACCAAAACGGCTGCATTCAAATTCTCAATGATAGCTGGGTTAGCAATAACATTAGGACTGTTAGAGAAGTCACTAACCTGAATTACAGAATTCGCATATCCTTTGGCAGAGGCAAGGTCCTGTGTGTAAGACTTGGCTAGTGCTGAATTGGTGCCTCTGTCAACAACATTAGTGCGAACAACAGAAGGCAAGGCTTGCTCAGTCAAGCTACCATCATTAGCTAATTGAACACTCGAGCTATTTCCTATCTCAAACCTAGATTTTTCCAAAATATCACTGGTTTTTAAAATAGAGGCAGAGGCATCCAAAGCTTGGTCATTGTGAACCTGAGTAGCAACCTGTTTTCCTTTATTAATGGCAGCAGAATGCTGCATATGCTTATAGCCCTTCGGTTGCAGCTTAGGCATATATTGATTGGCAGGTTTTTTTTGCTTCCATATGGTGCTTGGGTGGTACAACAGAGGAAGAATATTTGCAATTGTGAAGCGTGTGACCAATCACTTGACAAGATGTGCAAAAATTCGGAAGCCTTTCATATACAATGTAACACCCCAAATTCTCTAAGCTAAGTTGAGAGTAAGTTATGAGGAGTTGTGGGATTGTATTCAAGCTTAATTTGGATTCAAATTGAATGAATATGATTATACAAAGTTTTAAGGGGTAAGCTATTGATTTTGAGTAAAAAATAAGTTGGATTTCATTAATCCTAAGATGATTGGATGTGTTAATTAGGAGTTAATTGATGAAGATTTAATGTTAAAAGATGATTAATTTCTCACATTTTAGTATAGTGTGAATCGATTCCCACAAGCCTAAATCGATTCACAACTGTGTTCCAGACCACAAAATGATGATGTGAATCGAATTGGGAGTCTGTGAATCGATTCACAGATTTGATTCACGAAAGTGCAGGTGCAGTTTTAAGTGGATGAATCGATTCACAGTCTGCTGTGAATCGATTCACACATTGTAAAATGCTTAAAAACACTGCAGAACAAAGAGAAACGCGAGAAAGAGGAAAAAGGGAAAGGAAAGAAGGAAAAGGGAAGAGAGAAAAGAGGAGAAACACCTAGGGTTTCACTAATCCTAAAGGGAATTCATGGATTCATGCTAGATTTTCCTCAAATCTTAGCTTGAATCCAAGTTAGTGAGTTGAGATTTGGGTATTTTGAAAATTTGGGAAACCCTAACTAAGAGGAAGAAGAAGAAGCACGAATTGGAGAAGAAGAAGGGGAAGAAGACCAAGCTCCAGCAAGGATGGCTCAAGTTCTTGGATTGAGAAAGAAGATTGAAGGTTGTAGATCAAGATTTGAGGAGTATTTGAAGAAGCCCTAAGTTGAGCAAAGAGGGAAAAGCTTGAAGGAGAGCAGGAGGCCAAAGCTCCACCCTTCTAGCTCAAGACCTTGAACAACAATGGTGAGTTCTTCAACCCCTAGGTGATGGGCAACCAATAAGTCCCACATATTGGAATTTTATTTCCTTTAGTAATATGTGAACCCTAGGTTCAAGTTAGGGATTTTGAATATCCATATGAAGTATAGTTTGAATTTATTATTGTTATGAATTGATAGTGGGTTTGTCTGCAAGAGGTTGGATGGCTGCCCCCAACCCCCACACTTGAATGTATGTTTGATGTTTGTTCTCTTATAAACTCCATAGAGTTTCAAGGGATATGTTTAATGTATGTTTCGTCCATTAAATTGGTCAGTTGTGAGGCTTGTGAAACGAGCCCTAAGTGTAAGTCAACGAGGTCAATTCAAGGACCTTAGGAAAGTATCTAATTAGAAGAATGCTTGAAGTAGATATTCATAATTTGGAATGAGTCTTATTATGAGTATAGCATGTTTTAACCTCTAAGTGAGAAGTTAGCTAGAAATGAATGTGGTTAATGTTAAGCTAGATTCATTGAAATGATTATAAATTTTCTTGAATAGTTAAGTGAAGATGATGTTAATAAATACTAGTTAGTTAAGTTGCATTTCTATAAACATGCATAAAAGCATAAGCACAAGCTAAAGTCCATGGCAAGACTCCTCTATTTAAAGGAGAAACACGGTATGGTTAGCCTCGTGGGACGCCACTTGGAAGGTTAAGACGTCTGACCACCATATCATAGACGTTACTCGGGGTCTCGGGACCAAAGCCTTGACAAAACCCGGTAACGAAGGTTCCTTGTTGAATATCGATTCAACCGGTGGGAATAGGTAGAACGCGCTTACTAGCAAAGCAAAGCTGACTATGAACTTAATAATGTTCAAGTCTATGAATGTTAAATGAATTCCTTGCATATATGATTATATCTTTGGAATTAGCTCAGTTAAGCAAAGGATATTATGGTTAGTAATTCCTTAGTTGCTAAATTACTTAATAGTAATGATGCATTGATGTAGTAAGAATGGTGACAAGATCACTTAAGAAAGCAAATAAGCTATATTAATTGGAGTCTATAGAATAAAGTTTACGACCAAATCCAATTACGTAAAAGAAAAGCAAAGATGCTTTAAGTTTAGAGTAAATAAGAACATTATGTTTGTAGTTAAGAAGGTTGTAATTATAATGCACTAAGTTTAGTCGTGTTAAGTATAGATTAGAGAATGAATGTTCCAGAGTAATG
This sequence comes from Calophaca sinica, assembly GCA_037113605.1. Taxonomy (NCBI): domain Eukaryota; kingdom Viridiplantae; phylum Streptophyta; class Magnoliopsida; order Fabales; family Fabaceae; genus Calophaca; species Calophaca sinica. The sequence goes on from CM073731.1 coordinate 82,136,855, forward strand.
TGTGTTTATTGCTGTGACCGTTCCTAGGACACCGAGGCTCGATATACCGAGCTCGAGTTCCTGAGCTCAACACACCAAGCTCAACATAAACCTATATGAGATGTGTTTTAAAAACAAAACTCTTGTGCCTTTTAAAAATACGATATATTTTTTTATAAAACCAACTTCGTGCACATGTAGTAATTACACTGAAACATGGTGCAACTAAGACACAAGACTTAAATTCTAATAAAACATACATGCATAACATACACATATATATATCACTCGAAATAATAATGTATACAAAATATGAGTAGCAATGTGCAAAGAAAAATACACCTAGTAATGCAGCGACTTCAAAGCAATACAGGAGTACTTAAATGGAACTCCCACGAAGAGAGTGCTCAAAAGTAAGACCACCATTTACCTGAAACAATAAAACCGCTTGCCCAGTAGTCACGACCTCGAACATAAAATAAGCGAAGTGCAGTCCTCGAGAAAAACAAACATCCAACAACCAAATCCACGCACAGATAGAGGTCGTCACTCAGGTCCTCGTCGAGCTCACTCGGCATCATCTCTGTCGAGTTCCTGCGCCCTCGACATCGCTGGGTAACCGTCATGGATTGAAGGCACCACGGGAAAGGGTGAACTTCTCAACAATTCAAGATAAGCTCGACATAAAGATATAAGCAAGCGATGAAGTATAACATTCACCCGGCATTTGACTCGACCGTCTCACTCTAAACTCGACCTGACTCGCAAATCCATTTTCTCTCGACTCGACAATTTTTTCAGGAATGCACGCGCCCGTCAGTATGTCGGAAAGTCCAGTGAAAGCCTTGGGATCTCGCTCTCCACTAGGCCACGGTCAACTCCCGGGTCCATGGCGTGGCGGCGTCTAGTCAATCTCCCGTAAACAAGGGACCTAGCACCCTCGATTATCGGTCACGGCTCAAAAGCGTCATACGACTCACCTAGCTTCGCTCACTCGATGAACAATTAGCGCATCGATATTCAAAGAGTTAAACACAAGATATTCAACCGCATGTCAAATAAAAAGAGCAAGCTCGACATGAAGAAGCATAATTCAGCATTACGCAATACACAACTCCGACATATATTCAATCACATATTAAATACATGCAAAAACTCAATCATATCACAACATTTCAAGCTCGACACCAATCAAAGGAGTCCATACATAAATATAACAATAAAAATAAAGTCTTAATAATGTCTAAGAGTTGCCTTGCCGCCGCTAGCATTACTACGAAAGTATTAATGTGAGCGCCTCTACCGAACTCAGTTAATCTTTCGACCGCGACCTCGACACGGTTGTCTTCAAACAGGCTCGACAACGACTTCTCTTACTCGATCTCGACCTTTGTCTTCAACGAGCTCGACAACGACTTCGACACGTCGCCGTCACTCAATCGACCTCGACACACGCCGGCCTGATCCCACCGGATCACTGCTTCCGTCGCTTGGATTCGCTCCCGTACACCTCGATTCAGAAATCACACGATCTCGGGAATCAGACTTCCTAAAACAAACACAACTCAGATCGATCTATGGGTTCTAATACACTTAGCTCTCTCTTCCCAAACTTAACCACAACCCAGAAAATATAAAACTCAAGAACTGAATATATTTTTCCTCTAACACAAAGTTAGGGATTTGATCAAAGTTCATGAAAAAGTTATCGATGCTTCAAATGCGGATAGATCGACAACAACATCAACCGAGCAACAAGCGAAAACAAGAAATCGAAATAAACCAAAAATGAAGAGTTTAAAGACGCGCCGATTCAAGTCAGAGAAAGAAATTTGTTTTACAAGCCCAATTAATCGGTTAAAAGATAGGTAATATCGTGAAGAAGAAAACTCATCAATTAGACATGATTTGGAAGCATAAAAGCGGCTAAAAATGGAAGAAGAAATAGCGCTAAGCGAGTACAGAGAAAAAGAAAAATCTGTTCTTCATACCTCAGCGGTGATCGGCCAGGCGAGATATGTGAGAAGATGATGATGAACAAAATTGATGAAGAAAGCATGCAGAATCTCGATGGAACTCACGGTTTCGTCGATGGAAGTTTGAAGAAAACAACGAAACTTCAGGCGAGGAAGGAAGAAGAAAGAAGAAGAAGAAAAAAAGAAATGAGTGTTTGAGGGAATCGGTCGTGGTATACACGGTGGTGAGAAAGGGTATAATCAGAATCTCCGATATAAGATGCCAATCCCATCGATCATCTACCCGGATTTAATCGTTCTCTCATAATTGCAGCCTGCTACTGTCGGTCAGCGGTCTAGACACTTGCGGACGAGAAGCGGTCAAGCCGACAAAATAATTATTACAAACAATATAATAATAAGCTGAATAACGTTGAAAGAATCGAGGTATCGTCTCGACCGCGATGTCGACTAGGGTGCTCGTCTGGCGTACAAGGTTCTAACACGAGTTCGTGAGCGCGGCCTCCTCGGCTTCGACATGCGATCTCATCAACTCGACACCCGACCTCCTGCTTTCGGTGCCTAGTGCATGTGGTCTCCTCGGCTCGGCAAATGACCTCGCAAAGCGATCTGGGCGCGGGATCTCGACAGGTCTTGGTCGAGGTCTCGATACGTCGTCTGTACGATGTCGATCTCGATCAGGTGTTACAATCTCCCTCTAAAAAATTTAGTCCTCGAAATTGCAAATAAGATTCTTACCTCGAAAAGTTGAGTCTTGAGTCTTCATCTTCTCCTCCAGCTCCCCAGTCGCGATCTCCCGTCTTACGATCCCACACAACTTTGACAAGTTAAATCTCTTTGTTCATGGCGAATGTTTGACTTTCCGATCAACGATCTTCTTGTGACGCTTCAAAGATAAGTCGATCTTTCAGGTTGAATCACATCCGGTTCGATGACATGAAATTGAAACATACTTCCGTAATTGTGAGGCGTGAAAGGCGTCGTGGATGTTACCGAAGAATGGTGGTAAGGCAACTGATATGCCACTGGACCAATACGGCAAGAATAAGTGAGTCCAATGAATTTAGGGTAAGTTTCTTGGATTTGATCGCTCGACCAACTCCAGAGTGGGGGTGACTCTAAGAAATACATGTTCTCCTTCCTCGAACTCGAGTGGTCGGCGTCGTTGATGCATAACTCTTACTGCGACTTTGAGATGTTCGCATCCGATCTCTCGATCAAGCGGATCTTCTCGGTAGTCTCGCCGGATCATATCTGGTCCTCACGACGGTTAGCTTCATAGTCCTGGTACCAACAAAAGCGCCTGACATTTCCGCCCATACAGCCGCTTCAAGGTGCCATTCCAATACTCATGGAAAGCTGTTGTAGGTGAACTCCACCAATGGTAAGAGCGTCGTCCTGACTTCCTCGGTGATCTAAGGTACACGCTCGCAACAAATCTTCAAGTGATTGGATCGTTCTCTCGGTCGACGCCGTCACGGTCTGTGGATGATATCGTTAAGCCGAGCTCGGTTCCATCGCTCTGCAATTCCCTCCAAAAATGAGGCGTGAACTTCTGGGATCTCGTCACCGCGATCGAAGAGGTATTCCATGAAGTCGTACTATCTCGCGATGTAGATCTCGGTCGGCTTTTCCACGTTGTATGTCGACCACCGGCAAGAAATGAAGCGGATTTGGTCAATCGATTAAGCGATCACCGATCGAATCATCATTCTTCTGCGTCTTCGGCAAACCTACGCGAAATCCATGGAAATACTATCCCATTTCCCAAGTAAATCAGCCGATTGTAGCATTCCCAGGTCGTTGGTGCTCCACGCACCGGCTTTCGACACGTCGAAACACGGCTCACGTACTCGGCCAGCCTTCTTCATTAGGACCACCAAAAATGCTTCTTGCAAGTCTTGATACATCTTCGTAACTCCTGGGTGAATACTAAAGTTGCTCTTATGCGCCGTCGAGAATCAACTTCCTCGGCTCGGATCGTTAGTGCATACGCACACTCGGCCATTGCACCTCAAGATGTCGTCGCTCCGACCTGAGAGATGCACGCCTTCCAGCGCTATCAACTGAATCTTCTCTTCGAAGCTTCGTCATGAACTTGCTGGTCTCGGGATCTCGTCCAACAATCGTTAGAGATGGTAAGCATGCAAATCTCAGCTTCCCGGTGAAACTACGACCTCAACTTCAAGTCTCGAGACTTCTCGAGCATCTCCAACTCCTTGATCATCATCGCCGAGGTTAAAGCGGCTCTTCCTACTCAGCATCTCGCTACTCGTTAGCCTTCTTGCAGGGATGGTATTCCAACGTAAAGTCGTAGTCCTTGAGAAATTCGTCCATCTACGTTGGCGCATGTTGAGCTCTTTCACGGTCGAGCAGTACTTCAAGCTCTTGTGATCGCGAAAACAAGAAGAGTGCTCCCGTAAAGGTAGTGCCTCCATATCTTCAGCGCCAAGAAATACTCTGGCCGACTCCAGTCGAGTAGGGTAGTTCTCGTGAATCTTGAGGTGTCTTGAAGCATCTGTGACCACCTTCGATGTTGCATCGGCCACGCATCCCAATCCCTGGTGTGGCGCATCACAATACACCTCGAAAGTGCTCTTGAGGTTGAGGCAAAATCAAGGCCTGCGCCGTAGTCAAAAGCTCCTTCGATCTTTGAAACCGCCGCAGCTCCTCGGTCCAGGCAAAAGGTTGATCCTTCCTCGCGTCGATCGTGTAAAGAGGCGCGACAATCTTGAAACCTTCAATGAATCTTGTAATATCTGCTAGCCGACAAACTCTCGATCTCGATAGTCTTGGTGTTCCACGCTACGCGGCTTCAATCTTAGTTGGATCCACGTTATCGCCTGCGAAATCACGTGACCAAGAAAATTCACCTCTTCAAGCCAAAATTCACGCCGGCAGGTTGGCATAGAGTTGCTTATCTCGTAATATCTGCGATTGATCGACATAGGTGTTATTAGCTCTTCTCGGTTCCTCAGTAGATCAATATGTCGTCGATGAACACTACAACTGTGGCTGATCCAAAAGCAGATGGAAAATCGCTTCATGTAGTCCATAAACACACCGGTGGCGCGATCGTCACTCAAAGCGGCATCACCAAGTACTCGTGGTGGCCGTATCTAGTCCTGGCTGTTTTGGCGACATCTTCCTCCTTCACGCCGAATCGATGGTAGCGGACTTCAAGTCTATCTTGGAAAGATCGCCGCTCCGCAGTTGGTCCATCAAGTCGTTGTCACGTGGTAACGGATAACGCCTTCTTCCGCAGTAACCTTGTTGAGCTCGCGATAATCTACGCACGGTCTTGATCCATCCTTCTTCTTAACCAACAACACCGAGCTCCCCACGGTGACCGCGCTCGGTCGTATGAATTGCTTGACTCCAAGTGTTCGATCACGGGACTTGACTTTCTTTCATCTCGTGCGGAGACATCTGTATGGCGCTTTGGAAATCTGGTCACATTCTGGAGATCAGTCGATGGAGAACTCGACTCATCTTGTGGTAACCCTGGCGCGTCTTGGGAAAAGCGTCAAAATCACACACCAGCTGGAGACATTCTTCACGTCGTCGATGCTGGAAAACTTCCGAACTAGCCAGGATACATGTATTCCCTAGTTCCTTCTTTCAAAGAACTTCCGTCGTTAAGGCGAAAGATAATTGGAGACTCAAGGTCTGGAAAAATTACGGTTTTCACGGGCACAGTCAAGGACATGGTGGTGTGACAACCAATCCATCCGAGAATGACATCTAAGCCCTTAAGAGGCAAACAAACCAAATTGACCACAAACTTTCTACTCAATAATCACTACACAATTAAGACATGCGGTGTTTGTGACTAAGGTTTTTAGCGGTGGGGTTGTAACTACTAATTTAAGCGATAGCGATCCGCAGTCAAATTCAAATGGTTCACTGCAATCAGAAGAAATAAAGGAATGGGTTGCACCGAATCAAAAAGAACGGATAAGGATTTACCCTCGATCTCACATTCACCTTGGATAAGATCATCGGCTCGTCTGCTTCCTCGCTCACTCACGAGAAAACTCGCCTTTAGCCCAGCCGACGCTCTTTGGCTCTTACGCAACATAGTCGGTTGACTTTAGGTGTAGGACAATCCTTGGCAAAATGCCTGCTACGGTTGTAGCACACCTCCTTACGAGCCAGTTATTGGCGTAATGTCGAGTCTTTCCTGTTCCGGAAACAAGTCACCTCGACCGCAGTGCATCCTCCGCTTCTCGGTACTGGGTCATCGGACGATCGTCACTGTTGTCGTTCCACGAGGTCGGTCGTGCGACGCTTCTGCGGTTGTTTCACGTAAATCTACGCCTCGCACTCTGAGGTCTCAGTCGCCCTAGCAGTCTTCTTGTGGCTCCTTACTCCTTCTACCTCGACACATCGATCAATCGCCTCTTGGAGGTTTCGAATCCTCAAGCGACACCACGACTTCTGAATGTGAATCTCGATCCTCGTTGGAATCTCTCACCAACCATCTCACGGTTAACTCGATCACGAAATGGTAAATACCTCGCCAGCGACTCGAACGCATACCGGACCTTTGTCGAGTTGCGCTGTGCGATTGAAGAAATTCCTGCTCCTTCGGCTCGTGCGATGTCAGGAAGTACTTGTCCAAGAACCTTTCACGAAAAAGCTCCCGGTCATCTCGCGATGTTACGCTATAAGCGTTGCTTCACTCCCTCACGATACTCTGCGTCTCCTAGCGGTAAGTAGGTGGCATAGTCGACCTTCACGTTGTCCAGGGCAATGGAGTGCCTCGAAGATCTTCGATCTCTTGCATCCAAATATCAGCTTTATCCGGATTTGGCTCACCGTGAGAACCGATTGGATCATGCTTCTGAAGTCCGCCAATCTCTGCCCGGCATTTACGATTACGCTCGTTCTTTATTCTTTGCGAGTTAGCGAGTTAACGCTCACTGAGCCATCGCGTTAACTGTTGAGTTCTGGCGGTGATTGTTGAGCCATGGCGCCGCCATCTTCGGTCATAGCTTGAATTGCTCGTTCCATGTCGGCGTTCTCGATTCTGCAGATGTCGTATTCCTACGAGGTGGCATTAGATTCCACAAAGTTCAAAACCCATCCCGAGAATCTCTACAACAAGGATGTGTTAAAACACCTTTGCTTTCAATCAAGAAACAGTTGAAACAATTTTTCAAGCAATAAGTGCTTCACTTAATCAAAGCAGCAATCAACATAATACACAACTAGGTACCCAACACATATAACCCGACACATTGACGATCACCCAAATCTTTATGCATTTCGGTGACCGAATCAAGCTGCTACGATACAACAATGTAATTCGACAGTTCTAGGACGCATTCTGAGCTCGATATCACAGAGCTCGAGTTCAAACTCAACACACCAAGCTCAACATAAACCTATATGAGATGTGTTTAAAAACAAAACTCTTGTGCCTTTTAAAAATACGATATATTTTTTTTTTATAAAACAACTGCACATGAGTAATTCTGACTTTTGAAACATGTAACTAAGACACAAGACTTAAATTCTAATAAAACATACATGCATAACATACACATATATATATCACTCGAAATAATAATGTATACAAAATCTGAGTAACAAATGTGCAAAGAAAATACACCTAAGGTCTGACGACTTGAAAACTCATACAGAGTACTTCCTGAGACTCCACGAAGGTGGCTACGCGCTCCAAAAGTAAGACCACCAGTCTACCCTGAAACAATAAACACACTGCGCCTAAACTGGTCACGACCTCGAACATAAAGAAAAAGCAGAAATGCAGTCCTCGGAAAAACAAACATCCAACAAACAACAATCCACGGATAAGGTCGCCACGGGTCCTCGTCGAGCTCCTCCTCGGCATCATCTCTTGTCGAAGTTCCCTCACTGCGCCCTCATCGCTGGGTAGCGTCATGGATTGAAGGCACCACGGAAGCGGTCAACTTCTCAACAATTCAAGATAAGCTCGACGCATAAAAGATATAAAGCAAACAAGAAGTATAACATTCAGAGCGTGACTCGACCATCTCACTCTAAAGCTTCGACACAACTCGCAAATCCATTTTCTCTCGACTACAATTTTTCCGGAATGCACTGCATGCCATCAGTATGTCGGAAAGTCCAGAAACCAGCCTTGGGATCCTCGCTCTCCCTAGGACGATCACTCAGTCCCATAGCGTGGCGGCGCCTAGTCAATCTCAGTAAACAAAAGGGGACCTAGCACCCTCGATTATCCGGTCACGGCTCAAAAACGTCATACGACTCACCTGGCTCGCTCACTCGATGAACACGATTAAGCATCTGATATTCAAAGAGTTAAACACAAGATATTCAAGCATGTCAAATAAAGAGCAAGCTCGATACGCATGAAAGCAATTCAACATGCAATACACAACTCACGACATATATTCAATCACATATTAAATACATGCAAAAACTCAATCATATCACAACATTTCAAGCTCGACACCAATCAAGGAGTCCATACATAAATATAACAATAAAAATAAAGTCTTAATAATGTCTAAGAGTTGCCCTTACGCTAGCATACTACGAAAGTATTAATGTGAAGCGCCCTTACCGAACTCCAAGTTAATGCTGCTCGACAACGACCTCGACACAGTTGTCTTCAAAGAGCTCGACAACGACTTCTCTTACTCGATCTCGACACGGCTGTCTTCAACGAGCTCGACAACGACTTCGACACGTACCGTCCTCAATCGACCTCGACACGTACGCTTCTCAGTCTGGATCCCACTGCTTCCACGTCCTTGGATTCGCTCTCCCGTACACCTCGATTCGGAAATCACACGATCTCGGGAATCGGACTTCCTAAAACAAACACAACTCAGATCGATCTATGGGTTCTAATACACTTAGCTCTCTTTTCCCAAACTTAACCACAACCCAGAAAATATAAAACTCAAGAAGCCAGATATATTTTTCCTCTAACACAAAGTTAGGATTTCGATCAGTTCATGAAAAATTATCCGATGCTTCATGAGATAGATCGACAACAACATCAACGGAAGCAACAAGCGAAAACAAGAAATCGAAATAAACCAAAAATGAAGAGTTTACGGCACTGATGCGAGAAATCGAGAGAAGAAATTTGTTTTACAAGCCCAATTAATCGGTTAAAAAGATAGGTAATATCGTGAAGAAGAAAACCCATCAATTAGACATGATTTGGAAGCATAAAAGCGGCTAAAAATGGAAGAAGAAATAGCGCTAAACTTGAGCACGCAGAGAAAAAGAAAAATCGTTCTTCATACCTCAGCGGTGATCGGCCAGGCCGAGATATGTCGAGAAGATGATGATGAACAAAATTGATGAAGAAAGCATGCAGAATCTCGATGGAACTCACGGTTTACGTCGATGGGAAGTTTTGAAGAAAACAACGAAACTCGAGGCGTAAGGAAGGAAGAAGAAAGAAGAAGAAAGAAATGAGTGTTTGAGGGAATCGGTGTGGTATAAATGGTGAGAAGGGTATAATCGTAACTCCAGCTATAAGATGCCAATCCCATCGATCATCTGCCCGTTTAATCGTTCCTCTCATAATTACTACTTCTCACTCCGGTCCAACGTCTGAACACGCGGCGAAGCGGTCAACCCGACAAAATAATTGTTACAAATAATATAATAATGCGGCTGAATAACGTTGAAAGAATCGAGGTATCATCTCGACCACGATGTCGACTAGGTGCTCGTGCAAGGCGTACAAGGTTCTAACTGCGAGTTAGTGAGCGGCGGCCTCCTCGACGACATGCGATCTCATCATCAACTCGACACCCGACCTCCTCTCGCTCATTTAGTGCATGCATTATCGCCTCGGCTCAAAAATGACCCTCGAAGCGATCTGAGCACGCGGGATCTCGACACAAGGTCTTGGTCGAGGTCTCGATACGTCGTCCTAATACGATGTCGATCTCGTCCTCAGGTGTTACATTTGCTATACAATTTTGTATCTAGTCATTCACAAGCCTTTAAGTGGTATATTGGTCTTAGGATTATCCTACCTCTCAATATACTAAGTTGTAAGTTCAGGTTAGTATATTCTAGGACGTTTTTGCTTAGGATGTCTAATAAGTTCTCAACCAAGTCCATACGGTATCGGATAAGTATGTGTAGGTGCATAAAGCCTAAGTTAGTCTTGTCACATTAGCGTGATTCGACGAGCGAATGGTGAGGAGTCCGTGAAGGGCTCACTGAGATTTATAATCTCATCCCGTTCCTTTTATTTGTTTTTCAGATAAACAGGTACCGAAGACAATAAGGCGAAGCTCCAAGCTTGGGACTCATAGACTAGTTTTATGTTATAATGGAAATTATCATTCCAAGTATTGTATAAGTTGTAATCTATTTATTAGATTAATGATTGAGTTTAATTTATGACTTGGATTATTGTAAACAAGTTTGTAAACTATTAGTAATTCCTGTACTTTAATGTAATTTAATCGTACTTTCAAATTACTTGAGCTGCAGGTGTTACATTATAATATCAGAGCAGTTCGATCTTATCGAACTGTGAGTCACTAGTTTAGTAATGACTCAGTTTAGGAAGTGTCAGTTTAGTCCTTGTTGGACTGTAGTCAGTTAGCCGAAACTTTCCTTTGCTCGAGAACTTCTCTTTGTATTCTTATGCCTAGTATGGAATATTGAGCCTGATCAACTCAATACTCCATACCGTGTACGAAGAATGTAGAAGATGGAGCTGGCGGACGAGGGAGAGGACCGAATAGGAGCACGAACTCTGAGAAGGTTTAATGGACAAGGATGATGCAGATAAGGAAGGAATGAATGCAAGAGCTCTCGATAAGTGAGAATCCACGGAAGATACGGATAAAGGGAAACAAGTTCCCACCTTTCCAGGACCTAGAGTTAAGGAATGTTTTAAGTGTGGTCAGAACCACAGAGGCAAGTGTTCGGCTGGACAAGCGTGTGTTTAATGTACTGTCAACCAGGACACTCTGGAAGTAATTAGGAATGACGAGCAAGTAAAGGGTTTTAATTGCAAGGTTTCAATCGACTTAGGATTGGCATTTATAATAGGGTTCAACAGCTATTAGTTTACTTGGTTGTTTAGCCTAACCTATTATGAATGGATCCAAGATTGATTGAGATCCTGTGATGATACCTAAGTGATCCTTAGTGTTCTAAGTGATTAGTTGTCAGAATAGGAAGTAAGTTGTGGATAAGCCACTCACTTCAATACCTAGCGGTAGTAAGGAACCTCGAGGAAAAGTAAGCCCTAGAGGAGCAGATAGAAACCCTAAACCTTTCAGGTATAGTGACCTTGGTCGAGTAGTTAGCCTGGAAGGAGAAATGGACTATATTCTTTGAACTATAGGAGTTATAAGCAAAGTTCAGTCGGCGAAAATTCAAGGTCATCAATGTTTGCATTCGATCCAACTGGCCGGTAAATGACGTGAATTCATCCGACCAATTATGGACTTTATCTTAACCAAATAAGAATATTAATTGGAATGAGATTTAGTCTGTAATCGAATAATGAAATCGCCAAATTCTCAGGACAGTTAGTTCCTTTGTAGAGATTAATTCCTTTCTGAGTTTCCAATGATCTAGAAGTAGTGGAGAAGGTAAATCTGATAAGAAGATAAAATGAAGTTTGGGACGAAATCCCATGAAGGTGAATTTCCGTTCTCACCCCCACACTGATGTTATTATAAAGTTCTTACACTTTTAGCTCCACAAAGGGAGTCTTGAAGTGAAAACCTGTTTCATGGGAATGAAGTTGTAGTCGAAGTTCCAATGTAATACGTAGCAATTTTCGGGGACGAAAATTTTTAAAAGGTGGGTAGTAGTGTAACACCCCAAATTCTCTAAGCTAAGTTGAATGTAAGAACTGAGGAGTTGTGTGATTGTATTCAAGCTTAATTTGGATTCAAATTGAATGAATATGATTGTACAAAGTTTTAAGGGGTAAGCTATTGATTTTGAGTTAAGAAATAAGTTGGATTTAATTAATCCTAAGATGATTGGATGTGTTAATTAGGCGTTAATTGGCGAAGATTTGATGTTAAAAGATGATTTCTCACATTTTAGTACAGTGTGAATCGATTCCCACAAGCCTGAATCGATTCACAACTATGTTCCAGACCACAAAATGATGCTGTGAGTTGAATTGGGAGTCTGTGAATCGATTCACAAATTCGATTAACGAAAGTGAAGGTGCAGTTTTAAGTGGATGAATCGATTCACAGTCTGCTTGAATCGATTCACACATTGTAAAATGCTTAAAAACACTGCAGAACGAGCAAAAACGCGAGAAAGAGGAAAAAGGGAAAGGAAAGAAAGAAAAGGGAAGAGAGAAAAGAGGAGAAATACCTTGGGTTTCACAAATCCTAAAGGGAATTCATGGATTCATGCTAGATTTTCCTCAAATCTTAGCTTGAATCCAAGTTGGTGAGTAGAGATTTGGGTATTTTGAAGATTTGGGAAACCCTAACTAAGAGGAAGAAGAAGAAGCACGAATTGGAGAAGAAGAAGGGAAGAAGACCAAGCTCCAGCAAGGATGGCTCAAGTTCTTGGATTGAGAAAGAAGATTAAAGGTTGTAGATCAAGATTTGAGGAGTATTTGAAGAAGCCCTAAGTTGAGCAAAGAGGGAAAAGCTTGAAGGAGAGCAAGAGGCCAAAGCTCCACCCTTCTAGCTCAAGACCTTGAACAACAATGGTGAGTTCTTCAACCACTAGGTGATGGGCAACCAATAAGTCCCACATATAAGAATTTTATTTCCTTTAGTAATATGTGAACCCTAGGTTCAAGTTAGGGATTTTGAATATCCATACGAAGTATAGTTTGAATTTATTATTGTTATGAATTGATAGTGGGTTTGTCTGCAAGAGGTTGGATGGCTGCCCCCAACCCCCACACTTGAATGTATGTTTGATGTATGTTCTCTTGTAAACTGCATAGAGTTTCAAGGGATATGTTTAATGTATGTTTAGTCCATTAAATTGGTCAGTTGTGAGGCTTGTGAAACGAGCCTAAGTATATGTCAACGAGGTCAATTCAAGGACCTTAGGAAAGTATCTAATTAGAAGAATGTTTGAAGTAGATGTTCATAATTTGGAATGGGTCTTATTATGAGTATATCATGTTTTAACCTCTAGGTGTGAAGTTAGCTTGAGATGAATGTGGTTAATGTTAAGCTAGATTCATTGAAATGATTATAAATTTCCTTGAATAGTTAAGTGAGGATGATGTTAATAAATCCTAGTTAGTTAAGTTGTATTTCTATAAACATGCATAAAAGCATAAGCACAAGCTAAAGTCCATGGCAAGACTCCTCTATTTAAAGGAGAAGCATGGTATAGTTAGCCTTGTGGGATGCCGCTTGGAAGGTTAAGACGTCTGACCACCATATCGTAGACGTTACTCGGGGTCTCGGGACCAAAGCCTTGACAAAACCCGGTAAAGAAGATTCCCTGTTGAATATCGATTCAACTTGTGGGAATAGCTAGAATGCGCTTAGTAGCAAAGCAAAGCTGACTATGAACTTAATAATGTTCAAGTCTATGAATGTTAAATGAATTCCTTGCATATATGATTATATCTTTGGAATTAGCTCAGTTAAGCAAAAGATATTATGGTTCGTAATTCCTTAGTTGCTAAATTACTTAATAGTAATGATGCATTGATGTAGTAAGAATAGTGATAAGATCACTTAAGAAAGCAAGCAAGCTACATTGATTGGAGTCTATAGAATAAAGTTTACAACCAAATCCAATTACGTAAAAGAAAATCAAAGTTGCTTAAGTTTAGAGTAAATAAGAACAATATGTTTGTAGTTAAGAAGGTTATAATTATAATGCACCAAGTTTAGCCGTGTTAAGTATAGATTAGAGAATGAATGTTCTAGAGTTAACGTGTGTATGTTCAGATTAGAGAATAAATAAGAACAATAACCTGAACATACAACTTTGTATAGCAAACACATGCCTTTAAGTGGTATATTGGTCTTAGGATTATCCTACCTCTCAATATACTAAGTTGTATGTTCAGGTTAGTACATTCTAGGACGTTTTTGCTTAGGATGTCTAATAAGTTCTCAACCAAGTCCGTACGGTATCAGATAAGTATGTGTAGGTGCATAAAGCCTAAGTTATTCTTGTCACATTAGCGTGATTCGACGAGCAAATGGTGAGGAATCCGTGAAGGGCTCACTGAGATATATAATCTCGCCCCATTCCTTTTTGTTTTTCAGATAAACAGGTACCGAAGACGATGAGGCGAAGCTCCAAGCTTGGGACTCATAGACTAGTTTTATGTTATAATGGAAATTGTCATTCCAAGTATTGTATAAATTGTAATCTATTTATTAGATTAATGATTGAGTTTAATTTATGACTTGGATTATTGTAAACAAGTTTGTAAACTATTAGTAATTCCTGTACTTTAATGTAATTTAATCGTACTTTCAAATTACTTGAGGTGCGGGTGTTACATTCAACGTTCACATAAAAAGCATAATCTTAACGTTCTACCAGAAGCCGATCACACAGAATTGTATTCAGATCAACATCAATTAGAACTCTTGCAAAGTGCCCAAGAGTTCTTTGTGTGGTGGCCTCATCCAAAGCAATTGGGACTCCAAGAGTGTAACACCTGAGGACGAGATCGACATCGTATTAGGACGACGTATCGAGACCTCGACCAAGACCTTGTGTCGAGATCCCGTGCCAAGATCGTTTGCCGAGATCATTTGCCGAGCTGAGGAGACCACGTGCACTAGCTCCTGAGCTGAGGAGGTCGCGTATGTCGAGTTGATGAAGTCGCGTGCAGAGTGATGAGGGCGCATGTCGAGTGAGAGGCCGGCGTTCACGAACTTCGTGTTAGAGCCTTGTCGCGTTTGCCGCGAGCACCCTTTGTCGACATCGATGTCGAGATGACACCTCGTATTCTTTCGAGCGTTATTCAGCTATTATTATATTGTTTGTAATAATTATATTGTAAACTGACCGTTCTCGTGGCGATGTCTAGAGCGTTGACCTACGAGTAGAAGGTAATTATGAGAGAGAACGATTAAGCGGGTAGATGATTGATGGGATTGGCATCTTATAGCTGGAGTTACGATTATGCCCTTCCAGCTGTATTCACGATCAGTTTTCGCTCAAACACTTATTCTTTCTCTTTTCTTCTTTCTTCTTTCTTCTTTCTTCTTCCTTCCTTCTGCTCTGAGTTTCGTTGTTTTCTTCAAAAACTTCCATCGACGAAACCGTGAGTTCCATCGAGATTTCCGCTGAAGCTTTCTTCATCAATTTTGTTCATCATCATCTTCTCGACATATCTCGCCCGATCAGTTGAGGTATGAAAAAAACATATTTTTATCTTCTTCGTGTTACTGTTTAGCGCTATTTCTTCTTCCATTTTTAGCCAGTTTTATGCTTCCAAATCATGTCAAATTGATGGGTTTTCTTCTTCACAATATTACCTATCTTTCTAACCGATTAATTGGGCTTGTAAAACAAATTTTCTTCCTCTGTTTTTCTCATCGGCGGTGCCAAACCCCATTTTTGGTTCGTTTGATTTCTTGTTTTCATTCGTTGTACGGTTATTGTTGTTGTCGATCTATCTGTTGAAGCATCGGATAACCTTTTTCATGAACTTTGATCGAAATCCCTAACTTTGTGTTAGAGGAAAAATATATTGATTCTTGAGTTTTATATTTTTACGGGTTGTGGTTAAGTTTGGGAAAAGAAAGGCTAAGTGTATTAGAACCCATAGATCGATCGAGTTGTGTTTGTTTTAGAAGTCCAGATTCAGGATGTGTGATTTCAGATCGAGGTGTACGAGGAAGCGAATCAAGGGCGTGAAGCGGTGGGATCGACAGAAGCGTGCGTGTCGAGTCGATTGAGGGACGATGCGTGTCGAAGTCGTTGTCGAAGCTCGTTGAAGGACGTAGTGTCGAGATCGGTAAGAGAAGTCGCGTTGTCGAGCTCTTTGAAGGCAATTTGTGTCGAGTCGTTGTCGAGCGGCATTAACTTGGAGTTCGATGAGCGCTTCACATTAATACTTTCGTAGTATGCTAGCGTGAGCGACTCCTAGATATCTTTAAGACTTTATTTTTATTGTTATATTTATGTATGGACTCCTTGATTGGTGTCGAGATTGGAATGTTGTGATATGATTGAGTTTTTGCATGTATTTGATATGTGATTGAATATATGTTGTGAATGGTGTATTCTTTGTCAATTTACGTTTCTTCATGCGAAATGTTTTATTACTTAAATGTCGGAATTGTGTTTTTCTTCATGTTAAGCATGCTCTCTTTATTTGATATGTGATCAAGTAAGTTGTGTTACTCTTTGACATGCTGAGCTAATCATCGAGTGAGAGAGCTAGGAGTCGTATGACGTTTTGAAATTGGACCCGAATAACCGAGGTGCTAGGTCCTTTTTGTTCTGGGAGATTGGTAGAGCGTCGCCACGCTATGGGACCGAGTTGTCTAGGGGAGAAGCGAGATCCCAAGGCTTCGGCTGGACTTTCCGACATACGATGCAGGCGTGTGCATTCAGGAAAAATTGTCGAGTCGAGAAAATGGATTTGCGGTTGTGTCGAGTTTAGAGTAAGATGGTCGAGTCACGTCGGTGAATGTTATACTTTCTTGTTTGCTTATATCTTTTATGTCGAGCTTATCTTGAATTGTTGAAAGTTGACCACTTTCCCGTGGTGCCTTCAATCCATGGCGGTTACCCAAAGGCGATGTCGAGGCCGAGGAACTCGGCGATAGATGATGCTGAGGAGGAGCTCGGCGAGGACCCGAGTGGCGACTGTACTTGTCGTGATTGATTGTTTGTTCGGCGTATTTCTTTTTGATGACTGTACCTTGTTTTCTTTTGGAGTAGTATGTCGTGACGGTTTGGGCAAAGGTTGTTTTGTTGCTCACGAGGTAGGCTTGGTGGTCTTACTTTTGAGCAACCTAACTGTGAGAGTCTGCCAGGAGAGAGTACCCCCAGGGTATGATTGCTCTTTTGAAGTCGTCGTACCTTAGGTGTATTTTCTTTGCACATTTGCTACTCTGTATTTTGTATACATTATTTTGAGTGATATATATATATATATATATATGTATGTTATGCATGTATGTTTTATTAGAATTTAAGTCTTGTGTCTTAGTTGCACCATGTTTCGAAAAGCTGTAATTACTCTGATGTGCACGAGTTGGTTTTATAAAAAAAAAATTAATTATATCGTATTTTTAAAAGGCACAAGAGTTTTGTTTTTTTTTAAAACACATCTCATATAGGTTTATGTTGAGCTTGGTGTGTTGAGCTCGGTAACTCGAGCTCGGTATATTGAGCTCGGTAGCGGTCCGGAAACGGGTCGTTACAAAGAGCACCCGCAATTTCATACAAGATTTTCGGTCGCCAATATTCTCTAGCTAATCCATAGATCCTAATCCAAGTTTGCACACTAGTCTGATGAATAAGATTAGGATTGAAGTCCGGAGACCAAGCAAATAACTGTAGCACACTCGGTTCTAGGTTCCAAGGTCCAATGGACCTCACGGCGCGCATATCATCCAATGATACGAAAACAAACTCATAGTAACCCTTGCCCAAAGAGACCAATGACCAAGCCTGTTTGGTGCACCAAAGCTTGGAGATTCTTGAACGCAAATCCACCGAACGCAGTGAAAAGGAACCCTTCAGCATTGTTAAGCGACCATGAAGCACATTGCGACAGCTTTCCACCCCAACAAGGAATTCATCTTCTGAAATGGTGATAGATTAATCATCCCCTTTCCAGCAAGGCTTCGGTAATTGAGAAAGAGGAATCGCACAAGTGTTTTTCAAAGCTTGAATGAAAGTCTTGGTATTAGTGAGCCATTACTCTAAGGCGAGGAAGGGAGAGGGTCCTACGCGATCTTCGTGACCAAAGCAAAAGAAGAAGGAGGAGTCACAACAAATGACTTAGAAGCAGTGGGCCAGAAACATGGCCACATGTAAATAGGACGACCTTCCATTGATGTAACATGTAGAACGAACGAATCACGTAAATAAGAAACCCTAGGGGAGTAAAAAAAGCAACCCTGCGCCGGAGCAGGAAGAGAGTGCACCGGAGTGGGGAAGCAGTGCGCCGCGATAGAGGAGTGGTAGGGGAGTCTGTAGCACGACCAAGTATGCCGAAGGGCCAACCAAGAGGATCAGTCACGCACGACCCAAATCACGTAGCAAACAAGCAACCCTTCGCCGGAGCAAGAAGAGAGTGCGCCGGAGTGGGGAAGCAGTGTGCCGTGACAGAGGAGTGCTAGAAGAGTTTGTGGCATGGCCAAGCTATGCCGGAGGGCCAGCCAAGAGGATCAGCCATTCACGACGGCGCTAACGCGCAAACCCTAGCAGACCCAGGTCAACAAAAGTCAACCTGTCTCTTTAAATTCCAAGAAAAGTTTTGATGATAACATGTGATGCCTGATAACATGCTTGGGTGTATTATGATGCTATAACATGTTGTTCATGTGCTATTGTGTGATATCATGATGTGCTTAATGCTATGCTCTAGTGTGCTATAGCATCTGTTAATGTATGATGACTTATTGTGTGTTGTAACATGTTGTTAGTTGTGTAGACCCTCGTAGTTAGAGGGAAACCTTCCTACTGCTGGGAGAGGTACTCTATTGTTTAAGTTATATATGTTATAGTTGTGTTGTTCAGTTGTTTAAAGGAGAATAGTTCATAGGCGGGTGAGAGCTGATTCCACAGCTGGGGATCAGTGTTGAGTGTCGTTTCCGCAGTTGGGGAACAATACTCCTCGATTATGATCTATTAGCCTATATGTTGTAATGTTAAGTTGTATATGTTGTAGTTGTGTTGTTTAGTTGTTTAAAGGAGAATAGCTCATGGTCGGGTGAGTGCTGTTCTTAAGTTGGGGAACAGTGTCGAAAATAGTTGAGTATGACGTGCTAAGTGTCGGAAGTAGTTGAGTACGATTACTTGGCATACTGACTCAATTATGATCTATTGGCATATATGTTGTGTTGTTAAGTTGCTTATGTTGTAGTTGTGTTGTTTATTTGTTTAAAGGAGAATAGCTCATGGTCGGATGAGTGTTGTTCTTAAGTTAGGGAATAGTGTTGGAAATAGTTGAGTACGACGTGCTAAGTGTCGAAAGTAGTTGAGTACGATTGCTTGGCATACTGACTCAATTATGATCTATTGGCCTATATATTGTGTTGTTAAGTTTCATATGTTGTAGTTGTGTTGTTCAGTTATTTAAAGGAGAATAGCTCATGGTCGGGTGAGTGTTGTTCTTAAGTTGGGAAACAGTGTCGAAAATAGTTGAGTACGACGTGCTAAGTGTTCGAAGTAGTTGAGTACGATTGCTTGACATGCTGACTTGATTATGATCTATTAGCCAATATGTTGTTAGAGTCTGTTGCATGTGTTGTAGTTATGATGGACCATGTGAGCTTATGCACAAGTCTTCACAGTTGAAAGAGTGTTGATCTTAAGTTGGGGGTCAGTTTCGGAAATAGTTGAGTACGATGTAACATCCCAATTTTTAAGAAAAGTGATTTTAGCAATAAAATCCTGAATACTCGAAAAATAAGTTATAGAGATTGGTCACCTCAATGGTTTACTGAGAGCACGAGAAATTATTTTGAGTTATTTTAAATAATTTATTTATTATAAATAATTATTATTCATGATGTCAATTCGAATTAATTGACAGCGTAGACGTATGCTGCTTTTAAAGAAAATTCATCAATTATACTTATTACAAGTTTTCTGCTTGACGCGGTAGCGCGTATTTTTGTTGACTAAGAAATTGATTGAATTAAATCAAGATGAAATTAAATTTAATAATTAATATTTAATATTAATTCATGGTTCAAAAATTGTCGGAAAACTCTAACGAAGTTTCGTCGCATTTCGAATCGCCAGGTAAATTTTATCGCATTAAAATTTAAAACGAACTCCGATTTCGATGAAAATCGAAACGTAATTTGTTGAGATTATTTTTGAGTGTTTTCACTTGTTTTATTATTTAGGATAGTTAAATAGGAGTTAATTGGTTTATTTTTAATAAATCATGGTCTGTACTCCACCATACACCACACTTATATGTTTTCCACCCTATCACTCTCCCTATCCCCTTTTATCCCTTCCCTGCGTGAGATTGAAATAGAAAAAAAGAAGAAGAAAGAAAACAGAAATAGGGGAAGAAAAGAAAAGAAGAAGGAAAAAGGAAGAGAAGGAGGGAGGCGCGCGATGGAGGAAGGGGAGCATGGGCCTTAGCACAAGGCGGCTGAGGCGGAGGTTCGTGGTGGTGCCGCCAGGAAGCAGAACCGCGAGCGAGAGAGGAGGAAGAAGAAACAGGACAGACCGAGAGAGAGAGAGAGAGAGCTCGGGAGAGAGAGAGACCGCGAGAGAGGGAGAGAGAGAGGCATCTTGAGAGAGAGACAAAGAAGGAAGGGGGGCCAAATCAGAGGAAGAAATTCGAGCTAAGTTCTTGAATGATAGGTTTGAACCAAATCATTTTTTTCCCTTTGTTCTTTCTTAGTAGAACCGTGGCTTTTTGGAAGAATTAGGAGATGATTTCCTTGCTTAATTTTCTTATTAAAAGCTTTATGTTGTGGTTGATTGTGATCAATGAGAGAAATGAGCACTTAAATCCCCAAATTATTGAAAAACCCTAACCTAAGGGAAAGAGGGGTTGTGTGATCTTGAGGTGAATCAATATAATTAGTTGATGATTTTTGCTTATTAGATATTGTTGTTGCTATTTTAGTTACTAGTTTTGGATTAGAAGTTGGATTGATTAGTTTCATGAAAACCTTTGTTTCTGGAAATTGGGATTGGCCATGAATTAGACTTGTGTTTTTGGAAACCATTTGTTGTTTTGTGAAAGGTGTTAAATATAGAATGATATTGTTTAACTAGTTGGAAGATTTACAAAAAATTTTGGGAGAAAAGGGGCGATGGCCGTGAGCCCATTTTAGGTGTAGGAATTGTTTTGTTTTGCTTAATTCTTGTTTAAATGCTTTAATTAGGTATTGATAATGATCATGAGTTAGATGATCAAAGTTTCCCCAAATTTTGGGAACCCTAGATCAATGGTCTAAGGGAACGGGGCTTTGTGATTTCTCAAGTGAATCACTTAATTGATTGTGGCTTTTACTTCTTATAAATTGTTATTGTTGTTGTAGTTATTAATTTTGAATTGGATCAAAGGAATGGTTAGTTTTGCAAAAATCCTTGTTCTTGAAGGTGTCTTAATTTGGTATTGGACTTGGATAATATTTTGTTTTGGATTAAATTGTTGTTTTATGAAGGAAAATCAAGGAGTGAATGATGTTGTTTAATTGGTTGGAATGTTTGCAAATATTTTTTAAGGAAAGAAGGGTGTTGGCCGTAAGCTCTCATGAGTTTGGAGCAGATAATTACTTTGTGTTCTAGCATTTAATTTAGTAGTTTGGAACTTGCAAAATTTTTGGGAAGAAAAGGGGCAAGGCAGCGAGCTCTTCAAGGCTTAAGAGGAAAATTATTTTGTACTTTAGTTCATATTAGTTGTATTTAGTAGGTTTAAGAATCTCATGGACCTTGGAATTTTTTTAGAAAAAGGGTTGGTTTTAACATGTTTGTTATTGTTCCTTTTATCTTGAGAATTAGTTCCAAGTAAGAGTGTTGATCAATAATAAATATTTTGAAATTGATTATGAGGTTGTTTCATGTTCTAAGTTGGAAAAGAAATAAGTCTTAGTTTTAACAACCTTATTCTTTAATTATTTGTTATTTCTTTAAGTATAAGATTTAATATTGAATTGTGTCTCAAGTTTTGGAGTAAGTGAACTTAGCATTTGGAAAACTTGTTTTTTTCCAACTTTGTGTGTTATTTCAAAATGAGTCTTATGTTTAAAACTTCGTTCTTTAATTGTCGCTAATTTTCTAGCATATGTGATTCTTCAAACATATATATGTATTTCAAATTGACATTTAAGTATAGGTGTTTTGGTTAGCTAATAGGTTGAGTTTTGAGAGCCTAAGGAATTAGTATTAGTTTAGGCCTAGGTTTGCACTAAGTTGTGTTGTGGTTTTAGGACTTGAGGATCCGAGATCGTGCGGTGTAGGAATCAAGGAATACGTGGATACGTGCAGCTTGGAGTTCGGTAAGGGCACTTCTAGATATTTGTAGGCTTTTATTTTTGTATGTCCTTGTGTAAGGGCAAGTTTTAAATGCGAAGAAGTCTGAGAACTCTCCAGGTTCGAAGTTAGGGTTTCCAAACCCCTTTGTGATTATTGTCGTGCAGTCACCTATATTCCGAGTCGTTCGTGGGTGAAAAATATTGTGGTTGGTCTCCTGACCCCAACCCCCCACACTTGTTGTACCTCTCTGTCAACTCCATCGAGTTGCAGAGGGATGGATTCCATGATGTGAATGACGATGTTGTTGAGTTATGTATTTATTTAATATGTGATTGAATAACTGCCGTGAATTGATTATGTATTGAATTGTGTTTCACAATGTGAACTGCTTATGCTGCTTATGTTTGTTGAATTGTGTTTCACTGTAATAAGCTTGCTATAAATTATTTGATATGTGGTCGAATAATTATGCGAATTGCTCCTTGAATTTCGTATGCGGCGAATTGTTCATCGAGTCTGAGAGCTTAGTCGAGTCGTTGAGACGTTTTTGAGCTGTGAGCCGGACAACTGAGGGTGCTAGGTCCCCTTCGTTCATGGTGGATTAGCTAGGCATCGCAGCATTATGGAACTGGAGTTGAATGTCCTAGGGAGAGGGAAGATCCCAAAGCTACGGCTGGTATTCAGTGGATAGTGCGAGATATGTTTTTCGGAAAAATTGTCGAAGGTCGAGAGAAAATGAGTCGTGAGATGAGTCGTGAGTGAGTCTTGCATTGTGTCTTGAGAACTGTGCATATTGTTGTTTTGCCTATTGTCATGATTTGCTAATTCCTGTAATATGTTGTGCTATTACATGTTTTATTGCCGAGTGTGATGTCGAATATGCGTATCTGCTCTTTATTTTTTTAGAAGTTGACCCTTGCCAGTGGTTCTTTCAATTCAATAAATGTAACCCAGATGGCGGAGCAAGCAGAGGATGTGGAACTGCAGAGAAGAGCAGCTGAGAGGATAGTCGTCCAGCTTTCTACCTGCATCATGGCGTAACCTACTAGTAGTCTAGTGAGGAGTGTGATGTGTCGACCAGCTATAGGTTATTTGTCGTTATTTTAATGTTGTAATAAATCTCTGTTATGTTTCATGACACATTTGTTATATATGATTTGATAGAATAAATGAATGTGGTCTATGTGGTGTCTTAAATTATTTTCCGCCATGTTTCTAAAAGTCGTTGTGATGCTCTGACTGCTTCTTTAAAGAACTTTAAAAAAAAGTAGGACCACATTCCTCGAAAACCCTACGAGCAGAGTATTCCACCTTTCGGAAACATGTCAACTTTTGTCAGAATGTTCACTTAGTAGCACTCCGGAAACGGGGTGTTACATACGACGTGTTGTTCAGTTGCATATGTTGTAGTTGTGTTGTTAGTTGTTTAAAGGAGAATAGCTCTTGGTCGGATGATTGTTGTTCTTAAGTTAGGGAACAGTGTCGGAAAAAGTTGAGTATGATGTGCTAAGTGTCGGAAGTAGTTGAGTACGATTGCTTGGCATACTGACTCAATTACGATCTATTAGCCTATCTATTGTTAGAGTTCGTTGCATGTGTTGTAGTTGTGATGGACCATGTGAGCTTATGCACAAGTCTTCACAGTTGAAAGAGTGTTGATCTTAAGTTAGGGGTCAGTCTCGAAAATAGTTGAGTACGACGTGCTAGGTGCGAAAATTATTGAGTACGTTAGCCTAGCATACTCTCCAGTTGTGAATTCTTGTGGATCTGCCGACATGTGTACAGATCGCAACGAACATGTTATTGTGTTGTATATTACCTTGTTTCCCACTATATGGTGTTTTATGAGTTTCTTACCTCCTATCTATATTCCTGTGTATCCTTGTATTGTTGTTTGAGATTAGAACACGGTGAGTCCGTAGCTGTTGGCGGGAGTGTTGAGGAGTTGATATTGATTGAGGTGGAAGATACTCTTCACAAGGTTGCTGATGTCTAGGAGAGACTATTGAGTCTCCTGTAGTTTTGTACCATGGCCAGTGGAGAGTCTGTTGTTTCTATTATTGTACGCACTCTGATATGAATACTTCGGTATTATATTCCTGTATGTTTTCACGTGTTGATTAAAGTTTTAAATTTTTCTTATTATTGGCTTATTGGATTTAGGTGTCACAGGGTAAATCAGCTCCAATTATTGAGTGAGGTAATTGAGGAAAAATATCAGCAATTCCCTTTCCATGCGAATATTCGAATAGTACACCTTTATTACCGTTTGTACTATTTCCTTCTCCAATCATTTGCAGCCTGGCACAATTTGAAAATTGTATGATCTTTGTCTTTTAGCTAAATGTGTCACCTTTGGTACCTCGTACTATCAAATTGAGCGCAAAAGAATATTTAAATTTACTACATAGAAACGCTGAGACAGGGAGCAGAAAACAAGGTGTGCTTCACACGTGCTTCATTAAAGAACAAATGCTTGCTAACCAAAAATAGACACTAAGAGTCATTTGCAGCTAACTAGCTTTGGATCTGTTCCACGTGTCACAATCTCTGAATACTGGACACTCGCTACGACCAAGTATCAGATGCAAGCGCAAGACTGGATGCTATTAGCATTAGCGCACGAGTTTTCTTATAAACTTCTTCTTCTTGCTTGAGTGATAATATGAATAAATAGACAAATTCAATCCTACACACTTCAAGACTTATCAAAAGGTAAATAGTTCTCACTTAGATACTTTGTTATCATCAAAATTATTGAGGGTCTAAACTTCTCAATCATTTAGATTCCAATAATTCCAAGTGTGTCAAGTTCAGGAGTGGTTTGCGCCCTGAGATTATGTAAGGAGTTGCTACGATGGAGCCTCGTGACTTTGGGACTCTGGTTTAGAAGTGCGGGAGCTATAAAGATTCCTATAATGAGAGAGTTGCTTCATTCAAGAGTAAGAATCTTGCGCCAAAAGGAAAATGGAAGCAACACTTAGCGCCAAATCGAAAGGATTTCAAGAGGTTATTCATTCTAAGGATCATCACCTATGCTACCCGCTCTCACTCTCATGCACCTAAAGATTCTATATGCCTACATGTCCACACAACAGTAATCAGCACAATCGGCCCCAACTTAGCTATAACAACAAGAAAAGAACAACCTCCCATCAGCCTGTGAGGCCAGGCCAAGTCAGTTGTCCATCCACATATCCCACTCATAGCGCCCAACTTCAGTGATAGGAACAGGTATTGGGGCGGTACTTGGGTTCGTCAATATGGATAGTGAATACATTAGAACCCCATCTGGATGACCAGACACTCCAACATCCCAACAGGATGGTCGCGAGCCATCCGTCACCTGTATACTTGTCGGACCCAGACTATCCTCAAAGACCAGTGTGTCCTATATTGACTGTACTCATTCCTGCACTCAGGTATTTGACCTTGTACATTAGCCTATTTGTACGATGGTGGATTACAGCAATGCATATGAATCCTCACACATTCTATTCCCGGATCATAACCTAATAACTCAACCTCAATCCGATCCATTGACCTATAGTATCTAATCCTTAATCATACCTAAATTGTATCCAGCAAGGTTGAGTATCAACTATACCTTTAGGTATCAACTATCAACCATCCCTTATAAGTCTACTATCACTTCTACACATAGAAATATACAAGGGTAGTGTCACAATCTTGCACACATGACATCATCAACCATCATAGTCAATTATCATTCATTACATATATCCTAGTGTCACACAGGCGACCTAGTACAAATCATACAATCATACATAGATTCGTAAAGCCATCCAACAATCACTCAAAAGACAACATTCCTATAGGTTGATAGATTAGCGGTGACTACCATCAATCATCACAAGTCACAACCCCTCTCCTGAGGAGTTGTCATCATCAACCCCTAGTAGGGCTAAAGGCACCCTACACATATCCTACACTTATTCTACTCCTATATTCCCTAGTGGATAGAGTTTTATCTCCCTTACATAACCTAAGGACCACTCCTATCCTCGCGCTTCTTACTTCTCCTTGTGTCTCTCTCGTTCCTTACTCGCGACCCTAGTTATTAGAACTATGAAGAGAAAAGGAGAATGGAAGGTGTGGTGTGTAATAACGGGTGTAAAACCACCGATTTATAGTGATGATAAAAGTACCATCGCGTCATGACGGTGTACCCTCGCTTCGCGACGGGTACAGTCGCGTCGCGTGGGACTGCGCTCCTTTACATGAGTCAATGCGCTTGCAGTGGTGCTGTCAGGGTACTGTCGCATCGCGATGGTACCTAGTTATGGAATCGTCGTGTCTCAATGGGCCTTAATTTAAAATAAATTTTTCTTTGGGTTCTAGAACCTTCAAAGGGTTTCTAGACCCCTTTTTTATTATTATTTTATTTTATTTTATATTTTCTTTATTTTGGTTATTTGTTTTTTATTTCTTATTTATTCTAATTTTGTTTATAATTCTTTACTTTGATTATTTTATAAATGTCCTTGCTTCTTATTTTTGTGTTATTAAATTTTCTTACTATTTGTTTTACCAAGTACTTGTTCTAAATTATAAATAAGTTTAAAAAAAATCATTTTTTTATTGATTATTTTAGGATATCACATTATGATTTTTATTAATTAGATAAAATTTTTGGATTTCATACCATCGTCGCGAATTACAGTGTTAGAGATTGACAAATCTTTTTCTATCTTTTGTTCTCTTGATAATTTCCATCACCTTTTTCAATAGTTACTTTATTTTCCTTGCTTTATTCACATTTTAACATGTAAATATAAATTCTTACAAATTTTTGGTGGGTAATTTCTAATAATGTGTTTTGATATATTTAGTTTAGTTAGTATACCTCTTTTAAAATTGTTTTAGGGTCACCTATTAGCAAGTTTTTACTTTTAAATTGATTAAAAACGCAAAATTTAATTTTTCCTGTACATGTGCGATCACATGACGATCCACCCCTAGTATAGTATCGTCGCGTCGCGATAGTATGTAACACCCCAATTTTCCCTAAGCTTAGTAATTAAAGACCCTAATTAAAAAGGGGATTTATTTATTAAGGATGAGTAGTTTAATTGATTAATTTACCTAAGGTTTTATTGAGAACCAAAGGGTAAATTATGAAATTAAATGAGGATTTGTTAGTCATTTTTAATCAAATCATGCTTTAATCCCCACCATGCACCTCACTTTCCCTGAGCCCACCTTAGCACTCTCTCTTTCTCTTAAACACACACACACGCATCAGAGGGAGAGAAAGAAGAGAAAGAAGAAAGAAGAAAGAAGAAGAAAGAAAAGGAAGGAAGAAGGGAAAGGCTAGGGCATATAGAAGATTAGAGAGAAATAGTGAGAACTAATCTTTCTTTCCTCTTCTCCCTTTTGTTCTCCTCACCCAGCTCTCTCTTTTTCCCTTCACTTTCGTTCTGCTTCTGATAAAAAGGAAAGGAGGAAAGGAAGAGAAGAAGGAAGAAAATGAGAAAGGAGAAAGGTTAGGGTTTTGGGATTCTGAGAGATCCTTGTGTGATTCTTCAAATCCCTGCTTGAAGGAGGAGATTGAGAGTGAGATTGAGCATTGGGGGGAAGATTTGGTGATTTCCTAGAAGAAAGAAAGAAGAAAAACATGGAGGAAGAAGGAGAAGAAGAAGGGCAAGGTTTCACCACTCTTAGCTCAAGATTCTTGAAGACTGATTGTGAGTTCCTTCTCCCTTAGGTTGTGGGCAACCATAAGACCCCCAATTAGGGTTTTAATTCTCTTTTGATGTGTCTTTTATGACATCAAATTGGGGTTGACGAAATAGTATGAGAAGGGAAATGGGATTGTATGAAATGTTGTTGATTTTGATGAGAATGTGTGACATGTGAAGTATGCTTGTTCATGATTTTTCATGTTAAATAAATTGATGTTTCAATGTTATTATGCTTGATGCTTGAGTTAGTGTCTAAGCTCTAGTGTAAAGGGATGTTGGTTTGATGATTGAAAGGAATTATATGATGGAAATGGATTTAGTATAAGTTGATTATGAATTGGATGAGTTTGTAATGTTTGAAGTCTGTCTTTGTCCATAAATCTATGTTGAATATGTTGTTACTCAACTTGGCATGTTTGATCTTTGATTCTTAAGCCTTAGTTTCACTTGGATTGATCTAGAAGGAGGAGAATTGGAGGTTGGACAAGTTGGAATTAAAGAAAATAGGATTTTATGTAGAATTCTGCAGCAAAGCGTGTGACGCGCCCCTTAGACGTGCACGACGCGTGGACAAACAGATAGGAAAATGAGAAATGCGCGTGACGCGCGCACAGTCAGAAGCAAAATGCTGAAATGTGCGCGACACGCGCCTGGCCGCGCCCCAACGCGCCCCTGTTTTGCAGATTTGTTTTTTTTTTTTTTTTTACATTTTAGAGCCTTTTAGGGCTGAGAATACATGACTCTTGACGTTCTAAACCCTACAAAATAAATGTTTACTATGTATGAATGATGTTGCTTATGAATGGTATATTGGACCGGATAAACACGCCCGACAATATACTAAGTTGTTTAAGTGTATATTGGACCGGATAAGCACGCTCGGTAATATACTAAGTTATCTAAAGTGTATATTGGCGGATAAGCACGCTCGGCAATATACTAAGTTGTCTAAGTGTATATTGGACCAGATAAATATGTCCGGCAATATACTAAGTTCTCTAAACGCCCGACAATATACTAAGTTGTCTAAGTACATATTGGACCGGATAAGCATGCCCGACAATACACTAAGTTGTCTAAGTGTATATTGGACCAGATAAATACGTCTGGCAATATACTAAGTTCTCTAAAGTGTATATTGGACTGGATAAGCACGCTTGACAGTATACTAAGTTGTCTATGTGTATATTGGACTAGATAAACACACCCGACAATATAGCAAAATTTAGACTCGGGTTAGTGCATTCTAGGGCATTCACGCTTAGGATGTCTAGCACCCACTATGTTTTCAAAGATAGTTCCTATGTTTTATGTGAAAAGTATGTTTTGGCACGCAATGCGTCAATGAGCCTTATTAATATAGTATGATGCGACGAGAGATTGCTAGGAGTCCGTGAATGGCTCACTGAAATTTTATCTCACTCTTTCTCTTTTTATTTCAGATACACATGTACCGAAGCCAGATTAGGTGAAGCTCAAGGCTTAGCACCCATAGTTTAGGGTTTTATTTTGTAGTTGATATTACAGTATCCTATTCTTGGAAGGCTTTGTTTATACTTTGGAATTCCAAGTGTTGTAATTAAGAAAGTTGTAATCTAATTAGTAGATTTATGACTTAGGTTCGAAATGTATGACTTGGTTTACTGTAAACAAGTTTAAATTTTTAGTAATTCCTGTACTTTAATGTAATTGTCGTGTATTTCACTTTACGTTGAGGTGCGGCGTTACATGGTACATGTCGCAGAAACGAGTAAAACATGCTCAGGAGGTGTGTTCCACCATTTTTGGTGGTTTTCAAGCTTCCCTCTCTTCCATTCTTCTGCGTGTGGGAGACCTAGGAATTCATCAAATATTGCTTCCCCTTCATGCTTTACACATTAAGGTAAGCCTAAATCCTATTTTCTCAATTTTTTTGTAAATGGGTTTTGAGGATTTTTGATTGAATCCGAAAATTAGGGAGAAGATTTGGAATTTTTGATGATTACAATTTGTTACGGTATAGTTGTAGTAGTTAGATATTTGTGGAATTTGTTCTCTTTTCTTGGGTTGATATAGGTTCATGGGTATCCTTTGAGAATTCCTTGTAACTTCTCATTCGTGTTCTTAAAACATCTAAAAAAATTATATTATGAAAAATAATAGGATGTTGTTGTTTTTTTTTTTTTCAACATTAAGTTCTTAGTGTATAAAATTTCCTAGGTGTCTTTATAGTTGCGAGGTATTGAATTAAGGAATAAATCGTCTGGGTTTATTCTAGGAAGGTGGTTAAATCTTAGAGTGCAGTTAACATATATCTTAGGATTTTAAGTCTAATTGTTTTGTGTACCAAAAAAAAAAATAAGTCTAATTGTTTTACTTTGAATAATTATTTCAGTATTTTAGAATTTTCTAAATTTTGTTCAAGTTTATTCTTTCCATGATAGGGTGAAAATTTTTACGTGGAAGAAAATTTTACGAATTCCATACAATTTCTTTTTGGACATTATGAATTTATTAGATAAATTTTTTATTTTTGTTTTTATTTTTAATTGGAGGTTACAAAAATGTTCTTTTGGTAAGTGTTACGGACCGGTCCCGAGGCGAGTTCCAGCGTCCACCAAACCGAGCCGGCCCGGCTCGGTTCCGAGCTTCTTCGAGCTCGACGAACTACATCCGACCCCGGAGGCGCCAAACCGATCCACCAGTACGATCGTGTGACACCCTCTACCCCGTCATGGCATTTTAGCAATGTAAGAAGAAAATAACACAAGATAAAAAAAAATATTCATTCGGATAAAACTTTCATTTGAAACGAAATAGAGTTGTCACGTTCACAACATGCGGAAATAGAAAATGAGTATGAAATACAATTAATAAAAATAACCCAAGTCCCCGATGTCACAATAATTCAGAGCTCTTCCCCTAATCATTACATTGGAAGAAAACAATAACTTAAACAAGTAAACACAAGTCTTCTATCTATCACTGCGAGCTATCGTGATTACTTGCCGGCATTCATATCCTCAATACCTGCAGTCTCAGCATCTACACATACCCCGTGGGATATGCATAGCCACAAGAGGGGTTAGTCATCATAACCTCAGATAGTGCATACAGCGTAGGAAATTAATGAACAATGCGCAATATACAACAATTCCAATAAGGACATCTAATCACTAGCGTTAAGGCATAAGATGGTACCACAACGGCCAAATATCACATGCTACAACATCAATCACAACATTAAGGTACATTACCACAACAATTATATATCACATGCCACGGCATCAACCACAACAACAAGGTACATTACCAACACTAAACAACCAGGCACATGATCATGTAAAACAATGTATTTATAGAACCATAACTATATGCATGTGGATCCACTTAAAAGCGGCGGGATACCTTGCCCGCTTTGAATACCGTGTCGATGGTGTACCAATAACAACAGGCCGGGAACCTCACCGTCACGGGATACCTTGCCCGATTCGCCCCCATTAACCGTAGGGCCGGGAAACCTCGCCGTCACGGGATACCTTGCCCGATTCGCCCTACTAACCAAAGGGCGGGAAACCTCGCCGTCACGGGATACCTTGCCCGATTCGCCCTTTTTTCTTTTAACCGTAGGGCCGGAAACCTTGCGTCACGGGATACCTTGCCGGTCGCCTTACTAACCAAGGGCCAGGAAACCTCGCTCACGGGATACCTTGCTCGATTCGCCCTTTTTTCTTTTAACCGTAGGGCCAGGAAACCTTGCCGTCACGGGATACCTTGCCCGATTCGCCCTACTAACCAAGGGCGGGAACCTTGCGATCACGGGATACCTTGCCCGATTCGCCCTTTTTAACCGTAGGGACCGAAACCTCGCCGATCACGGGATACCTTGCCCGATCGCCTACTAACAACAACAACAACAACAACAACAACAATAACGACACCAAGATACATGAACATGACCAAACGCGGTGTCTAACCATAACATCCTCTATCGCTATATTTTCGACGGAGTAACAACAACAACAACAGCAGAATACAATTCATAAGTTAGCTAGTGCCTTCTACTAATAACATGAACATTTAATAATCTTAGCAACTTTGATTAAGCACATACATCCAAGTGAAACTTTGGCATAGAAGGACTAGTTCTCTCAGATTAACATACTAATAAATCAATAGGCATCATAAATGAACCTTAGACATTCTACTTAAGCTTTACAATATCAACATAATTGCGGGGACTCGAGTTCTTTGATTCATACTTAGTGGCTACACTTTCATAGGGTCTAAAGCCTACTATTTAGTTATTTAATTTCCTTACATTGTCATTTGTTAACAACCAATTTCTGTACATCAAGCATATAACAACCAAAGCTCAATCATCACGCCAATTTCAACAACCAATAAAATTATCACATCACGTTACAATAAATATCACTAGTCAAGAATAGTAATTGAGGAGTTCGGATGTCTCCCTATCACAGTGGTGATAGTGCTCGTTTTTCGTTACCGCGCGAGGCGTAGGGGTCATTGGACACCCCTATTGTTCATACATGTTCCATACACTCACTAGAAGAGAACAACTACCCCTTACCTCAAGTGAATTTCGTGCTCCTAGGATGGCATGAGGTAACACCAAGCTTTTCCTTTCCTAGTGAAGCTTTCCTCAAGAAACACAAGAGCAAGGGTTTAGGAATGGAAAAATCATGGTTTAGAACCCTAACATTGATCTTAAAGACAAAACTTATCATTAGAAGACTTACCACCTCCTATTCCTCCCAATGAGGCTGTACGAGTTACAATAACGATGCTCCCCGGTCGAGTCCCGTAGCGTAGTCTTGAGTTAGAGCCCTTGACACCACAAAATTGGAAGAAGGGAAGGAAGAGCTTTTCTCTGTTTGGATTGGTCTTATGAGCAGCTCCTAATCATGTTTAGGGTCTTAGAACTGATGCTTAGTGGCTAGGTTAAGTCTAGGGGTCGTGGTTGCCCTTTCAGGTCGAGAATGGGTCACACTGGGTCACAGAACCGGCCCAAAACGAGTTAAAATGCGAAACAGCGCGTAGTCACTTATCAGCTGTGGGCGCCGGGCGCCTGCACTCCCTGGGCGCCCTGCGCCTGCTCTCGGTGAGGTCTGGGCGCCCGAGCTTCAGTCTGGGCGCCCTGCGCCTGAGTCTGGACACTCGGTGCCACTGTTTTGGTCGTAGCTCGAGCTACAGATGTCCGATTGAGGTTTTCTTGGTGTCGTTGGAAAGCTAAGAGAATTTCCTACAATTTTATCTCTAATAGGCTTACCCAAATTCGTATTCTAACAGGATCAAAAATGCAGTTGAAATATACTATAATATTCCTAAGTGTTACGCTTGCGTTGTGTTGACTCCAGAGAGCATATCTAGAGTTGTAGGTATCGAAATCGAGTCGAACTAAAGCCAACTAAAAGATAAGAGATAATGCTACAACTTTATTGAAGGGACTTAAATCCAATTGAGTTGTTAAGAGGTTCGAAAATAGGGAATATGATGACCGAAATAGCTAAATATAGGAATAAAGGTACATCTGGACACTTAATCGGCTGAAGGAACGGTAAAACATATGAAACCCAACCCAAGCAACAATAAGCATGTTCTAATACCCTAAGACATATCCTAATCTTGAAGGATGAAAAATTAGGGCTATTACAATTCTACCCCCCTAAAAAAAAATTCCGTCCTCGGAATTTCTCTAGGTGCTATTAAACGACACGGTTCGTGTCCCTAAAACATCATGCAACCATCTTCACTATTGCTATATATATTCCACACAATTCTTTCTTAAGAGGGTCAACTAAGGTCACTAGCTGGAGAACTTAGTCCTTTTAAAGGTCTAGAATTTCAAAAGTTGTAACTTAAATGTCTAGCGTACTAACCAATCATATGCTCAGGTGACTTTCATGGCTCCTCCTAGGATTAACTCCTTAAACTAAGGAATACTAAAAATTACTATCTTAAGGCGTCAAAACTGCAACAACCACAATGAATCAACAAGACTAACATCTAAATCCTTAAGAACCACTCCATAAGTTGATTACCGGTCCTTATTCCGCATAACCACGTTCTTTAAAACTTAATACAACACACCGTACAAGGTCTACTAAGGTCAGGTGGAACTAAAACGAGATTGAGGTTAACTATCTTAGGGTAAAATCATGCGAAGCTAGACGTATAACCTTTATAAAACCAAATCATAATGAAAGCTATAATATATATATATATATATATATATATATATATATATATATATATATATATATATATACACACACATTTAGCAACTTATCATAAACAACAATTCAACAATCAATATTCACTTAAACATAATATACAAAAGTTAACGACCAAAGTACAACAGACTAAAGCATCAATTTAAAAGAGAAAATAACATTTTTTCATAAATATTAATACTAATAGAAAAAAATGAAACACAAACAAAACAATTTCCCTTATCAAAGGCATTTTATATTGCAGCCAAGATTAATCACGAGCTAAATATATAAGCTGATCAAAAGGCATCAGGCATTTAAACTAGAAATCAATAATTTAGTAATGCAACACAGTCATATAATTATCTATGAGTTCAGAAACTTACCTCAGTTCAAGCATGTAACCTTTTCAAAGCAAACTAAGCAACAGATATAACGTAGTGCTTTCACATTTCAATATAAATATTCAGTATAACCTGAAGTCTCCTTGAAAGAGATAACACGTTTGTATTTAATAGAGAGTCAAATGAAGCATAAAATGTAGAAAGATCAATTAACCGCATGTCAGTGAATGTAACAAAATAAATTCTAATTAATTTTTTTTTTAATATCAATCAAAAATAATTCAGCAATCAAGACTTAGTTAAGCAATATGCACACACAAAAATTATAGGCTAGAGTATGTTAGACTAAAACGTTAAAATATAATGAATAAAAAAGAAGTATTCATCATTTTTAATCTATTTATTAAAGTAAAAAAAAAGAAATGAAACCTATTTATCCTAAAAGAAATAACATGTTTGCATGCAATGTTTCATAGTCATTAAAGTTAAGCACACAATATAGCAAAAGAAGTTTATCGCAAATTAAGGCATGACTAACTACAGTATTTATCTTAAGGTACCCTACATAAAACCTTTATTATTTCTCTTTGCTCAACTTACTCTAGGAAAACATTCTATAGGGTGCTACACAATAATAGACTCGGTTTACATAGAACATCTAAAATCGGTTTGGTGGTCTTATCAGAAGGCAAAACAATATATTTCCCAAAGATTAACTAATGTCCCCCATTACGTTCTACTTCTATCCTCACTCTAAGCTCGTCTCTACTCCTACGAAAAATTACTTTCCAACTTTAGAATCTACGGTTTCAAAGCCTTATGCCTATCCGAAGCCCTTAAGAATTCAACTGCAATGTAGATAATCTATGCCCATAACTAATTCTAGTATCTAAGGTAATTAAAAAAAAAAACTAATACTACCCACCAAACTGATTATCATTGCTTTTCTCACCGGCGGTGAGTGATTGGGCTGTCCCTCCTACTCGTTCAGCCAGGTAATCCAAGCAATAATAACCATGTGCAACAATCACCTATTCTTTTATAAGGTTCTCTGATAGGGGCTTAAGCGTAAAGATGTCGACGCCACATGATTACCCTCAAGCTCTACAAAAGATCCTTCCTATAGCATAGCCACGAATCCGCTGCGCTACTCTGATAACATATTTCCCAGCTAACAATGCTGTAAATCTAACATAAGGTCAGCTTATCCTTTCTAGTTAAGCTACTAGCCCATTGTACTTACTAGAATTCCTTTAAGGTAATGGATAAAAGTCTTGCACCTTAAGTGCAACAACTAAGGGTTAACCTGCATCTCTCAGTTCTGGGTTGATCCTTCTCAATTCACTAAGCGTAATTTTAAACAAGATACTAAGAAATTAATAACTTAGGAAATTGCTAGCCCAAGATTCATAGCTAATGGTTCAGGTACCTACTATCTTAGCTCTATCTATCATATACTCCTGTGAACTTAGCCCGCTGAGAATTGTTCGTGTACTAGAACAAACAAAATTAAACAAGTAATGCATGTAACTCAACTCAGAGTTCACGCACTGAAACACAATAGACCACACACAAGCCCGGTTAGAACCGAACTGCTCTGATACCACTAATTGTGACACCCTCTACCCCGTCATGGCATTTTAGCAATGTAAGAAGAAAATAACACAAGATAAAAAAAAATATTCATTCGGATAAAACTTTCCTTTGAAACGAAATAGAGTTGTCACGTTCACAACATGCGGAAATAGAAAATGAGTATGAAATACTAATAAAAATAACCCAAGTCCCCGATGTCACAATAATCCAGAGCTCTTCCCCTAATCATTACATCGGAAGAAAACAATAACTTAAACAAGTAAACACAAGTCTTCTATCTATCACAGCGAGCTATCGTGATTACTTGCCGGCATTCATATCCTCAATACTGCAGCCTCGGCATCTACACATACCAGTGGGATATGCATAGCCACAAGAGGGTTAGTCATCATAACCTCGGATAGTCCATACAGTAGGAAATTAATGAACAATGCGCAATATACAACAATTCCAATAAGGACATCTAATCACTAGCGTTAAGGCATAAGATGGTACCACAACGGCCAAATATCACATGCTACAACATCAATCACAACATTAAGGTACATTACCACAACAATTATATATCACATGCCACGGCATCAACCACAACAACAAGGTACATTACCAACACTAAACAACCAGGCACATGATCATGTAAAACAATGTATTTATAGAACCATAACTATATGCATGTGGATCCACTTAAAAGCAGCGGGATACCTTGCCCGTTTGAATACCGTGTCGATGGTGTACCAATAACAACGGGCAGAACCTCACCGTCACGGGATACCTTGCCCGATTCGCCCCGTGCTTAGTAGGGCGGAAACCTCGCCGTCACGGGATACCTTGCCCGGTCGCCCTACTAACCAAAGGACCGGAAACCTCGCCCGTCACGGGATACCTTGCCCGATTCGCCCTTTTTTCTTTTAACCGTAGGGGCCAGGAAACCTTGCCCGTCACGGGATACCTTGCCCGATTCGCCCTACTAACCAAAGGGCCAGGAAACCTCGCCGATCACGGGATACCTTGCCCGGTCGCCCTTTTTTCTTTTAACCGTAGGACCGGGAAACCTTGCCCGTCACGGGATACCTTGCCCGATTCGCCCTACTAACCAAAGGGCGGGAACCTTGCGATCACGGGATACCTTGCCCGATTCGCACTTTTTAACAGTAGGGCCAGGAAACCTCGCCTCACGGGATACCTTGCCCGATACGCCCTACTAACAATAACAACAACAACAACAACAATGGCGACACCAAGATACATGAACATGACCAAACGGTGTCTAACCATAACATCCTCTATCGCCATATTTTCGAGAGTAACAACAACAACAACAAAGAACACAATTCATAAGTTAGCTAGTGCCTTCTACCAATAACATGAACATTTAATAATCTTAGCAACTTTGATTAAGCACATACATCCAAGTGAAACTTTGGCATAGAAGGACTAGTTCTCTCATATTAACATACTAATAAATCAATAGGCATCATAAATGAACCTTAGACATTCTACTTAAGCTTTACAATATCAACATAATTGAGGGGACTCGAGTTCTTTGATTCATACTTAGTGGCTACACTTTCATAGGGTCTAAAGCCTACTATTTAGTTATTTAATTTCCTTACATTGTCATTTGTTAACAACCAATTTCTGTACATCAAGCATATAACAACCAAAGCTCAATCATCACGCCAATTTCAACAACCAATAAAATTATCACATCACGTTACAATAAATATCACTAGTCAAGAATAGTAATTGAGGAGTTCGGATGTCTCCCTATCACGGTGGTGATAGTGCTCGTTTTTCGTTACCGCGCGAGGCGTAGGGGTCATGGGACACCCCTATTGTTCATACATGTTCCATACACTCACTAGAAGAGAACAACTACCCCTTACCTCAAGTGAATTTCGTGCTCCTAGGATGGCATGAGGCAACACCAAGCTTTTCCTTTCCTAGTGAAGCTTTCCTCAGCAAAACACAAGAGCAAGGGTTTAGGAATGGAAAAATCATGGTTTAGAACCCTAACATTGATCTTAAAGACAAAACTTATCATTAGAAGACTTACCACCTCCTATTCCTCCCAATGAGGTCAGACTGAGTTACAATAACGATGCTCCCGGTCGAGTCAGTAGCGTAGTCTTGAGTTAGAGCCCTTGACACCACAAAATTGGAAGAAGGGAAGGAAGAGCTTTTTTCTATTTAGATTGGTCTTATGAGAAGCTCCTAATCATGTTTAGGGTCTTAGAACTGATGCTTAGTGGCTAGGTTAAGTCTAGGGGTCGTGGTTGCCCTTTCAGGTCGAGAATGGGTCACACTGGGTCACGCAGGCAGGCCCAAAACGAGTTAAAACGCGAAACAGCGCGTAGTCACTTATCAGCTGTGGGCGCCGGGCGCCTGCACTC
This sequence comes from Calophaca sinica, assembly GCA_037113605.1. NCBI lineage: Eukaryota > Viridiplantae > Streptophyta > Magnoliopsida > Fabales > Fabaceae > Calophaca > Calophaca sinica. The sequence continues at coordinate 82,175,169 of CM073731.1, forward strand.
CTGGGCGCCTGCTTTGCTCTCGGTGAGTCTGGGCGCCGAAGCTTGATCTAGGCGCCTGCGCCTGAGTCTGGACACTCGGTGCCACTGTTTTGGTCGTAGCTGGAGCTACAGATGTCCGATTGAGGTGTTCTTGGTGTCGTTGGAAAGCTAAGAGAATTTCCTACAATTTTATCTCTAATAGGCTTACCCAAATTCGGACTCTAACAGGATCAAAAATGCAGTTGAAATATACTATAATATTCCTAAGTGTTACGCTTGCGTTGTGTTGACTCCAGAGAGCATATCTAGAGTTGTAGGTATCGAAATCGAGTCAAACTAAAGCCAACTAAAAGATAAGAGATAATGCTACAACTTTATTGAAGGGACTTAAATCCAATTGAGTTGTTAAGAGGTTCGAAAATGGGGAATATGATGACCGAAATAGCTAAATATAGGAATAAAGGTACATCTGGACACTTAATCGGCTGAAGGAACGGTAAAACATATGAAACCCAACCCAAGCAACAATAAGCATGTTCTAATACCCTAAGACATATCCTAATCTTGAAGGATGAAAAATTAGGGCTATTACAATTCTACCCCCCTAAAAAAAATTCCGTCCTCGGAATTTCTCTAGGTGCTATTAAACGACACGGTTCGTGTCCCTAAAACATCATGCAACCATCTTCACTATTGCTATATATATTCCACACAATTCTTTCTTAAGAGGGTCAACTAAGGTCACTAGCTGGAGAACTTAGTCCTTTTAAAGGTCTAGAATTTCAAAAGTTGTAACTTAAATGTCTAGCGTACTAACCAATCATATGCTCAGGTGACTTTCATGGCTCCTCCTAGGATTAACTCCTTAAACTAAGGAATACTAAAAATTACTATCTTAAGGCGTCAAAACTGCAACAACCACAACGAATCAACAAGACTAACATCTAAATCCTTAAGAACCACTCCATAAGTTGATTACGGGTCCCTATTCCGCATAACCACGTTCTTTAAAACTTAATACAACACAATCGCATAAGGGCTACTAAGGTCAGGTGGAACTAAAACGAGATTGAGGTTAACTATCTTAGGGTAAAATCATGCGAAGCTAGACGTACAACCTTTATAAAACCAAATCATAATGAAAGCTATAATATATATATATATACACACATTTAGCAACATATCATAAACAACAATTCAACAATCAATATTCACTTAAACATAATATACAAAAGTTAACGACCAAAGTACAACAGACTAAAGCATCAATTTAAAAAGAGAAAATAACATTTTTTTTTCATAAATATTAATACTAATAGAAAAAAAATGAAACACAAACAAAACAATTTCCCTTATCAAAGGCATTTTATATTGTAGCCAAGATTAATCACGAGCTAAATATATAAGCTGATCAAAAGGCATCAGGCATTTAAACTAGAAATCAATAATTTAGTAATGCAACACAGTCATATAATTATCTAACAGAGTTCAGAAACTTACCTCAGTTCAAGCATGTAACCTTTTCAAAGAAAACTAAGCAACAGATATAACGTAGTGCTTTCACATTTCAATATAAATATTCAGTATAACCTGAAGTCTCCTTGAAAGAGCTAACACGTTTGTATTTAATAGAGAGTCAAATGAAGCATAAAATATAGAAAGATCAATTAACCGCATGTCGCTGAATGTAACAAAATAAATTCTAATTAAATTTTTTTAATATCAATCAAAAATAATTCAGCAATCAAGACTTAGTTAAGCAATATGCACACACAAAAATTATAGGCTAGAGTATGTTAGACTAAAGCGTTAAAATATAATGAATAAAAAAAAGTATTCATCATTTTTAATCTATTTATTCCGAAAAAAAAAAAATAGAAGCCTATTTATCCTAAAAGAAATAACATGTTTGCATGCAATGTTTCATAGTCATTAAAGTTAAGCACACAATATAGCAAAAGAAGTTTATATAAATTAAGGCATGACTAACTACAAGATTTATCTTAAGGTACCCTACGCAAAACCTTTATTATTTCTCTTTGCTCAACTTACTCTAGGAAAACATTCTATAGGGTGCTACACAATAATAGACTCGGTTTACGTTAGAACATCAAAAATCGGTTTGGTGGTCTTATCGGAAGGCAAAACAATATATTTCCCAAAGATTAACTAATGTCCCCATTACGTTCTACTTCTATCCTCACTCTAAGCTCGTCTCTACTCCTCTTAAAAATTACTTTCCACCTTTAGAATCTACGGTTTCAAAGCCTTATGCCTATCCGAAGCCCTTAAGAATTTAAGCGCAATGTAGATAATCTATGCCCATAACTAATTCTAGTATCTAAGGTAATAAAAAAAAAACTAATACTACCCACCAAACTGATTATCATTGCTTTTCTCACCGGGCGTGAGTGATCGGGTCATCCCTCCTACTGCTCAGCCAGGTAATCCAAGCAATAATAACCATGTGCAACAATCACCTATTCTTTTATAAGGTTCTCTGATAGGGGCTTAAGCGTAAAGATGTCGACGCCACATGATTACCCTCAAGCTCTACAAAAGATCCTTCCTATAGCATAGCCACGAATCCGCTGCGCTACTCTGATAACATATTTCCCAGCTAACAATGCTGTAAATCTAACATAAGGTCAGCTTATCCTTTCTAGTTAAGCTACTAGCCCATTGTACTTACTAGAATTCCTTTAAGGTAATGGATAAAAGTCTTGCACCTTAAGTGCAACAACTAAGGGTTAACCTGCATCTCTCAGTTCTGGGTTGATCCTTCTCAATTCACTAAGCGTAATTTTAAACAAGATACTAAGAAATTAACAACTTAGGAAATTGCTAGCCCAAGATTCATAGCTAATGGTTCAGGTACCTACTATCTTAGCTCTATCTATCATATACTCCTGTGAACTTAGCCCGCTGAGAATTTTTCGTGTACTAGAACAAACAAAATTAAACAAGTAATGCATGTAACTCAACTCAGAGTTCACGCCTTTGAAACACAATAGACCACACACAAGCCGGTTAGAACCGAATCAAGCTCACGATACCACTAATTATGACACCTACTACCCCGTCATGGCATTTTAGCAATGTAAGATGAAAATAACACAAGATAAAAAAAAATATTCATTCGGATAAAACTTTCCTTTGAAAGCGAAATAGAGTTGTCACGTTCACAACATGCGGAAATAGAAAATGAGTATGAAATACAATTAATAAAAATAACCCAAGTCCCCGATGTCACAATAATTCGAGCTCTTCCCTAATCATTACATCTAAGAAAACAATAACTTAAACAAGTAAACACAAGTCTTCTATCTATCACAAATGAGCTATCGTGATTACTTGCCGGCATTCATATCCTCAATACTGCAGTCTCAAAGCATCTACACATACCCCGTGGGATATGCATAGCCACAAGAGGGTTAGTCATCATAACCTCGAGATAGTGCATACAAATGTAGGAAATTAATGAACAATGCGCAATATACAACAATTCCAATAAGGACATCTAATCACTAGCGTTAAGGCATAAGATGGTACCACAACGGCCAAATATCACATGCTACAACATCAATCACAACATTAAGGTACATTACCACAACAATTATATATCACATGCCACGGCATCAACCACAACAACAAGGTACATTACCAACACTAAACAACCAGGCACATGATCATGTAAAACAATGTATTTATAGAACCATAACTATATGCATGTGGATCCACTTAAAAGCGGCGGGATACCTTGCCCGCTTTGAATACCGGTGTCGATGGTGTACCAATAACAACAGATCGAACCTCACGTCACGGAATACCTTGCCCGATTCGCCTACTAACCAAAGGACTGAAACCTCGCGATCACGGGATACCTTGCCCGATTCGTCCTTTTTTTTTCTCTTTTAACCGTAGGACCGGGAAACCTTGCCCGTCACGGGATACCTTGCCCGATTCGCCCTACTAACCAAAGGACCGGGAACCTTGCCCGTCACGGGATACCTTGCCCGATTCGCCCTTTTTAACCGTAGGACCGGGAAACCTCGCCCATCACGGGATACCTTGCCCGATACGTCCTACTAACAATAACAACAACAACAACAACAATGACGACACCAAGATACATGAACATGACCAAACGCGGTGTCTAACCATAACATCCTCTATTGCCATATTTTCGACGGAGTAACAACAACAACAACAGCAGAACACAATTCATAAGTTAGCTAGTGCCTTCTACCAATAACATGAACATTTAATAATCTTAGCAACTTTGATTAAGCACATACATCCAAGTGAAACTTTGGCATAGAAGGACTAGTTCTCTCAGATTAACATACTAATAAATCAATAGGCATCATAAATGAACCTTAGACATTCTACTTAAGCTTTACAATATCAACATAATTGGGACTCGAGTTCTTTGATTCATACTTAGTGGCTACACTTTCATAGGGTCTAAAGCCTACTATTTAGTTATTTAATTTCCTTACATTGTCATTTTTTAACAACCAATTTCTGTACATCAAGCATATAACAACCAAAGCTCAATCATCACGCCAATTTCAACAACCAATAAAATTATCACATCACGTTACAATAAATATCACTAGTCAAGAATAGTAATTGAGGAGTTCGGATGTCTCCCTATCACGATGGTGATAGTGCTCGTTTTTCATTACCGCGCGAGGCGTAGGGGTCATGGGACACCCCTATTGTTCATACATGTTCCATACACTCACTAGAAGAGAACAACTACCCCTTACCTCAAGTGAATTTCGTGCTCCTAGGATGGCATGAGGTAACACCAAGCTTTTCCTTTCCTAGTGAAGCTTTCCTCAGCAAAACACAAGAGCAAGGGTTTAGGAATGGAAAAATCATGGTTTAGAACCCTAACATTGATCTTAAAGACAAAACTTATCATTAGAAGACTTACCACCTCCTATTCCTCCCAATGAGGTCAGACGAGTTACAATAACGATACTCCCGGTCGAGTCAGTAGCGTAGTCTTGAGTTAGAGCCCTTGACACCACAAAATTGGAAGAAGGGAAGGAAGAGCTTTTCTTTGTTTGGATTGGTCTTATGAGCAGCTCCTAATCATGTTTAGGGTCTTAGAACTGATGCTTAGTGGCTAGGTTAAGTCTAGGGGTCGTGGTTGCCCTTTCAGGTCGAGAATGGGTCACACTGGGTCACAGAACCGGCCCAAAACGAGTTAAAACGCGAAACAGCGCGTAGTCACTTATCAGCTGTGGGTGCTGGGCGCCTGCACTCCCTGGGCGCCCTGCGCCTGCTCTCGGTGAGGTCTGGGCGCCCGAGCTTCAGTCTGGGCGCAAGGGCGCCTGAGTTTGGACACTCGGTGCCACTATTTTGGTCGTAGCTGGAGCTACAGATGTCCGATTGAGGTGTTCTTGGTGTCGTTGGAAAGCTAAGAGAATTTCCTACAATTGTATCTCTAATAGGCTTACGCAAAATCGGACTCTAACAGGATCAAAAATGCAGTTGAAATATACTATAATATTCCTAAGTGTTACGCTTGCGTTGTGTTGACTCCAGAGAGCATATCTAGAGTTGTAGGTATCGAAATCGAGTCGAACTAAAGCCAACTAAAAGATAAGAGATAATGCTACAACATTATTGAAGGGACTTAAATCCAATTGAGTTGTTAAGAGGTTCGAAAATGGGGAATATGATGACCGAAATAGCTAAATATAGGAATAAAGGTACATCTGGACACTTAATCGGCTGAAGGAACGGTAAAACATATGAAACCCAACCCAAGCAACAATAAGCATGTTCTAATACCCTAAGACATATCCTAATCTTGAAGGATGAAAAATTAGGGCTATTACAGATCGCCCCAGTTATAACGCCTAGCAGGTCAGGGGCGAGCTGACTCATGACCCTCGAACCTTCTAGAAAGGGATACACTGGGAGACGATGCTTGGAGCCGTTGCCACTCCGAAGATTGAGGATAACGTGGCCAATACGTAACGGACTTGGCAGGTGCGAGATATCAGGGAGAGATTAACTGATCCTTGAAGCGTGAGGGAGGAGTTACCGCGGGCAGATTCCGGATCGGTGGTTACCCTCCCTCGACGTGACACCACTATATAAAGGGGGCTTGACCCCCCTGGTTTGCATATTCACTACTTATTCAAAACCCTAATCCACTCTATTCTCCTCCTCCTCTAAAGCCCTATCTAACTTAGGCATCGGAGTGTCTTTGCAGGTACCACCCCCCTTTTTGGACTCTGGAAGAGGGAGTACTCAATCCCAAGGAGGAGAAGAGCTCTACCATTCTCAGCATCAACATTGGCGCCCACCGTGGGGCCCGGTAAAACTAACCTAGGCCTCAAGAATACCCCTAGCAAGATGGTGCGCACCAGGAGCACGGCGAATCACAGATCGCCACCGCTGAGTCATCGCTCGGCCAGTCAGGATGAACGCCCACCACCAGACCCTGTCTTGGAGCTTCGAGGCGTAAACGAAGAGTTAAGGCGCAGGATCGCGGAAGCCCGCGATCGCGAGGAAAGACAGGGCCACGAGACGCCCTCGCGGACCAGAAGAGACAACCGGGACTCGTCCAGATCAGACGCATCCAGCGCCACAGAGAGCCCAAGGAGAGAGGGCCACACCCGGCACACGCCGCAGCACGAGAACCGACCCTTCGAGATCGGACTAACCTTGCTCCTCTTCGACGAGAGGGTTATGGCCGATCCGGTCCCAAAGCGGTTCCAAATCCCCAACATGGACGCTCACGATGGTAAGACCGACCCCGAGGAACACATTACCTCCTTCAACGCACGGCTGCTGGTGATCGACGCATCTGAGGGCTTGAAATGTCGGACCTTTCCCTGCACCCTGAAAGGACCGGCCATGATGTGGTTCTCTAACCTCCCACAACGCTCGATCCACTCATTCAGGAAACTCGCCGAGCAATTCGTGGCCAGGTTTACCACTAGCCGAGCCTTCCGGAGAAACTGCACTTGCCTGGTCGGGCTCAAACAGAGGTCGGACGAGACACTGATGTCCTTCATAGAGCGTTTCAACAACGAAACGGCTCAAATCAGAAATCTCAGCACCGATGTGGCGCTCCATGCCATAGTGTCAGCACTAAAGCCTGGTCCCTTCTCGGACTCCCTCGCTCGCCGGTCTGCAGGATCTCTGGACGAGCTGAGGCGCCGAGCAGTGGGGTATATCAACATGGAGGAGGTTGCCGCCGCCAAAAGGGAAACCCAGAACCGGCAAGACAGGATTAGAGATCTGCCCTGAGAGAGGGCAGAGAGGAGAAACGAGCGGCGAGGGCGGCAAGACTACGGAGGGCGGTTCACTCCCTTGACAGTGGGAAGGGACCTGGTCTTGAAGGAAGCTTACACGGGCAACCTCATTACCTTGCCCCCTTGGAAGGACTCCCCACCAGATGCGGATCGCCAGAGATACTGCGAATACCACCGAATCTACGGGCACACCACAAATGAATGTCAGGCGCTAAAGATAAAGATTGAAAAACTCATACAGGCAGGACATTTAGCAAAGTACGTGGACAAAGGGAATGGGGCGGCCCCCAGAGAAAACGAAACAAGTCGTAGAAGATCCCGTTCACCCGAGCGCAGGCGCAACCGATCGCCGGCTCGGAGAGGGCGAGAAAGGCGTTCACCCGCCCGTCAACGCAGGAAGGGTCGAGACGAAGGTACCCCCTCACTCAATTTAATTGCAGGTGGTTTTGCAGGTGGAGGCGAATCTAGCAACGGTCGGAAAAGGCACCTGAGGTCCGTCAATAGCTCAACGTCGCTAGCGGCCCCGCCCGCGGCCTTACCGACCATATCCTTCTCGGAGAGGGATTATCGGGGAATAGATCGCCACCAAGACGACCCCATGGTGATCACAGTACACCTCGCTGGGTTTAACGTCAGGAGAGTGCTCATCGATCAAGGAAGCTCGGCGGACGTAATCTACAAAGAATCCTTCGATCGACTCAAGTTACCGAGCTCGATTATCAGACCCTACCGAGGTACGTTAGTCGGTTTTTCAGGTGCTAAAGCTCGGGTGACTGGATACTTCGACGTCTTGCTCACCTTCAAGGCGGACGTCGGGGTCAAGACAATCAAAGCCCACCTCCTGGTGGTGGTAGCCGAGTCGGCAGCGGACACCGCCTACAATATGATAATCGGCAGAACTGTCATCAATGGGATCGGGGCCATAGTCTCTACCCCCCATTTGGCGATGAAGTTCCCCCTATCTGATGGGCAGATTGCTACGATACACGCCGACCAGAAGGAGGCGAGACAGTGTTATGTCAACAGTCTAAGGGATGACAGGAGAAGAGATCGCCCCAAGTCGAACTACATGATTGAGCTCGACCCGAGGGGCGAGAGTGATTTCCGGCCAGTGCCGGTCGATGATATCAAGGAGGTCGAAGTGAGAGGATCGGGCAAGAGCATACGAATCGGGACACAACTGCCCCAGCAGAGCGAACAGTCCTTGACGAAGGTCTTGCTCAACAACGCAGATCTGTTCGCGTGGGGCCCAGAGGACATGCCCGGAATAGACCTCAAAGTGGCCTGTCACAAGCTAGCCATAGAAACCGCAGCGCTCGCCGTTGCTCAGCGCAAGACTTGCGAGGAAAAAGCGGCGGCGACGAGAAGAGACCTCAAAGCTCTTGAAAGCCGGATTTATCAAAGAGATCAAGTACCCAACTTGGCTTTCCAACGTGGTATTGGTCAAGAAGAGCAACGGTAAGTGGAGGATGTGCACTGACTTCACCGACCTAAACAAAGTCTGCCCTAAAGACCCGTACCCCCTTCCGAGCATCGATGCTCTGGTAGACGGCACGTCAGGGTACCAGGTGCTCAGTTTCATGGATGCGTACACCCACTCGACACGCCAAAGACGACTTTCATGACGGAAACCTCCAACTTCTACAGCGTCACTATGCCCTTTGGTTTGAAGAACGCAAGGTCGACTTACCAGAGGATGATGGATGAGGTCTTCGCCAAGCAGATCGGGAAGACGATCGAGGTGTATATGGACGACATGGTGGTCAAGACCTCCAGCTTCGAGGCACACTACCGAGACCTCCAGGAGGTATTTGACATTATGAAAAAATATGACATCAGGCTTAACCCCGAGAAGTGCTCGTTCGGGGTGCTCGGAGGCAAGTTCTTTGGGTTCATGATCACCCACAGAGGCATTGAGGCCAACCCCGACAAGTGCCGAGCAGTAATGGAGATGCGAAGCCCGAGCTCTATCAAGGAAGTGCAAATACTCGCTTGTTGCATCGCAGCCCTTTCCAGGTTCGTAATTCGTTCCGCTGATAAATCGCTTCCCTTCTACCAGGTACTCCGGAAACCGGCTCGGTTCGAATGGACCGACGAGTGTGAAACGGCTTTCCAGAGGCTCAAGGAGTTTCTGGCGTCACCACCGGTCCTTACACGACCCACCAAAGGAGCCCCTCTCCTCCTCTACCTGGAGGCCACCAACACCTCGATCAGCTCGGCCATGATAGAAGAGAGCAGCGCCCAGTTTACTTCGTGAGCAAAGTCCTCCACGGGGCGGAGCTAAGGTACCAGAAGGTAGCGAAACTGGCGCTCCTGATAGTAACCTCCGCGAGGAGATTGAGACCTTACTTTCAAGCGCACACGGTGGTAATCAAAACGGACTACCCGATCAAAAGGATCTTGCAGAAGCCCGAACTCTCAGGGCGAATGGTGGCGTGGTCGGTAGAACTCTCCGAATTCCAGATCAGGTATGAGCCCAGAGGACCCATTAAATCATAAGTTTTGGCTGACTTTATTGCAGAGCTAACACCGACCCCTGAGGTCGAGTACTGGATGCTCTACGTGGACGGCTCCTCCAATTCCAAAGGCAACGGAGCAGGAATCATCGTTGAAAGCCTGCAGGAATCAGCGTCGAACAGGCACTCAGGTTCCTATTCAAAGCTAGCAACAACCAAGCCGAGTACGAGGCTTTACTACTCGGTCTCAAACTCGCATGGGAGCTGGGCGCCCAAACGCTCCGAGTCAGGAGCGACTCCCAACTGATGATCAACCAGGTCAAGGGTGAGTACCAGTGTCGAGACGACATACTCGCCCAGTATGCTCAAAAAGTCAATGCCATGATTCAGAACTTCCAAGAGGTCCAACTCGAGCACATCCCTCGAGAACAAAACAACAAGGCAGATCTGCTGGCGAAGTTAGCCAGTATGAAGACCGAGGGACAGCTCCATACAGTGGTCGTCCAAACTTTAAAGTCACCAAGCATTGCGACAGCCAGAAACTACGCAGTGATCAGCTCGGATTCTTGGATGAAGGACATCATTGAATACTTGAAGCGAGGAAGATCGCGAGGACGGCAGAGTCACGCAGGTCCAACGGCGATCCGCACATTACATTCTAATCGGAGATGACTCTACGTAAGAGGTTTCTCACACCACTACTCACCAGATAGAGAAAACGGATTCCGAGTATGTTATGAGGGAACTGCATGAGGGTATCTGCGGGGACCACTGTGGAACTTCGGACCTGGCGGCTAAAATCCCTACGAGCAAGGCTACTGCGGCCGACGCCCGGGACGGATTGCCTGGAATACGTAAGGAAGTGCGACAAGTGCCAAAGGTTCGCCAAACGAGACCACCTTCCACCGGAAGTCCTGCACGAAGTCATCGCCCCTTGGCCTTTCAATACCTGGGGGCTTGACATACTTGGCCCCTTTCCCCTTGCACCGGGCCAACTCAAGTTCATCGTAGTCGCCATAGACTACTTCTCCAAGTGGATAGAGGCGTGTCCGCTGGCGACCATCACTTCCGAGAGGATCAAAAAATTTGTCTGGAAAAGCCTGGTTTGCCGCCATGGCCTACCCCACACTATCATCACAGATAACGGCACACAGTTCACCAGCACGGTGTTCAAGGACTTCTGCAAAGGTCTAGGAATCCGACTCGTCTACGCCTCCGTCGAGCATCCATAGACCAATGGTCGTCGAGGTCAGCAATTATCTGAATGGCCTCCATGGCAAGCTACCGGAGAGGGCGAAGCGGCTGGCGGAAGAACTCTGCGGGGTGCTGTGGGCATACCACACCACCCCCCAGTCGGCAACAAATGAAACACCTTTCCGGCTAACGTATGGAATGGAGGCCATGGTGCCAGTAGAGCTCAGTTCCACCTCAGCAAGAAGAGAGCACGTTCAGGCATTGGCGCCAGAGGAGGCAATAGTTGAGCTCGATCTCCTAGAAGAAACTCGGGAACTTGCCCGAGTACAAAACTTTGCAACTAAATAGCGCGTCGCCAAGCACTACAACTCCAGAGTCCTGTAACACCCCGATTTCGGAGCGCTACTGTTCAAACCAACTAATGCTGAAAACATTTAATGCTTGTATGCTTTCAGTTAAAAAGTACTCTTATGTATTTCGCAATAGAAAAATAGGGGTAATTTTTTTCTTTTCATTTTCTTTCCTTGGAAATCTTTTTCAAAATGTGACATAGAGTACTACAGTTTTCTAAATGATGCCAATTCAAACTTTTGCAATTATCAGAGTATAGTGCATCACAAAATAACACTTCACATAACATAATCATTTCGCACTAAGGCGAGGTTCTCTGAAAAGAGCAATTACAAAACAACCAATACAAAACCCTAAGCTAAGCTGGCTGACAACTATAACTCTTACTGAGAAACAGCTCAGCAAGATCAAACACGAAGCATTCAGAGGAATCTTCCTCCACTGGCTCAATCTTCAATGCTCCTAAAAGGCGAAGCTGCAATAGCTACCGAACTCCATTTGAAAGTGACGTCCATAAGGACATCCAATCCAACAACAGTGCAAGGGTAAATCCTTTGTCCACGAGTTTATCATAGGCTATGTCGCATGCAAACGATATATACATATATAATACAACAACATTCTTTTATTTACATATACATACTTAATAGACCGCACACAATCAGCATGGTATATCAAGCATGGCATGTGAGCAAACAAAACAACCAACAGATCAACGATCAAGTCACTACAATATCAACCATTGCATGTGAGCAGGCAAGTCTATCAACAGATAAGTGATCAAGTCATCACAATATCCAATTCATCAACAATTCCTCACATATCATAAATGCGGTTAGCTATGCATGTCAATGCAAGTATGGCTAGTTTGTGTATACACTGCAGCCTTAAACAAGGTCAAGAGACGAGGAACTTTATTTCCCAACGCCCAAATCAACTCCCTACCAAGGGTATTGCCACAAAGGCTTGCCACACATTAGGCTTTACGCCACACGGGCATGCAAAGTGACAACTCGTCCTTTTGAAGTCCTGAAGACAATCAAACGCTCCGAGTGTCGATGCTCAATGGTCAGTATACATCCAAACAAATTCAACAACATGGCATGCTCACCGTAGGGAGCGCCTGAGTAATGTTTTAATTAATCAATGCGGATCGACGACACCTCAACTCACTCACTCTACTTAGTGAATTTTCATGCTTCCAATTCTTATATTACCTAGGTGAGGTTGTACCAAAATAAATAACTCATTTAGCTTTGGGTCATTGGAACCCGAGTTTCATCAAATTCTTTATCTAGCGTGGTTCCATTTCTACTTATCTATTAGCTTAGGCTAGTCATACTACAACCCTCATGCTTATTTTTAAACCAAAATACCTTTAACAATTACTTAGAGTGCAAACACAGGACACAAAGTCCGGGTGCTCAATTGCGGAACGCTAGTCTTAATCTCAGATCAGAACTCTAGGCACGTAATGCGGAACACTAGGCTCAATTTTTAGATTGAGATACTAGGCACGCCATACGGAACACTAGGTCCAATCCTAAACTAAGAAAATGCGCACGCAAGTAGGACATTAAGTCCCAGCACAGGACACATAGTCCATATGCTCAATAGGAACACTAGGTTCCCTATGTTTTAATCTTTCAAAAACTCGATCTTTGAACTCTCTTTCTCTATTCTTATATCACTCCTATGTATCTGAAAATACTTTTTAGTTCTAGGTCGTTGAAACCCTAGTTGTGTTAAATAACACACTGGAAGAATTCCCAGGAAAGAGAGGTGGTGCGAACACTCTTAATTACCAAGTCTTTCCTAGCCAGAATTTCCCAGGCGCATCATTTAACTCAACCACTTTTTATAAATCGTACTTTTTATTTCAATTTCTTTTCTTTACTATCATTCCATTGAAATTTCCTTGCAAGCTTTGGCTAGTTATACTAAAACCTTCACGCTTACTTTTAAATCAAAGTGCCCTTAACAATTTGCTTACTAAATCGAATTAAGCTTGTGGAATCGTGATCGATTTACCGAGTGTAAATCGTCAACCAATAGCAATCGATCAACGCATTATTAATTAATCCATCATCAACAACAATATTTTCATATTCCAAGTCAATACCAAATTCCATTTAAATCCTACTTGATTCATGGAAAACAACATCAATCATAATGCCTCACAGGCCAAAGACATGCTATAGCATTTCAACAAAGATATAACAATTCAATAGGCTACAACATGCTCCACGCTTCATCAACTTCAAGTCTAATCAAATCACTCAAACAAGATTTAAGTCACGCAATACAATTCAATTTGCCACGCAGGGCCAAAAGCATGCTACAACATTTCCAACAACACATAAAAGTACTACAAGTACTACCACACTATCAAATAATCAAACAAGCAACAAACAAGGCGAAAAGCCCAAACTCATTATATAAGAATTTCCCTTACCTTGGGCGCTTTAACAATCCAAGCAAGGTAATCCGAAATAATCGTCAAGTCGCACTTGCTGCATACCTTAAGCACTAACCTTAACAACACAAACTTAACTAAATTAGAACTAAAACTTAGTCCTAATGCCCCTAGGGCAGCCACGGCTTAGGCATCCTAAAGCCTAGGAATTACTTGACTTAATCCCTAATTGGTGCTATCTAGCCATATGCCAAGGTACATATTCAAACCATGCAAGTTTTGAAACTTTTTCAAAAGCTAAGCACTTAGAAAATATCAAAACCCAAAACTTACCAATTGGAATAGTGTTTTTACCAAATGAATAGTGTTTTGCCAACTTTGAACCATTTTTCAAAGCTCTAAAACATGTCACAAAATTCTAGAAACAATTCTATTACAAGTTCAAAACAATTCTTGAAACATAAACTCAAACTTTTCCCAAAATCATACTTCTTTGAATTGTTTTACTAAATCAAATCATCAACCACTTTTACAACTATTTTCAAGCATAAATACAAGTCAAGAACAAGTTACAAAATATCATTGGAGGCCACGGTTTCAAAGCTCCAAAACAACTTCAAATTTTCAAATCTTTTAACATCAAAATCTTACAAACTTCATTCAATCAAAACTTCTTATCAAAACCAACTTATTTACCACTTTAATACAATTAAAAACATGTTCAAACCCACTCAAATCATGCCTAAAAGTTACTGTTTTGATGGCCCTAAAACAGCCCCAAAAATCCATTTGTTTCAAACAATTTTTCAAAGCTCCACACATAGAAATCTTTATAGCTTTAAAGTTCTAACCAAAACCAACTTCTTAAACACTTTAATCACTTTGAAAACAATTTAAAACATCCCCTAAACCATGCTTAGGATCCACGGTTCAGCCCCCCCCTTTTCACCAAATCAATTTTTCCAAAAACTTGTAAACATAGTTATATGACTAGGATCCAAACATACAACTACTAAACCTTCAAAACTAACACCAAATTGACAAGAACAAGCCAAGAACAAAGCTTGGGACAGCCCCATGGTTTCGGCCAGCAAAGGGGGTTAGGGTTTACAAACTCAAAATACCAAAATCAAAGGGATTCATGGAAGAAAATAAGGGGTTATGAAACTATACATGCCATACTAGCCAAAACAAGCACTAAAATTCAAGAATAGTTCCTAAAACCTTCAAAACCCATATCATGGAACCCAAGAGAGATGAGGAAAGATTTATGGAGCTTACCAAGAGTGGAGATGAAGATTGAACAAGAGTGGAGATGAAAGGAAGCAAAGATGCACACTTGAATCTTCAAAACTCCCAAAATCACAACTTTCTTTCTCTAAGTTTTTTCTTCAAGTTCTTCACAAATGGAAGAGGAAAATGGTGCTGGTGTGTAATGAGGATGAGGCCACGAAATTTCAGGGGTAGAATGGGAAGGAAAGGTTCATTTAGTTAGAAACTAACTCACTAAGTCATAAACCAACTAAACTAACTTCCTACCATTTACTAACCAACCAATCACACCTTGACACTTGTAAATGCCATCATTAAAAGCACATTCAGCTCCCCTAGTGGCTAGATACATCTCCCTTAGCCCAAAATATCTCGTGGTCTCGCTATGGCGCGTTCTCGCCAAGCCCAAGGTCTTGTGGCGTTTAGATATTAGGGTTTTAATAATAAAAACTCCAAAAATATTTCTAATTATAACCCCACACCCAAAAATCACAAATATTCCTCGTGGCATAAGAAAAGTATCTATGTATCTCGTTTTCTCGAAATGCGAACCGAAACGTCGCAATTAGGCAGTCTCTGGCCATAGAAAATACACTAAATATTTTCTGATGCCCAAAAATTCTAGAAAAATTACAATACATCCTAAATATTGGAAAATGCTAAGATCTCAAATTTTATAAAATTTGGATCACGTTTGGGCATGTTTCAGTTAGAAACACACACAATAGCCTATCTACTGTAATTCAATGTAATTCTCGCAGTAATAAAAGCGTAAATTAGTGAGGATCACTAATTTCAATTTCTATTATCATATAGATATTATTCAATCAATAAAATTATCAAAACAAAATCATTAAAATAATAGTCATATTAAATATGACATAAAACAGACGATTAATACAATAACTAAATAATAAAAATCCAAACTATGACTTAAAAATAACTATTAAGTCCTAAAATTATTTTTCATTCAATAAAATAATTTTCTTTAATCAAACAACAATCTTTCACATTTTTCGATATTAATTCATATTAAAAACAGTATACGTCTACACTGTCTCTTAATCTGAATTAATTGTTAAAACAGTAAATTGTTCACAATAAATCTTTGTTGTTCTTCTTACTTTTAACAAACCATTGAGGTCATGACTCTCTACGATTTATTTTCAAGTAGTTGGAACTACAAAATAATTTTCATAAAAATTGGGATGTTACAAGTCCGACCAAGGACGTTCAAAGAAGGGGACCTGGTCCTCCGGAAAGTTGAACTGGCTCGAAAAGACGTAAGGCAGGGCAAGCTAGGGCCGACATGGGAAGGGCCATACCGCATCAGATCGGAACACCGACACGGCGCATACGGGCTAGAAGAACTATCCGAAAAAGCAATACCGAGGACCTAGAATGCCACGCACCTCAAGCCCTACTTTAGTTAAACACTTGTAAACGAATGGCGTACTCTTTCCTTTGCAAACCCTTTTTCCCACCGGGTTTTTGGTTTGGAAAGGTTTTAACGAGGCGCATCCTTTCTTCCCCATTTAATAAAAGTTAACCCCATTGCATTCAGAGCGTTTTAACTAAAAATCACCAAGTCCCGAGCTCGGAAGGTCTTAACCGACCAACAGACCCCCGTGGTCCTAAACCCAAGTCAGCATAAAGGCTTGGTGGGCTCATTCGCAGCTCGATCCCTGTGGTCCTAAACCCAAGTCAACATAAAGGCTTGGTGAGCTAATTCGCAACTCGACCCCTGTGGTCCTAAACCCAAGTCAGCATAAAGGCTTGGTGTGCTCATTCGCAACTCGACCCCTGTGGTCCCAAACTCGCTCGCAACTCGAGGCTCGAAACGTCTTGCTCGACCTAAACGATACATTCAATCTCAAACCCAAGTTAGCATAAAAACTTGGTAACCTCGTTAGAGGATCCGAAGCTCACTATCCGACCTAAAGGTTTCGTAAGAAAACTGATACTCGGTCTATACCGGTACGCGGAGAAATTGTCTCAACTTCAGTTGACACAAGTTTTATTCGGGGGAAGCCACCCGGGGACTACCCTAGCCGAGTAGCAGCTACCGGAGGTCCACCCCATCCGAGTACAATAACCAACAAATTGGTAAAGCAGAAAACAGAGAAGACAATGTTCAAACTTAATCAATTTCATTAACTTGAAGCAAAAATACAAAAGAGCTCATAGAAGAGCGAGTACATTGTCGAGACAAAACAAAGCATTCTAAAAACAAGTTACGCAAGGGCATCCCCTTGGTCTTCAACTTGGGCCCCAACGACCTCCTCGGTCGCAACACATGGACCAGCAGCCTCCGAGCCAAGCCCAACTCCGGCGTCCTCGCCCCCAGACTCCTCCTGATCAGCACAGCCCTCTTCCTCGTCCTCCCTTCCACAATCCTCCCCTCTTTCACCACTTTGGTGAAATCGAGCTCGGAGATGTCCAGATCAGGGGCAACCACCCGCAGCTGCGCGACCGCATTGTCAAACCCATCCTTATACTGAAGGGCGCTATACTCGCGATACTCCTCGACCCGAGCAGCTTCGGACGAGGACTTCTCCTTCTCTTCCCGCAGTTGACGCAACAGAAGGTCGTTTTGGGCCTGGAGCTCCTCTCGCTGAGCCAGCAGAGAGGTGTTGGTTTTGTTCAGGGTATCCCTCGCCTCCGAGAGGCGAGCATAGTCCTCCTCCAACTTACCCATTTTTTCTTCGAGCTCACCAAGTGCGGTGGCCTTGCTTTGGTACTTCCTCCTCGCCAGCTTGGCTTTAGTGGCCCGAGCCCTTATCCGATCAGAAAGGAACTGGGCCATAGCAGAAGTGCAGAGCCCATAGAGGCCCGGTTTGCATTAAACCCCACCGCCCGCTTCGCCATGCACCGCCGTCGGACTCCACGCATGATCTCGATCGATCTGGCCTGAGCTGGCCGGCCGACATTCCAAAGGGAATCCTCGGCGTTCTCGCTTCGGTCGGCAAATTCTCCAAGGTGGAGGAACCACTCAGAGCCATCAGGGATATTCAGAGGAATTCCCCCATGAGGCTCCCTCGGCTCCTTTGTAGGGGGCTGATCGGAACCGGGAGTCGGGGGAGCGCGCGTTCATTTTTTGGTAGCCTTGGCGGAGGAAGGGGAAGCGGCAGCATCAGAGGGAACCGGCCCAGGAACTTGGGCGACCTTCTCTCTTTGAGCTCTCTTGAGGAGCTCGGCCATCTCTTTCTTGGTCATCTTCGGAGCCATCGTACCTGAAAATAAAATGAAAGTTAGTACCCATGTTCGAGCTGAGAATCACGCTAAACGATGATAACAAGACTTACTTAAGTAATCCCTCCACTGGGGTGGGTCCTTTAGAGCTCGGGCGAGGAGAGGACCACAATGCAATGTGGGCAAACGAGCGAGAAAGTTCACTATCGTCTGGTCGGTGACCGACAATGAATTGAAATCCACCTCTTTTATGGGGCGAGGACTGGAGCTCCAGTAAAAAGGAAACAGAGGCTCGTTTTGAACATAAAAGAAAAAGGGATCCCCTCTCCGTACTCGGATCTTGAAGAAATCAGATTTCCAGTTCTTATAAGACTGGTCGAAAAGCTCAAGAATGTAAAAGCCAGGTATTTTATTGAGCGAGCACCACTTAAGCTGCTTGCCAAGCCTAAGCTGGAAGAAACTGAAGAAGAGAGCAGCAGAGGGGGTAACCCCAAAGTACTCGGACACGAGCTTGAAAGCCCGGATAAAAGCCCAGCTATTGGGGTGTAGTTGCGAAGGGGCCGCATCCAGCCATTGGAGGACCTCGCACTCAAACCTACCTAGGGGAAAGCGGAGGCCTATTCATGTAAAGAAAGTTTTGTAGAAGAAACAGAAGTCTAAGGAACTAGACTCGCCCTTGTTAAAGCATACTCGGTCGTCGGGAGAGCAGGGGAGGCAAGTTACCTCCTCGTCTCGATCCCGGTTCGGCGTAAATGACACACTAGACCGAAGAGCAGCCACGCCAGTGTCTGAAAAAATGTTGGAGGCCACCCTAAGTACATCGGGGTGTACCCAGGCGTAAGGAGACCTATCATCTCCCACTCGCCGCTCGCCCCCCTTATGAAGTGAGTATGAAGGAACAGACGCGATGGGGGGAGAAGGTGAAACCCAAGAGGTGGGAGGAACCACCTGGAGAGGCACTGGGTCACGACCACCGTCGGAGGGGAGCCCCTTGTGGCCAGAGCCTCCGGCGTAGGGTGGCGTAGAAAGGTCAAAAGACGTGCTCGTCGTTTCAGACGACGAGCCGCTCCCAGAACTCAAAGGTATGGGGGAAGGGGGACGACGAGAAGAAGAGGGAGAATCCATTAACGAAGAACAGTAACAAGACTTAGCAGGAAACGCAAAGGAATGGGGATGAAACGGCCTCCCGGAACACAAATGCAGGGAAGGATGACAGACGAGGCGTTCA
Source organism: Calophaca sinica (assembly GCA_037113605.1). Lineage (NCBI taxonomy): Eukaryota > Viridiplantae > Streptophyta > Magnoliopsida > Fabales > Fabaceae > Calophaca > Calophaca sinica. The sequence goes on from CM073731.1 coordinate 82,194,543, forward strand.
GGGAGAGCGGAACGAAGAAAAAGAGAGAAGGAAGGAGAGGGGGTGGTTTTATAACCCCCGCAGGAGGAAAATGAAGGGGCGAACCAATCCGAGCCCTCCATTTACAAAATCGGATGTAGATCTAGCGGTCCAGGCCGCATCAGATGATCGACGGTGGGAAGAGGAACAGTTGAGTAAACGTCCCGCCTGAGTCCCATCACGTGGCAGAACACCGAGTAAAGGTACGACACATGGAGCGTGACGCCCCAGACAAACAAGCTTCTGAGATACGCCCCCAACCTCAATAACTCAACTCGGATACCGACCCAAGAACAATAGGTAGACCCTCTTCCCTTTCATGCAAAGAGTCTAGGGGGCTTGTGTTACGGACTGGTCCCGAGGCGAGTTCCAGCGTCCACCAAACCGAGCCTGCCCGGCTCGATTCCGAGCTTCTTCGAGCTCGACGAGCTACATCCGACCCCGGAGGCGCCAAACCGGTCCCCCGGTATGATCGCCCCAGTGATAATGCCTAGCAGGTCAGGGGCGAGCTGACTCATGACCCTCGAACCTTCTAGAAAGGGATACACTGGGAGACGATGCTTGGAGCCGTTGCCACTCCGAAGATTGAGGATCACGTGGCCAGTACGTAACGGACTTGGCAGGTGCGAGATATCAGGGAGAGATAAACTGATCCTTGAAGCGTGAGGGAGGAGTTACCGCGCGCAGATTCCGGATCGGTGGTTACCCTCCCTCGACGTGACTCCACTATATAAAGGGGGCTTGACCCCCCAGGTTTGCATATTCACTACTTATTCAAAACCCTAATCCACTCTGTTCTCCTCCTCCTCTAAAGCCCTATCTAACTTAGGCATCGGAGTGTCTTTGCAGGTACCACCCCCCTTTTTTGGACTCTGGAAGAGGGAGTACTCAATCCCAAGGAGGAGAAGAGCTCTACCATTCTCAGCATCAACAGTAAGGCATAAAATTTTATTTTACCAAGGATATTATGTAGGGTATCTTTTAATTGGTATAAAAATTTAAAAATTACTTTCTTTAGGGTGAGCGCGTATAGGATTATTATTTTTTTCATAAGATTTTAAGGTTTTGTTTAAGAATTTTATGGTAGAGAAAATTTAAAGATTTAGAGAGTACAATTTTCTTATATTAGAGTTTTGAGGAATATTTGATGAGTACGCGTATGGAGTTATTTATTTAATTATTCTTTTTACGAATCTTTTAAAAGTCTAGTAGGTAGGGTGGAAATTTCATTACGCATATTTCAGAAATTTAATTTATTTTTAGCAATTGATTATAGTTAAATTCTCTCGATATAACTTCAAGTTTTATTGTATTCTCATTTTATGTTTTGTAGGATGCCTCAATCTCATAAGAGGTTGCACGTAGGTGAGTCTTCAAAGGAGACACTGGATGCTCATAGACTCCGGACCTTGGAGCATCAGCAGGTTTATCATTCCTGCTTTGAGTCTCGTGATATCATCAGCGAGAGGATCTTCAAGTTGGAATTGAGTGAGTATCAGGAGATCACGGCTGAATTCCAAGAGAGGCAGTGGCAAGAGTTGCTGACTTTGGATGAGAGGTTTAGTGTGGAGATTGTTCGCGAGTTCTATGAAAAAACTTATCTTCCAGCTGAGGCAACGCTGATCAATACCAGCTATGTAAGGGGCGTGGAGATTGACTACAGCCCGAACGCTATCAGTTCTCTGCTCCAGATTTCTATGCCTGAGGTGTGCAGCTTTCTGGAGAGGCTGAATCACCTGACTAACCCTGATACTTTGGTTGAGGCACTTTGCAGACCTGGGGAATCCTCTTATGTTCAATGTAAAGGACCTTAAGCCACTTGCTCGGACTTGGGCCTTATTTGTGCACTACAACCTCTCTACCTACTTGAATTGCAATGTCCTAACTTACAAAAGGGCAGAGTTTGCCTATTCGATTTTTAAGCACGAGCCCATTGATGCATGTAGGGTGATTGCGATTGATACCGACCGCTCTACTAAGAACAAGAATTGGTTGGGTCATCTAGTCCTTATTTGCTGACTCTGCCTGTCTCGGGGGTGGTGATGGAGACTCAGGATTTGATGGGTCGAGTTGTGACGCCTATTACCAGGGCTACTAATGATGAGTATCCTGAGGGTTCAGTCGTGGGGTAGTAACAGTAGCAGCAGGCTGGATATGTTCCTCCTCCTATAGCGTCGAGTGCCACTCAGCTAATGTCTCAACTGTTGGAGAACCAGGCTAGGTTGGAGGCACTGGTCTTGTAGAGTAGGGATGAGGGTAGGGTACATCTGGCTCGGTTGCAGGACAAGGTGAGCAGGTTGGAGCATCACGTGGGTGTCTGAGTCTCCTCCCAGGATTTGCACATTGATCTTGAGTTTATTTTTCATGGACCTTTTATTTCGTTTTTGTTGTATGGATTTTTGTTGTGGATTTATTTTATGGTTCTATATGACATTACTAGTTATGTTTTTTTTTTTCCTAATTTCCTCTCTTTTTATTAATGATCGTGATAATAATAGTAGTAGAATCAACAGTCGATGTATATATTAATCAGATCTTAATTCACATATATCAAAGAGTACATAACAGTTACAGGCGGTGGGTGAGGGCAAGGTGGGTGAGTGGTAGCAGTTACATGTGGGTTCCTTCTACATGGAGGAATATCAGGTTTCCTTCTTCTTAGAGGAAGGGCAGGTTCACAGTCTCCCGGTTCATGTGCGGGATCCCAACATATATAACATCTATTACCTGTGTCCTTACAGTCTATGGTGTAATGGTTTCCTCCACAGTTAAAGCAATAATTGTAGGATGGATAGGGACAGTCTCTGGCAAGGTGTAGTCCTGAACAGTTGTAACAATCCTTTCCACTAGCCGTGTTTAGTGAACGTTTCCAAATTTTTCTACTGTGATGGAGTGGGGGGGCACAACATGAGGTATTTCTCGGCTAGAAGATGCCATTAATTCCTGAAAAAGGAATCAATGTGTCACAAAACACGCATAAAGGTTATATGTCATGCTCCCTAAGGATGAATAACTTACGATACCTTTACTTGGTATAGACAACTTGCTTATCAGACACTCTACCCATAGCTATATTTATAATGTTGGAATCAGTGGGAATCCAACGTTACTCAGCCAGTGATAGACACTACAGACTCCACAGTGTGGATAGGACGAAACTGCTCTGATACCACCCAAATGAAACGACCCCGTCCCATTTCCCAAATACTAAGTGCTCCGGATGTAATGAAATGATACAATGCATTCATAGATTACACAAGAGTGAATTTGTGCACCTATTGGGACTAATCCATAGGATCTCTTTCTAAATGAGTGTGTAATGCATGGATGCAAGCATCATACAATATGCTTATGTGGACTCCACCTGATTCACTGATAGATAGTTCTTTCTAACATATCCTTTCTAACTCTACTCGATCATCCAATAGAATATATGCAAAAAAAAAAAGATAAATAAGAGACCAAAACAACTATAAGCACATATGAAGTGGGAATATTAGCAGATAGAACTTATGTAAGAATTGGTCAAATTAAAACTATCATAATCACATCCATCTCCAAGGTTATTTGTTCTAGGGATCATCACCTATGCTACCCGCTCTCACTCTCATGCACCTAAAGATTATATATGCCTACGTGGCCACAAAGAAGTAATCCGCACAATCGGCCCCATCTTAGCCATAACAGCAAGTAAACAACAACCTCCCATCAACCTGTGAAGGGCATGTCAAGTCAGTTGTTCAGCGATAAGAATAGGTGTCGGGGTGGCACTCGGGATCGTTACTAAGGACAGTGAATACATTAGTACCTCGTCAGGATGACTAGGCACTCTGACGTCCTGACAGGATGGTCACGAGCCATCCATCACCTGTAGATTTATCAGATCCATACTATCCTCAAGAACCAGCGTGTCCTATACTGACTATACTCATACCCGCACTCAGGTACCTGACCTCGTACGCTAGCCTATGCGTATGGTGGTGGATTACAGCTATGCATATGAATCCTCACACGTTCTACTCCTGGATCATAACTTAATAACTCAACCTCAATCTAATCCATCGACCTATAGTATCTAATCCTCAATCCATACCTCAATTGTATCTAGCAAAGTTGATACTCAACTACACCTTTAGGTATCAACTATCAACCATCCCCTATAAGTCTACTATCACTTCCACACATATAAATATACAAAGGTTGTGTCACAATCTTGCACACATGACATCATCAACCATCATAGTCAATTTTCAATCATTACACATACCATAGTGTCGCGCAGGCGACCTAGTACAGATCATACAACCATACATAAAATCACAAAGCCATCCAATAATCACTCAAAAGGAAACATTCCCATGGGTTGATAGACTAGCGGTGGCTACCATCAGTCATCGTAAATCACAACCCCTTTCCTGAGCAGTTGTCATCATCAACCCTTAGTAGGGCTAAGGACACCTTACACCTATCCTACACTTATTTTACTCCTATATTCCCTAATGGATAGGGTTATGTCTCTCTTACTTGACTAGAGGACTGCTCCTATCCTCGCGCTTCTTCCCGCACTTCGCGTCTCCCTCGTTCCTTACTCGTGACCCTAGTTATTAGAATTATGAATAGGAAGGAAGTGTGGAAGGTGTGATATGTAAAAATGGGTGGTAAAACCACCTATTTATATTGGTGGTAAAAGTACCATCACGTTGCAATGGACTTCTCTCCTTAGCAGGTGTCAGTGTGCTTGCGGTAGTGCTGTCAGGGTATCGTCTTACGGTGTCGTTGCGTCGTGATGGGTCTTAATTTAAAATAACTTTTTCTTTGGGTTCTAGACCTTTCTAAGGGTTTCTAGATCCCCCCTTTTTATTATTATTCTACATTATTTTATATTTCCTTTATTTTAATTATTTATTTCTTATTTCTTATTTATTCTATTTATTTATAATTCTTTACTTTGATTATTTTATAAATATCCTTGCTTCTTATATTTATGTTAAATTTTCTTACTATTTGTTTTACCAATTCCTTGTTCTAAATTATAAATTTAGTTTAAAAATATTTTCCTTTTATTAATTATTTTAGGATATCACATGATGCTTTTTATTAATTAGATAAAATTTTGGGATGTCACGAGGCGATCATGAGCCTCTAGGTTATGTGCTAGTTTTCACAGATGACTGTACTTTACACTATGCTAATAACTGCAACGCTGATGACTTTAGATGTAAGCCTTATTGATGGGGCCACTAGTGAGACTTTTTGTATGAGATGCCTATGTATATTTATGTATACTATTATTTGATATCTTGTTGTCTTGTTTCTTCCTTAGAAATTTTAAATCTCTTCGTAAATTCTAATAAGCGTGCAACATTATCTAAGCGAGTAAGGTTGTAAGAGCCCGAGGAGCACCTTACACGCTTTTCTAAGGTGGGGAAGTCGGCTAACACGTCAGGAAGGCAAGAGTAGCCTTTAGGGTTTAATGTGGCTTAAGGGATCACGACCCTTTGTCGATGCGAACTACAATGCTTAAGTCAACCTAGGACGTTCCTTAGGAATGATACTAGACTGAATTTAGTATTAAAAGTTCCTTAATATATTAATATATTAATATACTTGATTGATTGACATGCTAAATGCTTTATGTTTGCCTGATTGAGTAATATGATGTGCTTGTCATGGATATTTGAACAATATATGCCTTAAGTTGTCTGTGATGGCTCATTGCAATGATTGCTACGTGTCTAACTTATATGAGGTAAGTATTGTTGCGTCTCAGGCAAGTGCACCGGGTCGCATGTAGTATTAAAATTGGGATTTTTAAGTCCCAGTTGTTAAACCCACAGGGAATAAGGATAAGTACTAATCTACTTCGGACGTCTTAATTATCTACGCGTTCGAGTAGTTGTTTGAGTGCGCAATGACAAAAAGAAAATGTGAAAAGTGGTTTAGAAAACAATAAAGTGAGAGCCTATGGTCTTGGTTTCACTTATTCCGTTCATTCCTTTCTTAATTCTATTCTATCTTATTCTTCCTTTATGTCACGTTATTGATCCCCCTTCTATATACCAACCCAGATCCTCAACAGTGGATACCCTTTTCTCCCTAAGATAAATTTCTTGAACTAACCTTGGTTAAAAGCATTAAGTCCTATGATAGTCTAGGAGTTTGGATTGATCAAAAGGTTCTATAACTCCCCTTCTCGGATCCATTATGAAGCCCTAATTCCCTTATAGATTTATTAACCAACACCGGATCGTCCGTAGATTAATTAACTAAAACATGCAATTTAATTTACTTAAGGTCCCTTTACAGCTCCATCATATAAACAATCATACAACGCTTCATGCATAAGTAAATAAATCACAAGCAAACATAATAATAAGGCAATTTAACGTGAGAAATAAATTCAAAATAAGAGTAGAACAAAATAGTCACTAAGACATAGATAGGGAATCTATAAGAAAAGCTACACCAAAGACCCTAGAAGAGAGCTTAGCTACTCATGTCGATAAACCGGAAAAAAATTCAAGCAGGAAATATAATGAGAAAGGAAGAAAAACCAGGAAGGAACCCCTTCTAATCTCTAGACGAATCCTGGCTCACACTCCACAGTCTTCTTGACGGCTCTACAGGTTTAAAATCTGGATTTGACCTTTTCTCTGTTTCCAAGCGTACAGATTGAGGGGACCTGGGTCTCTGTTTATAGATGTGGCAAGATTAGGTCAAGAAATCTTTCAGCTTTGTTGAATATGTCACTATGTACGGTTGTACTGATGCGTTATGTTCGGCCGTACTTCGCAATGTTCCTAAATTTTGACTTTAGCACGCAGGTATGTACGACTGTACTTACGGGATGTGCAGTCGTACATCAAGAAAACTTCGGTGCTGGCCCGTGCTAACTTCCTTGTACGCCCATACTGCCCTGTGTGGAAGTATGCATGGTCATACTGAAGGGATGTGTGGACGTACACCTGGAAAACTTTGGCTCTGGCCCGTACTGACTGCTCTATATGCCCTTACTACCCTTCTCAGGGGTGTATGGTCGTACTAGAGGTGTGTTCGGCCATACTTCTTGTCCAGGAGCTCATAATTTCGCTCCTTTTGACCAGTTTTTGCCCAAAGTTGTGTACTTTTTCTCCAAGTGAGGCTTCCTTAATTTTTTGCAAAACTAGAGTAAATATGAGAGTATCTATTATAAAAGTAATGAGTAACATGCAAATATGTGCCCAAGATACCCCCTAAAATATCATAAACTATTCGCTTATCAAGTATTCAACCATGTGATACGATATTGATTGACTGATTATGCGATGATCAAGATGATATGATAGAGATTGTGAGGTTGGAATACTAGGCTCGTAGGTCAGAACTTGAGAATTAGAATTGATGCATCACGACATAGCATGTGCATGATTTTCTCTTTTGAGAAAGGCTCAACATCATAATTCTTTGAAGAGGTCTACCTTGATACTTGGTAAATTTAATGACTCAAAGGGAAAAAGGAGCACTTCCAAGTCAAGTGGAACCAAATCCAAATGAGAAGGGAAATGCTATCTTCACCACAAAGAAGGAACCAATCATTGCAATTAAGGACATTTCAGAGGGAAGTGAAGAAAAGAAGGCTAAAATTGAGTCTCAGCAGGTAAGTAACTCTTCTTCCCAATGTTCTAAACTTAGGAAAGCAATTAAGTTGTTAGAAAAACTTAGGAAATTGCATGTCAATATTCTTTTTGCTAAAATTGTCTCTGAAGTGCCTAAATATGTTAAGTTTTTAAGAGAAATAATTTTTAATAAAAATAAATTGGAAGAAGTAGAGACAGTAAATTTGAATGAAGATTGCTCTGCAATGCTGATGAATAAATTACCACCTAAGCTTTGTTATTCCCTGTTCGATTGGTAATAATTATTTTAATGCATTATGTGATTTGGGTTCAAGTGTGAATCTAATGTCGTTGTCTGTTTTTAGAAAGCTAAATTTGCAGGAACCACAACCATCTAACATGTCTTTGCAGTTAGCTGATAGAACTCTTGTTTACCCAAGAGGGAAAATAGAGGACGTGCTAGCCAAAGTGGGGAAATTCATTTTCCCAACAGATTTTGTGGTTTTGGACATGGATAAAGACAGAGATGCTCCTATTATATTGGGATGACCATTCTTGGCAACAGGAGATGCCACTATCCAATTAAATAAGGGAACTATGACTCTGAGGATTGAAGATGAAGAGGAGATATTTAAAATTTATAATGCTAACAAATTGTCTTCCTCTAGTGCATCTTGTTGTTTCTTGCAGGACATTAAGCATAAACAGGTTAAAAAAAAAAAGAGCAAGTTAAGGAGCAAGACAGCAACTCTATGGAACTGAATATGGACATAACCCCTTCCGTGGTGTTGGAAGCACTCTGTTTACCAAAATTTAAAGGACTACCTGGAGAGGATCCTATTCTCCATGCACTGAGTTTTTATGAATTAGTTAAGTCTGACAGATACAAATGAACCACCGCAAATGAGATAAGACTGAAGTTATTCCCTCTTTCTCTCGGAGGAGTGGCTAAGCAGTGGTTCTTAATTTACCCTCAATTTCAATTTAAATCATGGGATAAATTAGTGGAAGAATTTGTCAGGATATTCCAATCCACATCTGAGGCAGAAGACAAAAAGGATCATATCCAAGGGTTTTAACAGTTTGACTGTAATACTTCTGCAGAGTTTGCTAGCTTTGAAATAGACCCATCCATTATTTCAGAGGTGTCAGCCCTACAATTTAAAGGAACAACAGGGCAAGATCCTATTCAGCACATGAGACAGTTCTGCAAAATGATGAGGGATGCTAAATATTGGAACTTGTCTCCAGATGAAGCAATATTGAAGATCTTCCCATTTTCATTAGATGAGGAAGTGAAGATATGGCTATATCTCCTACCAGCTGAAGAAATAGAGACGTGGAATGACTTAGTAAAAAAATTTATCAAGACATTTTCGCCAATTATTAGGAAGCCAATTAACATATGTGATGAATGTGGTTACACAATGAATCCACCAAAGAAGTGCTTGGGCCCTGCTTGGATGGATCACTCTGATGAAGGCAACTACATTGTGGTCTTCCCCAATGGAAAGAAGGTGAAAGGTAACCTCAAAGAAGGGCAATTGCCTGCTAAGGACTAATTCCAAGTCCTCCGAACCATCAGGCTCGGGAAGTTAAACAAGCGCTAACTAGGAGTCAACCTGTGTTTACTAACATTTATTTTTATCTGGTTTTTATTTTGTTTATTTTCATTAATTATAAAAAAAAAATTGAAAAACAAAAATTTTTCTGGAAAACAAGTATGTACGAGTGTACATACTAACAGGCACAGCCATACCTGACGGCCTCAACCTGAAAAACACGGAGACAGGGCGGTACGACCGCACTTATAGCCAGGTACGGCCGTACCCCGTGTTCAGAGGCAGAAAATAAAAGGTAACAATGAGAGGTAAGGGTGTACCTTTCCCTCATACGCCCAGAACCTCTCTGCTCAAGCACCCTCTATCCTCAATTTCTTTGTATCTTTCATTTCAAGACTATCCAAAGTACTGATTCTAAACTTAATTCTTGGATTAGATGCATTATTTACGGTTTATTTTAGGTTTTGTCTATTTTTAGGATTTTCAATTAGTTTAATTCTAACTTTAGCAATTTAGGAGTAGAAAAGGCTAAGTTTTGCATACTTAGAGACCCTAGGAATGATTAGAGACTTAAATTTTAAGACTAAAATTGAGAAAATCTTATCATAGGGTAGATTTTTAACAAAACCGTGAAGAAGATGGACGCACTGTCAAGAACAGTCGTCTTTGGCAAATTTTAGGGTTTATACAGCAAAGATACGACCGTACATAATGGTTAAGTCAGGCCGTACATGCTATTTGAATTAGGGCGTACAGAACCCTTATGTACGGCCGTACCTCTCGAAGTCAGGCCATACCAGACACTAAATTTTGCAGAAAAAATTGCTAATTTATCCCATTTTCTTTATTTTTGCAGGCACAATGACTAAGCTTCGGAGAAGAGAGTATTCCACAGCAGCCACATCACGCCCCTCAAGGTTAGTGCCCTCGTACATCCGTAGCAGATCAGAGAGAGGTACAAAGAGCTGCAGGAGTACTATATGCACGCGCAACGACACATGGATTTTGATGCCCTCGAGCAGGTTGACTTACGAGAGGTTGGCTTGCGAGAGGAGGTAGACACGCTGCTACATCGTATTGGATGGCTTAGGGCTGCATCAATAAGACAGCCCACTGACGTGGAGCCTGTCCTGGACTTCCTAGCCACTTGTGGCTATCACATTGGAGACAGGGAGCCCGAGCACCCCGACATGGATGAGGAGCCAGATCAGGAGCTGGTCGTTACTTTTCATCTCTGCGGGACCCACCACACGCTAACCCTAACCAATTTCAACATCGCGCTAGGATTTGAAACGGAGGTGACAGTCCAGACTCCGGAGTAGTTAGGAGCCCTCTTGGAGGTACCAGAGGGTTGGTAGGATTCAGAAAGCTGGCGAACTTTCATAGGGGATGCTCACTATATCCCCAGCCGAGCTAAGGTCAACAAGATTAGAGATCTAGCTGTACGGACGGTGCACAGATGTTGCTCCTGTGCATGTGCATTCAGACTGGCCTCCACCTGCGGACGCAGAACACCAGTCACTTCGTGATAGGCTCATTCATTTCTAGACTCCCCGCCCACCTTGGAGTGTGTGTCGGAGTGAAAGCTATGATCATCCAGATGGAGCCTATCTTTTTACCTACTCTTTGAAATATTGGTGTTCTACAGAGACTTGGCCACGGGGACTACGTGGTTGTTCGGCCCGAGGAGCCACAACAGTAGCAGGACCAAACTGCATATTTGGAGCCACTAGCAGAGGAGCACCCTGCACCACCACTGCCATAGGCAGGGCCAGCACCCCAGGCTCACTCCTATCAGGATATCATGGCGCGTCTCGATGAGATGCAGATCAGTCTCCGAGAGCACCGACCCATGTAGACTAGCAGCTTAGCACTCATGGGGAGTGGCTCACAACTATTTTGGGTCTCCTGAATAGCTTTAGCCACACCCACCTGCCGAGTGATGCGGGACTTCATTTTTCTTCTTTTAGTACATAGAAATTCTATTTACTTGTGTATAAAAAAGAAGATTGTTCATATTGGCACACTCGCAGGGACCTATTTTATTTTATTGAATTGTTATTTTATTTTGCTATCTTATTTTTTTTATATATTTTTTAATTTGTTTCTAAAGTTTTTAGTTGTTTGATGCACAGATCTGAGCCCGCTTACCAGCTCCAACGGTATTAGGAAAAGCAACATCAATTTTGTTATCCCCATTCAATTTGCTCGTGATATTTTTCAGATGGTAGTCTCTTTCCAACTTATTTTAATTTAGCCCAACTATCTCTTATTTCTTTTTATCCTTTTTGTGCTTGATCTATCTTAATAGCAGTGAGGACACTACTAGAAATAAGTGTGGGGAGGGATTTTATATTTTGTTTATTACTTGATTGTGCTTATAATTGCTTAGTTATAGAGAACCTTAAATTTTTGCTAATTTAGGGGCTGTAAAAAAAAATTCTGACAACTTGTGATTGAAATAAGTCGATTGCTTACATTAAAATTTGCTGAAAATTAGCATTGAGGTTTTGTAAGTTTCAATTCTCTGTATAAGCTATTAAATGTGAGATTTAAGCCTGAAACAAGAGGCCACATCATACTCTTTGCCTCTTTTCTTTGTTTGAGTGATATTTTTTCATGATTGTGCATTCTAGAACTTTTGCTAAGACCATTACAAAGCGAATAAAAGATTATTTTCATGTGAATTGGGAAAGGGAAATTCTTAGGAATTTTTTAGGCCACTTCAATTTTGAAATTATCTTACCACTAGTTGCCCACCTTTGTGTCTAAAATTATATTTCTTTGGTATCTCTTCTCGTTATCATTGATTATTATTTTGTGGTGGTAACCTTGGAAAATACTCTTTAAGAGCAACTAGTGGCAGAAATTAAAAGAATAATGCTATGAGCCTCATACATTTGTTTATAAAAACGAAGACTCAGTATCTATTTTCCCTCCTAGTTTATTAAAATTATTCTTTTTGGTAATATTATTAAAATTATTTTTTTGTTGCATAAATGCATAGAGGGAGGAAAGGAAAGAAAAAGAAAAGGAAAAGTATTGAAAAAGAAATATTTATTGTGATAGTGCCTTCAGAAAATGCAAAAAATATTTATTGATCAAAATTTGGGGACACTTTCCTCCTCTTTAAAAGTGAAAAAGAAAAATGTTACTTATTTTGGTTGATTTGTTTCTGACCCCTTTGCATGACCTTTTCTTTCTCTTATCCTACCTAGCATTATTACCTTGGCTGCATTATAACTAATGAAAGACCCCTATTCCTCCTTTGCATGATAAATAGACTCTAATAGTAGCGTTTTGGTCAATGTACAAGCCTATGGTAATGTTACTTCTTTGAAAAAATTTGAGCGTTAATGACTATACCTGTAAACACTTTGAGAATGGTGAGAGTGTGACTTGTGAATCAGAGATTGTTGACTTATGTGAACTTACACCTCTAATTGGGCATTCTAATTATTGGCATTTCTTATGATATCACTTTGTTGTCATAATTGTGCTTTTGCCCCTATTCAATGAAAGTAGTTTCTATTAAAATTATCCAATTAATTTGCTTGAGGGCAAGCAAAGCTCAAGTGTGGGGATGTGTTAATACACCAAATTGTCTACTTTTATGGGGCATTTTTAGTACTTAAACATGTTATTTTGTGCTATTTAAATTATAAAAGTGCTCACATAAGCCCCATTTTGCAGAAATATGATAAAGACATCACTCGGAGCAAAAAATGCGAGAACGGATAAAAAACTGGCAAGTTTTTGAGATTTTTGGCGTTTCTGGACAAGAGGTACGGCCTGACACCAAGTTAGTACGGCCGTACCTATGCAGGATCAGCAGTAGGGGCGTATCCCCTTGGTCAGTACAGCTTGGCGCCGAAGAAAAAGTTCAGTACGACCCTACCAAAGGCAGTACGGCCATACATAATTGCTGTCAAAGAGTGCAGAGTACACAAGTACGGGTCAGCGTTGCAAACAAGGTTCGGTACGGCCGTGTATAAATGTAGTACGGCTGTACCTAAGCCCATAATTCGCAAATTTGAAGCCAGATGACCTAATTCGCATCTTTGCCTATAAAAAGGCAATCTTAGCCTACTTTGAGAACCTTTTGACAGATTTTTGACTTCTTGCCCACTTTTTGATTGTCTTTCACAAACCCCTTACTACTTTATTGATTTTTGAATTCTTAGAGCCTCTTGCCAATCTTGTTTTGCTGCCGGAGCTTGTGAGGACGTAAAGAACGTGCTTAAGGACCGTCGTCATACCGAAAGGGTGTCCCGGTTTAGACTTATACTCTTTATTATGGATTTTTATGGCTTTATGTATGAATTTATGTTATTTTCATTTATCATGAGTAGCTAAATCCATCACTATAGGTGATGGGGTATCCTTTACTATGCTTTTGATATTCATCTAATTAGTTTTATGAGTTTTTATTATCCTGTTGATTGTTTTATCCCTAGCATGCTTAATTCAATAAGGTCTGATCAACCTTTAATTAGTTAACTTAATTGAAGGTAATCGTACCACAATTAGTTAACGGAACTCTAGGAATAAAAGAACTCGTGTTTTATGCCGGATCAAGGATAAGGGTTTATTTCTGATCAGTTATTAGATTAACAAACTCACTGTTGCTTAATGCTCTCTCCTTTAATTGCCTTGCATGATCAAACTGGGTAGTTCTTAGGAAGAAGACAATTAACATTGTATGATCATTGGGTGTTAGTAATTTTGGAGTGATTGATTAGTTTTCAACCAGGAAAGAGATCTCATAATAATTAATTAGTAAATTCAGGAACTAAGTATTAGTGAACCCGGTTCCCCTAGGCCTTCCATGATTATCTTAACTCGTTCTTGCGCATTGTTTGACTTATTATTTTATTCTAGTGTTAATCCGTGTAATTCTTTAATCTCAACCTTTGTTAGCCTAAATAACATATAATCTTTATTACATTGGTACTCGCGCATTTCCTGTAGGTTCAACATTATGAGGCTTAAATATACCCCACTATTATTACGAGTTATGATCAGGTGCATTTGCCTAAGCCACAACATAGTGATACCCAGACTTGACATTAGGAGACATCAAGATGACAAGGCTGGTAGGGTTCACATCGGTAGAGTTTGGGTAGAGTTAGGATGATTCTGCCATTTGAAGAGATGCGTAGAGATCGTCATGATCATGCGACAAGTAACATCTATACTAATAATGGTAAAAGTGTTACTAGTCGAATGGTAGTGATACCCAGACTTGACGTTAGGAGACGTCGAGATACTAAGGCTGGTTAGGTTCACATCGGTAAGGTAGAGTTAGGTTGCCTTTTGAAGAGACCTCATACAATCTCTTATGTACAATGAACTTCCATGTTGGGTCGTCTATGTATCTCATGTTTATCTTTTTTATGTATCTGGGTAGTCAAGGTGGTTAGATTTTCACATCACCTTTTTCATGTACATTTGAAACCCCCTTGTTCTCGGTATACGTATGTGTTTGAATGAATGTAATTAAGTTTCATGTTTGCATGTGTATGCATAGATATTTTGTTGACTGGAATATAACTTAGCCGATGATCGACTAACTCCACAACCGTGATTCCCTTTTCTTCAAGTGATTACGCTAAGGAAGCAACTCTGTTCCTCAGCTATGGGTCCCTTAACTCACTCCAGAAAGGGTTAAGTAAGTGAACAAGACTAAAAACTGGAATGTAAAGGAAAACATAAAGTGTACTTAAGTGAAAATAAGTTGTTTGTATTGATTGATGTGTCCCAAATTTATGTAAAAATTGGGTATTTGTAGTAACAACTAAGAACTACTCCTATTTGCCACGTTCAGCTGGCTAACAATGATAAACTCCTAGTTGACAGTTATTCGGCTGAGTAGTGTCATGTTCCACTAACCACGATCCTAAAATCTAGGCGCCACTTTGCATCATGGCCACGTCCTAGCCAAAATCTCTTTCATCCTGGATCATATCCTTCTGTTCCCTCGCTCATC
The DNA here is from genome assembly GCA_037113605.1 of Calophaca sinica. NCBI lineage: Eukaryota > Viridiplantae > Streptophyta > Magnoliopsida > Fabales > Fabaceae > Calophaca > Calophaca sinica. The sequence continues at coordinate 82,209,707 of CM073731.1, forward strand.
TCCTTAAAACTTGGAGATAATTCTGAGTTTAATTAATTTTGAATCCAAATTAATTCAAAATTTATCTCCATTACTTTCGGCTCATGGATCAATCTTTTAGAACTTAGCCCAGATAATGACTTCACGCTAGCCCAATAGACCCAATATCTTCATATTAATCCAATAAGCCCAAGGCCTTGCCCAGCTCTTGGTTTCCTGCTTTCGGCTTTGTTAGCTGCAAATCCGGCTGACCTGTGAATCGGCTAACCTTTATTCGACTAATTTCCTTCCATCGGCTGTTGTTGAATTTGATACTTAGGAATATTTTGGGTGTAAACAATTGCCCCCCACATTGCTTTAACTATAAAACTTTAAGTTTCAGCTAATGCAACATAATGATTACTGTCAATTCGCCGCCCTAATCATAAATGCCAAGTTATCCATTTGTAACAACCTTTTAAATGAGAAACGGCTAACTCTATCTCATCCGACTAACACTCAAGAAATCCTATCAATAGTTGTCAGCATCTCCTTTAAATATTCCTCAGCCAAATTACCCTAATTACTTTTCTACAAACACTATCACCCTGTAGCTTTACCCTCTTCGTTGCAATCTTTAACCTGCAATCACCATCACCATGTCTTCAGCCTCTAATTCTAAAAATCGTTCCTACGAGCATGATGATGAGCAATCGTCTGCCTCTATGAGCTTTGAGCGTTCTCCAAGTCCTCCACCAGCTCTCGACTCTACCTTTCAATCCCCTCTCTTCGAAATTCAGGATTTTTTATCTCTGAATCCCTCTACTTCAGAGTTACATGAGGGAGCCATTTTCTTGAAAGAATACATGTCTCCGTCCCCCTATGCTTTACCAATCTCTTGTGATTGGTTTACCACCAGGTCCAAGCCAACTGATCTCAGGTCCTAGCCTCGCGCGACTCAACCCTATGTTAGCTGGGTTAATCGACTAGAAAATGCCAAATCTGACAAGTGGAAGTAGTGGGGCCTTTATGACATGATCATGCTGTCTAGACATGACATTCCCCTCAACCTGAACCTTCTCTATGGCTTCTTCAGCTTTTGGTCCGTCCCTACCAACACTTTCACCTTTCCTTGGGGCATGATTAGGCCAACCTTGTTGGACGTGGCGGCCATAGTGGGGCTTCCTCTTACTGGAGATGAAGTTCCAGCTCTGTATTCCTTCCCTATTCCTGAGTTAGGGTTTAATTTCTCCAAGTGCACCTCTAGCTACTCAAATTTCCTTGCTCATAATGCCAAGACTAGAGGAACAGTCACTGATGCTGAGCATAATGCCTTTCTTCTGTATTGGTTCAGCAAGTACTTTCTCTGTTCTAGCTCCATCGCAGTGGTACAGGAGCTGCAATTGTATGTAGCTCTTTTCACTTCAGATAGGAAGCTATCCTGGGGATCTCTCTTCCTCTTTTATCTCTATCGCTGCCTCTTCACCATTCTGGTTCGGCTGCAGAAAGGAGAGAACATCAAGAATGTTCAAGGACCTCTTTGGTTCCTTCAACTCTGGATCATGCTATACTTCCCAGAGTTCATTGAAGCTCGCTTCAACTCCCGCTCTCTTCCCCAGAATGTGAGTATTTTGGGGACTCAACTTAGGCTCACTCCTTGTGTGTCTACTTATGCTTTCAATGTGGCTGAGAAACTTTTCAATCTCAGCCGCATATCGACTGATTGACGCCCTGTCTTGGAGAAGGGCATTAGGCCATTTTGGATCTCCTCAACAAATGAAGCCCTCCCAGTCGAACAACAAATGAGGTGGAGCTGAATTGGAGCATAGTCTTCACAACTTGTGACTTGCTCTGTGGCCTCAAGCTCACTTTCAGAAACAACAAGTCCTTTGCAGAGTTTTACTATCCCAACTGCGTGGCTAGGCAGTTTGGGCTTCTGCAGCATGTGCCTCTGCCGTATGACTCTAAGATTGGAAGTCTTGATCGGCTGAGCTTTTCAGCAAATGACGTTATAGAGGTGATCACAACCAACCTGACCAAAATCAAGACCTTCAAGTGGATCCTTTCACTTCTGCCTCTGGTGAAAACTTCCACTTTTGCAAATTGATGGTCATCAGTGACTACCGAATTATTCCCTGATCGACTAGAGAATTATGTCACCAAGTTGGTCATCATTGAGATTGATGAACCAGAAAAAGAAGAACCTAGGCCAGCTGTTCAGCCGAAGAGTACACCTGCTAAGGCTAGGCCTCAGGTTCAGAAGTGGACTTCTACCAGAATCAAGACTCTAGTGATTCCACCCAGTAAGTTTTTCTTGACCAGGACTTCCCTATTTCATCTTTCCTTTCCTCAATGTTATTTCTCATTTCCTATTGTCTTTTGGCAGCTAAAACCACTCCAAAAGTCATCTTAGTTGAGGATGACCCAGCTACTCCCCCTTCCAAAAAGAGGACAAGGGGTCCTGGCATTACTATAGAGGAACCAACCCAAGTTCCTCCCAGGCCCAAAGAGAAAGTTCAATCGACTGACAAAGGAAAACAACCAAAGGTAAATTCTTGTTTAGGTTTTACCAGAGCCATTTTTTTTCAAATCTCTTTTATCAGCCTGAATCTAACCACTTTTTATGTTTTCAGAAGCCACGTGTGGAGATTCTTTCTCCTTATGTTTCAGAGCCTTTTCAAGGCACAAGCTCACAAGCTCCCCCAATGGTACAATTGATTCTTATTTATTCTTATGTATCTTTGCTTATCTATTCATCGCCTAACCTATTGCTGAAATACTCAGGCACCCAAGACTTCTGATGTTCCACCTCAGGTTAAAGAACCTGTTTATGATGCTCCTCCTGTGCCCTCTCCTCCTAGAGCCCCATTGGTCAAGGTTTCTGAAGAGGAATTAGCAAAATACTTCACTTCGGCTGATCCTATTTCCAATAATTTGGAGAGGTGTTGTGGTTTTGGTAAGTGTACCGAATCGTACAAGTAATAAAATGATAAATAGAGTATCGTCTCCACGAGGATTGTGATTAATTATTTAACTTAACAAACTTGGTATCTATTTTGAACTAGAACAAATTCTGGGATTGAATATAGGAATATTGTAACGATAACAAAAAAAACAAATTATTTGAATTCGAATAATTAAAAGCGACTAGGGGTTGAATCCTTTTGTTTCCACCTTTATGCAATTGAATTCAAAACCAATGCAAGCGATACTCATGAACAATTGAAGTTTAAATCCTCTAACTTAGATTAACGAAAATTTATTTCCTCTTAATCCCTTTGATTCAACTAATAAGCCCTAATCCCTTAGGTTCAAATTAATTAAATCAAGCATAAAGAATAGGGATTCATGCAAACTCATACTAATAGAATTATATCCCTATAACCCTATAGATATGTCCAACAATCTCAATGCTAGTTAAAAACCACAATTTTCCAATCGTGAGCATAACCCGAATTCAGTTTAATAGTGATCAATTATCAAAAGACATTAAGAACAGAGGCGAAGGATCAATTAACATGAATAAACTTGCATTGAAATAATAGAATCCAACTACATAAAGGTTTCCATAAAATTCATCTAACCCTAGCCTGAAAGAGTTTAGCTACTCATAGAGAACGAGGAACCAAACCAGAAATTCATGAAGAGGAGATGAAGAGATTGAATCCTATCCTTCACCGTGCCTCCAAAATATCAAAGTTCGAACCCTAGGTAAGTGTTTAAACTGTCTATTTATAGTCTAGGGTGAAAAGGGTCAAAAACTAAGCTGAAACGAATAAAAACGCGCATTTGTGAATTGTGGCCGCCCGCAAAGACGGCCAAGCTTCCCGGCACGGCCGCAGCTTCTCTCTGCTCGCCTGCTCAAATGAAGTTTCGCAACACGGGCCATGCTTCATGCAGTTCTGCATTTTTCACCTCTATAAAGTCCGAATTAGCTCAAGGTGTCTTCATGAAAGTTGAATCTATGGATCTTAGCTTTCCAATGGCACTATTTTCATCTCATTTGGACACCTAAAACTACAGATATGATAAAAACATCGAACAGGTGTCAGGCTGGGGCAACATCACCTTATCAACTTATATTACAAATTATCCCGACTTAGAGATTGATTTAGGTCTCGGTTTCTTCATCAAAGTTGTAGATAATTCTTCTATCTTTCCAACAAGACCAAGATCATCTCATTCGTATTAGTGTGGCTCAAGATATAGCTTTTAAAATATTTCTTTATCAGGAAACAGCGCTTTCAGGCGCGCTTCCAAGTCAATCCTTTGGCTATGCTCCAATTCCTGTGCACTTAGAGATAAAAAATCATAGAAAACACTAATGCATAAACATTAGAATGAACCCAAGTGAATATACTAAATCACACAGTTAAAGCATAAAATCACTTTGAATTCTCTTCAATCACAAAACAAATATCCAATTAAGCACTATAAATCTACATGTGATGAAGATTTATCACAACCCCAAACTTAGCTCTTTGCTTGTCCTCAAGCAAACTCAATCAAAAACATGGGTTGGATTTCAAATAATTCCAACTCATCTGGTGAACTATTAAAATAATTTTCAATAATCCATGTTGGAACCTAAACGATTGAGAAGTTTAGACCCTCATTAATTTTGATGATAACAAAGTATTTCTCAAGAGAACAATTTATCTTCTAACATATCTTTGAGTGTACAGGTATCAAAGATTTATATATATGTACAAATCACTCAAGGAAGAAGAAAAAATTTACAAAAGAATTGAATACAATCCACTAGTGTCAACATCCGAACCCACTCCAGCGTCTTGCTAACAACAAGCGTCCAGCAGTGTTACATCTTGACACGTGGAACACTCAATTGCTGCGAGCGTCCGTCCTCTGTTCTGAGCGAGCGTCTGATCTCTTTAATGAAGCACGTGATGATCACGTTTTTGCTTTTAGCCTCAAACTGTTCTGGAACGAAATTCGAATTTGATTTTATGCGCTCATTTTGATGTACGAGGAAGCAAAGGTGAAACCTTTAGAACAAGACAAAAATCGTACAAGGCAATTGCAAATAGCAGATAGTACGAAAACGGTAATGTGTACTAGTCTGATATTCTCTGGAAAGGAAGATAAGGACTACATTTCAAATTACCTCACTCAATGGAAAGGAGACATTTTTACTGCAACGGTAATACCCATGAGGACTCCTATAAATACCCTAAGGTATTCATTGAAGAAATGTTGGAAAAACTGTGAAGAAACTTTATTCTGAAAGCAATATTACTCATGTGAGCAATCAAGCTTAGTGCCAAGTTTCTGGTCTACATAGAACTGAACTCAACGTCTTACACTTTTTTTTAGAAAGCTATTCTGTTTTGAGCTTAATCTTTTCATCCTCTCTGTGAGAGTTATTTTGATTGTAATCAAAAGCATAATCTCTTTTGTAAACTGGTTTTGCCCTTGTAAAGGCTCTGTTCCTCAAAAGCTCGACTGTACTGAGTCGTTTTGAGAAGTTGAGAGTATTGTCAAGTTAGTGACAGAAGAACACTCTTGAGGAAAATTGTAATCAGTTGATTATAGTGAAAAATCCTTCAGGAACGAAGGGACTAGACGTAGCTACCAGTTGGTGGTGAACTAGTATAAATCCCTGCGTCTCATCCTTTATTGCTTTACATTTATCTTTACCTTACTCAGTAAAACAAGTTTTTATAAACTGTTTAATTTCTCGTGATCCGCTTAACCAGATTCGATATACAAACAGCTTTGAAAAACCTGTGTTGAAGTTTTTACGTATAGTTTGCGAAAAGTTTTAACACAATTCAACCCCCTTCTTGTGTTCACGCTCAGTGGTACCGTAGCTCGGCCTCTTGGTTGAGTACTTAACAGTGTTAAGAGAAAAGATCATATACTGTGAACATGTCTACTGAAGGTGGTCATATGAACCGTCCTCCTCTATTCGATGGAGAAAATTTTGATTACTGGAAAGATAAGATAAAAGCTTTCTTTGAGACACAACAACTTGAGTCAGGATATAGTTCAAAGTGGTTACATTCCTCCCACTAATCCTCGTGGTGTTGCTATAGCCAGAGAAGATTGGAATGATGAGCAGAAAAAGAGATATCAAATCAATCAAAAGGCTAGATTCATTCTTATCTGTGCTATGACAAAAAGAATATGATAAATGTGGCAAATTTGATACTGCCAAAGAAATCTGGGACTCACTTATCTTATCTTACGAAGGCTCTGCCCAAGTAAGAGAAACCAAAGCTAGCATGTTGGTTCGCCAATACGAGTTGTTCAAAATGGAAGATGGTGAAAGCATTGAAACCATGTTTGGAAGATTTCAAACACTTGTTCATGGGTTACATGCCCATGGAAAAAGTTACACTACACCTGACCATGTTAGAAAGATCTTAAGAAGCTTGACTAAGCAGTGGAGACCCAAGGTCACTGCTATTCAAGAAGCAAAAGATCTAAATGTCCTACGACTTGAAGATCTTATGAGTTCGTTGAAAGCTCATGAACTTGAGCTAAATGAAGAAGAACCTGTCAAAAAGGGCAAGTCTATTGATTTGAAAGTCGCTCAACATAAAGTCAGTTCTTCCAAAGCCCTTCAGGCTGAAGAAGAAGAATCAGAAGATGAAGCTTTAGAAGGAGATGTTAACACATCAGAAGATGAGCTCGCGTTTATATCCAAGAAGATATAAAGAATGTGGAAGAAGAGAAACTTCAGGAGGAAGTTTCAAAAGAAAGATACCAAGGACAAGAAAGAAAGCAAGGACAAGGCTCAAGTCATTTGCTATGAATGTAAAAAGCCTGGACATTTCAAGTCCGAATGTCTTAATCTTAAGGAGAAGTCCACAAGAAGCTCTTTCAAGAAAAAGAAGAAGAGCCTCATGGCTACATGGGAAGATCTAGATTCATCCTCATCTGAGGAAGATAATGAAGTAGAAGCAAATCTCGCTCTTACGGCAGACACTGACCTTGATTCAGAAGAAGAAGTTGAAGAGGTAATAGTATATGATTCCTACTCTGAACTTCAACTTGCATTTGATGATCTTCTTAAGGACTCTGCCACTTTCTCTGTTGAGTATAAGAATTTGAAAAAGAAATTTTCAAAATTATCACAAGACTTTCAATCTTTAAACAAAGAAAAATCAGACTAATAAAGAAAATCGTGGAAAACCTAAAATCAGCATTCGATGGATAACCAAATATTCGACCGCTAACAAGCAACCAAAAGCTGAGAGCTCTCAAGCTGAAAGCTCTAAAGTTACAGGCAATCCTAAATGCAAATCAAATGATTATGAATATGCTTTTCAAAAGTTTCTTGCAGAGAGTGTAACTCGTAGCAAGCAAGCTTCAATGATTTGGGGTGTCAGTAAAACGACAACTCATGGTCTTGGTTATATATCAGATGAACCTCTTTTAGAAAACGATTCAGCATCTGATAAATCCAATAATCATAGTAAATGCTTGCATTGTACTTACTGCAATAAACCTGGTCATTTAAAAAGTGCATGTACTGTGTTTAAAACTGTGAAGGATAAGCCTCCTTCAAGAACTAACAAGAAAGGACCCAAAAAGATATGGGTACCTAAAGATAAAATAGTCTATGTTGCAGACATGCTTAGCAACAAAGTCAACACACCTATCTTGGTACTTATACAGTGGATGCTCGCGTCACATGACGGGAGAAAAGCATATGTTCCAAGAACTAAGGCCTAAAGAAGCTGGATTCGTTGGCTTCGGAGGAAACCAGAAAGGTAAAATAGTTGGAATTGGTCGCCTTGGTAAATGCTCTCTTCCCTCTAATGATAATGTACTATATGCTGAAGGACTTAAACATAACTTATTGAGCATAAGTCAATTATGTGACAATGGTTATGAAGTCATCTTTACAGAAACTAGATGTCTAGTAAACATTAAGAAAGACGGCTCGACTTTCTTTACTGCTAAGAGGAAACAAAATATTTACAAAATTTATCTCTCTGAGCTTGTGAAACAAGATGTCAAGTGTCTCGTGTCTGTTGACGAAGAACAATGGATTTGGCACAAGAGATTGGGTCATGCCAATTTGAGATTAATCTCAAAATTAAACATTCACAGTCTTGTCAGAGGCTTACCAAATCTTAAGTATCAATCCGATGCTCTCTGTGAGGCATGTCAAAGAGGAAAACAAGTTAAAACTTCTTTTCATTCAAAAAATGTTGTTTCAACATCTAGACCACTTGAGCTTTTGCATCTTGATCTTTTTGGTCCAACAAGGACAGCCTCTTTAACTGGAAAGAAATATGGGTTAGTCATTGTTGATGATTTTACTCGATGGACATGGGTTAGATTCCTTGCTCACAAAGATGAGTCATACAAGGTATTTACTGTATTCTGCAAAACAGTTCAAAATGAAAAAGGAATTTGCATTTCCTCTATTAGAAGTGATCATGGGGGAGAATTTGAAAATGAAAGCTTTCAAAAATTTTGCGATGATAACGGCATCTCCCACAATTTCTCCTCTCCTAGAACACCTCAACAAAATGGTGTTGTAGAAAGGAAAAATAGGTCCCTCCAAGAAATGGCCAGGACCATGATCAATGAGGCTAATATTGCAAAACTTTTTTGGGCAGAAGCAGTAAACACAGCTTGTTACATTCAAAATAGAATTTCTATTAGACCTATTTTAAAGAAGGCTCCATATGAACTGTGGAAAGGAAGGAAACCAAACATATCATATTTTCATTCATTTGGTTGCACGTGTTACATTTTAAATACTAAGGATCAGCTTGGTAAGTTTGATTCAAAAGCTAACAAAAGAATCTTTTTGGGATATTCTGAAAGATCTAAAGCTTTTAGAATATACAATAAAGAAACTATGACAGTGGAAGAATCCATTCATGTCAAATTTGATGACAAGAAGCCTGACACAGCCATGTCAAAGCTAGATGAATTATTTTCAGAATTAAATATAGGTAATACTACAAATAGTGAACCTACATCTTCATCGTCCGGTGGTGACCAGACACAAGAATCTTCGTGTGAATTCAGAAAGAGCTGGAAGTACAAAGCCAATCATCCTAAAGATCAAATCATAGGAAAACCTGGAGATAGATTAAGAACCAGATCCTCTTTAAAAGAGCATGCAGATATGGCACTACTCTCAGAAATGGAACCTAAAATAATTGATCAAGCATTGAAAGATGAAGGCTGGATTCTGGCCATGCAAGAAGAGTTGAATCAGTTCCAAAGAAACGATGTATGGAAGCTGGTTACTTTACCAGAAGATAAGTAAGCTATTGGTACTAAATGGGTAATTAGAAACAAGCTTGATGAAGATGGAAAGGTTGTGAGAAACAAGGCAAGATTGGTTGCTCAAGGTTACTCACAGGAAGAAGGTATTGATTTTACTGAAACATTTGCACCTGTTGCAAGGTTAGAAGCTATACGCATTTTGCTTTCCTTTGCTGCACATCATGATATAATTCTTTATCAAATGGATGTGAAAAGTGCTTTCTTGAATGATTTTATAACTGAGGAAGTCTTTGTAAAACAACCTCCTGGATTCGAAGACATTGAATTTCCAGAACATGTCTTCAAACTCAAAAAGGCCCTGTATGGTCTTAAGCAAGCTCCCAGAGCTTGGTATGAAAGACTGAGTACATTTTTGATGAAAAATGGCTTTACCAGAGGTCTAGTAGACACTACTCTTTTTAGAAAAACATCAAACAAGCACTTTATAATTGTTCAAATATATGTTGATGACATTATTTTTGGAGCTACTAATGAAAGCCTTTGCAAAGAATTTTCTAAGCTAATGCAGGCTGAATTCGAGATGAGCATGATGGGTGAACTGAAGTTTTTCCTTGGAATTCAAATCAAACAATGCAATGATGGTATATATATACATCAAAGCAAATATATCAAGGAATTGCTAAAGAAATTCAAAATGGTGGATTGCAAACCTATGTGTACTCCTATGCATCCCACATGCATTCTTAGTAAAGATGAAACTGGTAAAAAGGTAGATCAGAAGATGTACAGAGGTATGAAAGAAAAAACACAAGTGGAAGCTGCCAATTTCTTGGAGCAACTCTTGTATCTTGGTCAAGCAAAAGGCAAAGCACGATTGCACTCTCAACAACAGAAGCTGAGTATATTTCAGCAGCAAGTTGCAGCTCTCAACTTCTATGGATGAAATATCAACTTGAAGACTATCTGATAAAAGAGAGTAACATTCCTATCTTTTGTGATAATACTTCTGCAATCTGTCTTACTAAAAATCCCATATTGCATTCACGAGCCAAGCACATTGAGACTAAGCATCATTTTATAAGAGACTATGTTCAGAAGGGTATTCTCGAAATAAAATTTGTAGACACTGATCATCAGTGGGCTGACATATTTACAAAACCCCTTGCTGAAGATAGATTCAATTTTATAAGAAGAAATTTAAATTTTCATCTTATAGAAGAATGATTAATCGCATTGTCAGATAATATGCACAATCACAGCATCTGGTATAACATAAGCATGTATATGAATAAGCATCTTATTTGTCATGTGCATCATAACTCATCGTCTGGTGAATCGGTTGCGTGCGTCCGAGCACACCCACACGTGTCACACGTGTTAAGGACTTAAGCGTCTCATCACATCTACTGAGTCATAATTATTTATGTCTTTCGATAAAATCTTTTTCTTGATCTTACTTTTCTTTTGGCGTCTGCATTTAATGAAAAGGCGAATCTTTATTTTCTTTTCTTTTTGATTTAATTTTTGTGTGGAAATACGAAGCGATTTTTTGAAAAAGGACTGTACCATTTTCTATCAACTTTCCCACTACTCCACATTTTTCGCTCCATCACTTCACTCTACGTTTTCTTGCAAAACTGTTCTCTTTCTCTCTCTCTCTGTGTTTTCGAACCCTAAAACCTCCATCACCCTCTCTGCAACTGCTACCATGGCCGACATAAAGGTTGGACAATACACTGCTGCCTTCGATTCTTCTCTGAGGCAAAACTCATGAATGAGAACCAGATCGATTTTGAGAACTTCAAGCTATACGGTTTTGATTTTGAAAAAGGTCTGGAGAAACTAGGATGGAAAAATTACTTCATCTGGGAACCAGTCGACGTACTGAGCTATGCTATTAAGGAGTTCTGGGGGGATGCTTACTTACTTCCGGGAGAAATCATAGAAGGACACATCATAGGCTTCAAGCTATGCTTCACCATCAACTCTATTGCTCAGACGATCAAGTGCCCTTGTGAAGGAATCAGTTACCATGCAAACTGGGCTGATGCATACAGAGGACTTGAAAACGTCAACGAAGCCCTATTTGAAAACTACCGTGAACTGAAGAAGAAGAACATTACTCCCACGGCCAAAGACTTGAAAAGCCATTACAGAGTACTGCACAAAATCATCGCTAAGAGCGTGATTCTGAAGGCTGGCTCAAGCGACATGTGAACTACGAGCAAAAATTCATTATGAGAAACTACATGGATGGGAAGAAAATCAATCTGCCAAGGTTGATTATCAACAATATGATAAATGCTCTTGTCTTCTCAAGGAAGAGTGTCGATAAGAAGAATATCGTCAAGGTTATCCCTTATGGAGTTCTTCTCTCATAATGATGATTAAAGACGGTGTTGTGAGGAATCTGACTGACTCTATCAACATAAAAGAAAAAGAAAAATACTTTGGTGTTGGCGCTGTTGTTCGTCCAGAAGTTTTTGGAGTCAACAGTTTAGTCAGAATGCAGCTAATAACTGGCTCTATGATCAAGAAAGTGAAAATAGAGCAACAGGAAGGAGAAGCTGAAAAGAAAACCACCAGAAGCTCAATGGCTGGTGTGAAGAGACCTGCTGAGTCTCCTTCAAGGGAGACAAGAAGAACAAAACAGAAGGTGGCTCCTGCACCTACTGTTGAGGAACCAGAAGATGAGGATAGAATTCCCATCAGAAAGGTCTTAGAGAAAAAGTATAGGCCAGCAGCTGAAAAAGATGCTTCAGCGTCCGGTCAAGGGAAGCAAGTCCCTCCTCCTCCTCCTCCTGCTGTTATTGTCACAAGAGGATCAAAAAGAAGGTTGGTTAAGTCTTCAGAGGTTAACCCAAAGGTACTCGACTTTACTGCTGATGAATCAGTATTTGTCTTTGATGCTCATGATATTATTCCTGCACCCCCATTGTCTGTTTCACAACCACAAACACAACCACAAACCAAGAAAACCAGAATGAGCCTCCGAAAAACCTCTACCCTCTCTAAACCTACCCAACCTTCATCCTATACACTCAACTTTGACCTACCACAAAATTCTTCAAATACTTCACTTACCACATACATTTCCAAACTTCACTCTCATTCCTTTAACCTATTATTCAAAGTACCTCCCATTAATCCCTTCAAACCCTACACACCTAAAACCTATTCAATCACCAAAACCACTCCCACTTTCCCCACTATTACCCTTAAACCTACAGACTTTGGTGGAAGGAAGAATGTCTCATGTATTAACAAACCACAGTTTGTTAAGTATGAGTCATATCACAGCATCTACAATCGTCCCTCTATATGGCATTTGAAAACCTTCACCTCTGGAGCTGCCAGACTGGAGATTGCCTCTCCGATGAATGCTACCTTCAAAGATGGAGAAGACCACTTTCAGATGTCATTCAAAGGAAGATTGAGACCAGCACCTGGTAGCAGAGCAATTCCCTTCTCTGTTGACCTTCCTAAATCCCTACCTCAAACTGAACCTCTCACACTGGAGGAGTGCGGAAGGTGGATCACAGATGAAGAAGCTGCCTTCATGGCACACTGTCTTGAGATGAAGAAGATTGAAGTAATCAGACAGTTCAGGGATCCTTCGTCTGTATCAGTGAAGATTGTACCAGACAGACAAAGGTGGCTACCTTGGTCTATCCCTGGGAAAAGGAAAGAACCTGCTCCTGGCAAGCAGCCATTCAGCAAGATCGGGCTCACAGAGTATGAGAAGGCTCCCAAGAAGTATAATCTTAAGGAATTCTCTAAGCTTCTGATTGCCAAGATCACTGAGGATCAAGCCAGAAGGTTCTACCTGAGTTCTCTAAAGGAAGATGAATGGAGAACTGGCTCCTCAAACTGCTGCAATGCCGAGAAGGCCACAATTCCAACAGTTGGCACTATCAGCAGAATTACTGACATCAATCTGGGAACAGTCTACTTTGATGATATGTTCAGATGCTCAGTAATCAGATCACTTGACTGCATGAAGACATATGTCCAATGGGCTGCTGTGACCAAGCACTTTGACATTGGATTTACTTGGAGTCAATGGTCGAAGTCGTGGAAAGACAAAGCTTTGTTACCATGCCTCGTCCCCCTAGCGCTTATAGAAGATGATAGGGAAAATCTGAGAAGATTATACCTGGCTGAAAATGAAGGACTCTCTTTTGCTTCTGAAGCATTGAGTGACTTCATCAGAAGAATATAGGGAGAAGAAGCTGGGAATAAGTTTGATGCTTTCACTGCTGACGTGCTTCTGCATAGGGAAACTATCTTCATGGATTTGTTGTATCCAGAAGAGGTGGAGAAAAGGAGAAGAATTCAGTCAGAATCTGAGCAGAGGAAACTTGGAAGTCTCATCAAATGGTTTATACCAAATGATGCGTTCTTTCAAAAGGCTCAACAGAAGAAGGACTTGAGACTGAAGCTTTCCAACTGGGTGCTAGCAGAGCATCAGAAGATGAAACTCGCACTAAGTCGGACCTTCTCCTTCTACTCCTGCAGTTGAAATGGTCACCATTCCTAAAGCAGAGTTTGAAGAAATGAAGGCCACTAATCTGAAAGTCACTCAACTGGAGAATGCACTAAAGCTGTTATATGAACGCCTCAACATCCCTCCACCACCACCAAACCCTTAAATTATTATTATTTTTGTGTGATATATAAATTTTGTTTTTTGGTACTCTCATATTTATATATATATATATATATTCAGTGTTTTTCTGATTATTTGACTATACATATCTATATCTGATTATCTGTTTATATATATTCAAATTTTTCTAAGCCATTCTTTGACTATGACGTGCTTTACACTCTTTTTGTCTGATGACAAAAGGGGGAGTAAAAGAAAGGTCTGATGAACACGTGAAAATCTGATTAACAAATTCACTGTCCGATGAATACACTAATAAAACTGAAAGTATCATGCATATCATTTCATACATAGCATTTGTATGATTATTCATTGATCTAATATCTATTAATGCATTGATATTCATTGACCCAATAATCTAACAATGATCAATAAAATTGGTACAATGAAAATCTTTTTGATTAAATGAAAATCAGCATCCGATCTCACTTTGTTAAAAATATGCTCTGATACATCTACGTATTTTTGCGATCACTTAAATGAATTTGTTTATCAACAATCGCCTTAATACCAGAATTGTCTTATATATCTTAATTGTTAAATTCAGGGGGAGACCCTTGATGTTATTTTGAAATTAAATTGTTCATCAACCTTGGATATTTGTCATCATCAAAAAGGGGGAGATTGTTGGAACCTAAACGATTGAGAAGTTTAGACTCTCATTAATTTTGATGATAACAAAGTATTTCTCAAGAGAACAATTTATCTTCTAACATATCTTTGAGTGTACAGGCATCAAAGATTCATATATATGTACAAATCACTCAAGGAAGAAGAAGAAATTTACAAAAGAATTGAATACAATCCACTAGTGTCAACATCCGAACCCACTCCAGCGTCTTGCTAACAGCAAGCATCCAGCAGTGTTACTTCTTGACACGTGGAACACTCAATTGATGTGAGCGTCCGTCCTCTGTTCTGAGCGAGTGTCTGATCTCTTTAATGAAGCACGTGATGATCACGTTTTTGCTTTTAGCCTCAGACTGTTCTGGAACGGAATTTGAAATTTATTTTTTGCGCTCATTTTGATGTACGAGGAAGCAAAGGTGAAACCTTTAGCATAAGACAAAAATTGTACAAGGCAATTGCAAATAGCAGATAGTACGAAAATGGTAATGTGTACTATTCTGATATTCTCTGGAAAGGAAGAAAAGGACTACATTTCAAATTACCTCACTCAATGGAAAGGAGACATTTTTACTGCAACGGTAATACCCTTGAGGACACCTATAAATACCCCAAGGTATTCATTGAAGAAATGTTGGAAAAACTGTGAAGAAACTTCATTCTGAAAGCAATATTACTCAAGTGAGCAATTAAGCTTAGTGCCAAGTTTCTGGTCTACATAGAACTGAACTCAGCGTCTTATACTTTCTTTTAGAAAGCTATTCTGTTTTGAGCTTAATCTTTTCATCCTCTCTGTGAGAGTTATTTTGATTGTAATCAAAAGCATAATCTCTTTTGTAAACTGGTTTTGGCCTTGTAAAGACTCTGTTCCTCAATGGCTCGACTGTACTGAGTCGTTTTGAGAAGTTGAGAGTATTGTCAAGTTAGTGACAGAAGAATACTCTTGAGGAAAATTGTAATCAGTTGATTATAGTGAAAAATCCTTCAAGAACGAAGGGACTAGACGTAGCTACCAGTTGGTGGTGAACTAGTATAAATCTCTACGTCTCATCCTTTACTGCTTTACATTTATCTTTACCTTGCTCAGTAAAACAAGTTTTTATAAACTGTTTAATTTCTGCATCCGGTTTAATCTGCATCTGATATACAAACAGTTTTGAAAAACCTGTGTTGAAGTTTTTACGTATAGTTTGCGAAAAGTTTTTAACACAATTGAACCCCCTTCTTGTGTTCACGTTCAATCCATGCACAATCAATTCACATATTCTTTTGAATTCATGCTTTCCCATTATCACAAGTCAAGTAACCAAATTTAATAGATCTACTTAGAGCAACGAATCAATTCCCATTACACCTTTCCTGATAATGTGTTTCACTCCACTCAAGTGTCTAAGGGTACTGTTTACACTCAATTCACACTAAATGCAATCATCTACCGTAGGCTTGATAAAATTCTAGGAAATCAAATACACACAAATGCCACACACATATGAGATCTTTTCAAAAGGTGAAATGGGGCTTAGGTAAGGGAGGATATTATTTTGGATCTAGGCTAACTTAATTGGTGTTAAGAGATGCCTTTATTAGTACTTATCCATACCTTGTATCCATTCACAAATTTCCCCCATTACCACGATTAATAAACCAACAAGCCAAATGAGAACTTTTTCTTTGTTTTTCTCATTGATTTCTCTCTTCTTTCTTTTTTTATCCATAACAATTTGGATATTTTTATTGTTGTTCTCCTCTGGCTTGTTCATTCATTTTTTTTTCCGAAATGAACTACATACATTGTGTAGCCACCCCAAACTTAAGATTGTTGCTTGCCCTCAAGCAACCCCAAACTTAATTTACAACCAAATAACCAATTTTATAGAAAACAATCTCTCAACTCCAATTTAAAGGGACAATTGGTTTTTCTGGTTATTGGCTTGTATTATGCTTAATAATCAACAAAAGGGTTTAAGGCTCAAAAGGGCTAGCAAAGGATAATATCACAAGGGTAGGCAATCAAAGGCTCTAGTTGTTCAAACAAAAATAAAGATATCAATCATCTGTGTGTGTGTTCACATGCATTACAAAAACTATCAAGAACTGAGTCATGTTCTGAAGAATTCATACAAATGGTAGAGCACTCAAGAATAAATAAAATTCTGTTTAGGCTCAAACACTCACAGATTTTTGCTTTTCTAATGAGAAAAGATTCATGACCACTGAAGTACTCAAGAGTTATGGTTACAAGGAGCTACTTAAAAAGGTTCATGTCAACAAAAGTTTCAGCTCCTTGATCACACACATCATGCACACAATAAGAGTAACAGTTCACACAAGATGACATGGAACGCCATAGAGTAACAAAGAGCTCAGTCAGCCATAGGGTGCATGGAATCAACGTCACACACAAAAGAAAATAAATTCAACATAAAATAAACAGCAGAAGAAAAGAAAGAAAGATAAAACCTGTACGGTGAGCCACCTGACTCAACCGCTAACTTGAAACGTGAAAGGTGGGCCGCCAGACGCCACCGCCAATGGGTTGCCTCCCATGAAGCGCTTCTTTAACGTCAGTAGCTTGACGCTTCAACACCCTAGTTAGGGTGGATAATATGACAAGAAGAAGATTTCATCCTTCCGCTTCCTTCTTTTGGGGAGAATTCCCATGTCCTTGGCATAGGGAAGTAAGTGTTCCCATGCCCTAATAATTAGACATTTGGGATAATGTTCCCCCCACTCTTTATCTTGAAGCGCATCAAATTCATCTTGCGGAGGACTATTCTCTTCAATGACCAAGGGTTGAGCTGTCACATGAATCTCTCTATGACTCACCCTTGGGTCCTCTTTCATGTCACTATTTTTGTTTTTCAATTCTTCTTCCAATGCCACAATGAAGTTATGTTCACTCTCTATCTCCACTTTCTTCTGCTTAAATTGGGATAATTTCTCTGATAGCCTCTCACATTGAACCTCAAATATATCAAATGAAGCTTGGTTGGCTCTCATGAATTCAACCAGAACATTTTTTAGGTAAGTGTCTCTGTCATGTGATTCTTCAAATTGAGTTTGAGGATGTGACTCTTCTTCTCCCATGATACTTTCTATGTAATAATCCTCTTCTTCTTCCACCATGACTAAGAGATCCTCATCTTCTAGTGATATGACTAAGAAATCCTCACATGTGCCATTTCTATGTTTTCCTCCATAAAAATCACATCTAAGAGGCTGCATGCTACAGAAGCTAAGAGAATTGTGAGCAACACAACAACTTTATAAGAAGAGAAAAGAAATTTTAAATTTTTTGTTTTTTTTATAAGCAGAAAATAAAATTGGTCAAAATAATACTCCTTTGCCTTGTTAAAAAATCAATTAAACAATCCGCGGCAACGGCGCCAAAAACTTGTTGAGGTTTCGGCAAGTGTATCGAATCGTACAAGTAATATAGTGATAAATAGAGTATCGTCTCCACGAGGATTGTGATTAATTATTTAACTTAACAAACTTGGTATCTATTTTGAACTAGAACAAATTCTGGGTATTGAATTTAGGAATATTGTAACGATAACAAAAAAAAATATTTGAATTCAAATAATTAAAAGCGACTAGGGGTTGAATCTTTTTGTTTCCACCTTTATGCAATTCAATTCAAAACCAATGCAAATGATACTCATGAACAATTGAAGTTTAAATACTCTAACTTAGATTAACGAAAATTCCTTTCCTCTTAATCCCTTTGATTTAACTAATAAGCCTTAATCCCTTAGGTTCAAATTAATTAAATCAAGCATAAAGAATAGGGATTTATGCAAACTCATACCAATAGAATTATACTCCTATAACCCTATAGATATGCCCAACAATCTCAATGCTAGTTAAAAACCACAATTTTCAAATTGTGAGCATAACCCGAATTCAGTTTAATAGTGATCAATTATTAAAAGGCATTAAGAACAGGGACAAAGAATCAATTAACATGAATAAACTTGCATTGAAATAATAGAATCCAAGTACATAAAGGTTTCCACAAAATTCATCTAACCCTAGCCTAAAAGAGTTTAGCTACTCATAGAGAACGAGGAACCAAACCAGAAATTTATGAAGAGGAGAGGAAGAGATTGAATCCTATCCTTCACCGTGCCTCCAAAATATCAAAGTGTGAACCCTAGGTAAGTGTTTAAACTGTCTATTTATAGTCTAGGGTGAAAAGGGTCAAAAACTAAGCTGAAACGAATAAAAACGCGCAACTATAAATTCGGGCCGCTCCCGCAGCACGGCCGTGCTTCCTGGCACAGGCCGGCCGTGCTTCTCTCTGTTCCTCGTGCTGTTCAGCGAATTTCGCAACACTGGTCGTGCTTCCTAGCACGGCTAGGCTGTGCTTCACGCAGTTTTGCATTTTTTACCTCTGTAAAGTCCGAATTAGCTCAAGATGTCTTCACTAAAGTTAAAACTATGGATCTTAGCTTTCCAATGGCACTAGTTTCATCTCATTTGGACACCTAAAACTCCAGATATGATTAAAACATCGAACAGGTGTCAGGCTGAGACAACATCACCTTATCAACTTGTAGTACAAATTACCCTAACTTAGAGATTGATTTAGGTCTCGATTTCTTCATCAAAGTTGTAGATAATTCTTCTATATTTCCAACAAGACCAAGATCATCTTATTCGGATTTGTGTGGCTCCAGATATAGCTTTTGGAATATTTCTTTGTCAGGAAACAATGCTTCCAAGTGCGCTTCCAAGTCAATCCTTTGGCTATGCTCCCATTCATGTGCACTTAGAGATAAAAAATCATAGAAAACACTAATGCACAAACGTTAGAATGAATCCAAGTGAATACACTAAATCACACAATTAAAGCATAAAATCACTTTGAATTCTCTTCAATCACAAAACAAATATCCAATTAAGCACTATAAATCTACATGTGATGAAGATTTATCAAGAGGGTGAATTCAGCATTGATGGGAGACATACCCACCAGTAGGGAGCAGGTTGCAGCCCTCTGAACTTTATTGTTCAAATTGGCCAATTCGACTGACATTCCTGCTGCTAGCCAAGAAGTGTATAATGCCATTGCCATTTAACTCAATGATCTAGCCCACCTACATGGTCGCTCCAGGGAGATTCATGATATTGCCTCTCATGATCTCAAAAGGATAAGGGAGCTTCAGGAGAAGTAGTCCCAGTTCCAAACCTCATATCAAACCCTTGAGGCGGAACGGCAAGAAGCCATGGTTCTGCATAAAGCCATTGACGATCGGCTAGCCGTTTTGACAGTTGTGCTAGACCGAATAAAGAATGAAATCGAAAAGTTGGCTCCCCAATCGACCGCCCTAACAAAGAAGCTGGATTCCTTTTCTAACCAGCACCCTGCCTTGTACACTCAATCTTCTTCTCTGGATAGTGAGATTGTAGTGTTGTTTGCTCATAAGGCTGGGTTGGAAAAGGACTTGAGGACTGGAGGTGATGGCTTGGCTAAAGCCAACAGGGCATGGGACTCCATCAAGCAACAGCTAGAGGAAGCAAAGAGAAAAGAAGTCCTTGCTGCAGCTGACACTTCAACCACTTAGCAAGGTGAATCCATTGATCTAATGGTCCCTGCGGTGGTGGTCTCAGCTGACCCTACCCCTCAGGTGGCTACCCCTTCGGCTACAGGAGACCCTTCTGCAACTCCTGGCCTTTCAACAGCCGAACAAGGCTCAGAGCATATCGAAGAAACTATAGGTGGTTCACCTGGTGCAGCAGCTGCCTAGCCTTTTTTTAAAGCTTTCTTTTATTTTTCTGTCTGAGTATTTTGGGCTAGGTGGCCGGCCTGTGGTCACCAATGACATTACCTTTTCTTTTCAAATCAATCTTCTTTATTCCTCCAATATGCTTTGCCATAGTAGGGTAGTATTTCTTAAGGTATTTCCTATTGATACTTCTATTTAATTCTTCGCCTTGCATGTCAACTAGCCGATAAGCACCACCATTATAAGCCTTACTAACAATAAATGGCCCTTCCCAGTTTGGTGACCATTTCTCAAACTTAGGATCTTTAATCCCAATAGCTAAAATTGTTTTCCAAACAAGGTCCCCTTCAACAAACCTCTTAGGTTTTACATGCTTGTTGTAGGCTCTCGCCATTTTCTGCTTGCTGTGTTCAATTTTATTCAAAGCAGATAACTCTTAGAAATAAGAGTTATTTGTGCTTTTATGACTTTAAATCATGTGAGTTCAAGGGAAATTTAGAGCCTTTAATTTTTAGAATTATGTAAATAATGTGATTTCTCTTGCTTGGAGCTGTTTAAGGCACTTTGGTGCCTTTGTGAGCATTTTGATGTGTTTTGATAGTGTGCAGGATTTTATTGAGAAATGTTTAGTGCCAAGTCTGGTGCCATGGTACCACACTATGATGTTAGTAGCCCCTGGCCTTAGTGCAGTAGCGTGTCCAAGTAATTTGAGCTGAAGGAAAGGACTCTGTCCTTTAATGCAAAGGATACAAAGTGCGTTTTAAGCGGTCCTCTCTGCAAAAGCAGTGTTTCTTTCAGCTAGCTAAAGGACAAAAGCCTTTGTTTTTCGGCCAAAAGACAACATCTTTCTAGGGATCAGCATTGGCCAGCCCATTTAAGGAGAGGTTATTTAAGGATAATGACCTAATGAAGGCAACAAGGCTGGTACTGAGATATTCTTTAGGGCAGCAATTGTCCCTTCCTATGAAGCAGCCGCATTCTGTCTCCTTTCTTCCAAACCACCATTAACACAAGCTT
Organism: Calophaca sinica; assembly: GCA_037113605.1. Lineage (NCBI taxonomy): Eukaryota > Viridiplantae > Streptophyta > Magnoliopsida > Fabales > Fabaceae > Calophaca > Calophaca sinica. The sequence continues at coordinate 82,230,929 of CM073731.1, forward strand.
TAAGCCATTTTCATGGAGAGAAGGGCCTTGCTCAGTTACTGATTGAAGCAGATTCAACAAGACATTACTGAAGTAGGAGCATCTCTCAATTTCACAAGGCTGGGAGTTACTTTTGTTACTATTTTATTCAAATTCTGTAATAGTTCCTAACTCTTACTCTAGTGCCATGGATTCGGTTTCTGGCACTAGTTTCTATTGCTTTGTTTTTAAGCTCATTGTGAGCTAATTTTCTTAAGCTAGGATGATGTGATTTTGTATTGAAACCTTGTTGGTTAATGTCTATCAGTCCTTACCTTGGTACTTTTGACTCTTGCGCATTTATTTCTTATATGCTTGACTTGAGCCTGATCAACTTTAGTTGGGTATTTGTATGTTAGGTTCTGAAAGGTGGTAACATGCTGAATTCATGAGTCAATATAAGGGGTATTAATTAAAGGAAACTTTAATTGATTTTGATTAAACTAGACATGGGAAATCTGTCTTATAGGGTGTTCTTGGCCACACTAATTAGACAAGGGGGAACATAATGGGGGCTTAGACATAAGTTACACTTTACTTACCCCTGGTGAAATACTGAAAGGTACACACATTAGTGCCCTGCGCCCAGGTGCCAAATGGCACTGACTGATGGCATTGAAACCAACTTGGTGAAAATATGAATGAACTGATTCCTAGCTGCTTTTATCCAAATTTTACTTAATCACTTGCTTAATACTGCTCTGTTTAAACATTAAAATCACAAAAACTTGATGTTTATTTTCTGTTTTTATTATTTACTCACTAACTTACTTGCTATTGGAAAAACTTGTGAAAGAACTTAATCAATCCTCGTGGGAACGATCTCTCTTACTCTTTATTACTTGTTTACGATTGTGTATACTTGCACAACCTATTATTTTCCACAACAAAAGCCATGAGCCGATCCTCATCAACTGAATCTCGTTTACTAGCTCTTTTCCTGGGAAACGCTGTCTATTTTCATTAGGAATATGGCCTTTACCAACGCTTCCTTGGGGAAGCGCTGTCTAATCTCGTTATCAAATTATAACTCAGCATCCCTAACGCACAAACTCTTCTCTCTTTTGCTCCCACTTTCCTTTTCTTTCCCTAATTTCCCTGATGAAGCGGATCGAGAGAGGGAAAAGAAAGGTTACAGTTCGATCACCGCCTCGCCGCCGCCATTGCTGCCTCCATTGCCGTCGCATTTGCAACCGCCGCATCTGCTTCTTCCTCCACCCACAGTTCCCATCAGGTACCTGCTTCGCAACTTTCCCTTACCTCCGAACCCTGGATCTGAGATTTTTCCTGAATGTTATTTGATATTGGTGTGACAAATTTGGGTTTTGCAAGACGGCATGGCTGAGAGGAGAAACCGTGGTGAGAGTTCTTCGTCGGCGACGCCATGCTTCTCCTTCCAAAACCCTAGCTAGCCCAACCTCTCCTCTCCTTTTACGATTCTCCTCTCCTCTGTGCGACGATGGCTTCGTGCTCAACAGCAACTGTGGTGCTCCCTTTCTTTCCTCTGTGCGATGATGCTTCCAGATCTGAAAACTCTTATGTCTTATCGTTCTTCCTCTTTCTTTTTTGACTGAAAAATAACATAAATTTTATTTCAACAGTGAGAAAGATGCTCAAGTGTGTTTGTATGATGCTTCCTGGGATGCACACTTTTGTTTTTGTTGTGACATTAATGAAGAAATATCCTCCCAGCTGGCCAGTAAGTTGTTGCTTTTTTTTCCTTCCTTTTGCTCTGATTAACCTAATTTCTTGATGATGTGATAATCGTAGGAGTAAGGATAATTGTTCACAATTTCTCATGTGCTTTTGTCTATTAAAGGTATTGCAATTGATATATACTTTTAGAGGAATTTGATTATTATAATTAGAATGAGAGTGTTTCTTCAGTTGATGCAGAAATTGTAGCAACTGAAGTGGATGAGTCGAAGAAGGAAGAGGATAGTGTTGAGATTCAGTTGAGGAATAATTCTTCTATTGTGAGTGGGGATAAGAGAGTTTTGGATAAGTGTTCTGTGACTCCCTCATTGGATGAGGTTGATAAAGGCCATGATCCTGATAAGGGTATGAATTTTACACCTTTTAATGCTGATAATGATGATGGTTTTCATGAAAAAACTAAACTTGATTATGTTGATTTTGGTGATGATGATAAGGGAATCACTGAAATAGAAGAACAAGTGAATGGTGGTGGTGGTGGGGGTGATTCTGTGGAAGGTATTAGGAATGAGGTGAATGATGGTGGAGGTGGTGATGATCGTAGTTCAATGTCAAAAGTAAGGATTAATTAGACAACAAAATCATGAAAACCAAATTAGAAGCAAAATTGAAGATAAGAGATGTGTGAAAGAAAAAGCAAGGATTCTAAAGTGTCAAAACCAATAGATACCTCAATCATTTTCATTAAATTTTTTACATACCTGAAGATTTTGGAAGCATTCATTTCTGTTATAGGAGAATATACTTGATAGAGATAACATGTCTGTTTCATAATAGCAATTCACTTGTCCCTGAACTATCAAATGGATATCTTTTTCCTGTTCAAATTTTTTGGCAGCATCTTCCATTTCCAACATGTCAACCCTCTTAAAAATAGTATATTTTCTACCACAAGAGCACCTTTTTGAAGCAATGTCCGAATCACATAAATAGTAGAACCAGAAAATGTATGTTAATAAATCATCATGACAGTAAAAAAATGAAACTATGTGCATATGAATCTCCATATAACAATTATAAGGATCACATCATCATGTACATATGTTACATATAAATGGAAAACAAATTCATCAACCAGTAACTGAAACAATAGAAATAAAAATTATCCAATGAAGATACAAAGCTTTCTTACCTTGTTATGAAGATTTGAGAATGTGTAATCACAAATAGCATGATAATCTGTTTTAATGCAGCTAGCATGATCCTTGTTTTTATGCAGCTAACAAGGGCTTATTTTGCATTCTTGGAGGTTTTGTTCAACAGCCACAATGGAGTCTAAGCAAGCCTATGTTGAGCTTGATCCTCATGAATGAGAAGGTAATAGACCTTCTAAATTGGATTTGAATTCTTTTAAAATTTATTGCAAGTAGTTATTATGCTATATATCCTCCAGCTTGAAGTTGAATGTTACTACTAGATGTATATTTATTGTCCAACTAATTAGTGCTCTAGTTTAGGCATTGAATCAACCTGTAAGTTATCCTATGCATAATATAAATATGTGCACATTATAAACCAATTAGTCACACAATTCCAGCCATATTGTATTGATTGTCAAACTGAGAGTTGTCATTTACTTGCAGGTATTTTCCTTCAGGGGAACAAAGCTGAGGAGCTGCCAGAGCAAGTGTTATGTCTTATATTTTTCTTTTCTATTGATCTGCCTTTGATTTTTTTTTTAATTTTTTGTGATAAGTTTTTATGGCTGCAAAAAAAGTATAGAGCTGATAGGAAGTAATATAATCAGAATGTATTTTATTTAATATATCGTAATAACTTATAGTGACAGACGAGAGCTGTAGATAGAAGTCCAACAATGCATAGCCAGTGTCCGTAGGTCGTAGGTAAATGTCAACTTGACATTTACCTACGGAATTTTGATCTTTAGTGACATCTTTTATCTGTCACTAAAAGTTAATTTTTTTTAAAAAAAGGGGGAAAGGATAGCGCTTCCTTGAAGAAGCGTTGTCTATTTCCAACTTTAGACAGCGCTTCTTCAAAGAAGTGAAGAAGCGCTGTCTATTCTGAAAATTGCCAGCGCTTCCCAAACGTTGTCTTTTCGAAACCCAATCACCAGCGGGTGATTAGGCAGCATTTTTAAGCGCTGGCGAAGGCAAAAAATGAGCGCTGTATATTTGCAAATTTGTTGTAGTGTGATACTCATCCAAGCTTAGCAGACCTTGTTTTACTACTCTTAGTGAAGTCACATTTATCTTTAATGGCAACACTGCATCTTGACCATATGTTAGCCGATAAGGGATAAATCCAGTTGCATTGCATTTGGAGTTCCTTATAGCCCACAATACTTCATTCATCGTTTCATGCCATTTTCTGGGCTTGTCTTCAATATTCTTCTGGATTAAATCAATAAGAATTTTATTAGTAGCCTCTGCTTGCCCATTAGCTTGTGCATAATAAGGGGATGAATGAATCATCTTAATCCCAAACTGCTGCATAAAGGCCACCACTTTGTCTTCAGTAAACATAGTGCCTTGGTTTGTGGTGATGGTTTCAGGAATACTAAACTATAAATGACTTGACATTGTATAAATATAATCACTTCATCTTGAGTCACATTCACCATCGACTGTGCTTCTACCCATTTGGTGAAGTAGTCAGTCGCAACTATAATAAACGCATGCCTCTTGGAAGAGGGTGGGTAGATTTTTCCTATCAGATCCATTTTACATCCCCTAAATGGCCAAGGTTTTATTGCTGGATGTAAATTCTTAGCTGGAACCCTTTGTATTGGACCATGCAGCTGATAGGATTCACACCCCTTGGCATATTGATAACAATCAGCTATAATGGTGGGCCAATAACACCCATGCATGTATATTAGCCTTTTCGTAACATGTCCATCCCTATGAGAACCAAAAATTCCTTCATGTACTTCCCCTATAACCTTCATGGATTCATCTTTATTGATGCACTTAAGCAATACTCCATTGATAGCCCTCCTATAGAGTTCATCATCCACTAATACATATTTAAGTGCCCTCTGCTTAAGCTTGAGGTCAGTACTACTTGAAGGATCTTTGAGATAGTCGATTAACTCTTGTTTCCAAGAGTCGATCGCGCCTATAAGAGCACATTCCCAAACTGGGTACTCTTCATGCTTTAATTCGAGTATCATGTCTTTGTATCCTGAGGCTTGTTGAGCTAAGTCATTAGCCTCTTCATTTTCCTCTCTAGGAATGTGATACACTATGGCACCAGCAAACATGCACAACAACCTACTAGCCCTTTCATAGCACTCTTTCAAGTTGGGATTATTGCACTTATATTCCCCAGTTAACTGATTTATGACTAATTGTGAGTCTTCCATGACTTGAACATAATTTGCCTTCATGGTTGCCAACATCTTAAGTCCCAAAATCAAGGCCTCATACTCTGCCTGATTATTAGAGCAACAAAGATCTAGCTGACCCATGAACTTCCAGCCCTTGCCTGTTGGATTGGTAATGGTAATACCAGCACGTACCCCTTTTTGAGTTCTTGACCCATCAAACATCAGCATCCAAGGTTTCAAGTTGATACATGCAACTTGATCGACTAAAAGGTCATTGACCTCAACACAAGGATGCTAAGCCAAAAAGTCAGCTACTACCTGACCTTTCATTGCTCTTAATGGAGCATATTTTCGCGCAAATCCGTTTAACTTAATGGCCCACTTCATCAATCGACCTTGTAAGACAGGCCTATTAAGTAAATACCTAACAATATCAATTTTGCACAAAAACCATTATTTCTTTAGGCAAAAAATAATATTCTAGTTTTGTACAAGCATAGAACAATGATAAACGCAATTTCTCAATAGGGTAATATCTAGTTTCTACATCATTCAGTGTTCACCTAAGATAATACACAGCTCTCTGCGTTCCATCATCAGCATCCAGCGCTAGCAAGTAGCCGATTGACTCATTTTCTACAGCTATGTATAGTTTGAGCAGTCTCCCTGACATTGGAGGCGTTAGCACAGGAGGATTGGCCATCATCTGCTTGATTTGCTCAAATGCTTGTTGTTGGTCTTTCCCCCATGTCATGTCATCAGTATCTTTTAGCCTCAACAAAGGGGAAAAAGCATTCATCTTCCCAGCCGAATTAGCTATCAACCTCCTTAGGAAGTTGATCTTGCTTATCAAACTTTGAAGTTCTTTCTTGTTCCTAGGGGGTCTAGCTTCCAAGATGGCTTTCACCTTGTTTTTGTCTACTTCAATCCCTTGATAGTGGACCAGGAATCCTAAGAAATTGCCAGCTGCACTCCAAAGGCACATTTGGCAGGATTCATTTTCAACTTATGGGCTCGCATCCTCTTTAAAGCCTGCTCTAAATCTACCAAGTGGCATTCAAAGTCTCCGGACTTGACAACCACATCATCAATGTATACCTCCATGGTCTTGCCAATCAAGTCATAGAAAATGGTGTTCATGGCCCTTTGATAAGTAGCCGCAGCATTTTTAAGTTCAAAGGGCATGACCACCCACTCATATATCCCCAAAGCTCCTGGACACCTGAAGGCTGTCTTGTGGGTGTCTTCTTTTGCTAAGAAGATTTGGTTATACCCTAAGTATCCATCCATAAAGGTGAGAATACCATGAGTGGCTGCCGCATCGACTAACATGCCAGCCACAAGCATAGCATATTCATCCTTTGGTGTTGCCAAATTCATGTTTCTATAGCCAATGCATACTCTTGTTTGGTCATTTTTCTTAATCACAGGGACTATATTGGACAGCCACTCTACATATCTAGCTGTCCTTATGAAGCCTGACTTCAATAGCCTCTCAATCTCAGCTTTGATCTGAGGCATCAATTGGCGATTGAACCTGCAAGGGGCCTACTTGAAAGGCTTATACCCTTCCTTAATGGGCAACCTGTGTTCCACCAACTCTCTTGCCAAACCAGGCATCTCATAGTAGTTCCAAGCAAAACAATCCTTGTATTGCTAGATTAATTCGACTAGCTTGCCTCGTTTGTCCTCTTCAAGTAACGCACTCACTTTGACAGTTCTGGGTTCCTCTGGTGTACCCAAGTTAATTTCAATCAAAGGGTCCTCTGCCTCAAAAGCAGGCACAGTTTTGTGAAGGGGAAAGTCCAATTCCATAGGCTCGACTACAAATGCATTATCAGGCTCAGCTGCCGTACCTTCATTTCTGAAGAGCAAGTCCTCTTCATCATCTTCATTCTTAGTGTCACCTTCCTCCATCACGACATCTATCACCTTGGACTCGGCCCTAAAGATCTCCAGCCGACCTAGCAGGTCTTCAAGCACTTGTGATTCTTTATTCATTAATCACTTGTGTATTAGGTCATGATTCGGCCTGAGACTTCAACTTGAATCCCTCATTGGTAAGATTTCATGCCTTCCAGACACCTTCTTCATAATCTTCTGGAACAACAATAGGCCCTAGGCATGGAGAATAGAACAATGCTTCTAGCATCATTACCTCAGCTGAAAAGGGGTTCTTATCAGCTTCTATTGTCTCCACATTGTCTACAATCCAAAACATTAGTTTTTGGTGAAGTGTAGAAGGTACACATTGACTGGTGTGGAACCAATCTCTGCCTAAGATTATGCTATAGGAAGGTTTGCCATCAACCACAAAGAAAGCTGACTTGATGGTTTTGGGGCCTACAGTTACTTCGGCTATCAAGACTCCAAGAGCTGTAGATGGTTCACCCATGAAGTCAGACATTTTCATATTGGTAGGAACCAGGTCTTCAAGACCTTTCCCAAGTTTCCTCATGGTTGCAATGGGCATCACATTCAGAGTAGCGCCACCATCCACAAACACTCTTCTAAAGATCTTTCCATTAATGTAAGCCTTGATATACAGAGGTTTCAAGTGTTTTACCATCTCCTCAATAGGCTTCTCAAAGACCATCTTGGTAACCTCATCAGCCGATGGTTCAGCTAACGTGGCCCACTCTGTTTCTTCTACAAACACATCACCCTCCAAGCTTCCTAGTTGGGGGTTGTCTGCCCAAAACTCCTCGGGAATAAACTAATAGCCTCTATGTCAACTAGCAGGCCATCAGCCTCTTCATTGAATAAGAGATCCAATAAGGAATCTTCCATGGTGTCATCTTGCTCCCAATGCATCTCTAGAATCACTGATCCCTCTATGGTGATTGCTTCATGATCCACATCAACTAAAGCAATTAGGCCTTCAGCTTCGGGAACCATATCCTTCTTATCGACTTGCTCCATGCTCTGGGGTACTTCATCTTTCTTAGCCTCTCCAACTTCCAGTTTTGGGATAGCCTTGTCTAACATGTTGCTCATAGTTTCCAAGGGAATTTCTTTCTTTTCCCTATTCTTGACATCGGCTAACATTTGAAGAGTTTGTTTCATTTTCTAAACAGATCTCATCCTCTGCATTCTTCTCTTTTGGGTCCTTGTCAACACAGCTGGTATTACTTTCTTGTCTTTAGCATACTTGTTCAAGAACCAGTGCTCTTCTGTGACATTAGCAGGAGGCTTCATCATTCTCTATGGCTTTAGCTTCTCATCATTTCTCACTGTTACTTTCAAAGAAGACATGCCTCCTTCCATGGTAAACTCAGCCACCCTTCTCTTGTCTTTAGGGATAGGCTCCTCATCAATTTTGGGTAAAGATAACCTACCATTATCTCTAATGGCTAGCCGATCTTGCCCCCCAGTTTCAACAATGGGTGCTTGCCCATTTACCTTGGCAGATCCTTCTACTGAAGTTTGGTCGTGTTTCACATACTGTTTGACTAATTCCTGAGTGAGCCTTCCTGACTTGGGTGGTCTATTTCCCTGACTGTGCTCTGCAATCAGCTGAAGATTTCATAGTCTGTTAAAGATAGAAGTCATGACAGCCTCAGGTTTTAGCCGATCACTATGGCTTGATTCGGCTAACCCCTTTTTTGGCCTCCAAACTTGTTAAACAAATATCCTTCATCTATGGCTAGACTTTGCCTCCCCAGGCTTTGAGAATGAAACCATGTTTATCCCTAATGCAGGGAATGGGTTAGTATCCACTATCATTTCAACAATTCCTTTATCTACAAATTTAAACCTTCCTTCTTTTATTCCCTTCTGAATGGCCTTCCTGAAAACCATGCAGTTTATATTGCATGATTATAGGAGTTATGCCAGTTGCAGTACCTCTTATCTTTTAGCACTTCAGCAGGAGGGATCTTGTGCCCATCCAGCCACCGAATTTGCTTATCTTTGAGCAAGTAGTCAAAGATTTGGTCTGCCTTGGAAATATCAAACGAGTATTCCACCTTGCCTTCTCCTGACTTTGACTTTTTCCTTTTGGCAGCCCTTAGGGCTATGCAAGAGTAGCCCTTACCCTTTACTATCTCAGCTGCCATGATGTCTGCCGTGGAATCGGTTGAGCCATCATCAGAGTCTTCAGCATCTATAATGGATACCAATTGAGGGCATCTCCCTCTACTGGCTCGCCTCTTTTCTTTCTCCTGGATGAATTGTTCAATGCATATAGCCCTTGAAACCAACTAATTCAAATCAGTGCAGGCTTGGCCAACTTGTTTCTCCTTGAGTTGAGGATGCATGCTGCTAATGGCCATGGCTGCATATTCTGCCTCTGGAAACTGTACTAAGCATTTTCCAGCTATCTTTCTGAACCGTTCCACAAAATCAGTGCCCAACTAATTCACCTGTTGTTTTAGGTTCATGAGGTCAGCTGCAGTGACTTCAGATTGAGGCCAGTAGAATCTATCATGAAAGCATCTCTCCATATCTGCCCATGTCTGTATGGAGTTAGGTGGCAAAGAAGAGTACCATGTAAATGTTGTCCCTATAAGTGACAAGGGGAATAGCTGCAATTTGTGGAACTCGTTTTGGTTCCCTTCACCACACAGAGCAGTAAATCTGCCTATGTGCTCCATAGTAGACTTGCCATCATCTCAAGAGAAAGTGGCAAAATTTGGAGTCTTGTATTCCCTAGGCAGAGGCACCAATCTGTCTACCCATTTAGGGTATGGCTTCCTGTATATTAGCCTATCCAAGGGCTTCAGCTGCACACCAAAATACTTCTTGATGGTATCTGCAATTACAGCTGGGTCCAGCAGCTAAGAACCCCTGGCCTCACTTCCCCTAAGTTAGGAGTTGTTGCCTAGGGCTGTTGTCTCCATGTTGGGGGATGTGCTTGGGATATTTGCTCTGAAGGATTATGGTAACTTGGCTGACTTGGCATTGGAGGTGGGTGAACCCTCCATGGCTGCTCCATGCTTCCTTCAACTGGTACCTTGTATTGAGTTCCAAGAACACTTGTGTTAAATGGAGGAGGTGGGATCTGTCCCCATGACTGCTCCATCACTAAACCAGGTGCCCTTGGAGCAGTTGACCCCGTTTGAGTGCCTGCAAACACTTCAAGATAAGGTGGATAGAATGGAAGATTAGCCGAAACAGGTGCAAAATTACTCCATGGCTGTTGTCTAGCATAACCCCCAGGTGGTCTTATTCCACTCCCTCCTGCACCAAGAGCTTGCCCCCCAGTGTACTGTGGGTTAGTCGCCTGTATAGCAGTACCATAGGGCTGTACATATGGCATTGCATGCGGTGTTCCAATTTTTCCCACTACATCTGGTGGCCTCCTAGCCATCTACAACTGTCCAAAATGAAGATTAGCCTGGTTAGTTGCATCATTCACCACTTGTTAACCTCCAGTGTTCAACATGGCAAAAGTACTAGGCTGGGAATTAATTGGATTAAAAGGTACCTGTCCCATATTCGGCTGAATTGGAGTAGGTCCTGCCTACACATAGATAGGTTGAACTTGTTGTATCCCTGCCGGGGTTGTGCTCAGCTGAACCTGAGTCAGTCCTACCGGAGCTGCATTTGGCTAGGTGATAGGTCCTATCTAAATAGTGTACCCCACTTGCATTGGAATAGCAGAATTGGTAGAGCTCTCGCCTGAGTGAGCCCTCTTAGCCTTTATCTCACTGGCTTGCTACACTTCATTATGTACTAGGCTTCACAACTATTATGTACATGATATCATTGATTCCCAAATCGAGTTGCTGGCCTATGAATGAAGTGGACATCACCAATGGTTGATCAGCAAGCTTAGGGTCTACCTCTACATGCACTGGCTCCGCTGTTGAAGTAGGTACTCCCTGAGAGGGACACCCTTCAACATTCTTCTTGGAATTGTTCTTCTTTGGCATAGGCAGTTCCATGCCGCTTAGGCTCTTGCCAGATCGTAAATGCATACGCCAATGGTAATCCTGACCTGGGGATTCGAACTTGTTGATTCGTTCACCTTTGGTCCCACTGGGAGTGCCAATTTTGTTGACTGGATTATAACTTAGCCTATGATCGACTAACTCCACAACAGTGATTCCCTTTTCTTCAAGCGATTACGCTAAGGAATGAACTATGTTCCTCAGCTATGGGTCCCTTAACTCACTCCAGAAAGGGTTAAGTAGGTGAACTAGACTAAAAACAGGAATGTAAAGGCAAACATAAAGTGTACTTGAGCGAAAATAAGTTGTTTGTATTGATTGATGGGTCCCAATATTATGTACAACTTGGGTATTTATAGTAACAACTACGAACTACCCCTGTTTGCCACGTTCAGCTGGCTAACAATGATAAACTCCTAGTTGACAGTTATTCGGCTGAGTAGTGCCATGTTTCACTAATCACGATCCTAAAATGTAGGCTCCACTTCGCATCATGGCCACGTCCCAGCCAACGTCTCTTTCATCCTGGGTCTTATCCTTCTGTTCCCTCGCTCAGCTCCTAAAAACTTGGAAATAATTTTGAGTTTAATTAATTTTCAATCCAAATTAATTCAAAATTTATTTCCATTACTTTCAGCTCATGGAGCAATCTTAGAACTTAGCCCAGATAATGGCTTCACGCTAGCCCAATAGGCCAAATATCTTCATATTAATCCAATAAGCCCAAGGCCATTGCCTAGGTCTTGGTTTCCTGCTTTCGGCTTTGATAGCTGCAAATTCGACTGACCTGTGAATCAGCTAACCTTTATTCTACTATTTTCCTTCCATCGGCTGTTGTTGAATTCGACTAATACTTAGCAATATTTTGGGTGTAAACATATTTATATGTGCTTGCTTAAAATTTTTATTTTCGTATTTGTATTATCGTTAATTACGCGTTTAGAACATATATTAAGTTAAGAATTGATGTGACATTGAGGGGTGTTACAAATAGGCTCCAAAAGGGGAAGGAAGAAACAAATGAGTAAGAAAAATATTCTTAAATACTTCACTGTTTTATTCATTCATCTACTACTAGGTATATAGTAGATTCAGTTTCCTAAAATTCAGAATCCCATGCCAAACATACAGTGAATGCGAAATGCAATATAACAGAATTGAGATTTTGCTAACTGAATGAGTAAATCTTTCAAACATTGCCTAACACGTGACTTGTAACACCCCGTTTTCAGAGCGCTACTGTGCAACCCAATCTAATGCTGAAAACATTTAATGCTTATATGCTTTCAGTTAAAGAGTACTCTTATGTATTTCGCAATGGAAAAATAGGAGTAATTTTTTTTCATTTTCTTTCCTTTGAAACCCTTTTCAAAATGAGACATAGAGTACTACAGTTTTCTAGATGATGTCAATTCAGACTTTTACAAATATCAGAGTATAATGCATCACAAAATAATACTTCACATAACATAATCATTTCGCACTAAGGCGAGGTTTTCTGAAAAGAGTAATTACAAAACAACAAATACAAAACCCTAAGCTAAGCTGGCCAACAACTATAACTCTTACTGAGAAACAGCTCAGCAAGACCATAACACGAAGCACTCAGAGGAATCTTCCTCCATTGGCTCGATCTTCAATGTTCCTGAAAGACAAAACTGCAACAACTACCGAACTCCATCTGGAAGTGACATCCATAAGGATATCCGATCCAACAACAGTGCAAGGGTAAATTCTTTGTCCACGAGTTTATCATAGGCTATGTCGCATGCAAACAACATATACATATATAATACAACAAGATGCTTTTATATACATATACATACTTAATAGACCGCACACATCATCATGGTATATCAAGCATTGCATGTGAGCAACCAAAACAACCAACAGATCAACAATCAAGTCACTACAATATCAAACTATTGCATGTGAGCAGGCAAGTCTATCAACAGACCAGTGATCAAGTCATCACAATATCAAATTCATCACATATCATAAATGTGGTTAGCTATGCATGTTAATGCAGTATGACAAGTTGTGTATACACCTGCAGCCTTAATAGGTCAGCAGTATGACGGGGACTACTTTCCCAACGTCCGAACAAAATAGTCTCTGCTAAGGCTTGCCATTACTTTGGCTGGCCACTACTTTGGCGTGCCTCTACTTAGGCAATGCAGTGTCAACTCGCCTTTTGAAGTCTGTACGACCAATCAAACGCCACGAGTGACATGACAACTCGTCTTTTGAGGTCTTTAAGACCAATCAAACGCTCCGAGTGTCGATGCTCAATGGTTAGTACGCATCCAAACGACGCCCGATTGATATCCAACAAATTCTACAATATGGCATGTTCACCGTAGTGAACGCCCGAGTGATATCCAACAAATTCCACAATATGGCATGCTCACCGTAGTGAACGCCCGAGTGATATCCAAACAAATTCTACAATGTGGCGTGCTCACCGTAGTGAGTTCCCGAGTAATGTTTTAATTAATCAATGCGGATCGACGAACCCTCACTCACTCAACTTAGTGGGTGTCCAAATCTCAATTAACTAAGAATTTAACACAGGACACAAAGTCCGAGTGTTCAATTGCGGAACGCTAGTCCCAATCTTAGATTGAAACTCTAGGCACGTAATGCGGAACACTAGGCTCAATTTTTAGGTTGAGATACTAGGAACGCCATACGAAACACTAGGTCCAATCCTTAATCAAGAAAATGCGCACGCAAGCAGAACATTAAGTCCCAGCACAGGACACATGGCCCATAGGCTCAATAGGAACGCTAGGTTCCCTATGTTTTATTCTTTCAAAAACTCGATCTTTGAAATCTCTTTCTCAGTTCTTGTATCACTCCTGTGTATCTAAAAATACTTTTTAGTTCTAGGTCGTTGAAACCCTAGTTGTGCTAAATAACACACTGGAAGAATTCCCAGGAAAGAGAGGTGGTGTGAACACTCTTAATTACCAAGTCTTTCCTAGCTAGAACTTTCCCAAGCGCATCATTTAACTCAACCGTTTTCGCAAATTGTACTATTTATTTCAAGTTTTTTTTCTCCACTATTATTCCATTGAAATTTCCTTGCAAGCTTTGGCTAGTTGTACTAAAACCCTCACGCTTGCTTTTAAATCAAAATGCCCTTAACAATTTGTTTACGAAATCAGAATTCGGCTTGTGAAATCGCATCAGATTTACCGATGTAAATCGTCAACCAATAGCAGTCGATCAACGCATTGTTAATTAATCCATTATCAACAATAATATTTTTCATATTCCAATTCAATACCAAGTTCCAATGAAATCCAAGGTGATTCAAGGAAAGCAATACAACTCATAATGCCACGCAGGGCCAAGAACATGCTACATATTATCATCAATTTCAAGTCCAATTAAATCAATCAAGTATGATATAAGTCACACAATACAATTCAGTCTTGCCACACAGGGCCAAATCAATACACAGCAGTTCATGCTACAACATCTCCACAGCACATAGTAATACTACAAGTACTACCACACAATCAATCAACAATCAAACAAACAACACACAAGGCGAAAAGCCCAAACTCATTATGTAAGAATTTTCCTTACCTTGGGCGCTTTAACAATCCAAGCAAGGCAAATTCGAACTATCGTTAAGTCGTTCCCCACACGAGCCTTATGCACGAACCTTAACAACGCAAACTTAATCCGATTAGAACCAAAAACTCAAGTCCTAAGACTCTAGGGCAGCCACGGTTTTAGTCCTAAAAAGGGCCTAAAATCTTTCTAACTTAACCTGTTTGGATCACACCTAATCATATGTCATGAAACAAATTCAAACCATGCAAGTTTTCAAGCTTTTACAAAAGCTAAACACTTAGAAAAATAGCTAAACCAAAATTTAACAATTGGAATAGTGTTTTTACCAAATGAATAGTGTTTTGCCAACTTTGAACCATTTTTCAAAGCTCTAAAACATGTCACAAAATTCTAGAATTAAATTCATTACAAGTTTAAAACAATTCTTAAGACATAACCCAAAACTTTTTCCAAAATCATACTTCTTTGAATTGTTTTGCTAAATCAAATCATCAACCACTTTTTCAACTATTTTTAAGCATAAATGCAAGTCAAGAACAAATCACAAAATCCTTTTGAAGGCCACGGTTTCAAGGCTTCAATTACAACTCCAAGTTTTCAAACCTTTTAACATCAAAATCTTACAAACTTTGCTTAATCAAAACTTCTTATCAAAACCAACTTATTTACCACTTTAATACACTTAAAAACAAGTTAGAACTCACTCAAATCATGCTCATAAATCACTGTTTTTAAGCATCACAAACAGCCCCAAATTCTTTTTTTTTTCAACTTATATTTCAAAGCTTTAAACTAACAAATCTTTATAGATTTAAAATCCTAATCAAAAACCAACTTCCAAATCACTTTGATATACTTGACAAAAATTAAAAACGTCATCAAAACTATATTAATGGCCACAGTTCCAGCCCCCCTTTACACACAAATTTGTTTTTCCAAAACCTTGTAGTAATGCATATATGACTAGTTTCCAAACTTATCAAGTATAACCCATCAAGAATCAACCCTAAAACAACAAAAATCAAACAAAGCCAAGGCTTAGAACAGCCCCTAGGTTTCGGCCAACTCAAAAAGTTAGGGTTTCCAAATTTTAAAAATCAAGAACAATGCTAATCATAGAAGAAAATAAAGGGATTTAAGACTAATCATGCATATCTAGTAAAATCTAACACTTTTGCCCAAAAATAATTCCTAAAACCAACCAAACCCATATCATGAAACTCAAGAGAGAAAAGAATGGGTATGAAGCTTACCAAGAAGTTTGGAGGTGATGGATCAAGGATTAAGAAGAAAGGATGGAAGATTGAAGCTTAAACATCACTTTCCTTCAAGAATCAAAACTAAAATCATGAGAAACAACACAAATACCATGAAAACTCATCCATGGAAGCCATGGAGAAAGGAAAAGGGATTAGGATCCTTACCAAGAAGATTAGAGGTGATAGAACAAGGATTGAGAAGGAAGGAAGTAAAGATGGAAACTTTGATCACCAAAACTTCAAAAACTCAAGCTTTCTCCTTCTAAAATTTTTTTTCAAGTTTTTCTCCAATGGAAGAATTGAATGGATCTGATCTTGGGCAAGGGAGAAGGCCACGAAAATAATGAGGACAAGGTGGGAATAAAATTGTTCATTTAAGTTGAATCCTAACCAAATAATTAGAAACTAACTTAACAACCAAACTACCCATTACTTCCTAAACCAATCAAAATGCTTCCTTCAAAATTGTAGGCTACAAGCACATGGCTGATCTCCCACTGGTCCATGTGTGGCAGCCATTTGCTCAAAATATCTCAGGGTTTCGCTACGACGCGTTTTCGCTCAACCGGGTGCACGACATTACACGTATATTAGGTTTTAATACTAAAAATTCCAAAAATAATTCTAATTATAACCCCACACCCAAAAATTACAAATGTTCCTCGAGGAATGAGAAAAGTACCCATGTTTCATGTTTTCTCGAAATGCGAACCGAAACGTTGCGATAAGACAGCTTCTGGCCTTTTAAAAATACACTAAATATTTTCTGATGCCCAAAATTCTAGAAAAATTACAATAAATCCTAAATATTGGAAAACACTAAGATCTCAAATTTTATAAAATTTGGATCACGTTTGGGCATGTTTCAGTTAGAAACACACACAATAGCCTGAATTCTGGCGAGTCGATAGAATTCTCACAACAGAAAGCGTATATTAGTGAGGATCACTAATTTCAATTTCTCTTATTAACTAGATATTATTCAAACAATAAAATTACCAAGACAAAATCTTTAAAATAATAGTCATATTATATATTACATAAAACAGACAATTAATACAATAACTAAACCATGAAAATTTAAACTATGACTTGAGAATATTTATTAAATCCTGAAAATTATTTCTCTTTCAATAAAATAATTTTCTTTAGTCACACAACA
This sequence comes from Calophaca sinica, assembly GCA_037113605.1. Classification (NCBI taxonomy): domain Eukaryota; kingdom Viridiplantae; phylum Streptophyta; class Magnoliopsida; order Fabales; family Fabaceae; genus Calophaca; species Calophaca sinica. The sequence continues at coordinate 82,247,858 of CM073731.1, forward strand.
ATCTTTCACATTTTTCAAGGTTAATTCATATTAAAAACAGTATACGTCTACACTGTCTCTTAATCTGAATTAATTGCTAAAACAGTAAATTGTTTACAATAAATCTTTGTTGTTCTTCGTACTTTTAACAAACCATTGAGGTGATCAATCTCTATGATTTATTTTCAAGTAGTCGGAAACTATAAAATAATTTTCATAAAACTTGGGATGTTACATGACTTAAAAGAGTAATAGTCAACCATCCAAGATGGATTTTTCCTTGTGCAATATGGCCTTGCTTTGTTGGACTCAATTTTTTTGTATGGCACAAATCGGCCCATATTAAAGGCACCCCACCCCCCACCTGTTTCCCATACCCTCCAATTTCCAAAAACCCCAAAATACCCCTACACAAAAAAAAATTCCAACATTCCTTTTCTCACCCTCACTCAATTCTGAAAACCTTTGAACTCTTTCCGAAAATTCAAATTTACGGTATGCTTTTTTTTTCCTTCTAAACATTCTACCGTAAACTATGAATTTACGGTATGCAATTTTTGGATACCGTAAATTCATAATTTACGGTAGGAATCTGTTTTAACAATTTTTCATAACATAAATTCATAATTTACGGTATATAGTAAATTGTAAATTGTAATTTACGGTATGAATATTTTTAAAAATCTTCATACCGTAAATTACTAATTTACGGTATGAAGATTTTTTATTTTATACCGTAAATTCATAATTTACGGTCTAATGATTTTAAATTATCATACTGTAAATTATTAATTTACGGTATGTGTTATTTTCTTTATTTGTTATTTAACTATGAATTTTGATATAATTTATTCAAATAAATAAATTTATTTATTTGGTTAAATAAAAATATATTTATTTGATATATTTAAATAAATAAATTTATTTGATATATTTACGGTAGGAGTTTGCAATACTAATTATTTGGATTCTTTATGGTTTCTGATATGCCTATGATGAGAGGAGCTTCTGCTGCTGCAAGTGCACCTCCCAGAGAGCGGCAGCCTATGACTACCTCTGAGCATAGGAGGTGTATCGAGCACAGACAGCCTCACGAGTGTGGTTTTTCTTTAGTACATGTCTCCAACCAGGTAAATTTCTATTCGCAAGTATTTCTGTAAAGGTGTTGTCACTTACCTGATAATTTTGTGAGTCAAAATGTGAAAAATATTCTGTCTTCATGAGAAATAACATTTTGGTATTCTGTCTTAGCCATATGGAGAAGTGGAGCCTTACTTTATACATCAGTTTTTTCATGAGCTTGGTACAATCTACCATTTGATCGACCAAGTAGGAAATCGGCACAATGTGACATTCAATAAGTCTATCGAATCTCCACTTATTACTGATGGATGGCAGGATCTAAGAGTGTTTTATGGCTTGACTAGAAATCACAATATATTTTTAAGTAATTTTGAAATTACAGTGTACAGTCGACATTGCAATCGAGAAGAATTTCTAACTTTCCACAGTTTATCGACAAAGCATCGGCCCGTTTCAAAATATTGAAGCGAACAACATAGTTCATGTTTCCATCATTTAGTTGCAGCTGATTATATTTTGTTATAATAAACTGCTGTAACAATGAACAGCTTACTGCCTTTACTTACCTAATAATTCATGTTTTGCAAATTATGTTAATAGTTCATGTTTGCTTATAATTCATTTTGTTAAAAATTCAGGTTTTGCTGATAATGACTTAACAATGAAATAATAACTTAAACAACGATTAAACACAAAAAACATGTGCAAATATAACAAAATGAAAATATAACAAAAAAAAGCATGTGCAAAAATAACAAAAAATAATAAAAAATACAATAAAATGAAAACAAAAAAAAATCCTAGCGTCCCGGATGTAGATGAGCCTTCTTTCTAGTCCCGGATGTGGATGCCTCCGTCCCACCCTGTGCTATCTGTAGTGACTGGGCAATATACTCAGCAAGCCTAGCGGGATCTACCGGGATGTCCTCATCCTCAGACATCGTATGGAGAATGCCCGCGACTGAGTTCAGCCTCTCCATCGACAACTCGCCTGCAAATTACAAGCAGTCCTGGCCTCAGGTCCAGCCTCAGGTGCAGCCTCTGGGACATCTATGATCGAAGGTATCAGAAGTGGATGCGACATCCTGTGGTACTACTCGATGTATCTCTCAGTGCAGTCTGCTAGATGAGAGGCCACCTGTAGTACAACAGTGGAACGGATAGAATGCAGAGGAAAAGATATCCACGCATCCATAATATCCTTAGCCGCAGGATGCCGTGGTGGTGGCCAGGGAATGTCCTACCTATAACTGAACTGTCTGACTACTCTCTCCGGCAGATGCGGCACTATAAACGAAGCACAACGGGTGTACCCTAAAAACAGGGACACATCTTGACACTGCGTCCTGTGGGTAGTCCACGGTGTCCATTAAACATCATCAGATGTCAACGCATCCAATGCTCTCCTGATGGGCTCCACTTAGCCTATACCCCTAACAGGCGACCACCACATGGCTCGTGCCATGCTCTCATTGTAGCCAATGCCCATTTGATCCCTCTGGGGGCAGATAGTAGGGAAATACTCATATATCCATGCCTGTGACAACAATAACGAATCAACCACCATACCAGTATTTTTTATAAATAATTGTTATAAAAAATAGCCTATATACCTAAAACAGTGTCATATATCCTCCAATCTGCTTAGTCGTGTACAGGCTAGCGTCGCCCAGATAGCCGTACAAGATGGACAGTGCAACACTAGCCCATGACACCCTGCCGACCTCCTGTAAGTCATGTACCAAGTCCAGGTACTTGACATCAATGTATATCTGGCTCTTATCTGCCAAAATGGTACAGCCCAACAACATCATAATGAAGGCCCTGGCTGCATAGTCCCACTCTCCTTTGTTCCTGCGCCTATCATATGACTTCTGCAAGAACTCTAAACCCACATGAGCACCCCACTGATAGTCCACCTCTCGGAATGCCTACACATATACCACCTGAGGAGGCAGTGGTATACGCGTCCCCAACCATTTCTGAAACTTCAGACCATGGGCGGCCACCTTAAGCACATCACGATCCTGCACACAAATAAAATTTGTCAACATCATTTATCATACGAAAAAATAAACATTTGATCAAATTCAAACAACAACCAGATCTATACCTGTCCGTGCCATATCTGATAGGCAACGTGATGCTCAAAGTCTGTAAGCAACGACCTATCATAAGGTCCTCCATGAAAGGGATCCTGGGCTCCAGCTACATCCAATGGGACCTCAGCTGCAATATGAGGTGCCTCATCCTGAGCTTCCACATCCTCATGTGGTTCCTCGCCGTGAGGCTGTCTGTGCTGAACGCGCCTCCTAAGCTCAGAGGCAGTCATAGGCTAATGTTGTCTAGGAGGTGCACTAGCAGTAGCAAAGGCACTAGCAACAAAAGCTCCTCTCATTCTAGACATATCTGAAACCATAAAAAATCCAAATAATTAGTATTGCAAAATTAAAAAAAAAAATAAGATAGCTTACTTAAATATATCAAATAAATATATTTTTATTTAAACAAATAAATAAATTTATTTATTTAAATAAATTATATTAAAATTCAAAATTAAATAACAAATAAATAAAAAAACACGTATCGTAAATTATGAATTCACGCCGCGAATTCATAATTTACGGTATTAAATAAAAAAAACTTTACTAATTTATGGTATGAAAATTTTTACAAATATTCATACCGTAAATTAGTAATTTACTATACGAAGTTTTTTTTTATTTCATACCGTAAATTATGAATTTACGGTATGAAATCCATACCGTAATATGTTATTTACGGTATGAAATTTCAAAGATGTTTACTGTAAATATGAATTTACGGTATGCATCTTCAAAGATGGATACCGTAAATTCATATTTACGGTATAAAAAACTGTTAAAATAGACTGCTACCAAAAATTATGAATTTACGGTATGCATTTTTTCATACCGTAAATTCATAATTTAGGGTAGAATGTTTAGAACAAAAAAAAACGTGCTGTAAATTTGAATTTTCAGAAGGAGTGTAGAGGTTTTCGTTTGGAAATTTGGAATTTTCGGAATTGAGTGAAGGTGAGAAAATCTGATTTGTAATTTTGTTATTTTGGGAAAGGGAATTTTGGGGTTTTTTAGAAATTGGAGGGGTGTGAGAAACAGGTGGGGGTGCCTTTAATATGGGCCATCAAATCCATTAGTGCCCTCCCCTATTAGTGAATCATGCATATCAACCACGCATCCTTGTAAATTTTTCAATTTATCAAACAAGGAGTGTGTGTGTGTGTGTGTGTGTGTATATATATATATATATATATATATATATATATATATATATATATATATAAATTGTCTGCAGACGGAGTGACAAGCACTACCCGTAAACTCACACACGCAAAGTAGAGATCATGAGCTCGAACTCGGGTAACCACGGAATGTCCAACCTAACAACGTCGGCTTATGCCAATTGTGCTAGGTCTTACAGACCTAGCCATAGACACACAACGATACGAGGCATATCAAATGAGAGCATGAAATATACCTTAAATCATTATTTATCGTCTTTACAAGATTCCTCTTATGAGATCATGCTCTCACATGAAACACTACAATAATAATAATAATAATAATAATAATAATAAAAAAGACAAAGACCATTTTCCAAAGTTTATAACACGAGTACCTAACACATTTTAACAAGTTCTAAATATAAACAAAGGTAGATTCTACCGTGGGCCACCTTCATAGGTTGTTCACGGTGGGCAACGTTTCAAAATCATTTGATTAAGAGGGTTCATTGATTTTATCATACTTTCGGCACATGAGATCAAAAATCTCATCTCCCTTTCTCGCCTTTTCCCTCTACGGTGTGCAACCACAAGGAAGGAAGAAACCCACAGTGGTTGAGTTCAAGAACGAGGGACTATGCGAAGGTGGGTCAAGATGAACAGAGGATGAGAAGAAACACAGAGGTGGGAACTATGGAGTGACCAAGGTGTCTCTGGTTTGTGGCTTCTGGTTGTGCTATGGATCTCAATGATTAGCGCGAATGGTTTTTTCTCTTGGATGATATGGTGGTGTGGGTGAGTGTGCTGTTATTGGGCTATGGAATTTTCGATATAGGGAAGTTGGTGCAGAGTTGGCTGATGTCTGAACTCAACAGATATAGTGGCGACGATCGGTTTTAGGTATGAGGAAGAAATGGTGAAACAGTGGCATGCGTTTGGATTGTGAGCAACTTAATGGTGGTTTACGAGGTGCTTTGTGAAACGACCTTGTCCCATTATTATATTTTATACCAATAAATCACATAATTAAATGAGTATAACCTTAATAACAGAAGAAATCAGAGTGCAAGAAGTGAAGTGTGGAAACACGATGCATACAACTAGATATAAGAGTTTATATACAATATAGGGTTCCTTCCAAGGAACCTCCAAAAATAATGAACAAATAATACACATGATTTGTACCAAAAGTGAACAAAAATGTGGGATTCCTCAAATTCGCTACCTGCAAAATCAAAATCTAGTGAGACCCTCCTCCACTAGACAACAAAAGACAACATCAACACAACTGGCCATATCACTGAGGTCAAGGAATAGCATGCAGTTGAGGCAGTAGATGGGAATCACCAGCCATGGGGTGTCCCTAGCATCTAGTTTCAAAAACCCGCAAGGGCTAAACAATAGATATCACAAGAGGAGCAGACCTAGAGGTCTCTCTTGATCAGTGCAGGAACTCCCAACTTCCTCCACTACCCCTATCTACAGAGAATGATGATCCAGCAAATGAAGAAACGTCACAGTGATAGGTGGGGTAGAAGTCGTGATACCTACGCCTTGACTTTCTCCACATGCGTCCAAAAGGTAGTGGTTGTGTTATCCTAAAATCCCCTACGAATGAGGCTCTCAGTAAATGCATCAGACAAAAGTACGCACTAACTAATCCGGTGTAGATCACGACATAGCATCCATGGTCGATCTTCCAACACTCCACATCCATGTTATGGTAGTACACCTCGAAGTCACTCCATATCGGGATACTCGACTCCTGTAGCATCGATTGGTGAAAGTAGTAGGCCATGTTCCTCGGTAGCTGTACTTGTCTCTTCTGTTGTACCTGCCTTATCAGTGTCCATAACAGGGATCACAAAACAATACAAGAAATAAAAAGGAGATAAGAACACACTATACACACTATATCATATGGGAAAGTAGGAAATCATAATTCATGCACAAATAGGTCACATACATGTGAGTCACATCTGTCTCCCAATAATCTGATTATCTTTGCCTAACTACCTCAGCTCTTTCATTCATGCACCTACTATAATATATGCCTAAAGTGGCCACATATCTTAATCGGCTCTGTAACATCCTCAATTTTCTAATCTTGCTTAACATATGTTTATGTGTGATTAAGTGTTCTTGCGTGCCCTAGGTGGGTTTCTAGGGGTATTTGACTATGTGTTTCACTTTTCAATCGTGATTTCATTTTATGTGTAATTAGTGCTTGTGTGAGAGTAAGTTTTGAGGTTAGGTAGGTTGTATGAGGTCGAAATACTGTTTGATAAGGTTTGGTATGTGTCTTAGAAGCCTCGTAAAGTTTGAGGACGATCGGAGTCAGGATTAGGATTTTGTGGGCTCGTATCCTTAAGCGAGCGTGAGTTTTTGAACGAGTAATTAAGACTTCTAATCTTAGTTCCTTAGCCCATTAGATGCCCTTTTATGTTTAGAATCATATTTAAGTGTTAGGGTATCGAGTTCTAGATCATACGGACGTTGGAATCGGAGAAATCGCGTGAAATCAGACAAAACTGCGCAAGCACACTGGTGTATGGCGCACTAACGTTTCCCGATCCTTTTGTGCCATGTGGCGCATTGTGATTGGACCGTTTGCTGACCTGGACACGTGGCAGACATGCAGGAGGAGAAATCAGCATGAAGGAAGCCACGCAGACGTCCACGCTAAGCGCGCCCAACAGCCCCTATTTTTCTATTTAAGCCCATTTTCACCCTTTAATCTAATTTTTTTCACTTCTTCTTCATTTCTCTCGACCTGAACTGAGGTAAAATCAGAAAACCTCCATTTTTGAACACTTCGAGCTTTGGAGATCCAATCCAAGTGATCTCAAACACTGGTTCATCAATCCGACAGTACAAACTCGTCTGTTTTCGTTCGGGCTTTCTAGGGTTTATCTCCGATCGCCGTTTTATCGAGGTAAAACCTATATGCATTACTGTTCATCTCTGATTTCAGTTTGTGGTTTGTGATTCTCAAATTAGTTTTAATTCCTAGCCCTAATTAGACAGTGTTTTGGACCCCGGTTTGACCGAACGGGTATTGAACGAGCTAGGGTTTTGTCGAAACTCCCAGAAGAGGTTCCTTGGACCACGAGACAGAGGATAGGACCTCTGTTATCTCTGTTTTTAGCTACTGATTTCGTGATCCCATTGTGCTATGATAGTTCCTAATTAACAGTTCTTCGTATTTTAGGGTTTTGGTGCTAGTATGGGTACTAATCGTTCGTGAAACTTCGTCCGGAGTTGTATTTGGGTAAGTTGAAAACCCTGGACCCCTTTGATCAGTAGCTGGCCGTGACATTCTTTTCTTTTTATTAATTCCATAGTTTGCCCTAATGCTAATCTGAGTGCGTTTTTGTGTTTCCGGTAAATTATGGGTCGTTCTGGTACGCTCGGTGGAATTTTTGGGTGACCCTTGGCCTGTTTGATGGTGTTGGATGAACCTGTTCTTAGAGTGGAGAGTGTTTGTTTGTCGGTTCGTGAGCTTGTAGGTGAGGTCCAGTGTCCGTGAGTGGTTCCGAGTACTCCAAAATCTAAGTGGGAGAAAGAATGCACTTTCATTGGATTATGTTTAATAGAAAAGATTGTTTGGCATGAGTAACGTGACCTAAGCCCTACTAGGGGTTGATGTTAGTAACACCTAAGGATAGGGGTTACGGTCTGCAATATCTAAGGATAGGCGTTGTAGACCCATCAACCAGCATAGGTTTTATTTATTATTAAATATGAATTGCCAGATAATATGCTTAATTGTAAGTTGTGTTGTAGGTGCTCTATGTGAGTAGTAACATGCTTAGTGTAACATGGTTAAATGTACATTATGGCTGGATATGTGTTGTATGTTGCCATAGCATGCTAATATGACTAAGTATAATTCTTGATACGACCTAATATGATTAAAAGGATATTTTTGGGAATGTGCATATGATTATGAGGTGATGGATGCATGAGCATGATACATTAGTAACCACTCTATTCTTAACGGGAATGCGAAGTGGAGAGGATCCCTAACGAGAAAGGGAGATACCTCGCTTAGCAGGTTAGATCCACTCCGTCCCTATCAGGAATGGGGGAACGGACATCCCTATCGGGAAAGGGAGAGGAGGGTCCCTATCGGGAAAGGGGGATACCTAGTGGACTAGGCTAGTGTCGCCCTGTCTCTATCGAAAACAGGAGGCAAGAGTCCCTAATGGGAAAGGGAGACGACAACCCTAACGAAAAAGGGGGTTCGCCAACGTAGCGACGGTAGTAACAACAGATGCACAAACTCATAGAGAGACATGGGATAAGTGGAAGAGGGTAGCTAGATCCTATTTGTTATATATGTGATTAACGGTGTGGATTGTCTTACTCTCATTCTACTTTTACATTTCCCGCTTTTTAATGGATGTGTTGTCCTTACCTCCCTGTGTTTGTATGCTTGTGTGTATATATATTATTTCTGTATTAGACTGTGTTGAGGAAGATGCAGCAGCAGCCCCATCTGATGGAGCAGTTCCTACTGATGCATCCTTCGATGCTACAGCCTCCGAGGATCCCCATGTGGGGGGATTTGAGGTCCACTATCATGATTTCGACGGTATGGGTTAGGAGGTGGACCATGTGCGTCAGGCAGTTATTTATACCGGCACCATCTCCATTTACTTCTGGATTTCAGGCTTTCCGATTGCCAGCTTCTCATGAGACTTCCGCAGAGGCTGCCATTTACTCAGATGTGGCAGGCACCATGGTTTCCACCTGGCTTTGGTTATGGGGGTTATCCTTTGATGCCTCCGCAGCCGATGCTTGTGCTTTCTGCCAGTCATCAGAGTGAGTCTAGCCACAAGGGTAGACAGAGACGCAGAGGTGGAGCGACTGTTGAGCCATCCCGTCATATGATTGCTCGTGACTATCGACGCTTGTTTCCAAGGCGAGCGGAATCACAGAGTGAGAGCTCTTAGTATCCCCCTCACTGAGGTGTATGGTTTTGTTGGCCACGAGTCCTTTTTGTTGATGTTTGTTTGGCTTTGGTATGTTTAGGTGAGGCGCAGGTTAGCCTCATAGGTTTTATATTTTGGATGACTGTACCAGCACTATTTACACTATGCACACTCATAGCACTCTGATGGTACTATATATATATATAGAGAGAGAGAGAGAAAGAGAAAGAGAGGCAGAAAGAGAGACAGAGGGGATTCGTTGACACTAGGTGTAAGTTAAAACACTTACACCAAATCTTAATCGTTAAATTTAATTAATCCTATGGCTAAAGATATCCCAACCAAACACTAAAAAAAAAGTAGAATCTCGGCACGTGACCCTTTTTTTTTCTTATACGGCGAGCTCTTCTTCTCTAATGGAAGGTTAAAAAACACATCTTGAGATCCATTTTGCCACTGACGATCTCACCTCCACTAGCGGCTCACCATTCACATCTAAAAATGCTTATGCAAGCGCTGGTGCAGATACACGTGCATAACCTTCTCTGTGTTTTCCATTCCATTCGTTATTGGAATCAAATGGAAGGTTCACTGTTTCTCGTAATGGCTCCTCAGTTCTGCTAAATCATCAAATTCCCAATTCATTTTTATCTTCAAATTTATTAATTATTATAGGAAGGGTTTTCGTCACTGACATGGATTTTGACAATATAAAATCATCCAAAATAAGATGCCTTAAAATAATAACAAAAAGCTATCTATTTTCACCGGATCAGAAATCGACCTTGGTTTATATTGTTATAGAGTTAATACAACTTAATTTGAAATCCAACCCTATAGAATCTTATCATTGGCAAAAAAAATAATGGAAACTATATTATTTTGTAAAGGAACAAATCATTGGGTATCACATATTTTAGACAGACGATGATGAATTGATGATGTATTGGGTTCGTTTCTTCGGTGAGTTTCATGCTTCCGTGTGTCGTGTATCGGATTGGAGAGTCGTTCATTTTATTGGGAACGGTGGAGATTTTAAAGGGAGAAGAAAGAAGAAAAATCAAGCAATAGGGCAAGCAAAGGGGAGAAGAAAAACATTTGAAAAGAGTCTCACATGACTCTCTTTTTACTTTTGTTAAATTTTTTTATTGAAATATTTTGAGCCATAAGATGGATTAATTTCAACGGTTAAAATTTGGTGTAAGTCACCTTTTTACCTCTGTTAAATTTTTTTATTGAAATATTTTGAGCCATAAGATGGATTAATTTCAACTGTTAAAATTTGGTGTAAGTCTTTTGACTTACACCTGGTGTCAATGGATCCCGACTCATATGTATATGTATATACATATATATATATATATGTGTGTGTGTGTGTGTGTATATATATGTATATGTATGTATGTATGAATGTATGCATGTATGTCACTTAGTTTGCTTCAACGTGGCACGTCATAGTCTTATTTATGTTTTAGTTTTAATTCCTTCGTATTTTCACGTAAGCATATTCACGATAAGTACACGAGTTAAGTTAATTATGTAGAATAAAGCATGACTAGGACTGCAGGGTGTTACAGGCCCCACTTAGCCATCTACAACGACTCCCCATCAACCGGTTAAGGGCAAGTAGGTCAGTTCCTAACTTTAGCGATAAGAATAGGTGTCAAGGGGACACTTGAGATCGTCACTATGGACAATGAGACTACAGTACCCCGTCATGATGACCAGGAACTCCAACGTCACGACACAATAGCGGCCACACTATTGACCACCAATGGAACTTGTCAGACCTAACCTATCCTCAAGGACTAACGTGTCCTATATTATCAGTACTTGTACCCCCACTCAGGTACCTGACCTCGTATGCCAGCCTAAGCGTATGGCAGTGGTATAATGCTTTTATTAATCTCAGCATGCAGTTCCAAATCACAGCCTAGTAATGCATCCCACAACGTATTCGACTCAACTCAGGCCAACACAATAGCATTCTATTTATATTCATCTCAGCCACTAACCCACCAATCAAGATCACTTCCCAGTCATATAACTCAGCCAACAATCAATCAATGGTATCCAGTTGTCAACCCTAGCAATCACTGTTTATGTATATATAGTCACAACCATGTACAATTAATACACTGACAGGCAATAACATGCATCCTCAAACGTGTACAGATCGGTCCTAACATCGCTACAGGCGATCGTTATTTAGTCATGTTGTCAAACACACTTTGAGAATAACATTCAATTTGTAAGTCCTCTATCCTAGGTTTCAATACATCATAAGTCGTCTATCCTAGGGTTATCAAGCATCCTTGAGCACCAACAGACCAACTCCTAAGGTTAGTAGACTTATGACAATTGTCCTCAGCCATCATAGGTCGCAACCCAAAGGTGTCGCTATTTACTAACCACTGGTAGGGTTTAGGTCACCCTACACCTACTCATACACTTATTCTAACCCTATATTCCCTAGCGGATAGGGTTTAGATCTCCCTACCTAACTCCGATTGCCGAAACGAGCAATTGTAGTTAAATCTACTAACTGCACCCCCTTTCCTACTGCTCGCACCTCCTTGCTCCGTCTGCCGGACAACTCCCTGAGACCTCGCTCGTGAGAGTGAACACCTATTTATAGTGTTTTTTGACGCCATCACGTCGCGACTGTTCCTCATGTTAACTCCGTCGCATCACGATGGCACTTTTACCTTTTACAAGTGACATAGTTTGAACAGTGACTATATCAGGGTACCATCGCATCACAATGGCCCCCAGTGCTTTTCCCATCGCGTCGCGATCAAGGTTAAAATGAAAACCCTAATTTTGCATTCTAGTATGTTCTAACGTCGTTCTGATCCCAAATTCAAGCCCTTAAGTGCCTGTTTTGTAGGCTCGACTTCTGATCACGGTTTTAGGCCTAGAGACATTCGGTTGAATGTTACACTTTGTGCGACTATCCAATGATGAAGGATTGTGATTGGGACAAGTTGTGAATGTCCGATTTATGTTTTATGGTAACTATGATGATTCAAGAGGCTTCGATGGTGGGTGTTGTAGAGGTGCGGTCTAGGCAGAGATAAGCTATTATTGTAGAGAGAAGGCTAGGGTTTTGGACGACACAAAGAACTACCACAACTGGTTGTGAATGCTGATGGCAGATCCGTGGTGGAGAGGCTTTTCCATCCCATACCCTTACCTCTGCCCCCTGGCATTTTCCCTCAGAACTAAACCCATTTTTGGCTTCACCATTCCCAAAGGAGGAATAGAGAATTAACTGGTGGAGTGACACCGATAGAGGGTAAGAGATTGATTTTGTATGGAGGGACCATGATAAAATCTATATGCCCTACTTGATCTATATATTAGAACTCATGGTCCACCATGGATCACCTACGAAGGTGGTCCACGGTAGAATCTGCCTATAAACCTATATAAAAAAAGTTCAAAATATAAACGAGTTTGAAATCACAAGTTCAAACACACAATAAATCATCCAATATTTATAGTGTAAGACTTCCCTTTACAACTACAAATTTACAATGCATGAGACTATTATGCTCAAGGGATCAAATCTGTGTCAAATTTGAGTCCTTTTTCTATATCAAATAAGTATTAAGTTTACCAGTTTCTTGTCATTTAATTTTTTTCCCTACACTTCTTTTTTCTTTAAGTCTATTTTTCATTTCCTTTTTTTTTTTTGACGAAATCTATTTTTGTTTCTAATAAGCTAAATGGCGCAGTTTCAAATTTTTTTTTTAAAAAAAAATGCATGATGCATCAGTTTTTAGCCAAGTCAATTTGGCCAAATCACCCAGTTTTTAGTGAAAACCCACTATATCAAACTAAATGAACCTATAGCATATTGGTTCAAGTGGCAAAAAGCTTGGTTTACCTCCAACAAAGTTTTAGGTTTGAATATTATGAATAAAAAAATAGACATCGAGAGAGTTTTGCCCCCATATATGATCCAGCGGGACTTGAATTGTGTCAAAGATCTAGAAAAAAAAACTAAATGAAATCAGTTCTCGAACATGACCAGCATGATATGCTGACTGGATCTGGTTAGCTGGCCAATTCATTGTTCAAAGTCAAACCATCCAATTTGGTCAGATTTTAATAACTATGTGAATATGTTGTTTCACTTTTAATATTAAAGTTAGGTTTAATTACTCTTGAGGTCCCTGAACTATTTAGATATTTTCAAATAGCTCCCTGAACTATTAATTTTTAATTGGGTCCCAGAACTATTTTATTATTTTTAATTAGGTCCTTCTGTTAAGCTACTGTTAGTGGGATGTTAATCAGTGCCAACGTGGAATGTGACATGTCAACCACACTTGACACATCATTGTCCACCTAATATCCATGTCATTAACTATTTTCACCAAAATCCCTAATACCCTAAATCACTAATGTGAGAGAAAAAATACTAAGATTTTACTCTCCTCTAACGAATCCCCCCTTTCTTCATTTTGTGGCGGCGATTTCCCCCTAAGATTGATGCAGAGCACGAGCCAGAATCCCTCGCACGAATCCGCGATGGCAACAACATACTCTGCGAGCACGAACTCCTTGCATACCTTCCTCAACCGCCTCTCTGTTTCGTTTCTAAGATTCAAACTTTCTGTGATCGTTGGCAAATGAAATGCAACCCAATATGTTGAATTTAATTTTATGTTTTTTTTTAAAAAAATATTTTTTTAGGTAATTTGCCTTGTCTGCTTTGTAATGGTTAGTGGGTAGTTTTATACTAAGGACTAAGAAGTATGCTTTTTTGAATCCTGGTTATTATATGTAAATTTGTGTCTCTTAAAGCATCAATTGTTGTGGTGCTTAATTAAATCACTCTTTCTATCTCAAGACTTGTAGTATATTTTTTATGGTTGTGGACAACTGGATGGGGAATCATGCTGAGTTAAGGTGGAAGGGGTTTGGTGTGATTTATTGTCTGTGTCATTATTAGGGTCCTTTTGGTTTCTACATTGACATGGCTTGGAAAATACATTTGAGTAGTTGGTTGGCTGTTCTGTGGCTACATGTATGTTTAGGATTAATTGGTGTGTTATGTAATGTTTGTTACTTTATTCATGTGTATCTCAATCAAAGGCTTATTAGGGTGCTTACTGATTTAGGCCATGATTTTGAATTGATGTTGCTGAAATCCTTTTATTTTTGTTTGAATTTTAGAAATGAATGACCCTGAATTTGAGGTAGAACTTCATCACGGAGGTCAGTTTTTAAAGGGGAGATTTGGTAATGAATATTTACGAGGTATGCCAAAGGAAGGACTTGAGTTTGACTTGGATCACCGGTCACTCCAAGAGATAACAACTATATTGAAGGAGTTAGGATACAAGGGCTATGTGAATATTTGGTACTGGAGCCCGAAAGAACCTTGAACACCGGGATAAAGGAACTCAAGTCAAACTCTGGTTGTATGTCTATGGCAAATTTGGTCTTGAGTACAATGATGAAGCAAGTAGAGGTATATATGGTCCACGGGCATAATGAATCTAATGGCATTGAGGTCACCTCTAATGATCCATACTTTATCCCTTCTGAAAATGACATTAAAAGTGATGATAACAGCAACAATAATGATGAATTTGATGTGGAGGACTGACTTGATGATAATGCTGATGATGGGGAGCATGAGGATTATTTTGAAGTTCCATAAAACACAATTAATGAAGCAGAATCAGTCCATCTAGCCAAAGCTAATGATGTATCATATCCAACTAATTCAAATTCAATCCCCAATGTCCTAGCGATTGACAAAGCTCTGACAATTGAAGTTAAAGGTGAAGTATCTAATGGATATGAAACTGAAACTGTATACAACATTGATGGATCTGAAGACGAGGAACAGAGCAAACCTAAGCATGAAATGTTTAATCCTGCAAAGATGTGCATGGACTTCAATTAGAAAGTTAGGACTAAGTTTACGTCACTCAAGCAATTCATAGATGCTATGAAGGAGTGGGCCTTGTTGAATGGCAGGGATATAAGATATGTTAAAAATGACAAGCTAAGGTGTAGAGTGAAGTGCATTGGTGAATTTTGTGAGTGGATGGCATTTGTCAGTAAAGTTGGTAATGAAGACTTACAAGCTTACGAAGTATAATGGAATTCACAATTGTGGGAGAACATTTAAAGAGTATTTGGCCTCTTCAAATTGGGTTGTTAATAAGTTGTCTGACACAATGATTGGGCAAGAAGAAGAGTCTTGGTCATGTTATCCAAGATGTGAAGGAAAAATACATGGCTGAGATTTCTGTTAATAAGGCATATTGGGCAAGAAGAAAGGTAATTGAAAGACTAGAAGGCCAAACCCTTGAGCAATATGCTAGAATATGGGATAATTATGAGGAGGTTAGGAATAAAAATGTTGATTCAACCATGCCAGTAATGGTGGACATACCTACACTAGGCCATGAGCCCAGGTTTAAAAGATTATACATGTGCATAGATGCTGTGAAGAGGAGATTTTTGGATGCTTGTAGACCCATTATTGGAGTTGATGTTTATCACCTAAAGGGCTCCTATGGAAATCAATTGTTGGTTGTTGTTGAAGGGATCCTAATGATAATTATTTCCCTATAGTAGTTGCTGTAGTTGAAGCTGAAACAAAAGATTCATGGGGCTGGTTTCTTACTCTCTTGCTACAAGATATAAGATCACAAGGAGAAAAGAGATGGGTTTGGATCTCTGATCAGCAAAAGGTACATGCTTCCCTTAACTATTTTGTTTTTTTGAATCCTATGATAGTTGTGTTGTTAATCTATGAACTTGTGTTGGTAGGGTCTTCTCTAGATCTTTGAGGAGCTAATGCCTAGCGTTTACCACCTGTTTTGTCTCAAGCATCTGTATGCTAATTGTAAAAAAACAGTTTGGAGGTGGGTCAGCATTGAGAGACTTTATTATGAGCACTGCAAAAGCAACTTATGTTCAAGACCGAGAGAAGAAAATAAAGCAATTGGAGAAGCTTAAAAAAGAATGTCATGACAAGATGAGTCAGTTGGATCCTAGGTTTTGGGCACGTTCACATTCCAGTTTTTATCCAAAGAGTAACATGCTCATGAATAACATATCAGAAGCTTTCAATGGAAGAATATTGGAGGCCAGAGACAAACCTGTTCTGATTATGCTAGAATGGATTAGATGCTACTGGATGGAAAGATTTGCTGAGAAGAGAGTCAAGGGTGAGGTACAGGGGAAAGATTTTTCCAAATCCTAAGAAAAGAATAGATACGGAGGTTATTAATTCAAGACATTGGAAATGTAAGTGGGCTGGAGAGTGGACATTGGAATTGGAACATACTTACAAGCATATATCTGAGAAATTCACAATTGATTTGGAGAGGGGTAGTTGTAGTTGTAGGTTCTGGGAACTAACTGGACTACCATGTAGGCATACTTGCACTTGCATATTTTTTAAATGGGGTAACCTAGAGGACTACATCAGTGCCTACTATACACCTGCTGCATACTTGGCATGTTATAGCCCAGTAGTCAATCCAATTAATGGGTAAAATTTATGGCCAAGCTTGAACTTCGATAAGATTCTCCCCCCAATACATAGACCCAAGCCTGGGCGACCAAGGAAGCTAAGGAGGAAGGAGCATGATGAAAATCCAAACCCATCAAGATGTTCAAGAGTTGGCACAACAATAAGGTATTCAAGGTGCAAGCAAGTTGGCCACAATAAAACCACTTGCAAACAAACTCCACATGCAACTGAATCTGCAAGTGATGGTAAGGATCTGCTGTATTTTAATTTCTGCTTATGGATCTAATGTGTTTTCATTTTTTTTCTTCATGGATCTGATGTTGCACTACTTATGGATCTGATGTGTTTTGATTTTTTCTCTCTCACGGATCTAATGTTGTAGCTGTTGTTGGAGAGGCTACTGCTGTTAGAGAGGATGCCACTTTTAGAGAGGTTGTTGCTGTGGAAGCATCAACTGTTGTTGATATTGCACAACCCACTTATGTTGAATCTGATGTTGCACAACCCACTGCTGTTGTTGGATCTAATGTTGCAGCACCTACTGAAGTTGCTAGATCTGATATTGGAGCACAACTTGGAGAAGCTGGACCACATGTTGCTTGAAGTGATGGTTTAACAAGAGGAAGAGGAAGAGGAAGAGGGAGAGGCTGACCAAGAGGAAGAGGGAGAGGAACGAGAGGAATAGGCCGAGATAGATCTGCAGAGGCACAGTCAAAATCCACTGCCAACTTTAATTCAACACTAAGAAGACCTAAGCTCCCAACAACAAAACCAAGATGGTAGTAATGGTTCACAACTGTGTTAGACTTGTTTTTGTGGCCATGTGATATGTTTTGGGTGGCCATGTGACCACTTTTTGTTGATGTTTATTTTGCTTCACAATGCTTTTTCTATGTGGTTTCGATATAACCACCACTTTTTGCTACTGTTTATTTTATATTAAAGTCCAATGAATTAGACAAGTGTTGGATATATGTGTTGGCCTCTTTAGTTTCTTTTAGAACCACAATTTTTAATATAGAGAACCACCTTTTTGAATATATTTAGTTCTTTATTTTCGTTTGAGACCACTTTTGCTTTCAGTTTTTTAACAATTACAAAATAAATTAACAACCCAGTCTAGGGACCCAATTAAAAAAATAATAGTTTAGAGACCAAATGAAAAAAAAATAGTTCAGAAAACTATTTCAAAATTCATGTCACAATCCACATCAGCACTGATTGACGTCTCACTGATAGCAGCTTAACAAAAGGTCCTAATTAAAAATGAAAAAATACTTCAGGAACTCAATTTAAAAAAAATAGTTCAGGGACCTATTTCAAAATCTCCAAATAATTCAAAGACTTTCAGAATAATTAAATCTTAAATTATTACAACATTTACTAACCCAAAAAAAAAGTTATTACATTTTTTTTTTGAGTTGTGTAACGTAGTCTTAATCATAGATGACTTTCATGTAATGCCAATGCCCTATAAACGATTATAATTAAATCAATATGAGCACTCCGATATCCGGTGAAAGTGTTGGGTATGATACCCAAGTGAGCTAGTATCCACTTATCAAGTCATTAAATCCATTTTAATTATCTTGAATTAGTCATTTGACTTTTTTAAATTGTAGATGCACCCTTTTTAAATTAAAAATAATTTTTTATCAAAAAAATTTCTACGGTGTCTTTTTGTATTCTCTCTTCATCATCTTTATATCCACTTCACGGTTCTTCTTCTCCCGACATAGATTTGACTTCTCTTCTTTTTCTTCTTTCGATAGTGTCTAGATATCGAAAACAAGTTAACATCAGTATATGTTGATTGCTATTTGATTATTCACTTTTTTTTAATATGATGGACATTTCAAACGTCAAAGAGAAGAGACGAAGAACAATAAATTAGTAAATTTGTAAAATATTTTTTAGGATACCGAAATTATTATCCATAACCTACTGCTTACTTTTTAAAATAATAAAAAATATATGCTGTAATTATTATATAAAAAATATTGAATAAGTGAACTATTTTTTATTATAACAGTTAATATGGGTATGGTACCCGACTAATTTAAAGAGTACCTAAGAATTTATCTTAAATCAATCTCGCTCGAGATTTTATCGTCTATGTTAACCTACACTAAAAATCATAATATCATCCAAGTCACACTGCAATTTCTCTAAGATTCATACATACCTCTCATTATACGTGCAAATAAAATTTTCATTCCCGCATATGCTTTACCTGTACATGAAAACCTAGTCCTGCTGCCCAAGCTAAAATGTAAAATTATAAATTATAACCCTCGTACTCTATCGAAAGCAACGAGAAGTTATTGAAAAGAAAAAAAAATACAAAGCATCTCTATTTTTGACGTCTTGTGCATATTGATAACTTGCACATGGTTTCACTGCTGTAACAGCACGTTCAAGACATGTTCTTCTCACGCAGTAGAGATTCTATCTTTTGAACATCTTCAGGGGTGTCAACACCATGTGCCTCATGGTCAACCTTTATTACCTACAACAGATAATAAAAATTAACTCCAACATCTTTACAAAGTAAAGTCAAAAGTGCACAACATTGATATGAATGGTCACTCCAGATCAGATGATTAAACCTCAGTTACTAGCTATAACAACGAGTTTCGGGTGTTGCGGATGTTGCAATTCGAATTGCGGTCATTGCGGTTTGAATTGTTCACAATATGTCACAAATCATATTAAAATAACTTATATTATTTCTTGAATTTGGGCTTTAAGCCTAACTCAACCCCATAAAACCGGCTTGTAAGGTGAGAATTGCCTAAGTATTATAAACACCACTCAGGCCATATCTCTAGTCGATGTGGGACTTTCAACACACCCCCTTACGCTCAAGATTGGACATGTGGACAAATACAGGTGGAATAACAGAGATCATGGCTCAATATCAGATCTAGGATAGACTCTGATACCATCTTGAATTTGAGCTTTAGGCATAACTGAACCCCCAAAACCGACTTGTAATGTGAGAATTGCCTAAGCATTAGAAACACCACTCAGGCCATATCTCTAGTCGATGTGGAACTTTCAACACACCCCCTTGCGCTCAGGATTGGACATTTGAAGCGTGGACTAATGTGGGTGGAATAATAGGATCTCAACATTATTATATAATCTTTGGTATGGCCCTCACATCTTTGGTATTGATATTATTATATAATCTATAATGACTTATAGTTAATACTTTTTTCATTATTATAAGACATTAAAAAACAAAAATGTAATCTAATACTATAATACAATTAAAAACAAAATATTATAATCATAAAAATAATTTTATAACATTTGTACTGTTATAATAATTTAAAACTATAATTTTAAAACATTTACCTATTAAAACATATAAAATTCTGAATAATCTGATTTTTTAATTTATTACACTTTAATTTTTTAATTTATTAAACTTCAATTATTTTTACTTGTTTCTATTGCCTTGCTTTAAAGTATTTCCACCCACAACCCCCTGTCAAATTTTGACACAAATTTAAATTTTTAATTCCATCAAAATTCTAAACCACTCAAAATTAAAATTTCCAAATACAGCACAAACTCCAGAAGCTTCATCCCCATTCAAACGTCCTCAACTCCCTCTCAAAACTTTTCACCTCACCCAGTCCCTGTCAGTGACATGACTCACCACAATCCCTTTCTCCATCTCCTCTCGGCTTTCCCTCAATGCCTCATGTCCTTATCTATCTCACTCTCTCAATAATCGTTATGTCGCCGGAGCAAACAGTAACTGTCGGAACCGTGAAAGGTTCAATCATGAAGCACCATGCATGCAGTACATGAAGGCGGAGGAATGGTGCCGAGAGATTGGAGGAAGGGAGCACCTCAGAGGGCTAGTGCTTCTTTAGATCTGAGAAAGAATTTGGTTTTTTTTTTCCCCTTTCATCTCATCTAAAATAATCGAATCTGGAATGGGTTTTGTGGGAAAAACAATAGTCACTGGACTGTTGCGGTCTTGAGCACCATTTTGTCTCAGCCGTTGCGTCCGAGACACCGTTTTGTCGCGGTCAATACGCGTGATTTTCCACCACTTTGTAATTGCAGTGCATAACGGTATTGGATGCTGCTGTCAGATACAGTTTTGTTGCGACCGATACAGCTAAAACGGAACGGTTTTTAAAACCTTGAATGAATCTATAATACTATGGTATTTAATAGTAGCAATAATCTTAATGTAAATGTCACTAGAAGACTAATTTATGAAATGTCAATTTTTTTATCCCAAGGCATCCACAAGAAGAAAAAACAATCAAGATAATCAAAACCGAACCAGCCGGCATGTTCAACCAGTCATGTATCCAGTTTAATAGGCCCTGTGAACCGCCTTGTAGAAGAACCATTCACAAAACCGAGAAAAAACTGCTTAAACCGGTAAAAACCAGTGGTTGCCCGGTTGTCCACAGTTCAGAAGAGCGTTAGAGGTAGGTGCCGCGTGAACACAAATCAGGACACGTTGGCCTCAATTGATTTGAGACACACACTTCAGTTTTATATCTCATACTCCACATTATTTTTTTTAAACTTTTCGATGTAGGACATTTACAACCAAAGCTGGGAAAAACGTGGCAAATTTCCAAAGAACAACATTGTGGTACTTTTGCACTTTTTGATAGTCTTATTTCATGATGACTTTGTTATGGTGTTTTGCAATTTAACAACATTGTTTTTAATATTTATTTTGTGTTTAATAGAATTTAAATTTTACCTAGAAAATAAAAATAAAAATAAACAACTGAAGAAAGATAAAGAGAAAAGGCCAGCTTCCATCAACAACTGTTTTTGAGATTTAAATCATACAACTAGTAGAATTATTCTTCACAAAGATAATTGAGAAGACGACCACTAAATCATACCTCTGGATTACCAGCATATATTTGAGTCAAAATAATATAAGCCCCATTAAATATTCCACTAGCCGAGTAAAATAGAGTACTACTATTTTCTGTTATTTAAGGATTCAGATCCGTATACGTAAAAAAGTTGGAGTTTGAAAAAAAATCAAAAAAAAAAAAAATCAAAGCAAGATTAAAAAAATAAATGTTATATGTTGACTTAGGGGGTAGGGTTTAATTTTTAATGTCGTGAAATTATGAATATTATGCTATTTTTTCTTTATTATTGCTTTATATATTATATTAAAACATTAAAAAATATTTAATTAGTTTTGAATACCTTGATAAGAATGAATTTAAGTGGAACTGTGGGATTTTTTTTCCACATTTTTATGCAAATTCCTATCACTCAAAAGAAAACCTGTAACAACATTACTAATGTGTAGAATAGATCCATGTACACCTCAAAAAAAGGTTTTTGACAGCTATAATCAGCGAACTATTCCACATGAGAAGGATTTCAATATTACTGCAGTGCCAATATTACTCCCTCCGGTCCTAAATATAAAAAACAAAATCCTAATTCACACAGACCAAAGAATTGCATTGAAATCTGTTTTTCTAATTAATACTCCTAAAAATTGTGTCTTTTTTTTTTTTGTTTCAAAACTTGCCCTTTTTATGAACCAGCCCACTTGCATAGGAAATAAATGTATCTCATTAATATGATTCACTATAAATAAGGATATATATGAAAATTAGACATTTAACGTTTTTGAAAATTGATATTGTTTCTTATATTGATATTGTAATTCACTAGAGTTGTCGGTAAGTGTTAGTTCAATAGTCAGATAACTTTTTTGGTCGTTATCATTGGTGGCTAAAAGCTATAATGCAGTTATTTGAATGTCAAAGAACCTGAAGATAAGTTGGTTTTGGATAACGCACATCTAATGGAAAAGGCAACCAGACATTATGCTAGGATTTGAAAGTTATTTGATTATCATATGACATTATAAAAGGACAATCGAAAATAATCAAGGGAAAAACTTGAATGTTTTAAGTAAGGAGTAAAAAACAGAGTACCTTCATCTTATAGCCATTCTCAAGGACTTTAAGCTGCTCCAAATCCTCCTCAAGTTGCAACGGAGTAGGTTGAAGATCTGGGTATATCTTTAGAAACTTTGCATCATAGCTCTGGCAGATGATTAGACAGAAAACTATCAACTCACAAGGAAGCAAATAATGGTATCGGACAAATTTCGTACGAGCAATGATTGTTATCATGGCCAATTTAAAGGAATTTAACATTAGTACCTGAATCCCAAGATGAAGCAAATAAGGGAACTGTTGATTGACCTTCCCTGACCTGTTGCAAGTATGCACACATTTATCCAGCTTTTTTACAAAATGTAATCATTACAGAAAGTATTAAAGCAATTTCACAAAATGTTTTGTGCATGAAGGAATAATTACGACTGAAATTTCAGAACTTTTTCTAGCTTACTTATTGAATGGGATTAATCCTCGTGAAAAATAGATGGCATAACCACGATTATCAACCACACATTTCACTCTATTTGGATCAAGTGCATCTTCAGGCTTTAAAGAAGTAACTGCAGTGCTGAACACTGCATCTGGAGCTGCCTGTAAGGAACAAGGCAGATTACAGTATTAGCGGTAGAACATAAATACAGTAATGAGATATTACATAGTAATATTTCCTTTTGGCCGTAAAGTTACGATACTTCAATGTGAATATTCTCAAGATATTACATAGTAATATTTCCTTTAGTTAATTATGGAAGTGCACACAATGACTACAGCTTAAAGCAGACAGTCATTAGTTTTTTGCAAATAATATTTGCATTCTCATGGTATGATAAGAATAATTTATTTTGGGGGGTCAAATCCTACCTGCAAAGCTTTGACAACACCATCTATTATTTCAGGTTCAATAAGTGGCTCATCACCCTGAATGTTTACAACAAGATCATATTTTTTCCCAAGCTTCTGTAGGGCTTCATTGCAGCGCTCAGTACCTAATAAGCGAAATAAAGAGTATGAAAGAGAAACCATTGCAGGAAAAAAATAACTGAATAGCTAAAATAGGCAACTAATATGCTTACCATTTCTGCAAGACTCTGATGTCATTATGACGTCGGCACCAAATTGTCGACAGCAGTCAGCAATCTTTTCATCATCAGTTGCCACAACTAGAACCGGAGAAAATTACCAATCACACATTAAATAAGCATGCCAGATATGCACGTCCACTTAGCATATGTTGAATTGTAAAACTGTATATTCTGTTATTGAATATGATACATTGAACGACATGCATAGAGAATGCATAAAAATCTACCTATACAATCCAAATCAAATCATGATGTTTTTGAATTACATTGTCAAGAACGTCAGACAGGAAAGTAAAGCAAAGCTGTTAGGTCTTGGAAACATTAGGAATTTCTTGCTGTAAAAGGGAAAAATTGGAATGTTGTGTCATATGTGACCACACAGTGTCTATTTATAGGAGTATGATTACAAAGGATCAAATCAAATCTTTGATTTATGTAACTACATCCCTAATTACTAGCACCTATTAATTTGATAATAAGCACATGTTTAATATGCTTTCTAACACTCCCCCTCAAGCTGGATCATATATGTTAAATGAACCAAGCTTGTTACAAATATGATCAACCCGAGAGCTTTTGAGGGACTTAGTAAACATATCAGCAAATTGGTCCTCAGACTTGACAAAGTCAGTGGTGATTTCTCCCAAAAGCACTTTTTCTCTTGCAAAGTGACAGTCTATCTCTCTGTGTTTGGTTCGTTCATGGAAGACCGGATTTGATGCAATGTGAAGTGCAGCTTGATTGTCACAGATAAGTTTTGTATCCTAGAGGTCTCCTAATTTCAGCTATTGGAGTAGATTCCTAAGTCATGCAAGCTCCTTTGTAGCTACTGCCATAGCACGATATTCAGTTTCTGCACTGGATATGGCAACTGTGTTTTGTTTCTTACTCCTTCATGAGATCATGTTTCCTCCAATGAGGACACAATATCCAGTAGTGGATCTTCTATCTGATGGTGATCCGGCCCAATCAGCATATGAGTAACAAATAATTTTGGCATTGCCTTTATCTTCATATAATAGTCCTCTCCCTAGTGCATTTTTGATGTATCGAAGAATACGGATGACCGCATTCCAATGGCGAAGGAACATTCAGAAACTGGCTTACAATACTCACTGCAAAGGTGATATCAGGTCTGGTGACCGTGAGATAATTGAGTCGGCCCACAAGACGTCGGTATCTTCCCGAGTCTTTCAATGGCTCCCCCTAACCCGGAAGAAGGTTGACATTGGGATCCATAGGAGTATCAGCTGGGCGGCACTCAAGCATACCAGTTTCTGTAAGAATATCCAGAGCATACTTCCGTTGATTAATTGCAATGGCTGAAAAGGACTGGGCAACTTCAATCCCTAAAAAGTATTTGAGAGGACCCAAGTCTTTTGTCTGAAATTGTTTGAAGAGATGGGCTTTGGGCCGCTGAATACTGTCTATGCACCACCTATAATGATGATGTCGTCGACATATACTACTAGAAAGATGTGCCGACCGGTAGGGTAATGGATGGAGAAAACAGAATGATCTAATTCACACCTGGTCATGCCAAATTGTATTAAGGCAGAGATAAACCGACTAAACCAAGCACGAGGGGATTGTTTCAATCCATAGAGAGAACGGCGAAGTCGACAAACAAGACGAGAATCACCAGGAACAGTGAAACCTGGGGGTAGGTCCATATAAACTTCTTCCTGCAGCTCTCCATGCAAAAAGGCATTTTTAATGTCTAGTTGATGAAGTGGCAAATGATGAATGGCAGCCATGGCAAGAAATAGACAAACAAAAGTGATTTTAGCCACTGGGGAAAAAGTGTCTCCATAATCGAGACCAATAATCTGTGTATAACCTTTAGCCACCAAACGAGCTTTGAAGCGATCAATCTAACCATCTGGCCCAACTTTCACTATATAAACCCATCGACAACCTATTGTAGTTTTATCTGGAGGTAACGGAACAATTTCCCAAGTGTTACTTGAGTGGAATGCTGCCATCTCTTCCAACATCGCCTGACGCCAATTGGGATCAGTCATGGCTTCACCTGTAGACTTAGGGATAGACACAGAATCCAAAGCAGAAACAAAGGAAACATAGGATGTAGACAAACAGTCATAATTTAAAACACAAGCATATTTAGGATTAGGGTTGCAAGAAGACCGAATACTTTTCCTTAATGCTACAGGAAGTTCAGGTGCAGGCGGTGTAGATGGAGGGGCAATTGGAGCAGGAGATGAGACTGGTGGATCAATGGAAGAAGGTACCGCCGGAGGCTGTGTTCGCCGCTGATAGACATGCAAAGGAGGTGGGGTATAAGCTACAATAGGTACTAGAACAGCAGGTGGGACATCCCGAAGATCCTCAATGAAGTTATCATCAAGTACCGCAGAAGAGGAGAAGAATAGGCAAGTCTCAAAAAATGTGACATCAGTAGAAACAATGTATCGTTGTAGTTGAGGGCAAAAACAACGATAACCTTTTTGTACTCGTGAGTAGCCCAGAAAAATACATTCGAGAGATTTAGCTGAAAGTTTATTTTTACCTAGAGTGAGGTCATGGACAAAACATGTGCAACCAAAGACACGAAGAGGAATGGGATAGAGATCCGTTGTGGGTACACAAGAGAGTACGGAATCTGACCTTGAAGGACAGAGGAAGGCATGCAATTGATAAGGTAACAGGCCGTGAGGAGCGCATTACCCCAAAAACGAAGAGGAACATTATGGTGAAGGAGAAGGGTACGTGATGTTTCAACTAAATGGCGATTCTTTCTTTCGGCCACACCGTTCTGTTGTGGTGTGTGGGCACATGATGTTTGGTGAATAATTCTCTGGGAAGACAAAAAAGATTGAAACTAGGATGACAAATATTCACGAGCATTATCAGTGCGTAGCATTTT
Source organism: Calophaca sinica (assembly GCA_037113605.1). Classification (NCBI taxonomy): domain Eukaryota; kingdom Viridiplantae; phylum Streptophyta; class Magnoliopsida; order Fabales; family Fabaceae; genus Calophaca; species Calophaca sinica. Next base: position 82,274,531 of record CM073731.1, read on the forward strand.
AATAGAAGTACCAAATTGGTTTTGAACTTCTGCACAAAATCCTTGAGAAATATTAAAAACATCAAACCGATTTTTCATTAAAAATAACCAAGTACACAGGGAAAAATCGTCAATGAAAGTGATAAAGTAATAATAGCCTAAAGTTGATTAGACAAATATCAGAATGAACCAAAGCAAAAGGTGACCCAGCATTTTTATTAACTCGCTAACTATAAGTTTGACGTGTATGCTTTCCTAACTGACACGACTGACACTCAAATGATAAAAGCTTAGAAAAACTAGGAACTATAAGACGCATTTTATTGAGGCTAGGGTGGCCCAAACGTTGATGTGTAAGAGTTTGAGAAGCAGCAGAGACACATGCCACCGGCGGTGAAAGGTGATATAATCCTCCAGACTCGTGTCCTGTTCCAATCGTCCGTCCCGTACGTCGTTCCTGGACATAAACAGAATTATTAACAAAGAGGACCGAGTAATCAAGGGTACGAATGAGTTTGTTAATGGATATTAAAAACACCAGAACGATTTTTCATTAAAAATAACTAAGTACAAAGGGAAAAATCGTCAATGAAAGTGATAAAGTAATAATAGCCTAAAGTTGAATAGACACGACTAGGATCCCAAATATCAGAATGAACCAAAGCAAAAGGTGACACAACATTTTTATTAACTCACTGACTATAAGTTTGACGTGTATGCTTTCCTAACTGACACGACTGACACTCAAATGATAAAAGCTTAGAAAAACTAGGAACCATAAGACGCATTTTATTGAGGCTAGGGTGACCCAAACGTTGATGTGTAAGGGTTTGAGAAGCAGTAGAGACACATGCCACCGGCATTGAAAAGTGATATAATCCTCCAGACTCGTGTCCTGTTCCACTCGTCTGTCCCGTACGTCGTTCCTGGACATAAACAGAATTATTAACAAAGAGGACTGAGTAATCAAGGGTACGAGTGAGTTTGTTAATGGATATTAAATTAAAAGGACAACCAGGAACATAGAGTGCAGAATGTAAGGAAAGGTTAGGAAGGGGTTGTGCTTGACCAATGCCTTGAACTTTGATTTTAGAGTCATCTGGCATGGTGACAGACGACAAAGAATCAGAGTAAGACAAATGAGAGAAAAGAGATTTGTTACCAGTCATATGGTCAGAAGCACTTGAGTCATGTACCCATGGTCCAAGAGAGGAGGACTGAAAGACAAAGGCAATAGGATTACCAGACTGAGCAACGACATTAGAAGAGGTTGGCTGATGGGCTGCTTTGAATTGAAGAAACTCACTGTAATCAGCGGCTGAAATAGTAACATCGTCGGTGATTGCAGTATGAGCAACATTGGCAACCTTATACTATTGTTGTCTTGCCTTGGTGCGACATTCAGCTTCAATATGGCCATAGCAATTGCAATAGTTGCAGCGAGAACCACGATGTTGGCCACCACGTCCATCGTTCCGTCCACCACAACCGGGATAACGGGAGACGAGAGCGGAGGAATCAGCAGGACTGGAGGAGTGGCCAAAAGCATGAGGAGTAGCAAGACGCAACAGTTGTTCATTAACAGTATCATAGGAAGGAACAGTGGATCCCGATAAAATCTGGTTACGCACGGAATCAAGTTCTAGTGGTAGACCGGCCAATGCAAGAATCATGAAAAACTTGCTGCGTTGCTCGACATGAGCTGCTGCATCACTAGTAAAGGGCATGAGGGATTAAAAATCAGCAATCAAATGATCAAGCTTACCAAGGTAAGTCTGCACATCCATGTTTTCCAGCTTCAGAGAGATGAGGTTGAGAACGACACTATAAAGGCAATGAATGTCGTTGGAGTAGACTTTCTTGGCTTTTTCCCAAACATCATAGCAAGTAGTGAATGCTTGGTATTGCGGCTGGAGTTTGGGCGCAATGGAAAACCATAGGACAATACATAAGGAGGCGTCAACTTGCTTCCATTTTAATCAGTCTTTGGTAGGGATATCCTTGGCTTGTTTGGTCAAGTGGTCTTCACGGCCTTGACCTTGGAACCAAAGTCGACAAAGAAGAGCCTAGAAGTCGTAGTTGGTCGTCCCGCCGCCGCCACAGGATCACGGAACCTTGGTGAACGTCACAGTGTCGGAAACAGAGTTATCACCCATGAGTTTTTGTAGCTGAAAGACTGCTGGATAAGGGCGCCTGGTGGTGGGGAAGGCGGCGGAAGTGGCCGCGGACGGTGGGCCGCGTCGGATAATGGCGAAAAACGAGATCTGGATGCGCGCGCGTGGGGGCGCGTGCAGCTACAGAACCTGGCGAGCTTCCGGTGGCTCGGTCGACTTGGGACGGTGGTTCTAGTGGTAGTGGCAGACCGGAAAGACGAGTCAGGTTGCGGAGAAAATGGGCCTCTCAATGCGGCGTGGTACTGTTCACACAGGTAACTGTTCACGCAGAACAAAAATAGGGCAATTGAGATAGAGAAAAATAGGAAAAAAAAAAGGATCTGAAAAATAACCTAAGCTACTAATACCAAGTAAAAGGGAAATATTGGAATGTTGTGTCAGATGTGACCACACAGTGTCTATTTATCGGGGTATGATATAATCATGTAATAATTACAAAGGATCAAATCAAATCCTTGATTTGTGTAACTACATCCCTCATTACCAGCAGCACCTATTAATTTGATAATAAGCACATGTTAAATATGTTTTCTAACACTTGCCTTCAAAATCCCAACAAGACGTTTTAAATGCATGAACAAATATCCTAACAGTATAAGCTGAAACGAAATGCAAATCATTTACTCATCCAGTTACAGATGTGTTTGTGCATAAATTTGATCCCACTGTTCAAATATGCCCCTCAGAAGCAACACATGTTGGAAGACCTCGTTTTGGAAAGGATCTGCTGTGGCTCATGTTCACCGGACTCAATTCTAATCTTTTTTGTTTCTTTGGCTAGATTACCCGACTCAATCCAATCTGTTCATGGTTGGGTTGGGTTGGGTTGAGTCGCGCTATGCAACCAAAAATGCTCAAAACCGAACCAACACAACCACACAATTTGTTTCGGGTTAGGTTTCTTTTTATGCAGAAGCCCGACCCGACCGATAATCAAACCTTCATGCATTTGAAAACAAAGAATAAACTTTGGTTTACCCTTAAAGCAAAACCTTCCATATATCATATTTAGGATTCTGTGGCCAGGGGCAACAAATATATGTGTCGATCCTAGTTTCACATAGAGCCATGTATTCGTAAACCATATTCAGAGATTAATCCAAGACAAGGTTACAAATTAAAGCTATTCATGCCGAATTAGCAGAAGATCACGTGGATAGACCTACCAACATGATCCAAAGTAGACGCCAGCTTTGCCCTTTCCCATGTTCTCTGTAAAATTCAACCAAAGTAGGTAAGACACATCATTATTTGACCATTAGAGACAACATATTTTATAAAAAAGCGCTGCGAATAGTTTAATATGTCAACAAGTCAAAGCGAAAGTTTCTAATCAACTATGAATAATATAGCCTAAATAATAAGCTAGTTGTGAGAGAAATATGCAAGTGATGCAAGGGCAATAGCTGAGAGATGTAAAAAACATTTAATATTTGCATATAAACTTAATGAGGCTCGGCATGCTACGAAATAGCCACTCATTTTTGGGTTTACATTTTGAACTTATTTTAATTAGTAGCCACTAGCCAGAGAAGAGTTAACCATTTATGGTGAAATTCTTGGGAAGACCTTGCTTGACAGACATTCCATGTTAATTTAAAGCTTTCTTTAATTAATTCTCCTTTTTGCTCGCTAAATTCAGGACCCAAGGGACACCCCAAAATGCACCTGGAAAGGAGTTTTCATCAAACCAATAAAGATCGTGCTGATCCATCTTTATCATTATTAAACTTTCCACAATGTAGGTTTTAACACAAGTAATATTATATTCTATTTTCCTCACATAGGATGATGGTGACATGATATTTTTTATTGCAAATTCCACAGTAACTCTGCAGTTACCAATAGCTTTAGTTAGCAAAATATTAAAATTAATCAAGCTAAGTAATGTAATATTATGGTCCCAATTTGAGTGAACTTGTACAAAAATGAAATAAGCTTAACCCATCACCCACCAAAGCTTCAACACAGTTCCTTATTTTTAACCATGAAACCACACATTCTAAGGGAAGGAAAGAGAATATGTTTGAAATTTCTAAGATAGGAAGCTGATTGAATCATTAGCATGTCTTTATTGTGAACTAACTAAACAAAATAGTTGAAGAAGGGTGCAACTTTTTAAAAGATAAAAGCAGAAGAGTCACAACTTTTATTTTTTAAGTAATCTCCAGTCTTCACCTTCCGTTCATTGACAAAAGCCATCACCAAGCACATCCTTCAAAGATCCAGAGTCCAGACTATGTTTGCATCAAAGTTTAGGCAATTATTATAGTTGTTGTTGTTGTAAGCATAAAATCCATTTCAAATAATCTCAAAAATTGAAAATTGGTCCATTGCCCATTTTATTCATTTCCCAGCATCTTACATGAATACTATGGTCTAGTTTGCTTTTTTCTTACCGAAACTTCTCAATTAAAATATATTTATCTATCTTCCTTTACAGAAAAATTCCTATACACTTATAAATTTTTATATAAATGTTTATATTAGGAATGTTGGTTACAGTTGGTAATTGGTGGTTATGAATTTGTTAAATCAGTTATTTTTGCACTTGTATGTATTGAGCTCTATATATTAAGCTCTTCTCTTCCAATCAATGAATGCAATGCTCATTTCATTCACATCTCAATATGGTATCAGTTGGAATTCCTCTCTGCGTCCTCTAATTCGAGTTCCTTGTTCCATTTTTTTCGTTTTTTCTTCCTTCGATTCGAGCTTTCTCTTTTTTTCTCCCATGGCTTCCATGGATGATTTCAATCCTTTTCTCATTCACTTGTCCGATAATCCGGGTTCTGTTCTTGTTTCTCATCCTCTAAGTGTGGACAACTATCGTTTGTGGAAGAAAAATATGAAAATGGCTCTTCTTGGCAATGACAAATTTGGCTTTGTTATAGGCACCTTAGTTGAGCCTCCTTCAGATCCCCCTAATTTTATGGCATGGTAGCGCAACAACAATATTGTTGCTTTTTGGATTTTGAACTCCATTTCGAAGGAGATGCAAGCCAATGCACTTCACTATTCTATGACAACGGCTATCTAGAATGATCTGAAGGAGAGATACGAACAACAAAATGGACCACTCATTTTTCAGCTCAAGCGCGAATTGGTGACCTTGTAGCAAGGTTCTTTATCAGTCAGTTCATGCTATGCTAAGCTTCGATCTCTTTGGGAATCCTTAGCAGAAGTCAGGCTTGCTCACTCTTGTACATATGGTGGAATTCGATCTTGGTCCGACTATAATCAAAGGGAGTATGTCATGCATTTTCTAATTGGATTAAATGAGTCCTTCTCTTCAATTCGAGGTCAGATTCTATCCATGGATCCCTTTCCTCTGATCACTAAGGTTTTCTCCCTTGCCATTCAAGATGAGAAATAGAGAGAGGTCAAATCTTCTGTTGTTTCGAGTAGTAGTGCTCACATAGCTTGCTTCTTACAATTTTTTCATTCTTACAAGCAAGTATACAACAAATGTGTCACTCTCCCAAATAAAGTTGTCGTTCCAGTTGTTGCTTTTAAAACTATTAGATTGTCCCCTAATTTCATTTTGCACAATGTCTTGTACATTCCACATTTTACTTTCAATTTGCTGTCTGTTAGTGCCTTACTAACTGAAAGTCATTTTTCCATTACCTTTTTTCGAATCCATTTTCTTATCCAAGAGATGTCAATGAATTCTTAATTTTGGTAGATGACTGCTCGAGATGCACTTGGCTATACCTTCCCAAACATAAGTCAGAAGTTGCTGCTGCCATTATTAAATTGTTTGCCATAGTCAGAACACAATTTGCAGTCGATCTCAGATCTGATAAGGCAAAGGAATTGGCCCTCACTGAGTTCCCTCAATCTCACAGCATATGCAGATGCTGATTGGGGAAGTTGTTTGGAGAGATCTACCACTAGCTTTTGTGTGTTTCTTGGTGATGCATTAGTTTCCTGGAAGTCTAAAAAACAGCCCACGGTCTCTAAATCCTCTGCAGAAGCACGGTACAGGTCCTTATCCTCAGTTGCTAGTGAAGTAGTTTGGTTGAAACGCCTCTTTCTGCACTCCGAGGTTCCCATTGAGTCTACTATATTTTTTTGCGATAATCAATCTTCTTCTATTAACTAAGCCTCTAATTTTTTTCATCATGAAAGCTCCAAACATATAGATATTGACTATCATTTTATTCGGGAGTTGGTTCAGTCACATGTCCCCAAGTTAATCCATGTTAAGACTCAACAACACCAATTGGCTGACCTCTGTACTGAGGCTCTACCAGCAACTTTATTTTCCAGTTTCATCCACAAGCTGGGAATTATCAACATATATTCTCCACCTTTTACATTAGGACACGTTAAGTCAAGTTAGTTGTAGTGAGTTATTGGTAGTTACGAGTTTGTTAAATTCAGTTGTTTTCGCACTTGTATGTATCAAGCTCTATATAAGCTCTTCTATTCCAATCAATGAACGCTAAGCTCATTTCATTTACATCTCAATAATTTAAGAAATTAAATGAAGAGCTTCTACAAAAATAGAAGCTAATTTCCACCTAGAAAGACAACTGGTTAAAAACTCACAGGTAAATAAGATTTCTTTTAATATATGTTCTTTTGGTAAGTGTTTGCTGAGAAAACTGGCTCTGAATTAAAATTGTACATGAAATTTCACAAAAATTCACAATTTCAATTAAACAAAACCATTTTGAAGGGGGAAAAAGACTCATATTGGGTCTAAAATAGAAAAGGGAAAATCGCCACCAAAGAATTAGAAAAATAAGAGAGTTGAAATCACCAGATATATGATTTAAAAGAAGCAAAGTGAATTTTGGAGAGAGTAAGTAGAAGGAAGGACCTGGATCATGGGCTTGCCAAGGATTTGAACCAGAGGCTTTCCCGAGAACCGAGAGGAAGCGAATCGGGCGGGTATGATGCCGACGACCCGACTCCGGAATTTGTTGAATCGGGACAGGTAAACGTGAGCACCGGCAGCAGCTGCAATTGCAACTCCAGCCACAATGCCATGGATGATCCATGCCTTGGAGCCGTTGGAAGAATCAGACGAGGAAGAGGACGAAGAAGAAGAAGACGAAGGCGAGGAACAAATTGCCATGGCACGAGAAAGAGTGGTAGGGAGAGAAAGAAAGTGACAGTGGCAAAGTGGACAATAACCTCAGATCTGTCTCGGTTAGAAAAATTACGGTCGCTTGTTTCATGAGATACGTTTTAGGCATCTACTATTTTCACGGAACGCGATTTGCTATGGTCACCGCAGCTGTAGTAGCGCGATCTCGGCCGTCCGATTGCTTAAAAAATATTACATATTTTTTGTTTTTAAAAAATATAAAATATTGATCTTGAATCCGGACCATCCGATCTCAATCGAACGGCCGAGATTGTAACATCCCAATTTTTAGGAAAATTATTTTATAGTTTCCGACTACTTGGAAATAAATCATAGAGATTGATCACCTCCATGGGTTGTTAAAAGTACGAAGAACAACAAAGATTTATTGTAAACGATTTACTGTTTTAGTAATTAATTCGATTAATGTATTAATCGTAGACGATAATCTTTGTTTTTAATATGAATAAATCCCGAAAAATGTGAAAGATTGTTATTTGATTAAAGAAAAAAAATTTATTGAAAGAGAAATAATTTTTAGGATTTAATAAATATTTTCAAGTCAAAGTTTGAATTTTCATGGTTTAGTTGTTGTATTAATTGTCTGTTTTATGTCATGTTTAATATGACTATTATTTTAAAGATCTTGTCTTGATAATTTTATTGTTTGATTAATATCTATATGATAAAAGAAATTGAAATTAGTGATCCTCACTAATTTACAGTTTTTATTACGCATGAGTAATTCTATCGACTAATTGCAGAACTAGGCTATTGTGTGTGTTTCTAACTGAAACATGCCCAAACGTGATCCAAATTTTATAAAATTTGAGATCTTAGCATTTTCCAATATTTATGATTTATTGGAAATTTTTCTGGAATTTTTAGGCATCAGAATAATATAGGGTGTTTTCTACGCCCATAACTGCATTACGGTAGTGTTTTAGCTCGAAAATCGAGAAAGCGACATTCATAGAAATACTTCTAATATTTTTGGGGACATTTTGGTTGATTAATAATTTTTGAGTATAGAATAATTTATTAGATTTATTTTTGGAGTTTTTGATACAAAAACCCTAATAGACGCGGAACGCCGCGCACTCGGTTGATCGATAACGCGCCGAAGCAAAACCCTTTGATCTTTTTAGGGGGATGTCGACCAAAATGGACCAATGGGAGGCCAGCCATGTGCTGGTAGCCTACAATTTGGAAATGGAGCCTTTTGATTGGCTTAGGTGTAATTGGTAGTTAGTTTACTTAGTTAGTTTGTAACTAAATGGTTAAGATCCAACTAAATGAACAATTTTTATCTCTTCCTTGTCCCTTGAGATCTCTATAAATAGGAGATCATCCCCTTCATAATTTTTCCATTTATGCTTGGTGGAGAAAATTCTAGAGAGAGAAAGTGTGAGGAATCTTGAAAAACTTAGTGTTTTTTAGTGCAATCTTTCTTCCTTTGTTCTTGATTCTTGATCAACCATCCTTAGACTTCTTGGTAAGCCTCCTAAACCATGTTATTTTCCTCTTGGCTGCCATGGAAGAGTTCTTCAAGGTTTTAGTGTTGCTTTGTTTAGAAATTGTTAGATCTTGATGTATCAACTTGATTAATCTTTAGATCCATCCTTTTCCTCCATGATTAAGCTTGTTTAGTGTTTTTAAAATTTGAAAACTTCAACTTTTGGTGCTGGTCGAATTTATAGGGCTGTTGGGGGCTTGATGTTGGCTTGATTTTGTTGATTTAGAGTTAGTTCTTAGAGGGTTTTGAGTAGTATGTTTGAAAACTAGTCATATAAGCATGTTTTACAAAGTTTTGGAAAAATAAATTTGGTTGTTTAGAGGGCTGAAAACCGTGGCCTCTAAGATGGTTTTGGGGGATGTTTTAACTTGATTTTAAAGTATGTTAGATGTTATGGAAGTTGGTTTAAGGTTTAAGGATTTAAGTGTGGTGAAATGATTTGTTTTGGAAATGAAAAGTTGAAAATTTTGGGTTGTTTTAGGGCACTAAAACTGTGGCCCTTATGTTATTCTTAAACATTATTTTAAGTTGTTTTATGTCTCTAAAATATTGTAAAAGTTGGTTAAGAGTTTGGTTTGGCAAAACATTTCAAAGAAGTTTGATTTTGGGAAAAGATTTGGTTTATGTTTCAATAATTGTTTTGAACTTGTAATGAAATTGTTTCTAAAATTTGGTGACATGTTTTAGTGTTTCAAAAAGTGGTTCAAAGTTGGGAAAAACACTATTCAAAGTGGTAAAACACTATTCTAATTGGTAAAAATTTTGGGTTAGGTATTTTTCTAAGTGTGTAGTGTTTGAAAAAGTTTCAAAACTTGCATAACTTTGGCTTGATTGATGACATATGACTAGGTGTGATTCAAATGGGATTAAGTGAGTAATTATTAGGCCTTTTAGGAACCCAAATCGTGGCTGTCCTAGGGTGTTAGGACTTGTATTTTTGGGTTCTAAATTGCATTAAGTTTGTGTTGTTAAGGTTCGTGCTTAAGGTTCACGCGAGGTTCGACTTGACGATAGTTTGGAACTGCCTTGCTTGGATTGTTAAAGCGCCCAAGGTAAGGGAAATTCTTATATAATGAGTTTGGGCTTTTCGCCTTGTGTGTTGTTTGATTGCTTGATTAAACTGAGTGGTAGTACTTGTAATATGACTATGTGTTGTTTGGAATGCCGTAGCATGTTTTTGGCCCTACGTGACAAGACTGAATTGTATTGTGTGACTTAAATCATGTTTGATTGATTTGATTGGACTTTAAATTGATGAAATGCATGTAGTAGAATGTAGCATACTGAATTATTATGTGTTACATGAAATATTGTAGCACGCTCTTGGCCCTGTGCAGCATTATGTTTTGTATTTCTTGCCTTAAATCAGGTTTGATTTAATTGGAATTTGGAAAATATTGTTGATAATAATGGATTAATTAATAATGCGTTGATCGATTGTTATTGGTTTGACGATTTACTACGGTAAATCCGATGCGATTTCACAAGCCGAATTCTGATTTCGTAAACAAAGTTGTTAAGGGCATATTGACTTAAAAGTAAGCGTGAGAGTTTTAGTATAACTAGCCAAAGCTTGCAAAGAATTTTCAAGGAATCAATAGTAGGAAAAAGAACTTGAGTAAACAATGTGATTTGTGAAAACAGTTGAGTTAAATGATGCGTCTGGAAAATTCTGGCTAGGAAAGACCTGGTTATTAAGAGTGTTCGCACCGCCTCTCTTTCCTGGGAATTTTTCCTAATACATTATTTAGCACAACTAGGGTTTCAATGACCTAAAGCCAAAAAGTATTTTCAGATACATAGGAGTGATAGAAGGACGGAGAAAGAGATTTCGAAGATCGAGATTTTGAAGGAATAAAATATAGGGAACCTAGTGTTCCTATTGAGCATATGGGCCATGTGTCCTGTGCTGGGACTTAATGTCCTACTTGCGTGCGTATTCTCTTGATTAAGGATTGGACCTAGTGTTCCATATGGCGTGCCTAGTATCTCAACCTAAAATTTGAGCCTAGTGTTCCGCATTACGTACCTAAGTTTTGATCTAAGATTGAGATTAGCGTTCCGTAGTTGAACACCTGGACCTAGTGTCCTGTGTTTGAACTCTAAGGGGTATTTCTCATCATCTCAGTTCACTGCGTGATGAAGAATACCTGAGCATTACTTGAGTAGTATGGGATGCCCATTGTAGTGCTTAAACTTTGAGTTCCCTCCACCTTTTCAAAAGTGAACGTAGTTGAGGTTTGTCGATCTGCATTGATTAATTAAAACATTACTCGGGCACTCCCTACGGTGAGCATGCCATATTGAAGAATTTGTTTGGATGCATACTGACCATTGAGCATCGACACTCGGAGCGTTTGATTGTCTTAAAGACTTCAAAAGGACGAGTTGTCACTTCATGCCGTGTGGCAGCAATGCCTAATACATGGCAAGCCTAATGTGTGGCTATACCCTTGGTAGGGGAATTTGTTCGGACCTGGAAAAGGCTTTCCTTGTTCCTATTGTTGTCCTTGTTTAAGGCTGCAAGTGTATACACAAACTTGTTCATAATGCATTGGCATGCATGGCTAACCACATTTATGATATGTGATGAATTTGATGTCGTGATGACTTGATCACTTATTGTTGATAGCTTCGCCTACTCACATGCAATTGTTTAATATTGTGGTGACTTGATTGTTGATCTGATTAGTTGATTTGTCTGTTCACATGCAAATGCTTGATATACCATGATGATGTGTGCGGTCTATTAAGTATGTATATGTATATAAAGGCGTGTTTTTGTATTATATATATATCTTGTTTGCATGCGACATAGCCTATGATAAACTCGTGGACAAAGGATTTACCCTTGCACTGTTGTTGGATTGGATGTCCTTTTGGATGTCACTTCCAGATGGAGCTCGATAGCTGTTGCAGCTTCGCCTTTTAGGAGCATTGAAGATTGAGCAAGTGGAGGAAGATTCCTCTGAGTATTTCGTGTTTGGTCTTGCTGAGCTGTTTCTCAGTAAGAGTCATAGTTGTTGGCCAGCTTAGCTTAGGGTTTTGTTTTGATTATTTGCGTAATTAAGTATTGTCTTGTAATCACACTCTTCGAAAAAACTCGCCTCAGTGCGAAATGATAATCTTATGTCTTATGTGATCTGAAGCATTAATTGTGATGTGACATACTCTGATATTTGCAAAAGATTGATTTGGCATCATTTAGAAAACTATAGTACTCTATGTCTCATTTTGAAAAGGGTTTCAAAGGAAAGGAAAAAAAAAGTGACTCCTATTTTTCCATTGCGAAATACATAAGAGTACTTTTTACTGAAAGCATACAAGCATTAAATGTTTTCAGCATTAGATTTGGTCAGATCAGAAGCACTCTAAACGGGTGTTACAGAGATCGCCGATCAAGAAGAAGTTGATCAGCCACTGATCACAGAGAAACGTGATCCCTGTTTTCACCCCCTCCCCAATTGCCTAGTTACACCGCCGGCAGCTTTTTAACAAAGCGAAATGACCAATATACCCTAGGGTCATATTTAATTTTAAAAACACACCAAAACTTCTACTCTCTCTCTCCCGTGAGCTCTCCCCCTCTTCGGTAATTGTCCCCCTCTCTCTCAAAAATTGCACCAACAGTTCTCCCCTCCCTCCCAAAAACAGCCCCAATAGCAGCTCTCCCCCTCTTCCACTCTTAGTTTATGTAAGCTTCTTCCCTTTTCCCTCTCCTCATTTCTTGTTACATTGTGTTTGATCCACCGTTTCATTGTGTTACATTGTGTTTGATCCCCCTCCCTCGTTCATTGAGTTTAATTCAACTAAAGATTTGGTAACACCTTACATGAAGTGAATTCACGTGTACGTACGTGAACTCAGTTCACATAAGATAAAACAATATGTTTAGTCCGGAAGCGGATTTGGTGCAGTGGGAAAAATCCCACAATTTCACGTTGTACGCAATCCCGATCATCCGATTGAGATCGAACGGCTCACAATTTATGACCAAATTTGGGAGCCGATTTTGAAACGCTTAAATGATAGTTGTCTGTGTACTGCGTGAAACTGCGTGGGTTTATTACTGCAGGCAATCTGGGTCCGTTTAGTCCCTACGTGAACTGGGTTTACGTAGGTGTACGTAAATTGAATGCACGTGTACGTACGTGAACTCAGTTTATGTAAGGACTAAACAAGTTGTTTTACCTTACATGAACTGAATTCACGTAGGTGTACGTTATCTCAATTCACGTGTACGTATGTGAACTCAGGGGCGGATCTTAGTTATGACAGGGAGGAGCCTCGGCTCCCCAAGCTTTTTTAAAATTTAATAGATATATATACATATAGCATTCATATTTCATTATATATATTGGAGTTTCCATCATTACATCAAGCGATAAGAGTGGCGTAGTGGCAACCGAACCTTGTGTAACTAACAGGGCTTGAGCTCAAATCCATCCAAAGCCCTTTTTGAAAATGCTTTTGCGAGAATACCTATTGGATAGTGGCAACAGCCTTATGCCCTTATCATAAATTTTTTGGCTTAATTATAGTTTTGGTCCCCCTATTTTCATCAATTTACGATTTTGGTCCACCATTTCTAAATTCAGACACTTGGTCCCCCAATTTTCAAAAACTCAAACATTTTGCCCAAATGCTAAATTGGCCCACCAGAGTGCCTGACGTGGCATCATTTAAGCTGATGTGGCATAAGGCACATGCCACATCATTTAATTGGCCATGTCACTGATGACAATCCAGCATGTCACCATGTCATTTATAATTGGAATATATTTATTATATCTGAATTATAAAAACAAAAAAAAATTAAATTTATAAAACTAAAGTAAATAAATTAGAGGAACCGGAACCCTAAATCAGAAATTGAAAGAGGGATTTGACGTGATATTGTGAAAATGTGAAACCGTTAACAATGAGTTCCCAGATTCACCCGAAGGATCAGTGAACCATTTCTTCTTCGTTGTCACCATTTCTTCTTCATTGTCACCATCTGTTGTTCGTTCTCACTGTTTCTTCTTCCTTGTCACTGTTTCTCCTTCCTTCTACATCGCGGCTTTCTGTGTATCCTTCCTTCTTCGTCGCGACCAATGGTTATGGATAGAAAGAAGATGGCGACTTCTAGACCTTCTGCGAGGACTTTCGACCCACCACCCCTGTCTTCAGTCCACAAATCGGATGATAAGTTTTGTGCCAGGTTGATTTGCTTTAACTTTAACTCTGATTCCATTTACTTTGTGTGTTGGGTATGACAGAGAACATTTTGGTATGTGTGTTTGTCAGTATTTATGTCATGATGGGAGGGAAGTCGTGGACCATGTATGTATGTTGTGTTTTATAATAGTCATTTGTTTATTCAAAGATGTCCAAAATGTATGTTGTTGTTGTTGTAGTGGTCCTACTTAGGTTTTGTCCACTAGTGTAAACATGTTGTTACTGATTTGTGTAGGCCAACAGAGGTGCAGGGGCTGAAATTAAGAATAACCATGGGGTATATTTGTAAATTACCCTTCCAAAATGTACATCAAAGGACACACAGATGAAATGAATTGGGCCTGGGACGTGGATCTAATGTCCCATATGGATGTGTGTAAAATGGTCAAAAGTCTTAGGTATATAGGCTTCAAATGCTTGTGGTACCAATTATAAATGACATGGTGACATGCTGGATTGTCATCAGTGACATGGCCAATTAAATGATGTGGCATATGCCACATCAGCTTAAATGATGCCACGTCAGGCACTCTAGTGGGCCAATTTTGCAACACCCAATTTTTAAGAAAAGTGATTCTAGCAATAAAATCCTGAATACTCGAAAAATAAGTTATAGAGATAGATCACCCAAATGATTTACTGAGAGTACGGGAAATTATTTTGAGTTATTTTGAATAATTTATTTTTTATAAATAATTATTATTCATGATATCAATTCGAATTAATTGACAGCGTAGACGTATGCTGCGTTTAAAGAGAATTCATCAATTATACTTATTATAAGTTTTCTGCGTGACGCGGTGACGCGTATTATTATTGACTAAGAAATTGATTGAATTAAATCAAGATGAAATTAAATTTAAGAATTAATATTTAATAATAATTCATGGTTTGAAAATCGTCGGAAAACTCTAACGAAGTTTCGTCGCGTTTCGAATCGCCGGGTAAATTTTATCTGCATTAAAATTTAAAACGAACTCCGATTTCGATGAAATCGAATCGTAACTTGTCGTGATTATTTTTGAGTGTTTGATATGGGTTTTATTATTTATGATAAAATATTACCCCGAAATGAATTAATTTCTCGGTAAATTAATTTTCGCAAATTAAACGGCAGGAAATCAATCGGTAACGCGATTACTCGGCGCCGTGTTTTTGTATCATAAAACTCTAGGATTAGATGGTAACCATGAGAGATTAGAGGGATTGGACTAATTGATGGGATTAGCATCTCACTTTATTTCTAGGTGTCACTTAGGTGGTGGTTATTTTTTTTATGCTTACTCATTAGTTAAAAATTTACCAAGTTTTTAACTTAATAATTTTTTTTCCTCCTATTTGGGGCAGCTAGAGGCCGAACCCCACCCCCACTCTACCCCTCATACTCTTCATCTTCCTCACTTAGAGAGAGAAGCTCAAGAAACCTCCATTCATGGCTTCCATGCTTTCTTCCTTGGCTTGATTTCACCTACAACTTGCAACCCTTCTTGATCCTAACTCATTCTCCTACTCAATCACCTTCTTCCAACCTTCTAGGTGAGCTTGAAAATCAAATCTTCCTCCCCTCTTAACAGCCCCAAAACCGTGGGGTACATATGTGTGCCTAGGATGAATTTTTCTTGCTTCCTTTCTTGTTTTTATGCTTATCCGTTGGTTGATTATGATAATAGAAAACATGAACTAATTTCCCCCAAATTTCTGGGAACCCTAGGTGCAAAAACCTAAGGGAAAAGGGAAGGAGTGATTTTTCACCTTGAATCAGCAAATTGATACTTGTTTCTAGCTTCATATGAATTGTTTTGTTGTTGTAGTGGTTAGAATTTGAGTTGAAACATTTCATGAGAAATTTTAGGGAGATTTTTTATTCTTGAGGAACATGGTTTGAGCATTTCTATGGATTAATGGTTTTGTTTTGAAGTTGTTTGTGTTTATGAAAGAAAATAAAATGATTTGGAATGATGTGGTCTATTTAGTTTAGAAGTTGCAAATCTTTTGTGGAAAAAAAAAGATTGAGGATCGCGAGCTCCATATGTTTTTGGGTCTTGAAATTTATAAAAATTTGTTGATATTAGTTGGATAGCATTGCTGCTAAGTTTAGAAAAGAAAAAAAAATTGGGAAAGATTTGATTGAAAAGTCAAGTTGTTTTGGATCCTTGAGGCTATGAAACACAATAGGTAAATTGGACTCTTTGAGATCCTAAGAACCTAGTGGAGCCTTAACTTAAGCTTTTGGATAAAATGAAGTTAATTTTGGCATTGTTTTGTATTTCAAGTTTATGAAGGACTTGAGTTTAGTAGTAGAACCTTATTTTCCAACTTGTACATATTTCAAGAAAGATTTAGGTTTTGAAAATATATGAACTCCTATTGTGCAAATCTTTAAGTGTAGGATGTAATTTTCTTGTTCTCTCTTGTTCTTTCTTGTTTAAATACTTCATATTTTAGGTTTGACTAAAGGAATTGGGAACTTTTGGAAACTTGTAATGTTGGATTGAATTTGGTAGAGTAGTTTAATTTTGCCAATGGGTTGTTTGGAAAAATTGATTATGTTAGAAAGAAAAACTAAGTAATTAAATGATATGGTTTTGAATAATCGAAAACTTTGCAATTTGTTCCCTAATTTTGTGTGGTGGCCGAGAGTCCTATAGGTTGGGAGAAATTATTGTTGTGTTCTCTTAGATTTTACTAGTTGTGTTGAAGGGTGTTTAAATATTGCTAAGTTTTGGATAGTAGTTTGATTTAACTAGGAGTTGTTTAAAGTTCAAAGATAATGAAACGCTCAAGGCAAAGGGATTCCTTGTGATCCAATGGCCAAGTGGAGTCTCATTTAAATTAAGATGGAAGTACTAAATTTATTATTGATTTATGTTCTACGTTTTGGAGAAGTAAGCTTCGTATTTGAAGACCTTGTTTTTCCAACTTAGTGTATTCTTTCAAAATGAGTCTTATGTTTTAAACACCTTATTTTTTCAAGTTATTGCTAATTTTCAAGTGTAAGTGATTTGGGTAGTTAAGAGGTTTTGGGTTTGGGGATCTAGGAAGTTAGAGCTAGTAGGTGCTTAGGATTATGCTAGGTTTGCTTCGTGTGTTAGGCTTTGAGTGATCCGAGACCGTGCAGCGTAGAATCGAGGAATACGTGGACGCGTGGCTTAGAGTTCGGTAAGGGCTACTTCTAGACATAGCGAGAGTTCTGATATCAAATGCTGAGATATAATTTATGTTTTGTATGTTGTGTGTAAGGGCACTTCACATTCTCGGTGTTTACGTATGTATAGTATGTGTAAGGGCGCTTCACATTTAATACTTTTCATAGTATGTTAGTGTAAGGGCAACTTGTAGATATGGATAGATTTTAAATTTCTGTTATAAAGCGAAGAAGTCTCAGGGTTCGAAGTGAGGGTCTCGTACCCTTTCGATTTTTAGTTCTTAAAACTTTAATTATGGTTATTTAGTGGGCTTGTCTGCAAGTGGTTGGCAGCTGTTCCCAACCCCCCACACTTGTTTGATTTCCTCTCTGTCAACTCCATTGAGCTGTAGAGGGATGTATTGTATTCCGACTGTTGTGATATGACTTGATTGCTTGATACTGTTGAATACGGTTGTCTTGTATTGAGCTTTGCGTGAATGTTTATTTAATATGCGATTGAATAATTATTCGAGTTTTCTTTCTTGAATTATCATATGAGTTGATTTATTCATCATGCTTCCTTGAATTATCGTATGCGTCGATTTATTCATTGGGGTGGAGAAAGCGTCGTCGTGGCGTTTTTGAACTATATCCCAAATAAACTTAGGGTGCTAGGACCCCCTTGTTTTTCGGCAGCTTAGTTAGACGTCTTAACATCAAGGAACTAGTCCTGCATATCCTAGGGTGGTCGTGGAGCCCAAAGCCTATGGCTGTATTTCAGCAGCTTGTTCGGCGTTATTTCCGAAAAATTGCAAAGGGTGTCAAGGAGTTGCATTTTGGGGCATTGGTGCATAATTGCTATTTCCTGTATTTATGTTGTGTTGTTATATGCCTTGTTGCCGAATGTGTTATCGTATGTGCACCTGTCTCTTTATTTTAAGAAGTTGACCCTTGCTAGTGGTTCTTTCAATTAATGAATGCAACCCAGATGGCGGAGCAAGCGGAGGACTCGAAACTGCGGAGAAGAGTAGCTGAGGATAGCCGTCCGGCTTCTTACTTGAACTTCTGGGGTAACTTACTAGAAGTTTAGTAAGGGATGTAGCATGTCGACCAGCTATAGAATATTTGTAGTTTATTTTAGTGTTGTAATTAAAGGCCTATTATGTTTCCAGACATGTATTGTCGTATATGAATTGATGGAATAGATGAGTGTGGTTAATGTGGTTTATTTGGTGTCTTTAGTTATTCACCGCCATGTTTCTAAAATCGCTGTAATACTCTGACTATCCTTTTAAAGAAGTTTTAAAAAAAATATAGAACCACATTTTTGGAAAACTTGAAATGCAGGGTATTTCGCCTTTCAGAAATATGTCAACTTTTGTCAGAATATCTACTTTAGTAGCGCTCCAGAAACAGGGTGTTACAATAGTGGTATCAGAGCGGTTCGGTTCTAACCGGACTGTGAGTTGGGAAACTATAGCTGGTCAAGTATCGGGTTTTGTAGAGAACAATGGTTAGAGGTCAAATTGTGTCTTGTTGTGAGTCTAATTGTGCTTGTGTGCTAGTTGTTCCTCGAGTAGAGTAGCTCTACTTATAATTGTTTGAAATTGTTCTTAATTGAAACAATGTGTCCTGAGACACAGAATTGTTGTAGGGTTCTAATGAGGTTGTAAAACTTTGTGGGAATCCAATATCTCAAAAATGAGTAACTCTTTCTGCTAGAACTGATATGGATTAGAGGATTCGGATAGCTGAAGTTGTGGCAAAGATGACAGTTTTTGTTGTTCGACGGACTGCTACAGAAAATCATGGTAACTTGCTAGGACAGCAGAGAGAGGAGCAAACCGCAGAGACCAAAGAATTGGTTGACCTTCATCACCACGACTCTCTTAAGTCCTTCGGGAAATAAGGGATGAGATTTCAAGATTGTTTGCAGGAGGCGTTACTATTACTATTACTATTATTATTATTATTATTATTATTATTATTATTATTATTATTATTATTATTATTATTATTATTATTATTATTATTATTATCGTTTAGTGTGATCCTTGAAGTAGTAGTGGTACCAGACATAAACCACAATGATTGATGTTTGAAGTATTTTGATATGTACTATATTTGAAAATCAAAATATTTTATTATTTGGTGAGTGTGACATGTTTGCCACTAACATTTGTGTTTTCACAGTAGCCTATTCTTGCACTGCTGCAAATATGTGTGATTGACTGTGTGATTGTTATTTGTGTAAGCATATTCTTATTTTCCAACGAAAATATTAAACGCGATTATTTTCTAGCAAGCGCTAATTGAATGTCTTGTGACAATTTAATTTACGCAAGAACCATTTGACTCAGTTGAATGGAAGCTGGAAAGTAGTGAGAGTTGTTAGCAGGGAGTATGGTGTGGTTAGTATGTGACTAGATTCTGAACTAGTTTTGGGTGTAGTATCTAAAATTTTACCAAGACCCAACTTCACCCTGCCCTAAGGAATAACTTTCCTTGAAATAAAGACTAGCCACACAACTTGAGTAAAACATTGCCCTTTCTTTTATCCTCCTTGGCCGGTCACTTCAAGAAACGAGAAGGTGGGAAAGAATAATGTGTTATTGGTGTTAGTGTTGAGAGAACCTAGTTCCCTTCCTTTTTCCTCCTGTTACACGCTGCGGACGAGTTCTGCTCAAGTGGACCCATTCTTCTTCCTTAGGTGATACCAAATCATGTGGTGATCTGAGTGTGTGAGAAACCTTAGGAAACTTGGAGAGTCTGGAGAGTTACTTTCCTTACCATTTCCCTAGATCAAACTGTAAGTTTGAGATGAGGCTAGATGAGAATCCTCCCTATCCTTAACAACGGTGAGTGATGTCATTTGTGATTGAGTGGCTAGTGATTGTGAGGGTTTTTCGTTCCTTTTAATGTATAAACACCGCGAGTTCTAGGAGGAGCTCTCGGCGAGTGTTTTAAATCTTTTGCTTTCGATGTCTATATTGTTTGTTAATAATCCTGTTGAAGATGGGTTTATGTTTAAAATGATTTTTATTAAATTATTATTTTATATTGATTTTGTTGACAATAGTTCCAAGTTTTAGATGATTTTGTTAAATCATGATTTAGTAGTAAAAATTTTGAAAATGGTTTTATTTTCTTTTGTCGTAAAGAATAATTTCATGATTTTCTAGTCAAACTTGGGTTCAAGAGTATTCTTAATGTTGTTTTTCTTGAAAAAACGAGTTTGGGTGTGCGTATTGTCGAAGAAAAATTTTGAAAATCGTTGCTAAATTAAAGTATGAACCCGTGACCACATATAATATGTGCGAGTTATTTTCAAATTTTTCTAACTTAACCCTTGAGAGATTTGGAAAAGAGTTTTAGGAAACTTTAATTTTCTATAGGTCCTTGCTTGATTTCTTAGAGTTTTAGAAGTTTTAGTATTTTGTCATTAAAGTTTCGTTGAAAGAAAATTAGACATTTTCCCTAACTTTTTTTTATGAAGCCGTGAGCTTCAAGCGAGTAAAAGGAGAAAATTTTTGTGTTTTAAACTTCTATCCTTTCTTATTTTGATTGTTGTTCAAGTTTAGTAGTTGTAGCAAAAAAATTTAGATTTGAGTTAAAATTGTTTAAGTGATGCCAAGTTGGAATTTTTTTTTTTGAAAGAGGGTTGATTTTGTAATCCTTGCACTTAAACCAAGTATGATAGGAAATTGATTTGTAGGGCCTTAAAGTTTGGGCTAGTGATTTAAAGGTTTTAGTATATTTGCTGCTTTATTAATTTGTGTTCTAAGGCAATGAAACACCTAATGTTTAAAGGAATTCTTGTATTCCTAAACAAGGTGGGGTCCTAGGGAATTAAGCATTTAAACTCTTTGATTTATTTTAGTATGAGTTTTATGATTGCAAAAACTTTAAAAGGAGAAAAATTTTAGATACTATCTTTTTGTTTTGAAACGGAGGGAGTACTTGCTATCTTGATAGTATTTTAAAATTTTACGTGCTTAACTGATAGTATTTGTAATTAGACATTTTAGAAGTTTAATAATTGCTTGAATTTCGAAAGAGAATAATTTCCTATTGTTTAGAGTTAAAAGTTTAGTTATGAAAATTTTGAGGAAGTGTATAAATTTTATAGTTCTCTGAGGAGAGAAAAAAAATGATTTTGAGTTTGAGTACTTAGTTATTGTTGTGTGAAATTTTCCTTAGGAAAAGCTTTGAATTAAAATGGATTTTAAAGATAAGTGAGTTATTGATTTGGTTTTAACCTTTGAACTGAAGTATGTGTAATGATTTTGAGACAATGAGAACCTAATCTCGAAGGAACGTTAGTGTCCATGAAAATGGTTGAGTCTTAATTAAAATTGTGTTCTATTAGTTCTCTATTTTAGTGATTTTCTCAAGAGGTGTAGAAAATTTCTTTTAGGAAGAACATTCGATTCGAGAAAAGAATTTTAATCTTTTTGAAAGTTTTAAGTGAATTTTTGGTATTTCTGATATGTGTAAATCGTGGCTGCATGTGAGTAGGTTAGTATTATTTTTGTAGTAATCGCGTGTAGCTATAGTCGAGCTCGTGTTCGTATCCGTAATCGTGTTCATGAACGCGATCGTGATCGTGGATGAGCAGATGTCGTGATCGGGAAAGAAGCATCAGTCATTCGTAAGGAATTCTTCATCCACTAACTACGCTTACTTTTCGGTATGCTATATGTATATATGCTTAGTGTCTTCGAGTATGATTGTTATTATTGCATGCTATACTATGTAGCTATAAATATTATAGTACTACGTACATTAATAAGTATAGTGAATGCTTATGTGTGCAAATTATTTTACGGTTTTGAGTAAAATAATTTTTTCGTATTTTACTATCCGTGCAGTTTCGATGACGAAACTACTTTAAGAGGGGTGGTGTTGTAACATCCCAATTTTTAAGAAAAGTGATTCTAGCAATAAAATCCTGAATACTCGAAAAATAAGTCATAGAGATTGATCACCTCAATGATTTACTGAGAGTACGGGAAATTATTTTGAGTTATTTTGAATAATTTATATCTTATAAATAATTATTATTCATGATATCAATTCAAATTAATTGACAGCGTAGACGTATGCTGCTTTTAAAGAGAATTCATCAATTATACTTATTATAAGTTTTCTGCGTGACGCGGTGACGCGTATTATTATTGACTAAGAAATTGATTGAATTAAATCAAGATGAAATTAAATTTAAGAATTAATATTTAATATTAATTCATGGTTCGAAAATCGTCGAAAAACTCTAAGAAGTTTCATCGCGTTTCGAATCGCCGGGTAAATTTTATCTGTATTAAAATTTAAAACGAACTCCGATTTCGATGAAAATCGAATCGTAACTTGTCGTGATTATTTTTGAGTGTTTGATATGGTTTTTATTATTTTTGATAAAATATTACCACGCGATGAATTAATTTCTGGGTAAATTAATTTTTGCGAATTAAACTGCAGGAAATCAATCGGTAACGCGATTACTCGGCGCCGTGTTTTTGTATCCTAAAACTATAGGATTAGAGGGTAATCATGAGAGATGAGAGATTAGAGGGAATGGACTAATTGATGGGATTAGCATCTCACTTTATTTCTAGGTGTCACTTAGGTGGTGGTTATTTTTTTTATGCTTACTTATTTGTTAAAATTTTACCAAGTTTTTAACATAGTAATTTTTTTTTTATTTCCTCCTATTTGGGGCAGCTAGAGGCCGAACCCCACCCCCACTCTCTACCCCTCATACTCTTCATCTTCCTCACTTAGAGAGAGAAGCTCAAGAAACCTCCATTCATGGCTTCCATGCTTTCTTCCTTGGCTTGATTTCACCTACAGCTTGCAACCCTTCTTGATCCTAACTCGTTCTCCTACTCAATCACCTTCTTCCAACGTTCTAGGTGAGCTTGAAAATCAAATCTTCCTCCCCTCTTAACAGCCCCAAAACCGTGGGGTACATATGTGTGCCTAGGATGAGTTTTTCTTGCTTCCTTTCTTGTTTTTATGCTTATATGTTGGTTGATTATGATCATAGGAAACATGAACTCATTTCCCCCAAATTTCTTGGAACCCTAGGTGCAAAAACCTAAGGGAAAAGGGAATGAGTGATTTTTCACCTTGAATCAGCAAATTGATACTTGTTTCTAGCTTCATATGAATTGTTTTATTGTTGTAGTGGTTAGAATTTGAGTTGAAACATTTCATGAGAAATTTTAGGGAGATTTTAGATTCTTGAGGAACATGGTTTGAGCATTTCTATGGATTAATGGTTTTGTTTTGAATTTGTTTGTGTTTATGAAAGAAAATAAAATGATTTGGAATGATGTAGTCTATTTAGTTTAGAAGTTGCAAATCTTTTGTGGAAAAAAAAAGATTGAGGATCGCGAGCTCCATATGTTTTTGGGTCTTGAAATTTATAAAAATTTGTTGATATTAGTTGGATAGCATTGCTGCTAAGTTTAGAAAAGAAAAAAAAATTGGGAAAGATTTGATTGAAAAGTCAAGTTGTTTTGGATCCTTGAGGCTATGAAACACAATAGGTAAATTGGACTCTTTGAGATCCTAAGAACCTAGTGGAGCTTTAACTTAAGCTTTTGGATAAAATGAAGTTAATTTTGGCATTGTTTTGTATTTCAAGTTTTTGAAGGACTTGAGTTTAGTAGTAGTAGAACCTTATTTTCCAACTTGTACATATTTCAAGAAAGATTTAGGTTTTGAAAATATATGAACTCCTAATGTGCAAATCTTTAAGTGTAGGATGTGATTTTCTTGTTCTCTCTTGTTCTTTCTTGTTTAAATACTTCATATTTTAGGTTTGACTAAAGGAATTGGGAACTTTTGGAAACTTGTAATGTTGGATTGAATTTGGTAGAGTAGTTTAATTGTGCTAGTGGGTTGTTTGGAAAAATTGATTATGTTAGAAAGAAAAATTAAGTAATTAAATGATATGGTTTTGGATAATCGAAAACTTTGCAATTTGTTCCCTAATTTTGTGTGGTGGCCGAGAGTCCCATAGGTTGGGAGAAATTATTGTTGTGTTCTCTTAGTTTTTATTAGTTGCGTTGACGGGTGTTTAAATATTGCTAAGTTTTGGATAGTAGTTTGATTTAACTAGGAGTTGTTTAAAGTTCAAAGATAATGAAACGCTTAAGGCAATGGGATTCCTTGTGATCCAATGGCCAAGTGGAGTCTCATTTAAATTAAGATGGAAGCACTATATTTATTATTGATTTATGTCCCAAGTTTTGGAGAAGTAAGCTTAGTATTTGAAGACCTTGTTTTTCCAACTTAGTGTATTCTTTCAAAATGAGTCTTATGTTTTAAAAACCTTATTTTTTTAAGTTATTGCTAATTTTCAAGTGTAAGTGATTTGGGTAGTTAAGAGGTTTTGGGTTTGGGGATCTCGGATGTTAGAGCTAGTAGGTGCTTAGGATTATGCTAAGCTTGCTTCATGTGTTAGGCTTTGAGTGAACCGAGACCGTGCAGCGTAGAATCAAGGAATACGTGGACGCGTGGCTTGGAGTTCGGTAAGGGCTACTTCTAGACATATCTAGAGTTCTGATATCAAATGCTGAGATATAATTTGTGTTTTGTATGTTGTGTGTAAGGGCACTTCACATTCTCGGTGCTTACGTATGTATAGTAAGTGTAAGGGCGCTTCACATTTAATACTTTTTATAGTATGTTACTGTAAGGGCAACTTGTAGTTATGGATAGATTTTAAATTTCTGTTATAAAGCGAAGAAGTCTGAGAACCTCAGAGTTCGAAGTGAGGGTCTCGTACCCCTTCGATTTTTAGTTCTTAAAACTTTAATTATGGTTATTTAGTGGGCTTATCTGCAAGTGGTTGGCAGCTGTTCCCAACCCCCCACACTTGTTTGATTTCCTCTCTGTCAACTCCATTGAGCTGCAGAGGGATGAATTGTATTCTGACTGTTGTGATATGACTTGATTACTTGATACTGTTGAATTAGGTTGCCTTGTATTGAGCTTTGCATGAATATTTATTTAATATGCGATTGAATAATTATTCGAGTTTGCTTTCTTGAATTATATATGAGTTGATTTATTTATCATACTTCCTTGAATTATCGTATGTGTCGATTTATTCATTGGGGTGGAGAAAGCGTCGTCGTGGCATTTTTGAACTATATCCCGAATAAACTTAGGGTGCTAGGACCCCCTTGTTTTTCGGCAGCTTAGTTAGACTTCATAACGTCAAGGAACTCGTCCTGAATATCCTACGGCGGTCGTGGAGCCCAAAGCCTATGGCTGGATTTCAGCAGCTTGTTCGACGTTATTTCCGGAAAATTGTAGAAGGTGTTAAGGAGTTGCATTTTGGGGCATTGGTGCATAATTGCTATTTCCTGTATTTATGTTGTGTTGTTATATGCCTTGTTGCCGAATGTGTTGTCGTATGTGCACCTGTCTCTTTATTTTAAGAAGTTGACCCTTGCCAGTGGTTCTTTCAATTAATGAATGTAACCCAGATGGCGGAGCAAGCAGAGGACTCGAAACTGCGGAGAAGAGTAGCTGAGGATAGCCGTCCGACTTCTTACTTGAACTTCCGGGGTAACTTACTCGAAGTTTAGTAAGGGATGTAGCATGTCGACCAGCTATAGAATATTTGTAGTTTATTTCAGTGTTGTAATTAAAGGCCTATTATGTTTCCAGACATGTATTGTCGTATATGAATTGATGGAATAGATGAGTATGGTTAATGTGGTTTATTTGGTGTCTTTAATTATTCACCGCCATGTTTCTAAAATCGCTATAATACTCTGACTATCCTTTTAAAGAAGTTTAAAAAAAAATATAGAACCACATTTTCGGAAAACATGAAATGCAGGGTATTTCGCATTTCAGAAATATGTCAACTTTTGTCAGAATATCTACTTTAGTAGCGCTCCGGAAACGGGGTGTTACAAATTTAGCATTTGGGCAAAATGTCTGAATTTTTAAAAATTGGGGGACCCAATGTCTGAATTTGGAAATGGGGGGACCAAAATCATAAATTGATAAAGATAGGGGGACTAAAACTATAATTTAGCTTATTTTTTTCAACATTTTTTACATTATAATTACACTTATTATTTTTTCTTTCTCCCTTCACATATGTAAATACAATGGGAAATAAGGCTATCAAATAGTAATCAAAAAATAAAATTTTGTGTACTACTATATTTATATAAATAATTATCATATCATTATAAATCATGTTTATTAATTTTTTTTTAAAATGATTTGAACATTTAAAATTAAAACCAATTAATCTATACTTACTTTTTAATAACAACGTCATTTTGAGTTCTCTGTTGAGTCTCTATAGCCAAGACAAAATTATTTTTTCAGTATATAGTTTAGATTGTAAATAATTATTTTAAATTTAATTTACTCATATTATTTTTAGTCTTGACTATTTCGGCTCCCTCAACAAATTTTGTCAAGCTTCGTCACTATGTGAACTCAGTTCGCGTGAGATAAAGTCAGTTCCTCTTTTTTGAATTGTGTGATTTTGCAATGTCCTTAATTGTTGAATTGTGTGCATGCATGGCTTGGACTATGATTACTGACTGCGAAGGTCATTGTATTCGGCCGATAGCTTCTGCAAGTGCAAAACGTGCTCCTTCGTCGAAGCAGCCCCAGCAGGAGGAACATCCCGAGTAGTCCTGTAACATCCCAATTTTTAAGAAAAATTGTTTTTGCAATAGAATCCCGAATACTTGAAGGTAAGTCGTAGAGACTGATCACCTCAATGATTTACTGAGAGTACGAGAAATTGTTTTGATTGATTTTAAATAATTGATTTATTATAAATAATTTTATTTGTGATGTCAATTCAAATTAATAAAAAGTATAGACGTATGTTGCCTTTAAAGTGAATTCATCAACTGAGTTTTATATAAGTTTATTGTTTGACGCGGTGACGCGTAATTTTTGTTGACTAAGAAAGTGATTGAATTAAATCAAAATGAAATTAAATTTAAGAATTAATATTTAATATTAATTCATGGTTCAAAATTCGTTGAATAATTCTTATGAATATTCGCCGTATTTTGAATTGCCGGGTAATTTCTATCCGCAACAAAAATTTAAAATGAATTTCGATTTCGATGAAAATTGGAACGTAACTTGTTGTGATATTGTTTGAGTATTTTTATTTGTTTTTATATTTCTGTATATAATTTAATTATCACGCGGTGAATTAATTTCTCAGTAAATTAATTTACGCGATTAATCGGCGAGAGAATTAATTGTTAAAGCAACTACTCGACGCCGTAATTTTGGGACACCAAAACTCTAGGATTAGACTTAGATTAGTGAGTAAGCATGGGTTAGAATTAGGTGTCATGTTTTAATTGGGTTAGGAATAAATATCTTGGGTTAGTGTAAGTGTCAAGTTATTAGTGGCTATTAGTATAAATATCTACTTGATCTTATCCATTAGTCTTTTATTTTGATTTATATTTTTTTAATTCCTTCCCTTCTTTCTTAAGATAATCAGGCCATAGCCCCTCCCATCTTCTCCCATTTATTCACTTTACTTTCATTTCATTTCTTCATCTCCAAATGTGGGTGAAAGGAGAAATCACTTTCATTCCTCCTCTTCTCTATTTTCCAGCCATGAGTACCCCCTCCCTTTAGCATCAAGTTCTTGTTTCTTGCCTATCTATTGGGCTAGAGAAGCTAAGTTAATTTCCCTACTTCCTTCCCTTTATTCCAGCCGTAGCTTTCCCCTTTCTTTACACATTTTATCATTCTTTTTCAATTGCAAGAGTTAGGTATGGGTGTTAGAGAAAAGAAAGCCAAACCTTCTTTCCTTTCCTTCCTCTTTAGCCGTGAGTTCCCATCCTCTATAAACCTCAATTTTTCTTCAATTCCCTTTTCCATCAATATCTTGTTCTTGAGTGTGAGGGTGAGAATCACGAGTTTTCCCCTTAGATTTTAGCTTAAAAACCGTGAGGGTTTGAGAGGAAATTGGGTGAGGATTGTTGTTCTTTTGCTTCTAGTTTCTTGATGCTACTTGATGATAGTTTTAGGGTGATCAAAAGTTAATTATTCCCTTCCCTTTGAGCTCTTTGAAGCCGTGACATGAAGAGGATTTTTGGGAAAAATTTAACTTGAATCACTTGTTATTTTGTTGTTATTTTAGTTGTTATTGTAGTTAATGTTTTAATCAAGTGAAAAATTAAAATCTTTGAACTCCTTGAGCTTTGTTTAAGCTATGATCTATAACGCCCCAGCTCTAAATTCAGGGAGTTACTCACTAACTAATCCAGAATTGAAGGTAATTGCGGAAAAATTTTCTTTTTGTATTCATAATAGATATAAATAATTTTGCTACTCAACGACCTTATCAAAAATAACATCCTAATACACTAAAATTGGCAAACGTAAATCAGAGTTGGAAAGCGGAAATTATTTTAAATATAAATACAACCCTTTAGACTAAATGGAAAAATAAAAGCTAATCAGATTTATGCGATTTATTTCCTGATGTCACTCTGACGTAACTGGACGCATAAAACAAAGACTCGTGATTCGGTATAACCACTGAAGGACATCCTCCGTGATTGGTGTACCTGTCATATGTAATAATCAAAAGTAAAGGGGTGAGATGTAAAATCTCAATGAGTTCCCTTAACCCCGTCCCATTACATACCGTTCATGAATGACAGTTATCAAAGCATAACCAACTATGTCAAATAATTAGCATTTAATTGTAAGAAAATCCATCACCTTTTTAATCTTTAAAACATTTCTTAAAATAAGTACATCTCAATGCAAATATATCAAGCAATACATCAACACTAATTTTTACTCTTATCAAGAATTTAAAGTGATATACACATTAATCAAATGTATGCACTAATAATAACCACAACATACTTAAATCTAAACATCCCTTAAAGATTCAAAACCATTTCCATGAGCCTTTCAATTGGCTCATGGTTCCCATTCCAAAATTTGCAAGAATCCTCTTTGAGGACATACAACAAGCACCTTATGGGCACATAAAGCTAACTCAATGCAACATACATAATGGTTACTTCAGCCATCCCAAATCATCAAAAAAATGCATCAAGGCATCACATACAACCCACCACATGATTCAACACATAATATTACTCAATAATCCCCAAAGATAAAAGGAAAAACCCTAAACTTGGTCTTATAATTGCCAAACTCTAAAATGGAGAATTATTACTTAACACATGCAACAAAACCCTTCGAGAACATATTACAAACACTTGATGTGTACACAAGTAATCCATTGTAAGATATTTGGGGGTTCTTTCAACAACCCCCAAAATTTCATAAAGCATCAATCAAACAATCAAAACATGCAATAATTTCAATCTACTTAATAATGAGTTTTTCAAAGTTTCCAATCTCTAAATGAGAATAATCCCTAAAGAGAACTCACATTGATTGTTAGAGAGAAAACCCTAGGTTTGAAGCTTGAGGGAGATGAAGAGATTAGTTGAAGATCCTTGATTCTTCTTCCTTAGGCTTCAATGGAGGTAAAACCTCTTTCTTCCTCTACCATTTTTCCCCTTCTCTTCTTCTCCATGGAGCTTCCTTTCTCTCCCTCGATTTCCCCTTCTTTCTCTCGGCCCCTAACTGTTTCGGCGTGCCACCGGCGCCACCGCTACAGTGGCCGATGCTGCCGCCCCCTTCTTCTTCTCCATCGCACCCTTCCTCTTATTTCTCTCTTTCTTTTCTTTCTTCTTCTCTCATTTTCCTTCTTTCCTTTCTTTCGTTTTTCCCTTTTTTTTTTTGCTTCTGATCTAATAAAAGGAGGAGAAGAGGGATTGTGAGGGTGCTAATGTGGGAGTAAGGGAAATAGGTGTATGGTGGGGTAAGGTCAAATGTTTAATTAAAATTTGACTTATAATGGATTAGTAGTGCTCCGGGAATGGGGTGTTACAATGGTGTTATCAGAGCAGTTCGATTCTAACCGGATTGTGAGTTGGGTAACTATAGCTGGTGAAGTGTCGGGATTATAAAGAATAGATTGTTGGGAGTCAAATTGTGTTTTATTGTGAGTCAATTTTGTGCTTGTGTGTTAATTTATTCCTGAAGTGGAGTAATTCTGCTTGTAATTGTTTGGATTGTTTCTTAATTGAAACAATGTGTGTTGACACACAAAATTGTTGTGGGGTTTTGACGAAGTTGTAAGACCTTGTGTGAATCCAGTACCTTCAAGACGAGCGATTCCTCCG
Source organism: Calophaca sinica (assembly GCA_037113605.1). Classification (NCBI taxonomy): domain Eukaryota; kingdom Viridiplantae; phylum Streptophyta; class Magnoliopsida; order Fabales; family Fabaceae; genus Calophaca; species Calophaca sinica. Next base: position 82,304,886 of record CM073731.1, read on the forward strand.
ACTAAAGTTGATAGTTCAAGAGATGGATTAGAGGATTCAGATAGCCAAGCTATGGCAGGGATACTAGTTGTTGTTGCTCAACAGACTGCTACGGAGAATCAATGTGAACTGCTAAGACAGAAGGGAGAGGAGCAAGTCGCAGAGACCAAAGGATTGACTGACTTTCATCGCCATGAACTTCTTAATTCCTTGAGGGAAATAAGAAATGAGATTCAGGGATTGACTGTAGGAGACGTTATTATTATTATTATTATTATTATTATTATTATTATTATTATTATTATTATGATCTTTGGAGTATTAATGGTTCTATGTATAGACCACGTAAATGTTTGATGTTTAAAGTATTTTTATATTGTAGTAGATTTAAAAATCAAAATTATTTCATGATTTTGAGGATGTGACATGTTTGCTTGCCACTAACGTCTGTGTTTTTGCAGTAATCTATTTTTGTACTACTGTGATTATATGTGGTTTATTGTGTGATTGTTTAGTTATTTTGAACGTATTAATATTTTCCATTGAAAATATTATACGCAATTATTTTCTAGCAAGCATTAATTAAATGTTTTGTGACAATTTAATTTATGCAAGACCCATTTGACTTACTGGTAGTAGTTTAGTGCGTGACGAGTTGTCTAGCTAGTATTGGGTAGTACTTAAAATTTTTACCAAACCTTATCCTGTTTTTTTTAGATCATGGAATATTTCCTTTAAAGGAGAGCCAAGTATAGTTGGATGACTCATTTTTCACCTTTCCTTTCTTACTTAGCCGGTCACTCACTCATAAAAGGGTGCAGAAGAAAATGTTCCATTTTAATTTTAGTATTGGTAAGTGATGAGGTGAGAGGACCTAAATTCTTTCCTTCTTTTCCTCTTGTGCGCCGCGGATAAGTTCAGCTCAAGAGACCCCCAATTTTCTTCAATCCCTCCCTTAGGTGATGCTAAGTCAAGTGGTAGTGGGATATGTGTGAGAGTTCTTCTTTGCTAATGACCTCTTACAAACCGCGAGTTCTTGGAGGAGCTCTAGGTGAATATTTTAATTCTTTTGCTTTCAATTTTTGTATTGTTGTTAATGATTTTGTTGAAGATAATTTAGTAGTAAAGGTTTTTCTTTCCTTTTGTGGTCTACAAATCGTGAATTATTTTAGAAAAAGGAAAAAATGATTTGAAGGTTTTCTAGTTGATCTTGTGTTGAAAAATGTTTTGACCTTCTTTGTTTGGAAAACCAAATTTCATGTGTTTAGTGTTGAAGCAAAATTTTGAAAATTTGGTGTTGATTTGGTAGCATGATCCGTGACCACATGTATATATGTGTGAGGTTAGATTTCAAGTTTGTCTAACTTAAATTCTTGATGATTTTGTGTTTAGTTGTAATTTAGGAGTTACAGATAAGAGTTTTAGTGTTAACCTCTGGTTAAAAAGCTTATGTGTGAGTTATAATGATTTTGAGAAACGAATTTTTGGAGTGGGTGTGTAATCCGTAGGGTTCCTTGAAAAAAAAAAGCCAAGGAGGAAGGAACTATAGAAGGAGCTGGACATGAAGGCGGCCTATACGGTCTTTCTGGTGGATCAGTAATTTCAAGTTTTAACACTTAGTTGTTGGTGTATAATTTTTTTTTAGAGAAAGTTTTGATTTAAAAGAGTTTTAAAGAGAAGTGAGCTTGTTGATTTAAAATTATAGATTTACTTTTAATCTTTAAATGAAGTGTGGTGGATGATTTTGAGATAATGAGGACTTAATCTCAAAGGAACTTTAATATCCATGAGAATGGTTGAGTCTTGAAGGAAAAGTTGGGTTTTTATTAGCTCTTTATTTTGGTGTTGGTTTAGAAAAATGTTTGATTTAAGAAAAGGGTTTTAAGTGATCCTTGTAATTTGGAATGTGTAACTGTGGTTGTGTGTGTGAATAGGTTAGTAATATTTTCTTAGTGATGGGTGTAGCTGTAATCGTGCTCGTGATTGTCGATAAGCAGAGATCGTGGCTCTGGAATAAAGCGTCAGTGGATGGTAAGAACTTTTTTCGTATATTATATTATGTGCATAGTACTGTGTGGTATATATATATATATACTAGGTGTGGTGATATAGTTGTAAATATTATAGTACTACTTATGTTAATATGTATTGTGAATACCTATGAGTACAAACTATTTTATGGATTTAAGTAAAATAATTTTTCGTATTTTAATATCAGCTTAGTTTCGAGGACAAAACTATTTTAAAGAGGTGGTAATGTAACATCCCAATTTTTAAGAAAAATTGTTTTAGCAATAAAATCCCGAATACTTGAAGATAAGTCGTAGAGACTGATCACCTTAATGATTTACTGAGAGTATGACGAATTGTTTTGATTGATTTTAAATAATTGATTTATCATAAATAATTTTATTTGTGATGTCAATTCAAATTAATAGACGGCGTAGACGTATGCTGCTTTTAAAGTGAATTCATCAACTGAGTTTTTATATAAGTTTATTGTTTGACGCGGTGACGCGTAATTTTTGTTGACTAAGAAAGTGATTGAATTAAATCAAGATGGAATTAAATTTAATAATTAATATTTAATATTAATTCATGGTTCAAAATTCGTTGAATAATTCTTATGAATATTCGTTGTATTTTGAATTGCCGGGTAATTTCTATTCGCAATAAAAATTTAAAATGAATTCCGATTTCGATGAAAATCGAAACGTAACTTGTTGTGATATTGTTTGAGTGTTTTTAATTGTTTTTATATTTATATATATAATTTAATTATCACACGGTGAATTAATTTCTCAGTAAATTAATTTGCGTGATTAATCAGCGAGAGAATTAATCGTTAACGCGACTACTCGATGCCGTAATTTTGGGACACAAAAACTCTAGGATTAGACTTAGATTAGTGAGTAAGCATGGGCTAGAATTAGGTGTCATGTTTTAATTGGGTTAGGAATAAATATCTTGGGTTAGTGTAAGTGTCAAGTTATTAGTGGCTATTAGTATAAATATCTACTTGATCTTATCCATTAGTCTTTTATTTTGATTTATATTTTTTTTAATTCCTTCCCTTCTTTCTTAAGATAATCAGGCCGTAGCCCCTCCCATCTTCTCCCATTTATTCACTTTACTTTCATTTCATTTCTTCAGCTCCAAATGTGGGTGAAAGGAGAAATCACTTTCATTCCTCTTCTTCTCTATTTTCCAGCCGTGAGTACCCCCTTCCTTTAGCATCAAGTTCTTGTTTCTTGCCTATCTATTGGGCTAGAGAAGCTAAGTTCATTTCCCTACTTCCTTCCCTTTTAATCCAGCCGTAGCTTTCCCCTTTCTTTACACATTTTATCATTCTTTTTCAATTGCAAGAGTAAAGTATGGGTGTTACAGAAAAGAAAGCCAAACCTTCTTTCCTTTCCTTCCTCTTTAGCCGTGAGTTCGCATCCTCTATAAACCTCAATTTTTCTTCAATTTCCCTTTCCAAATTAGTGTCAATATCTTGTTCTTGAGTGTGAGGGTGAGAATCACGAGTTTTCCCCTTAGATTTTAGCTTAAAAACCGTGAGGGTTTGAGAGGAAATTGGGTGAGGATTTTTGTTCTTTTGCTTCTAGTTTCTTGATGCTACTTGATGATAGTTTTTGGGTGATCAAAGGTTAATTTTTCCCTTCCTTTTGAGCTCTTTGAAGCCGTGACATGAAGAGGATTTTGGGAAAAATTTAACTTGAATCACTTGTTGTTTTGTTGTTATTGTTGTTAATGTTTTGATCAAGTGAAAAATTAAAATCTTTGATCTCCTTGAGCTTTGTTTAAGCTATGATCTAAAGGAGAGTTTTGGAAAAAATTGTTACTTGAAGTTTTGGTTTGATTCTTAGAATTTTAGTAGTTGTTTTAGTAGATTTGTTATCAAAGTTTGTTGGAAGAAAATTAAATATTTTTCGCCAAATTTTTGTTATTGAAGCCGTGAGCTTCAAGGAGTAAAAGGAAGAAAATTTTGTGTTTTAAGCTTTGATTTATGCATATTTAAGTTGTTGTTACGGTTTAGAAGTTTTTAGAAAAATTTGATTCGAGTTTTAGTAGGCTAAGACTATGAAATGTTTAAAGAAATCTTTGTATTTCTTGAACAAGGGGAGTCTTAGAATTTTTAGTGTTAAAGTTTTTTTTATTTTAGTGTTGGTTTTATGGTTGTACAAGTTTTGGAAGAGGAAAATTTTTTTTAGGTATTATTTTGTTGATTAAAACCCAGGGAATATTTTGGTGCCTTGGTATTATTTTAAAATTTTTACTTGATTAATTGTTAGTAGTTTGATAATTAAATATTTCAAAAGTTTAATATTTGCTTTGGTTTGGAAAGAAAATGATTCTCTAGTGTTGTTAAAATTAAAAAGTTTAGTTAAAAAGTTTTTAGAAAATTATAAAGATCTTGAGTAACTTGTAAAGTATTCAAAATATTATTTTTAACCTTGTTTTAGTATTTTTCGGTGTGAGATAGTAAAAAGAAATTTTGAGTTGTGTACCCTAGGGGTTTGTTTGCAAACCAGGACCTAGGGGTTACTTTTAAGTGGTTTAGAGATTTTCTAAGACTTAGTGTTGTTGTCTTAGGGTTATTGAGGTCGTGAGTACGTGCGTGCGAGGGTTCGTGACGTGTCCTGACATTAGCGTGGACGTGGAATTCTATTTTGTAAGGGCTTCTTCTAGATATTGCTTAGTGATGTATACTTGTTATTGTATGCTTGTGTAAGGGCACTTCACATTCAATATTTGATATTGCGTGATTGTAAGAACTACTTCTAGTTATGTAGAGCTTGATATGCGAATGCAAGTTGTTGTGAATTGCTGGACTATTATGATTCTGAAATTGATAATATGACGTGCTTGCATGTATGCTTAATTGTGTTTTGAGATATATGCTATTGATACTTGTGCTGGATAATTAAATGTTTATTTAATTATGCCATATTTGAAATATCATATGCATTGATATGTTCAATTGAGTATGTGAAATGCATTGGCATGCATAATGGCAACTTCGACTTGAATATCCTGAGAAGAGAGAATCGTAAGGGAATTCAGTGTCGCCATTATGTCTTGGGGACGTTTAACCCATCGCATGGAAAAGTATCGAATTGGGGACGTACCAAACGGTTGACCATTGCGTAGGATATTTCAGAATCATATACACTGGCATATAGTGCATCAATAGGGAATTAAGTGCATCCTTATTGAATTGTTCTTTAATGCCAATGACCTGATGATTTATCTGTGTTGAAGAATGTGGGTTCCATATTATATTATGTCTATATAATATGGCTTGCAGTTGTATGTAACGACCCGTTTCTGGACCGCTACTAAACTAGAACTAAACCTGTATGCGATGCATTTTTAAAATAGTGCTCTTGTGTCCTTTGGAAAATATGGTCTATTTTTTTTTTTAAAACAGTCACATCCGCAAAGCACACATAGAGTTGCCACAGTGTTTTCGAAACATGGTGCAAACTAGACACAAGACTCAAGCACCGGAAATACATACATATCTACATAACCAAGTCTGCATAAACAGTACATACAAAATAAAGCAGTGCATGAAAATGTACGAGAGAATACACCTATGAAGACCCTCGTAAGAGCAATCATACCCCGGGGTACTCCCGGCAGACATCCACGCAGGGGGATGCTCCAAAAGTAAACCACCAGTCTACCCTGTAATACAAAAAAACATCTATCAAGCCCGACTGGTCACTAGACAAACTGTACACCAAAACAAATACTACAGTCATCTAAAATAATATAAACAGACAGTCAGATAACAAGACGACTACACATAACTATTTGAATCCTCAGATGGATCCTCCTCCTCCTCATCGTCCATCGGGTCCTCTCCAGTCAAATCAATAAAAGGTACAGCCGCTGGTACGTCCTCCGGCACATCCTCCTCTGCTAGCACATCCTCCGCAGCACCTGCACCGCTACAACCCACCTCTCCACACACGCTACACACATGAGAAGGGTCCACCGGCGGAGTAGGGGTCCTATCAAGCATGGGGGAGGTCGGCTCTGCTGCTGGCTCTGGCTCAGGCTCTGCCAAAGGACTCGGAGTAACAGCCGCCCTGGAAGTAGAAGCTCCTGCAGTCCCACGTCTGATCACGCTCTTACGAGCAGTCCATCAAACCCTCGGTCCTCATCCTCAGGAAGCAAGTCGGGAAGCAGTACGCCTCGGGATCTCGAGGGGTCCCTCTGGTGAGGAAGATGATGCTGGCATAGTCCTCTCTCCCTGAATAGCTCGCCAAGCGTCCACCACCTGCGTCATCCGAATCGGGAAGCTCACTGTGCGCCGTGAAGTCTCCTGTCTCACTATCATACCACCCTCTCGGAAGCTCTGTACAACATCCCTAGTATAAACAACACGACGGGAGATGGGGTCGAACTCCGTCGTCGCGGGCATCTCAAAGTCTGGAAAATCAAAGATGATCTCCGACGATGTCCTCATCGCCGGTATCAGCACGCTCTTCGTCATCGCCTGGGTCACCATCATTGGTTGAAGGCACCACGGGAAATGGTCAACTTCTCAATAAATCAGGGAATAACGATCTTAACAATAGGCAAAAACAACTATATGCACAGTACTCAAGACGCAACTCAAGACACTCACAAGACTCAACTCAAGACTCATATTCTCACGACACTTGACAATTTCCGGAAAGTAACGCCGATCCATCCACTGAATACCAGCCGTAGCCTTGGGCTCTCCGCTCACCCTAGGACATTCAGCTCAGGTTCCTTGACGCTACGACGTCTAGCTAAGCTGCCGAAGAACCAGCCGGAGCCGTTTAGGGGATCCTAGCACCCTAGGTTAATCGGATCGAAGCTCAAAAACGTCACGACAACTCAACGACTTGACTAAACTCTCGCACTCCAATGAATAGGTCGCCGCATACGATAATTCACGAAGCAAATTGAATAATTATTTAACCGCATATCAAATAATATTCATGCCAAGCTCAAAATAGTATGAAACAGTTTAGCAGTATAAGCAATTCATTTCAACTAATCACAACTCAGCAAACAACGCAAATTGACAATTCAGTTCATCCCTCTGCAACTCAGTGGAGTTAACAGAGAGGAAATCAAACAAGTGTGGGGGGTTGAGGACAGCTGCCAACCACTTGCAGACAAGCCCACTAAATAATCATAATTAAAATTTTAAGAAATAAAAGTCGAAGGGGTACGAGACCCTCACTTCGAATCGTGAGGTTCTCAGACTTCTTCGCATAGGGCTGAAAATTAAATTCCTATCAATATCTAAGTTGCCCTTACCACAGTTAGTTGCTAGTGTGGTACCGCACGCCTCGAGCCCACATCGCATGTTCTCCGAATTCGTAACTCCTATCATCACAAGTAAACTTAGCACAATTCTAAGAACTAACTAGAAACTTAGGCTCTCAAAACCTAACCCTTTTCTAACCAAGTATTCACTCAAGCATTTAATTACTAACAACTTGAAAGAAATAGGTTTTTAAAAATTTAAAATCATTTCTTGAAAGGTTAACATAACACATATCTTTAATTCCTTGAAAACCTTAAAATAAGCATACCTCAATTAACCATTTTTTTAATACATTTCCAAAAGCCTAAAACACATTTCATGCAAGCATTTAAACAAGTTCATACTAAATAATTTCCTTCCAACACTTCCTATGGCCTCTCGGCCACACCCCCCTTTTTCATGCAAAAAAATTTGCAAAACTTCTTTGTTTACAATCTAACAACCCATTTCCAAATCATTCACCTATACTCCAAGACATCAAAGCATCAAGGCATAAACAAGGCACAACTCAAAGCACCTTTCAAACATAATACTAACAATGTCAATAACTGAAGAGCAACCCAATCAACTTCCCAAAAATGATTTTCAAACTTAACCAACATCATATAACCACTAGCACACTTAAGGAAATTTAAATCAAACATCAAAACTATTTTCTCAATACTTATAACCAAAAGATTTTCAACAACTTCTAAACTAACACTTAAATCCCAATTTCTTCACCAAATCAACTTCAACATAATAAAAATTACTAACATCAATTAAAAGAAAGACACAAAATAATTTTTCTCTTCCAAATCCACTCCTGGGGCTCACGGCCCCAACCTCCCTTTTTCCAAAATTTTGCAACTCATCCCCCAAAATCAATAACCAATTTTATCAATTCTTTTACTTCATAAAACCACATTTAAAACACTCAAACAAATCATCATCCAACTTAAGCATGTTATTCAAGAGTCTCACATAAAGATCAAATTCAATCCAAGAATAGGTTTTTCATCAAAATTTACCCAAACAAAGTTTTAGTTTCAAAACTTTAACTAAGACAACAACAACTACATCAAAGAGACTCATTCAACCAATTTATTACATGCTTCAACAATTAAATCCCACAAATCCTCTTTGCCAAGAATAGGTGTTCATCTCAAAAACAACCCAACAACATGTTCATTCTAAAACTACCACTCCAATCAACAACAACAACACAAATTAAACTCAATCAACCCATTAATTTCATGGATTCACTAAGGATTACATCCTTCCCTCTTTTTCCCCTTAGGATTGCGCCCTAGGGTTCCAAGATTAGGGGGTTTAGATGTTCACTTCCCTCATTGATCATAATCCAACACAAAACAACACAAAACAAAGCATAAAAATGGAGAAGAAAAAGAAAGGAATCACCACCTCTCCTCCCCTTGATGCTCGCGGCCAAGGGCTATTTTGGTGGGAGAAAATGCTTCCCTCAATCTTGCTTGGTGATGAAATAGATGAAAATGAATGGAAGAAGAAATTGGTAGCAAGAAAGATGAAGAAGAAAGGTGAAAGAGTTCAAGTATGGAGAAGCTTGGAAGCTATGGAGGTGGAGAGCTTCTCTTTCTAGAAAATGAGGATGAAGATGATATGAAGGTAGAGAGAAGGGGTCACAAAATTGGGGCTGCATATAGGGCTCCCCTTCTTTTATTTTACTTAAAAATAATTTAAGCAAAATTAAAAATAGGATAAGTTAGTAAAAGGTAATTTTCAAATCTTTCGCACATTAAGCACATTAAGTGACACCTAGCAATAAAGTAAAGGTGCTAATCACATCAATAAGTCCTACCCATCTAATCTCACACCTCTCATGATTACCCTCTAATTCTAAAGTCTAAGGGTTGTTAAAACACGACGTCGAAAAACCGTGTTACCGATAAATTCGTGAAAATTAATTTAACGAGAAATTAATTCATCGCTTGATAATATTTAATTATAAATAATAAAAATCATGTCAAACACTTAGAAATAGTCTCAACAAGTTACGTTTCGATTTTCATCGACGATATTTGAACCGTGAATTAATATAAAATATTAACTCTCAAATATACTTTGATCTTGATTTAATTAATTCACTAACTTAGAGAACAAGAAATTGCTTATTATAGCATAAATACGACAAAATACACTAAATAACACCAAATAACGCATCGTAAAAATTAAGAGTGTTACATTGTATATGTTGTTTTATTTGTATCTGTCTTTTTGTAAGAATTTGACTCTTGCCCGTGGTTCTTTCAATTAATGATTGTAACCCAGATGATGAAGATTGCAGAGTGTTCGAGGCTGCTGACAAATGTAGCTGAGGATAGTCCTACCTGGCTATCTATTTTGTGTGACTGTTTGGTAAACTTACTAGATAGTCTAGTAAGTATTGTAGTGTGCCGACCAGCTATAGGATGTTTAATGTATTAGTTGCACTATTGTAATAAGTACGATATGTTTTCAAGACTTGAATTGTCATGTGTGCAATGATTGAATAAATCTATTTTATGGTTATTGTGGTTTTATTTTGGTGTCTTTATTTATTCATCACCTTTCGAAAATGATGCAATACTCTGATTGTTATTTTCAAAGAAGTTTTTTAAAAAAAAATAGATCCACATTTTCGAAAACCATACAGGCAGAGTATTTCATTTTTCAGAAATATTTTAACTTTTATCAGAAAATATTGGATTAGTAGTGCTCCGGGAATGGGGTGTTACAAGTCCAAAACATGCTATTTCATTATTTACATTAATATCTCTAAATAGATTAAATGACTAATAGACCAATGAGAATAAACATTATGCATGAAAAATTACAAATTATAAAATATTAAACAACTGCTACTCAAGGACACGAGAGTGGAAATAGACTAGGGAAAACTTAGTTTTCTAAGACTGAGACAACCTTGTTTATTTGATATAATTGGAAAGGGTTTCATACCTAAATAATCAAGTTTTAGGCGATCAACCAAAGTTGACTCATAACAAGATGAAATATGGATCTTAACCCATTAGAAAATCTTCCAACCAAGATTTATCGAGTCAATGATGAGGGTCATTGATTTGAGTAAAATAATGGGATGCATATTTAATAAAAGAACTTATAAAATATTTTTATTGCATATCAGTCATATTTGGTATGTTTTTTATTTTAGATTATCATGTCTGCAAGCACATTTAGTAACTTGTCATTGTGATCTATCCTTGAGAATGGTAACTTTCTGGATTAGCACAGGAATTTAAAGATTATGCTCAAGCACGAGAAGAAGTTGTATGTTAATGTTCTTGAGCAACTGATTCCTGAGCAACCTCTGCTACTGCCCCTATGGTCGACCGAGATGCTCCTAATAAGCATCAAGACGACGCCCTAAATGAGACGACCCCGTCCCATTATCCCAGATTCCAAATGTTGTTGATGTAATAATATATTTCATAATTTACAAAAACTAAATGAATGTTATGCTCCTATCGGACCCATCCGTAGGATCCCTTAAAATTGAGTGCATAATGTATGAATATACAATATGCATGTGTGGCTTCACCTGATACTATCAAGTTCACTAGCTGATCATTCTTTCCGGTATTGCCTTTCTGTCCTTATTTATTTGATAGTATGGATATGCACAACAAAATAAATAGGAGATCAGAACATACTATATGCCCTAATGTAATGGAAATAATAGTAAGTAGAACACATAGGATAAATTATGGCTATCACAAATGCTTCCATCTCCAAGATCACTTGTTTATAGAATCATTACATATGCTACCCATTCTCACACTCATGCATCCTAGGATGCTATATGCCTAGGTGGCCACACAGTAATATATAGCAGCACTAGCCATAGTAACAGCAACCTCCAATCAACTTGTGAAGGATATGTCAAGTCAGTTGTCCATCCACATATCCCGCTCATCATACTCCTAAGATTGCATCCTTGTTCCCTAACTTCAGCGATAGGAACAGGTATCAGGAAGGCACTCGGGATTGTCACAATAGATAATGAATACAACAGTACCCCGCTAGGATGACCAGACACTCCGATGTCCCAACAGGATGGCCGCGAACCATCTGTCACCTATAGACTTGTCGGATCTAGATTATCCTCAAGGACCAGTAAGTTCTGTACTGACTGTACTCGTACCCGCACTCAGGTACCTGACCTCGTATGAACGTGACAAAAACACAAGAAAAGGAGGGTTTTAATTGGGTTTTAGAAATCTTTTCGAAATACTTATGTTTTTTAAAACCTTTTCAAAACCACTCTTTAACAAAAATAGCAATGAGAATAAGTAAAGAGAAGAGAAAGAGTAAGACACAGTGATTTATACTACTTCACTATCACCTGATAGCTACGTCTAGTCCCTTCACCATACTGAAGGATTTCGCCACTATAATCAACTGATTACACTCAAGAGTATACTACTGCCAAACTGGCTATACTCTCAACTTCTTAGAACGACCTAGTACAGTCAAACCTCTAAGGAATACAACTACTACTAGGCTAAATACAAGAGTTCAAAAATACTTTGAAAACAACATAAACAACTCTCAGCAGAGAGGATTTACAATGAAATCTTAAGCATAAAAAATATCTTTCTTGAAGAAAGAATAAAACAATTAACTGTTGTTCACTTTGTCTCAGAGAATTGGAATAATTTCTTGGTTGCTCACTGTCTCGCAAGAATAAATCAATTCGTTAACCTTCTTCGGTGAAAGAAGTAAGGTATATATAGCTAGGGTTCCAAATAGTGTCGTTGTGACTTAACAACTCTTTCACCAATGGACAAAACTTGAGATCCGCTTTTTGTGGCCTTTAGCCAGTCATGTTATTGTTAACTCTGCTCCTGTACACTGACACAGCAGACAAATACAGTTTATGTCCTCTTGTGATCCTTTTTTAATTTGAGACACTTTCAGAGTAAGGCATATTTGATAATTATTTCCATTAATATTCTCTTTAGCCTTTGATTCCTCGTACATTAGAAGATCATCAATGAAGTTTCTTTAATGCATGAAATAACCTTTAATGCTTCACTCAGTCTGGTTTCCAACCAGAGGCATCTTCTGCCAGATGATGCTTGTTACTGAGATACTCTGTTTACCAGAGTAAGCTTGTAACAGAGGCTAGGACTTCAAAGCATAGCTTCACTTAAGCTTCCATATACCAGAGCCTTGAGGTACCAGATGTTGGAATCAAGTGGATTCAGAAACAATAACTCTTAATTGTTTTGATGATAACAAATAATGAATAGAATAATTTATCCTCTGGTGTGTTTGTTAGTGTGCAGAACTTAGTGAATAAAGTCACTATTTATCAGATGGAAGAGTCTCAGAAGGTGTGCCTCTGTGCACATTTCATCCTCTGGTCCATTCCTCTGAGTCTGGCATTGATCGTCTGGTAAGAATTGATGACGTCAGCATCTTATAACCTCACTCTGGTCAACGCTCTAGTAGTCAATGCTCTGGTGTAGACTATCCTCTGGTAAGACTACACTCTGTTGAAACCCTGCGTCTAGTACTACAAGACTCTGATATATGAAAGGCCAAGTTAAACTGCGTTGAAAAACTTGCCTCTGATCAAAGCTCACTCTGGTGTACAGAGTATCTCAGTAACAAGCATCGTCTAATAGGAAGATGCCTCTAATTGGAAATCAGACTGAGTGAAACATAGGCTACTTCAAGTATTAAAGAGACCTCATTCAAATTTCAAGTTAATTATCTTCCTTATCTTACCCCTACAAAATATCAGGTTTTCTCTCTTCCATTACCCAGCTTTGTCTTTCTCGGTGAAGCAGTAAAGCACCATATCCTCTCCCTCTTAAGTCGCACGACTTGGTCAAACTACCTACCTATTTCCCTCTCCTCTTGGCACTCTTCCTCGATGCCATCCTCCCTTTCCAAATCTTCAAGTTCCAGTGATGCACACTCTTCTCCACACTAGCAGCCTAAGTGGGTATGCACACTCAGTTGCGAGAGCTTGTAGTTGGCCATGGCATATTGTAAACGTTGGATATGCGTGACGATAACTCGGAGATGAAACAAAACTTGCGCTCGGAGGCCAGCGAAGACCAAGAAGACGACAACCGTTGGGGGGCCAGCGAAGACCAGGAAGACGACAACCGTTGGGGGTCTTCCTCCATCTCTTCTCTCTAATCTTTCTTGATCTTATATTCTTTTGTTCTTTTGTTACCAGAACGAATCCACCCAAACAACCCGCCCTTTTGCTACTCTATACCCGCCAAATACGAAGCTTTGGTCGGACGAAGATTGTGACACCTAGTTATTTTAACTTTATTTTATTATTATGTGCGACTACCCGAATTTCTCGTTCATTTATAACCCTTTATTTTAATTAATTATTTACAATAAAATATCCTGATATTGTTATAATATACGCTATAGCGGAATAGTGAAAAATACTTTATTATAAATATAGTGCACCATTGTATACCAAGCCCTCCCTAGGCCTACTATACACCTAGCTTACGTGTCTGCACTGACAAGTAGCACCGATAACCACAAAGACACACATACTGGCTCAATGGCCAAAACTGACCAACCTATGCTTTTGGATAACTCCTTTATAGTACCCATGTACTGGAAGGTCTTCTCCCAGCTGCTAATGCATTCATTCAATACATACAAACAAAGAAAGAAAGAAGGGAGATAAGAAGTGATCTAAATACTATTATAATGGAATAGATAGTATAGACACTAATATAGAATAGCACACAAAGCATCCATCTCCAAAGGTATTCATATATACTGAATCATAGCCTAAACTAAAAATCAAGTCCTAAGGTCCCCTCTAAGCCACAATAGTGTTGATTCCCTTTTTTCCATGAAGATCTTAATACTTACTACATGCATATGGCCATTCTATCACTACAAATTCTCCTTGTTGGCCCCACCAGGCCTACTTATGTTGTCTCTACCTCACCGACTGAGAATAGGAATGAGTCAGTTGTCCATCCAGCATATTCAGCTCATCATACCCCTAAGAGTGGTTCCCCGCCCCTAATGGCAGGTATCGAGGCTGCACTCTGGATAGCACATACTGTGGACTCTGATATGCCAGTAACGCCGTCAAGATTATTAGGCTATTTGACTACGAAGATAGGAAGAGCGGCCAACCCTCCACCACCAAAGGCATACGTCGGACCCAATACATCCTCAAGGAAACCACGAGTCCTATGTACTTCACATATCATACTCTCACTCTAGTACTTCTGGCCTCGTACGCAATGGAGGACACTTGTACGCACGACGGTGGTAACATGCAAACCTTGATTCTATTCCAGATTCAAGCCTAAGAGTAATCTCGACCCAGTTTAACCATCAATCATGTCAATCTGTAAATGATCAATCTTCCTAAGGGTCGGTTACTCACTAAACCATAATCATCATATACCCAAGCATCTCTCCCTATAACAATCTATCCTAATCCTATTCAGAAATCTAATAAACCTCATCGCGTGCTCTCATGTCAATCATAGTAAAAATCATCATACATATAAAAGTCTAACGTCGCATAAGGCAACTACTACAAGCACGAGCATGTAATCACTGAGCATCCAGGTACACAAAGCATACAAGTCACACCCATCCTATGGCGGCTGATAGGAATTGCAATTACTCTCTGGAGTAATCACATCCCATAGTTCTACTAAGAACTACTGATATCATCCTCTAGTAGAGCGTGTGATTATACTGTATTCTATATTGGTAATCTAACTACTATTCCAGTATTTAGACTTCTTTCTCCCACATACCTGGCATTGGTAGGACAAGTCCTCACATGCCCTAAGACGTTAGGGTTAATTATGTCGTGGTGAAGCTTGCATGCAGCTCGCACAGAAAGGAAATACAGCAATTTGGGTAGGCATCTCGCTCGCGGTTCTATCGACGGGGAGAGGATGTACCACAAATTCTTATGGTGGTATGAGATGGGTTCAAATGGGATACTGGGATGCAGAGTTTGGGTGAGTCTTTTCGGGTCCTAACTACACGTAGGGAGAACACAAAATTATTAGAATTTGCAAAAATGGGATTCTGTATCTTGCATAACCCATCTGCTTATGCACATAAAGAATAAGATATTACGAGAATAAGGAGGAATAAAGCTACCATATAGTCTAAGGAGTAGGGTATTACCACAACTCCTGAAGCCCCAGAATAGCTCCAGAGCCTCGCTATTGCATCAGTATTTGGGTATTTGGCTGATGTGACCAAAATACCCTTTTAGAGTGAGAAAGTGATAGAGAGATAGAAAAGGCTAAGGGATGAGTAAAATGAAATGGGTGAGGGCTATTTATAGTGTTGGGTTTAGGTCTCGCCACATCACGAGACACACCTAATCGCGGTGCGACGGGTTCAAATGCTTATGCGCGTCAACTCTGAGATGCGTCTCAGTTGGTCGTGTTGCGCAATATTCATGTCGCGTCACGACGGTACTGATGCTCAATTCGCACATTTTTCCTTTTTATCGCTTCTAGCATATTCCAAGCCCTATTTTCAGATCCCTTGAGCTTATTTAGAGCCTTTAACACTATAAGTGTGTTACAGAAGTGGACTCCATTATATATTAATAGGTTATCATTGGATCGAGTTTTTCTCACCCGAAATTGACCGAAACCTACTGTTGTTCCCCCCTAGTAGACACGGTGCCATCCATGATGAGTCAATCAGAAATTTCTTACTCTTTATGGGGGATATGCTTTCTAAACATAAGCTTTCAGACTTATTTGTGTTCCACCTAAGGCTATTGAAAAGACACCATATGAGATATGTATTGGTAGATGACCCAATATGTCTTTTATGAAGATTTGAGGTTTTCAAGTATATGTGAAACGTCTAGTTTCAGACAAACGTATCTTTTGTATCCCATGTCAGACAAATGTATCTTTGTGGGGTATCCGAAGGAAATCAAGGGATACTATTTCTATAGCCCTTTTGAGGACAAAGTGTTTATTGTTAGTACTGGAGTTTTCCATAAAAAGAGTATATCACTAAAGGAACCCATGGGAGTATTATAGAACTTGGAGAAGTCAAAATACCACCAAGTACTAACCCATCTGTGATGAAACAAGAACAGATTCTGCAAGATGTTGTGGTGATGATTGCAAGAATGAAGAGTAATTAAGTGAGGCGAAAGTGAAAAGGGTTAATTCGACTGTTGCTATATAAAAGGATTAGTTTAGTCATTTGTGATAAGAGCCGTTGAGGGTAAATCAGATGATTCATTTTGTTATCAAATTTGTCATTAGTAAGAGAGGATTTGGCTCTAACGAAAATTTAAGTCATAATTACTTGCGGCGTTGAGATATGATTAACTTACGTCACATTGTTTACACCAAAAAATATTCTTAGTGTTAGCTGAATACGACAAATAGTCGAATAAGACGTTGAGTCGAATAAAACCTTAGCCGAATGAGATAACAGCCGAATTTGCAGCTAAGGAATTGAAGCATTGAAGAATATGATTGGGTCTGATGGATGGATCTTTGGAGTAATAGGTCACATGTTTGGGCTTTCAAATTCAAAATCATGGAGATAGCTTAGAGATTGATTAATTTAAATAATTAAAATTTAGGCGGAGAAGCAGCCGCTGTAACGACCCGTTTCCGGAGCACTACTAACTAGAACTTAACTCTAAATGCGACTCACTTTTAAAATATTACTCTTGTGTCCTTTGGAAAATGCGGTACATTTTTTTTATAAACAAACGTCTTTCACAAAGCACACACAGAGTAGCCACAGCGTTTAAAAACATGATGCAATCTAAAGATACAAGATGCATGCACTGAAATACAAATATAGATACACATCTCCAAAGATAGACATAAGCAGTACTTACAAAACAAGAATGCAGCATATCTACAAAGAGAATATACCTAAAGTATGAAGATCCTCACAAGAGTGATCATACTCCTGGGGTACTCTAGACCATGCAGGGGGCTGCTCCAAAAGTATACCTCCAGTTTACCCAACTGTACACCAAAAAGCTAACACAAATGACTGACTGGTCACCACTCCAAAACTATGCACAACAGACAGACCTCATAGACACCCAAAACGTATCACAAGCAGACAAACATCAACAACTCTACGTCGCTACCCCCGTCCTCAGACGGGTCCTCGTCGTCCTCCTCCATCAGCTCGTCCGCATCCTCGTCAGTCCATCTTCCTAAAAAGTCTCTAACACGCCTCCCGTATATACATCTCGGCCAGAAGTGGGGCTGAACTCCAAGCTGAGGGAATCTCCATGCTCGGAAAAGTCAAAGCCCACCTCCAACGATGTTGTCATCGCTGGAATCTCCACCACGTCTGTCTTTGTCTAGGTTACCATCATCAATTGAAGGAACCACGGGCAAGGGTCAACTTCTTAAATACACAAGTATAATCATAAAACAACAATGTACACAATCCACAATTATGCATAAATACTTGCAAATACAAATACACACCCCTGGTTATGGCTCTGGAATTTCGCAAGTTTACCCAACCCAATGGGTATCACAAGTTCACCCAACGCAATAGGCTTACCAGCAGGTCCACCCAAGGATACAACAGTCCATGTAACATCACAAGTTCGCCCAACCCAATGGGCTTACCGGCTGGTCCACCCAGGGATATAACTGTAACGCACAAACCCCCTGCCTACCGGCCCAATGACCATTGCCCAAAGGCCTCAGCAGTGGCTGCCACGCACTCACGATCTTCACCAATCCCTTAATTGGTGTTTTTACCTCCGTGGAGGTTCGATCTCATGCCCAAAGGGATAAAGGCTTTTAAGAAGCACCCCTACTACCAACTCGGCTACTACCAATCCCTTAATTGGTGTTTTTGCCTCCATGGGGGTTCGATCCCATGCCCAAAGGGATAAAGGCTTTTAAGAAGCACCCCCACTGCCAACTCGGCTAGTGGCAGTTGGTAGTGCTTCTTAAAAGCCTTTATCCCTTCGGGGCATGGGATCAACCCCACGGAGGCAAAAACACCAATTGGATCGTGAAGATCGTGAGTGCGTGGCGACCTTCTTTGAGGCCTTTGGGCAATGGTCATTGGGCGTGAGGCGGGTCCGTGCGTTACAAAAAAGTGCCTTTTTGTAAGGCCCAGGGTTCTTCACTATTATCCCAATGGACTAGCTTCACCGCTGGCACCCCACTCACGATCTTCTCCCGTACCACTTTGGGAGTTTTTGCCTTATGGGGACTCGAACGCGTGGCATATAGGCCACGGGAAGCATCCCCCCACTACCACTAGACCAATTGGTCTAGTGGTAGTGGGGGGATGCTTCCCGTGGCCTATATGCCACTGGGTGCGGGTTCGAGTCCCCCATAAGTTGGTCTAGTGGTAGTGGGGGGATGCTTCCCGTGGCCTATATGCCACTGGGTGCGGGTTCGAGTCCCCCATAAGGCAAAAACTCCCAAAGTGGTACGGGAGAAGATCGTGAGTGGGGTGCCAGTGGTGAAGCTAGTCCATTGGGATAATAGTGAAGAACCCTGGGCCTTACAATAACAGTCCAGGTAATATCACAAGTTCGCCCAACCCAATGGGCTTACCGGCTGGTCCACCCAGGGATACAACAGTCCAGGTAATATCAGAAGTTCGCCCAACCCAACGGGCTTACCGGCTGGTCCACCCAAGGATACAACAGTCCGGATGTTCCCAAAGGAACTAACGACGACACTGAACTCCACCCAAGGATTATCCATTTTGGGATTTTGATTCAGGTCAGCCTACCACAAGACACGACAATACTTTCCACCAACCCCAATGAATGCATCATATGATATTTCACTCATGGCATAATCAATTAATATCAATTATCCAATAACGATTCAACAGCATATATCTTAATCACAATTTAAGCATACACGCACCACAATACATTTCAATCCAACAACACATATAAATCCATTAATACATAACATTCCAACAATACCACATTACAATAATCAACAGCATCAATCACAGTTCATCCCTTTGCACTCGATGGAGTTAGTAAAGAGGTAAAGCAAACAAGTGTGGGGGGTTGGGGGCAGTTGCCAACCACTTTGCCATGCCCACGAAACAATTCAGTATAAAGATTAAACAATAAAAACGAAGGGGTATAAGACCCTCACTTCGAACCCTGAGGTTCTCAGACTTCTTCGCTATACAAAATGGAACTTTAAATCCTAGCATATCTAGAAGTAGCCCTTACCAAAAAGCAAAGTCGCGTGTCCACGAATATCTCGATCTCACGCCGCACGAACTCGGATCACTCAAATCCTAACACACGGAACAAACTTAGTACAACCCTAGGAAACTTAGTTCTAACTCCTTAGGCTCTCAAATCCCAAAAACCTCTTGACTAACCAAATCACTTTCACTTAAATGCTAAATTTTGAAATACATATATATATTTTTAAAAGCATCACATATACTTGAAAATTAGCAATAATTAAAAGAACAAAGTTTTAAACATAAGATTCTTTTTAAAAGAATACACTAAGTTGGAAAAAAAAGTTTAATACTTCTTATCATAACTTGAATTATGACTCCACTTGGCCATTAGATCACAAGAAATCCTTTTGTCTTAAGTGTTTCATTGCCTTTAACAATCCAAAGAACTTCTAATTTATTCAACTATATCCAAAATTTTCCAAACTTATACAACACTTCAAAAACACTTATTAAAGTCAAGACACAACAATAACTTCCTTCCCCTAACCTCCTTGAGGTCTCGGCCAACCTACCCAAATTAGGGAACAATTGAAATTTTTCTAATTATTCAAAACCACATCATTCAATCAATTAATTTCTTTCACAAAACAATAAGGAACTCCAAAACAAAAATCATGGCTTTCTCAAGAATTCAGGGGTTTCCCAAAAACATATTTTCCTTTGATAAAATTCCAAATTAATAACAACAACAACAACAACAAAATTCAAGTGCTAAACAAGATTAACCCCAACAAAATTTTAAGATTCATATGAGTGATCACACCCCCTTTTTCCTTAGAGCCTCACGGCCTAGGTTTTAAGAATCAAGGGGAATAATTTGTCATCTCACTTCATGATCATCATCAAATATAATTAAAGAAATAAGCAAGAAAATTAAAGAAAACAACACCTAATAACTTCACTCAAGGCCACGGTTTAGCTAGAGACCACAAAGGGGAAAGGAACTTGATCTTACAACCACTTACTTAATTAAGGTAACAGTAGTGTTTAGGAGCTGGAAATAGAAAAAGGGATGGTGTTAAGAGGAGAGAAACTCACGTCCAGCAGCAAGAAGGAAGGAAGAAGGAAGGAACTTGGCTTGTTTCTTACCTCACCCACATTTGCAACTTAGGAGGAATAAAATAGACGGGTTTATGAAAGTGGGAGGGAGCTGCGCTGCTGCTAAAAAAGAAGAAAATGGAAGCAAATTGTGAGGGTGGGAGGAGAAGAAGTCTCGCTGGAAGAGCAAGGAAGGAGGATAATGGAACTTGTCTTCAAACCCCAATTTCACCCACACTGGAAGTTTTATAAGAAAATGAAAAATGGGTTAGTTAAAATGGGGGGTGGCTTCGGCCAGAATAAAAAGAAAAGGGGAGGGATTAAAATCTATTTTAATACTATAAAAGGATGTCATCTACTCATAAATGGGTGACCAAGTAAAAAGTAAATGAATGAATAAAAGAAAAGAAAGAGTCACGGCCTGATGAGGCACCAAAAGGAGGTAAGAAAAAATAAATAAAGAAGTGTAATTACTTTGTTAAAAATGTATTAGGATAACGATAAAATAATTAGTCACTAAAAGTGTGACACCTAAACACTAAAAATCTAGATGCCAATCTCATCAACTAGTTTAACCCATCTAATTTCTCATCTCTCATGATTACCCTCTAATCCTAGAGTCTAGAGTGCCCCTAAAAAATACGGCGTTGTGTAATCGCGTTACCGATTAATTCTTTCGCCGATTAATTCGCGAAAAGTAATTTACTTAGAAATTAATTCACCGCGTGATAATAATTTATCATAAATAATAAAAACAAGTTAAAACACTCAAAAAAATAATGACGACAAGTTATGATTCGATTTTCATCGAAATCGGGGTTCATTTAAAATTTTATCTGCGGCAGAACTGCCCGGTGCTTCGAAACGCGACGAAACTTCGTTAGAATTTTTCAACGATATTCGAACCATGAATTAATATAAAATATTAATTCTCAAATTTAATTTGATCTTGATTTAATTCAATCACTTGCTTATCAAACAAGAACTGCTTATTATAGCATAAATACGGTAAAATATATTATAATAACGTTAAATAACGTATCGTAAAAATACGGATGTTACAGTCGCCATGATTTTAGGAACAAGAAAAGAGAGATAAGATCATCTAGCAAAGGAGTTGTTGGATAGTGATGTGGTTATCATCTACGAAAAGTATGCAAGGAAGTAGCACCTAAAAACTAGGAACATGGTTAGTGGAAGTCTGCACGTCCAGCCGAATAATTGTCAGCCGATACACTACTGTTGTTAGCCAGTGTTAATGCTTAGGAATGTGGTCAATAGGGGTTGTTATGGACCGGTCCCGAGCCGAGTCCTAGTGTGCCCGCCGACCCGATTCTGCGGTCGGCTTCGGTTCCTCGCTTATCCGAAGCTTGGCGAGTTGCCACCGAGCACGAGGCAGCTAAACCCGACTTCCTGCGACTCTCCGATGATAACACCGAAGCGGGGAAGGGCGAGCTAACTCTGACTCACGAACCTTCTAGAACGGGGCGTGCTCGAGACAACGCTTGGAGCCGTTGTCACCCTAAACATTGAAGTTCACGTGGCCGACGCATCGCGGGCTTAGCGGTAGCGAAATATCAGGAAGAGATCAGCGAATCCCCGAATTGTCAGGAAGGAATTGCCGCGCGCAGAAATCGGATCAGTGGATGCTTTCCTTCCACGCAACTCAACTATATAAAGGGGGTTGGACCCCCCAGGTTTGCATACTCTCTACTGACTCTAAACCCTAAGACATTCTGCGCCGCTTCTCCTCCAAAGCCCTAACTAACTTAGGCATCGGAGTGTTTTTGCAGGTACCACCCCCTTTGTCGGACTCTGGAAGAGAGAGCACCCAATCCCAAGGAGGAGGAGAGCCCTACCAATCCCAGCATCAACATTGGCGCCCACCGTGGGGCCCGGTAAAACTAACCCAGGCCTCAAGATTACCCCTAGCTGGATGGTGCGCACCAGGAGCACGGCGAATCACAGATCGCCACCGCGGAGTCACCACTCGGCCAGTCAGAATGAACGCCCACCACCAGACCCCGTTTTGGAGCTTCTCAGGGCAGAAAACGAAGAGTTAAGACGCCAGATCGCGGAAGCCCGCGATCGCGAGGAAAGACAAGGCCACGAGACACCCTCGCGGACCAGAAGAGACGACCGGGACTCGTCCAGGTCAGACGCATCCAGCGCCACGGAGAGCCCAAGGCGAGAGGGTCACACCCGGCAGGCGCCGCAGCCGAAGAAACCCTCCGAAATCGGGCTGACCTGCTCCCCGCCCGGCGAGAGGTTATGGCCGATCCGGCCCCGAGGTTCCAAATCCCCAACATGGCCGCTTACGAGGGTAAGACCGACCCCGAAGAGCACATTACCTCCTTCAACGCGCGGATGCTACTGATCGACGCATCCGAGGGCTTGAAATGTCGGACCTTTCCCTGCACCCTGAAGGGACCGGCCATGATGTGGTTCTCTAACCTCCCACAACGCTCGATCCACTCATTCAGGCAACTCGCCGAGCAATTCGTGGCCAGGTTTACCACGAGCCGAGCCTTCCGGAAAAACTCCACTTGCCTGGTCGGACTCAAACAGAGGTCGGACGAGACGCTGAAGTCCTTCATAGAGCGTTTCAACAACGAAACGGCTCAAATCAGAAATCTCAGCACCGATGTGGCGCTCCACGCCATAGTGTCAGCACTAAAACCTGGTCCCTTCTCGGACTCCGTCGCTCGCCGACCCGCAGGATCTCTGGGCGGTGAGGCAGCCGGCGATGGGGTATATCAACATGGAAGAGGTTGCTGTCGCCAAAAGGGAAACCCAGAATCGGCAAGACAGGAGTAGGGATCCGCCCCGAGAGAAGGCAGAGAGAAGAAACGAGCGCCGAGGGCGGCAAGACTACGGAGGGCGGTTCACCCCCTTGACCGTGGGTAGGGACCGAGTCTTGAAGGAGGCCTACACGGGCAACCTCATTACCCTGCCCCCTCGGAAGGACTCCCCACCGGATGCGGATCGCCAGAGATACTGTGAATACCACCGAATCTACGGGCACACCACCAATGAATGTCAGGCGCTGAAGATAAAAATTGAAAAACTCATACAGGCCGGACATTTAGCGAAGTACGTGGACAAAGGGAATGGGGCGACCCCCAGAGAGAACGAAACAAATCGTAGAAGATCCCGTTCACCCGAGCGCAGGCGCGATCGATCGTGGGCTCGGAGAGGGCGAGAAAGACGTTCACCCGCCCGTCAGCGCAGGAAGGGTCGAAACGAAGGTACCCCCTCACTCAATTTAATTGCAGGTGGTTTTGCAGGTGGGGGCGAATCTAGCAACGGTCGGAGAAGACACCTAGGATCCGTCAACAGCTCCACATCACTAGCGGCCCCGCCCGAGTCCCTACCGACCATATCCTTCTCGGAGAGGGATTATCAGGGAATAGATCGCCGCCAAGACGACCCAATGGTGATCATAGTACACCTCGCTGGATTTAACGTCAGGAGAGTGCTCATCGACCAAGGAAGCTCGGCGGACGTAATCTACAAAGAAGCCTTCGATCGACTCAAGTTACTGAGCTCGATTATAAGACCCTACCGAGGTACGTTAGTCGGTTTTTCAGGTGCCAAAGCCCGGGTGACTGGGTACTTTGACGTCTTGTTCACCTTCAAGGCGGACGTTGGGGTCAAGACAATCGAAGCCCAACTCCTGGTGGTGGAAGCCGATTCAGCCGCGGACACCGCCTACAATATGATAATTGGCAGAACTGTCATTAATGGGATCGGGGCCATTGTCTCCACCCCCCATTTGGCGATGAAGTTCCCCCTATCTGATGGGCAGATTGCTACGATACACGCCGACCAGAAGGAGGCAAGACAGTGTTATGTCAACAGCCTAAGGGATGACAGCAGAAGAGATCGCCCCAAGTCGAACTGCATGATTGAGCTCGACCCGAGGGGCGAGAGCGATTTCCGGCCTGTACCGGTCGATGACATCAAGGAGATCGAAGTAAGAGGATCGGGTAAGAGCATACGAATCGGGACGCAACTGCCCCAGCAGAGCGAACAGTCCCTGACGAAGGTCCTGCTCGACAACGCGGATCTGTTCGCGTGGGGCCCGGAGGATATGCCCGGAATAGATCTCAGAGTGGCTGTCTAAGTCGCAATAGAAACGACGGCGCTTCGCCCATTACCTGAGCGCAAAGAAGACTTGCGGGGAAAAGAAGCGGCAAACGGAGAAGAGACCTCAAAGCTCTTGAAAGCCGGATTTATCAAGGAGATCAAGTACCCAACTTGGCTTTCCAACATCGTGTTGGTCAAGAAGAGTAGCGGCAAGTGGAGGATGTGCACTGACTTCACCGACCTAAACAAAGTCTGCCCTAAAGACCCGTACCCCTTCCTAGCATCGATGCTCTGGTGGACGGCACCTCAGGATACCAGGTGCTCAGTTTCATGGATGCGTACTCCGGGTACAATCAGATCAAGATGCACCCACTTGACGCCCCAAAGACGGCTTTCATGACGGAGACCTCCAACTACTACAGCGTCACTATGCCCTTTGGTTTGAAGAACGCAGGGTCAACTTACCAGAGGATGATGGATGAGGTCTTCGCCAAGCAGATCGGGAAGACGATCGAGGTGTATATGGACGACATGGTAGTCAAGACCTCCAGCTTCGAGGCGCACTACCGAGACCTCCAGGAAGTATTTGACATTATGAGAAAATATAACATCAGACTTAACCCCGAAAAGTGCTCGTTCGGGGTGCTCGGAGGAAAATTCCTGGGGTTCATGATCACCCACAGAGGCATCGAGGCCAACCCCGACAAGTGCCGAGCAGTGATGGAAATGCGCAGTCCGAGCTCTATCAAAGAAGTGCAAAGACTCGCTGGTCGCATCGCAGCCCTTTCCAGGTTCGTAACTCGTTCCGCTGACAAATCACTTCCCTTCTACCAGGTACTCCAGAAACCGACGCGGTTCAAATGGACCGACGAGTGTGAAACGGCTTTTCAGAGGCTCAAGGAGTTTCTGGCGTCACCACCGGTCCTTACACGGCCCACCAAGGGAGCCCCTCTCCTCCTCTACCTGGCGGCCACCGACGCCTCGTTCAGCTCGGCCATGATAGAAGAGAAAGATGTCGAGCAATGCCCAGTTTACTTCGTGAGCAAAGTCCTCCACGGGGCGGAGCTAAGATACCAGAAGGTAGAGAAACTGGCACTCCTGATAGTAACCTCCGCAAGGAGATTGAGGCCTTACTTTCAAGCGCACACCGTGGTAATCAAAACGGACTACCCGATCAAAAGGATCCTGCAGAAGCCCGAACTCTCAGGGCGAATGGTGGCGTGGTCGGTAGAACTCTCCGAATTCCAGATCAGGTATGAGCCCAGAGGACCCATTAAATCACAAGTTCTGGCTGACTTTGTTGCAGAGCTAACACCGACCCCTGAGGTCGAGTACTGGACGCTCTACGTGGACGGCTCCTCCAATTCCAAAGGCAGCGGAGCAGGAATCATCGTAGAAAGCCCTGCTGGAATTAGCGTCGAACAGGCACTCAGGTTCCTATTCAAAGCTAGCAACAACCAAGCCGAGTATGAGGCTTTACTACTCGGTCTCAAACTCGCATGGGAGCTGGGCGCCCAAACACTCCGAGTCAAATCAACCAGGTCAAGGGCGAGTACCAATGTCGAGACGACATACTCGCCCAGTATGCTCAGAAAGTCAACGCCATGATTCAGAACTTCCAAAAGGTCCAACTCGAGCACATCCCTCGAGAACAAAACAACAAAGCAGATCTGCTGGCAAAGTTGGCTAGCATGAAGACCGAGGGACAGCTCCATACAGTGGTCGTCCAAACTTTACAGTCACCAAGCATCGCGACAGCCGGAAATTACGCGGTGATCAGCTCTTATTCTTGGATGAAGGACATCGTTGAATACTTGAAGCAGGGAAGACTGCCCGAGGATCAGGTAGAATCACGCAGGGTCCAACGGCAGTCCGCACATTACACTTTAATCGGAGACAGACTCTACAGAAGAGGGTTCTCACAGCCACTACTCACCTGCGTAGAGAAATCAGATTCCGAGTACGTCATGAGGGAACTACATGAGGGCATCTGCGGGAACCACTGTGGAACCTGGACCTTGGCAGCTAAAGTCCTACGAGCAGGCTACTACTGGCCAACGCTCAGATCGGATTGCCTGGAATATGTAAGGAAGTGCGACAAGTGCCAAAGGTTCGCCAAACGAGACCATCTTCCACCAGAAGTCTCAAGACGAAGTCATCGCCTCGCCTTTCAATACCTGGGCTTGACATACTGGCCCCTTTCCTTGCACCGCCAACTCAAGTTCATCGTAGTCGCCATAGACTACTTCTCCAAGTGGATAGAGGCGTGTCGCTGGCGACCATCACTTCGAGAGGATCAAAAATTTGTCCTGAAGCCTGGTTTGCCGCCATGGCCTACCCCACACCATCATCGCAGATAACGGCATTACGCTCACCAAAGACAAGATTCAAGGACTTCTGCAAAGGTCTAGGAATCCGACTCGTCTACGCCTCCGTCGAGCATCCACAGACCAATGGTCAGGCCGAGGCCGCAAACAAGATCATCCTCAATGGCCTCCGTAAGCAGCTGGAAAGGGCCAAGGGCGACTGGGCGGAAGAGCTCTGCGGGGTGCTCTGGGCATACCACACCACCCCCCAGTCAGCAACAAATGAAACACCTTTCCGGCTAACATATGGAATGGAGGCCATGGTGCCAGTAGAGCTCGGTTCCACCTCAGCGAGAAAAGAGCACGCTCAGGCATTGATGCCAGAGGAGGCAAGAGTTGAGCTCGATCTCCTAGAAGAAACCCGGGAACTTGCCCGTGTACAAAACTTCGCAACTAAACAGCGCGTCGCCAAGCACTACAACTCCAGAGTCCGACCAAGGACATTCAAAGAAGGAGACCTGGTCCTTCGGAAAGTTGAACTGGCTCGGAAAGACGCAAGGCAGGGCAAGCTGGGGCCAACATGGGAAGGGCCATACCGCATCAGGACGGAGCACCAATACGGCGCATACGGACTAGAAGAACTATCCGGAAAGGCAATACCGAGGACTTGGAATGCTATGCACCTCAAGCTCTACTTTAGCTAAACACTTGTAAACGGATGGCGTACTCTTTCCTTTATAAACCCTTTTTCCCACTGGGTTTTTGGTTTGGAAAGGTTTTAACGAGGCGCATCCTTTTTTCCCTTTCTTCCCCATTTAATAAAAGTCAACCCCCATTGTATTCAGAGTGTTTTAACTAAAAATCACCAAGTATAAAGCGCGGAAGGTCTTCACCGAGCTGACCTAAACCCAAGTCAGCATAAAGGCTTGGTGGGCTCATTCGCAGCTCGACCCCGTGGTCCTAAACCCAAGTCAGCATAAAGGCTTGGTGGGCTCGTTCGCAGCTCGACCCCTGTGGTCATAAATCCAAGTCAGCATAAAGACTTGGTGGGCTCACTCGCAGCTCGACCCCCGTGGTCCTAAACCCAAGTCAGCATAAAGACTTGGTGGGCTCGCTCGCAGCTCGACCCCCGTGGTCCTAAACCCAAGTCGGCATAAAGCCTTGGTGTGCTCATTCGCAACTTGACCCCTGAGGTCCCGAACTCGCTCGCGGCCCGAGGCTCGGAAACGTGTTACTCGACCTAAACGATACATTCAGTCTCAAACCCAGGTTAGCATAAAAACTTGGTAACCCCTTTTAGAAGATCCGAGGCTCGCTATCTGACCTAAAGGTTTCGCAAGAAAACTGATACTCGGCCTATACCGGTACGCGGAGAAATTGTCTCAACTTCAGTTGACACAAGTTTCAGTCGGGGGAAGCCACCCGGGGACTGCCCTAGCCGAGTAGCAGCTACCCGATGTCCACCCCATCCAAGTACAACAATAACCAACAAATTGCAAAACAAATCGATAAAGCAGAAAACAGAGAAGACAATGTTTAAACTTAGCCAATTTCATTAGCTCGAAGCAAAAATACAAAAGAGCTCACAGAAGAGCGAGTACATCGTCAAGACAAAGCAAAGCATTCTAAAAAACAAGTTACGCAAGGGCATCCCCTTGGTCTTCGACTTGGGCCCCGATGACCTCCTCGGTCGCAACGCTTGGACCAGCAGCCTCCGAGTCAGGCCCAACTCCGGTGTCCTCGCCCCCAGGCTCCTCTTGATCAGCACAGCCTTCTTCCTCGTCCTCCTCTTCCACAATCTTTCCCTCTTTCACCACCTTGGTGAAATCGAGCTCGGAGATGTCCAGATCGGGGGCGATCACCTTCAACTGCGCAACGGCATTATCAAACCCTTCCTTATACTGAAGGGCACTGTACTCGCGGTACTCCTCAACCCGAGCAGCTTCGGACGAGGACTTCTCCTTCTCCTCTCGCAGTTGACGCAGCAAAAGGCCATTTTGGGCCTGGAGCTCCTCCCGCTGAGCCAGCAGAGAAGCGTTGCTCCTGTTCAATTCGTCCCTTGCCTCCGAGAGGCGAGCATAGTCCTCTTGCAGCTTGCTCATCTTCCCCTCGAGCTCGCCAAACGCGGTGGCCTTGCTTTGGAACTTTCTCTTCGCCAGCTCGGCCTCAGTCGCCCGTGCCCTTATCCGATCAGAAAGGAACTGGGCCATAGCAGAAGTACGGAGCCCGTAGATACCCAGTGCCTTGCACAAGCCCAGCTCGCCCGCCTCTTCCATACACCTGTCGTCGGACCTACGCATAATCTGATCGATCTAGTCGGAGCGATCGAAGCCGACGTTCCAAAGAGAGTCTTCGGCGTTCTCGCCTTGATCGGTAAATTCTCCGAGGTGGAGGAACCACTCAGAGCCATCAGGGATGTTGAGAGGAATCCCCCCATGAGGTCCCCTCGCCTCCTTTGGAGGGGGCTGTTCAGAACCAGGAGTCGGGGAAGCACGCGGTCGCTTCTTAGTAGCCTTGACAGACGAAGGGGAAGCGGCTGCACCAGAAAGAACCGGCCCGAGAGCTTGGGCGACCTTTTCTCTTTGAGCTTTCTTTAGAAGCTCGGTCATCTCTTTCTTGCTCATCTTCGGGGCCATCGTACCTGAAAATAAAGTGAAAGTTAGTACTCATGTTCGGGCTGAAAATCATGCTGAAAGATGACAACGAGACTTACTTAAGTAATCCCTCCACTTGGGCGGATCCTTTAGAGCTCGGGTGAGGAGAGGGCCACAATGCAACGTGGGCAAACGAGCAAGAAAGTTCACTATCGACTGGTCGGTGACCGACAAGGAATTAAAGTCCACCTCTTTTATGGGCCGAGGATTGGGGCTCCAGTAAAAAGGAAACAAGGGCTCGTTCTGAGCAGAAAAGAAAAAGGGATCCCATCTCCTTACCCGGATCTTAAAGAAATCAGGCTTCCAGTTTTTATAAGACTGGTCGAAAAGCTCGAGAATATAAAAACCAGGTATTTTATTGAGCGAGCACCACTTAAGCTGCTTACCAAGTCTGAGCTGGAAAAAACTGAAGAAGAGGGCAGCAGAGGGGGTAACCTCGAAATACTCTGACACGAGCTTAAAGGCTCGGATAAAAGCCCAACTGTTGGGGTGTAATTGCGAAGGGGCCGCGTCCAGCCATTGGAGGACCTCGCACTCGAACCTACTTAAGGGAAAACGGAGGCCGATTCGCGTAAAGAAAGTTTTGTAGAAGAAACAAAAGTCGGGGGAACTAGAATTGCCCTCGTTAAAACATACTCGGTCATCGGGAGAGCAGGGGAAGCAAGTCACCTCCTCGTCTCGATCCCGGTTCGGCGTAAATGATACACTAGATCGAAGGGCGACCACCCCAGTGTCTAAAAAAATGTTGGAAGCCACCCCGAGTACATCTGGGTGCACCCAGGCGTAGGGAGACCTACTATCTCCCACTCAGCGCTCGCCCCCCTTGTGAAGTGAGTACGAGGGAACGAACACAGAAGGGGAGAGGCCGAACCCGAGGTGGGAGGAACCACTTGAAGAGGCATCAAGCCATGACCACCGTCGGACGGTAGCCCTGGTGGCCGTAGCCTCCCAGATACCTGGCGTAGAAAGGTCAAAGACGCGTGCTCGCTGCTTCGCATTTACGGACGAGCCACTCTCAGAACTCACAGGTATGGGGGAAGGGGGACGACGAGAAGAAGAGGAGAAAGCCATTAACGAAGAACAGTAGCGGGACTTACCAGGAAATGCAAGGGAATGAGGATGATAGCCGTTCGGAGTACAGACGCAGGGGAGATAGCAGACGGAGCGTTCACGGAAAGCAAAACGAAGAAGAAGAGAGAAGGAAGGAAAAGGGACGGCTTTATAACCACCCGCGGGAGGGAGATGAAGGGGCAACTTAATCCGAGCCCTCCATCTGCGAAATCAAGTGAAGATCTAGCGGTCCGGGTTGCGTCAGATGATCGACGGTGAACGGTTGAGTGAACGTCTCATCTGAGTCCCATCACGTGGCAGAATGCCGAGGAAAAGCGTGACACGTGGAGCGTGTCCCCCCAGGCAAACAAGCTTCTGGGACACGCCCCCGACCTCAGTGGCTCGACTCGGATACCGATCCAAGGACATTGGATAGACCCTCCGCCCTTTCGTGCGAAGAGTCTAGGGGGCTTGTGTTACGGACCGGTCCCGAGCCGAGTCCTAGTGTGCCCGACGATTGCGAATCAGCTCGGTTCACCTTATCCAGAGCTTGGCGAGTTGCCACCGACCTGAGACGCGCCAAACCCGACTTCCAGTACGACTCTCCCGATGATAACACCGAGCAGGGGAAGGGCGAGCTAACTCGGGACTCACGAACCTTCTAGAACGGGACGTGCCTGAGACAACGCTTGGAGCCGTTGTCACCCTAAACATTGAAGTTCACGTAGCCAGACGCATGCGGGCTTGGCGGTATGAAATATCGTGGAAGAGATCAGCGAATCCCCTAATTGTCAGGAAGGAATTTCCGCGCGCAGAAATCGGATCAGTGGATGCTTTCCTTCCACGCAACTCAACTATATAAAGGGGGTTGGACCCCCCAGGTTTGCATACTCTCTACTGACTCTAAACCCTAAGACATTCTGCGCCGCTTCTCCTCCAAAGCCCTAACTAACTTAGGCATCAGAGTGTTTTTGCAGGTACCACCCCCCTTTGTCGGACTCTGGAAGAGAGAGCACCCAATCCCAAGGAGGAGGAGAGCCCTACCAATCCCAGCATCAACAGGGGTTATGTTCAGCTGTTACTATAAATACCAATTGTACAAACTTATTTTACACACATCAATCAAGACAATCCAGTTATTTTGCAATTTACTTTCGGTCGCAAATTTACTTTCATTGGTTATGCTTTCCTTAGCTTAGTATAGCCAATTTCATCATTCACCTCACTTAACGTTCTTTGGAGTAGTTAAAGAACCCACAATTGAGGGACATAGTTTCATCCTCAACGTAATTGGCCGAAGAAAAGGGGAATCATTGTTGATAGTTTTAGTCGACCTTTCAGCTAAATTTCAATCACGTCAATACTCCCATAAATAAATAAGTGGGTAGAAAAAATTCATTAAATATACTTACGGGTGTTGTTAAGTTATCCAACTCAAATTTATTGTGTATTTTGCCGACGAATATCCGTGAGCATGAGTTTTTTTTTTATCATAGATTCATTTAAAAGGCTAACTTTTCCCGACATACAACTTTAAATCTAACCTCTGACCAAATGCTTAAAAAACCTATATAATCTTCCTACTTTATAATACTTGTATTTAGGACTCATGACTAGACCCAAACCTACTGCATTTTTTGTGTTTAAATCATCAAATATTCAAAAGTCGCATGACCTCAACTAATACGAACTGAGACGATTACATCTATACAAGGAGACCATCTAACTTTATCATTAAAAAGATTCCACAGGACCTTCCCAAATGTCACCTAATCATAAAAAAACAATCATTAAGATACATTATATTTATCTTGTGTAAAAACCAGATAAGGTTTTTTGCTTTTTTTAATTTTTATCTATTAAATTTTAATGCAGGTTTATATATTTCTACATATTTGTAAATGCTTTGATACATTATAAAATTTTATTAACAATTATTTTTAACAATTATTTTTAATTGTATTCAATGATTATGATTATTTTTTTGACAGATTTATTGAATGATTATTTTCTTCAAATAAATATAAATTTTTTCCTTAGTACCAATGATCAGAGGCGGGGAGGGAAAAGTAGTGCAAATATCTTGGGACACTTTACCACTCTGCATTTTCTTGAAATAAAAATAAATGATATCATACTTGTTGTAATTTTGTGATATTTCAAAAGTGGGAAGTCCCACATAGGATGGCTCTTTAAGAGTCATAGTGTTTATAAGCCAATATGTTAGATGAGGTGGTAAGAGTGGTTAGGAAAAGAGATGGGCCTTGCGCACATGAGCTTGGCCCAAAGTGGGAGGTTTCAGTGCAAATCTTCCGATTTCTCCCCCCTCCGCGCACGATAAGCCTTGCGTTCCTTTTTAATTATTGGGTTAATATTTTCGAAGATATTTTTTATTTGAGAAGGCTTATCCGAAAACCCTTGATTTTAGTCAGTTTTGATCCTTGACCAAGTCCTACACGTTTTAGTAGTCATTATCCACTAACGGTAACATTCCACCTTGTCCACGTTTTCAGGCCACTAATCACACGATTAACTCCACCAATAGCTCTATTAGTTTTTTTTCTAAACGGATTTATTTTAATTGGTAATTTTCATTTTTCTTATTTTAAGCCTGACAGGCTACATTGTGGGTCAGAGAGTGAAAATCATTTTCCCGTTGCTTCCTGGGTCACATTCCAGTTCTTTCTTCTTCTTGCTATTCTGATACCCCAGCGCTCCTGGGACGAACCCGTTGTACCCTGGGGATTTGCGCGCAGTAGGCGGATGAATCCTTAAGGGCAGTCTCACTGATGCCTCGGGTTTCTTTCTTACGAGTTTCTGTTTTGCAGGTTCTTTGTTCGTTCCACCACAATTCAGCGTTTTGAACAGCAATCTTAAGGATTTACCATGACTACTGATCACGCTGCCGATACAACGAAGATGAACAACGACGAGACCAACCATGATCAACATGCTGCACTACCTCCATCGGTGCCTACGATCACCTACGCGAAGCCGTTTCCTGACGTATCAAAAATCGAGGTCTTCAGCTGTCAAAATTTTCGAAGATGGCAACAACGAGTCCATACCGTCCTTGACGTACATGGGGTCGCCTATGCTCTAACAGATCCCAAACCGACAACGCCAGCCAAACAAGTCGAGAATTGGACATATGCTAATAAGGTTTGTCGTCACACCTTAATCAGTACTTTGTCTAATGATTTGTTCGATGTCTCATCGCTCGCATAAGGAAGCAAAGCAGATCTGGGACTCTATGATCCTCAAGTACACTGCTGAGAATGCTGGGAAACAAAAGTTCGTGATTGGAAACTACTACAAATGGGAGATGGCTGAGGACAAAGACATCAAGGCGCAGATCAATGAATACCATAAGCTGCTGGAAGAACTGAAGTCTGAGAACATCACTTTGCCAGACGAGTTCGTGGCTGGAATACTCATAGAAAAGCTGCCGGAATCTTGGAAGGACTATAAACAGCAACTAAAGCACAAGTAAAAGCAACTATCTCTTCCTGATTTGATTACCCACATTATCATTGAGGACACCAACCGCAAGGAGTGCAGTGTTGCAAGGGCAAAGGCATTGGCTTCTTGTGCTAACATGGCGCAAGGCAAATCGCAGAAAAAGAGGTACGATAACAAAAGGCCTGATCATAGTAACAATATTAATAATAAAAATGATTCTGCCCCACGTGTTGCTAACTCCAATTTCAAGAAGAAAGGCATGTGTTTTGTTTGTGGAAAGCCAGGTCATCATGCACCTCAATGCAGGCATAGAGCGAGAAACGACAATCCTCCTAAGCCAAAGGCCAATTTGGTCGAGGCCGAAGGAGATGATGACATTATTGCAGCGGTTGTTTCTCAAGTCAATATTGTGGAAACAAAGAATACTGAATTTTTTGAGAACATATTTCCTTTGAAATATGCAAGTACATCTAAACAACCATTAGAAATTGCTAATGATGATTTACACGAGGACCTTAGGAGGAGTAAAAGACCAAGAAAAGAAACATCCTTCGGAAATGATTTTTATACTTATCTTGTTGAAAATGATCCTGAAACTTTTTCTGAAACTATTTCTTCTTCTGAAGCTAATTTTTGGAAACAAGCTATTAAAACCGAAATTGATTCTATTTCGAAAAATAAGACTTGGATTTTAGTAGATTTACCTCGAGGAGCAAAAGCAATTGGTAGTAAGTGGATTTTCAAAAGAAAATATAACCCCAATGGGTCGATTGAAAAATACAAAGCTAAATTAGTAGCAAAAGGGTTTTCTCAAAAAGAAAATATTGATTATTTTGATACTTTTGCTCCGATAATGAGAATTTCTTCTATTCGAGTTTTAATAGCCTTGGCTTCCATTTATAAACTTATGATTCACCAAATGGACGTAAAAAATGCTTTTTTGAATTGTGATTTGGAAGAAGAAATATATATGATTCAACCCGAAGGATGTGTAGTTTCTGGTCAAGAAAATAAAGTGTGCAAACTCCTAAAATCGCTATATGGTTTAAAACAAGCACCAAAACAATGGCATGAAAAATTTGATCAAACCTTGATCAGTGACGGTTTCTCCTCTATTGAAGTTGATAAATGTGTTTACACTAAATCTGTGAATGGAGAACATGTTATTATATGTTTATATGTGGATGACATGCTCATTTTTGGTACTTGTACTGATATTGTGATTAGAACCAAATCTTTCCTTGCATCTAATTTTGATATGAAAGACATGGGTGAGGCAAGTGTAATATTGGGAGTTAGAGTCATAAGGAAGGGTGATAGCATAATACTATCCCAAGATCATTATGTAGAGAAACTTCTTATGAAGTTTGGTCATTTTGACTCTAATCCTGTGAGTACCCCTTATGAATCTAACTCTCATTTAAAGAAAAATAGAGGTGATCCAGTTAACTTGATCTCGGTATGCCCAAGTAATTGGGAGCTTCATCGCACTTGATGAATTTTTCTCGACCAGACATTGCATACGCAGTGGGTCGTTTGAGTAGGTACACTCATAATCCGAGTCAGGATCACTGGGAGGCACTTGCTAGACTCATGCGATATTTAAGAGGTACCATGAACTATGGTATAGTGTATAGTGGATTTCCCGCAGTACTGGAAGGGTATTGTGATGCTAACTGGATATCTGATTCAGATGAGACAAAATCCACTAGTGGTTATGTATTCACACTTGGTGGTGGTGCGGTAACTTGGAGATCAGCCAAACAAACAATAATAGCGAGATCAACTATGGAGTCAGAGTTTGTAGCTCTGGAATTGGCTGGTACTGAAGCTGAGTGGCTAAGAAATTTTTTAGCAAAAATTCCTTTGGGAATAAAACCTACACCATCAGTGTCAATACATTGAGATAGCCAATCGGCAATAGCTGTTGCAAAGAATAAGTCATATAATGGCAAAAACAGACATATACAATTGAGACATAATGTGGTAAAGCAATTGCAAAAACAAGGAACAATATCGATCGATTATGTGAAGTCAGAAGTGAACTTGGCAGATCCTCTGACAAAGCCCCTGGGGAGGAAATTAATTTGTGACACATCGAGGGGAATGGGACTTGAGCCAATTGAAATTAACAAGTGATGGGAACCCGACCTTTGTGATTGGAGGTCCCATGAAGAAGGTTCAATGTGGTAAAAACAAGTCACTTGTTAGTTCTGCTAACACTAAATTTAATTAATTAAGTTTTTGTCCCTTTCCTATGGTGTCTTTGAGAAAGTGTTAGACATTTGACATTCTTTAGGTTAAGCTGTTAGCTTTTAATGATTTTCATATCCCTTATGGGTGGTGTATGATTTGCAGCATACACTTGATGAAATCACCTATATGAGTGTTAAGTGGGGCCGCTTGCATGAGGTCCTGGTGAGATCTCTAGAGCACTCATGAATACCGGGCACACGCATGGCCTATTAGCGCAAAACGGCGTAATAGCAAGAATTGTGGGGGTGTAGTGTGATTGATAGACCTCTAACACACATCAAGTGTCTTGGGTTCATATAGCTTGGCTACACCAATTCACTGTGTGTTAAGTCTTATTAGTCTAGGACTGGTTCATATAGCTTGGCTACACAGTACCGATGCGCTACATCCAAGATATTGACCCAGGAATTTTTTTTTTATTTCTAAATGTTTTCACACTTTTGAAATATGTGGGGGATTGTTGTAATTTTGTGATATTTCAAAAGTGGGAAGTCCCACATAGGATGGCTCTTTAAGAGTCATAGTGTTTATAAGCCAATATGTTAGATGAGGTGGTAAGAGTGGTTAGGGGAAAGAGATGGGCCTCGCGCACATGAGCTTGGCCCAAAGTGGGAGGTTTCAGTGCAAATCTTTCGATTTCCCCCTGCGCGCACGATAAGCCTTTTGTTCCTTTTTAATTATTTGATTAATATTTTCGAAGATATTTTTTATTTGAAAAGGCTTATCCGAAAACCCTTGATTTTAGTCAGTTTTGATCCTTGACCAAGTCCTACACATTTTAGTAGTCATTATCCACTAACGGTAACATTCCACCTTGTCCACGTTTTCAGGCCACTAATCACACGATTAACTCCACCAACAGCTCTATTAGTTTTTTTCTAAACGGATTTATTTTAATTGGTAATTTTCGTTTTTTCTTATTTTAAGCCTGGCAGGCTACATTGTGGGCCAGAGAGTGAAAATCATTTTCGCGTTGCTTATTGGGTCACATTCCAGTTCTTTCTTCTTCTTACTATTCTGATACCCCAGCGCTCCTGGGACGAACCCGTTGTACCCTGGAAATTTACGCGCAGTAGGCAGATAAATCCTTAAGGGTAGTCTTACCGACGCCTCGGATTTTTTTCTTACGAGTTTCTGTTTTACAGGTTCTTTGTTCGTTCCACCACAATTCAGCAACAGCAATACTAACTATATGAAATTAAAAATAAATTTATAAGCGAATGCTGAAACATGATATGTATTTTTTTTGACAAAAAAAATGATATGTATTTTAAAAATATGGTATTATGAAATTTTTTAAACAATTTAATATATTTCATGTACCAAAAAAATAAAAATATATTTCGTAAAAAAAAAACAATTTAAAATGTATTATCAACTTAAAATCGGTGATCTAACACAATCAATTAATGACGTGTTCTCTCAACAAAAAAAAAATCAATTAGCGATGTGAATGAATTTTATGACATTGTAATTGCAATTAATTCGATTACATACTAAAACTTAAAAAAAAAAAAGGCTCATAAAAAAATAGAAAACTAGGGTTGCTGATTAGGGACGATGTGACGTTGATTCGTCGAAGCAACAATCAACATTGCACGGATCACAAATTCCCAATCCAATAATGCTCACATACATAACAAAGACCACTGATTCATTAGAAATTGATGACTAAATTCTGATACATAAGAAAGTGATAGAACAGCGAAAAATCAAACAGAACAAAAAAAAAAAGGAACCCATTCATCATTTCTTCCCAGAAGACTTCTTCCTCGGCGGCTCTTCTTCTGCTTCCTCTTCGTCATCATCAAAGTCACGGTCATCAAGGTGGAATATATCATCATCAATATTATTAAAATCGACAACATCATCATCATCATCCTCATCAAAATCATCACTATCTTCTTCATCACTCACCTTATGACTGCCACGTGGCGTTGACGACGACCTACTAGTAGCCATTTGCCGAGCGAACAGGTTCTGGGTCATGCCCAGAAATGCAAAGTTATTGAGAAAGAGTTGCGGGGCTTCGGGTTGCACAATCGGGGCAACGGATCGGATCAGAACCGAAGAAGGGTTACGAAGAAAACGCAGTGGAAGGTTTGTGCTTATCTTTAATTTCAACAACGTTCTAGAGGCCATTTTCACGGAGTGAGGGAAAATTTCTCCGTGAAGAGGTCTGTTTTGAAGGAGGCTAGCTATGCTTTAAATATATAGAGGGGAAGGGGTTTAGGGTTTTAGCTAGCTACAATGTAGTGGCGCATTGCTGCGCGACACGTGGGCACTTGTTGCCAGAATGAAGGTTCTGGAGAATTGTCCCCCCGCAATGTTGATGGCCTCCGCGGCCCTAATTTTAATTTCTCGGTATGTTTGCATGAGAATGAGAATTTTTAGAAAAAAAGGAAAATAGAGAGAAAATTTTGAAGATTAAAAATGAGAATAAAAAAAAAATTGGATGAGATTTTTTTTTCCCTAAAGGCTTTTGATTTCGCTATGATGTTTAAGAGAAAGGGGTTCTGACTAATCTAGAGTTTGACCAAAAAATACTAGCCAAATATAAAAATAAAGAGAAAAAACAACAAAATACTAGCTGAATTTATATGACCCAACCTTAGGGATTCTAGATGATAATTTAAAAACAAAAAGAAAAACAATTGAAAATTAAAAAAAGCAGAGAAATGTTGAAGTAATGTAAACATTTTTATTCCGACTAGTGTGTTGACTCGTACTATGTAAGGAGTTATAAGTTAGGGGTATGAATAATGTCCATATAGTTATTCATTATAAAAAAATAATGTCCATATACATTTTTTATAAAATCTTCAATAAATTAAATATAACAAACAACATGAATTTAGTCTATTTTTGACATGTAACTAAATTATTAATCATTATAAAAAAAAATAATGTCCATAGGTTATATACATTTTTTATAAAATCTTTAATAAATTAAATATAACAAACACATGAATTTAGTCTATTTTTGACAAGTAACTAAATCAAGATTAATTTTTTGACAAAAAAATGTAGATTAGTTAGGTCAAAAAAATTCAAATTTACTTAACTAAATGAAAATCTTCAAAAAAATTACGGGAGAAGATAAACAAAAAAAAAAGAGTTATACTAATATTGAAATTGTTTTTTTTACGGGACTAATATTGAAATTTTTGAAACAATGAATTATAAATAAGTCCTTTAAGTATCATAAGGTGCAATTTTTTGTAATAATTTATATGTAAAACATGTTTTCATTTAAAATTAAAATATGCATTCCTATGTTTTATGAGGAATTTCCTCTAACCATTTTCATATAAAATATTTATTCTCATGTGTTATGTGTTATATATTTTATTTAATTTCTCCACTCATTTCCAATACTTAATTCTGTTTTAATTATTTTTTTATTACCTCCTGTATTGCTTATATATTCTGATCTTAAACACTAGTACATATTTATTGGATTACTCAACTCATTAACATCAATTTATTTTACAACAAATGCTAAATATATTAAATTTGTGTTAAATTGAAAAGAAAATAAAGAAATTGAGACAATTGAAATATGTACTCAATGAATAATTCTTTATTGGATTACTCAACTCATTAACATCAATTTATTTTACAACAAATGCTAAATATATTAAATTTGTGTTAAATTGAAAAGAAAATAAAGAAATTGAGACAATTGAAATATGTACTCAATGAATAATTCTTTAGGAACTAGGATTCAAAGACTAGTTCTTCAGAAACCAGCTATATTCTTTGAATTAATAAGGCTTTTCTGCAGTTTTAGTCCCCCTATTTTCAACAATCCGTAATTTTAGTCCCCTAATTTTTAATTTCGCAATTTTGGTCCCCTATTTTTTAAAATTTCTGAAATTGGGTCCTTATACTAAAATTAAGTCATAAATTAGGTGATGTGGCAGTCAAATGCTGAGGTGATAGTTACACATGTCATCTTTTTTATTATTTTAATTCTTTTTTATTATTTTAATTATAAAATTTAATTTAATAAGTAAAACAAATTTACAAATCATTATAAACTTTAATTATAAACTTTAATAAATTAAATAAATTACAAACAAATCAGAAAATCAAACAAACCATTATCAAAAAAAAAAAAAATCTGTAGCAACCAAGCTGCTTCTTCTTCTTCTTCTTCTTCTTCACGCTGATTCTTCACAGCTTCATCTTCATCTTCACACCTTCATCTTCAGCTTCAACAACAACAACAACATCTTCATCAACAACAACATGAACCCTAAATCTGGAAAAATCTTCATCTCTTCCTCTTGCTCCTCAACCCAATCTGGAACCCCAACCAACGATGAGCCCTAAATCTGGAACCTGGAACCCCAACCAATCTTCATCTGGAAAAACAACATATGAACCCTAAATCTGGAACCCAACCTTAACCCTAACCAATGATGATCAACATCATCAACAGCACCAAAATTAACAACAACAGGGATAAACAAATTCTGAAAAAATCACCAAATTAACAATAGCACCAACACATCTTCTCCATCGTTCTTCTACATCTTCTGCAACAGTAAGAACCCAGAACAACCATCAGCACCCATCAGCAACCATCAGCCACAACAACCACCATCGTTCAGCCACAACAACCATCAACACCACCCCATCCTTCTTATCATCTTCGTCCCTAAACATGATTTGAGAACCAGAAGAAGAAATGAAAGAACCTGAAGAAGAACCAGAAATGAAAGTTGAAGAAGAGAAGAGAAGAAACCCTTGTTCTCACTCTTACCCAGAATCTCACCCAGAACCCAGAAACCCTCCATCGCTGTCACTCTCACCCAGAAACCCTCGTTCTCACTCACACCCAGAACGCAGAAACCCTCGATTCTTCTTCAATCTGCTTCGATTCTTCATAAACCCGGAACCAGTGGCTGTGTGAGGTTAGGGTTTTTGGAAAGGAGAGCGAGAATGACTGTGAGGGTCGAGAGTGACTGTGAGCGAGAGAGCGAGAAGAAAAGGACAAGGGAGTCAGAGGAAGAAAAAAGGGTCGAGAGAGATTAGGGTGACAGATCGAGAGCGAGACAGATCTGGGTGACTATGTGAGGTTGTTGTCGGCTTGGCTTGGTTCTTCTCTGAGCGTGTGGTGGACTGGCTTGTCTGAGAGTGAGGAAGAAGACCGTGAGGAAGAAGGAGCAGAGGAAGAAGAATGGGTCGAGGAAGAAGACTTTGTTCGAAGTTGCCGTGCGAGGTCTCGGTTGAAGGCATCGGTGCGGCGGAGGCGAAGGACGTGTGGAGGTCGGCGGTGGGCGTCGTTGCTGCAGAGAATTTGAGAAGGGAGAGCAGCGAAGGTGATAAGAGTATTTAGGGTTTTCAATTTCCCCTAAACCTTATTTTATTATTTTAGATTTTTCAGAAATTAAAATAAATGTATTTTTGTTGTTTTAAATTACTAAATGCTGACTTAATGACATAGCAACTTAAGTGTCACCAAAATGCTACATGGCAAGTCCAGTTAGATGTCACATCAGCAGATCACTTGCCACATCAGCAAATTTCTAACCCAATTTTAGTGAGGGGCTAAATGTCAGAAATTTTAAAAATTAGGGGACCAAAATTACGAAATTAAAAATTGGGGGACCAAAATTACGGATTGCTGAAAATAGGGGGACCAAAACTGCAGAAAAACCAATTAGTAATCTGATCAAGTGTGTACAAGGACAAACCTAATAGCCCTAATTATAGAGATAATGGGCTATTAATTTTGAACCAAATAAAGAGATATGACAAAGATATAATGAGATAACAAATCGATATAGTCATCCATCAAATCAACATATTTATAACACTTCCCCTAGGATGACTATACACTATGAACATGCCTCATTAAAACCTTCCTAAGAAAAACCCAGTGAGATAAAAACATAGCGTAAGAAAAAGAGTACAACATTCATAGTGACACTGTGACACCTTTAACTCCATTTGTAATTACAACATAGTCTTTGCGACAGTTATAGCAAAACCGCCTGCGGTTATTAATTGAGACGGTCAAGGGGGTCGTTCTCTTAACCCGTCGTGGATTAGTTAGAGCTGCGGCAGGTCTAATGCATTTAGAGGCGGGTCATTAAAAAATAGAAGCAGAGCTAACCTGTGGCACCCTTGCCCCATTTATAATATTATCTCATACTTACGAATATAAATAACAGCATATCAGAGTACAGCGGAAGAAAATATTTTTCATTAA
This sequence comes from Calophaca sinica, assembly GCA_037113605.1. Classification (NCBI taxonomy): domain Eukaryota; kingdom Viridiplantae; phylum Streptophyta; class Magnoliopsida; order Fabales; family Fabaceae; genus Calophaca; species Calophaca sinica. Next base: position 82,347,510 of record CM073731.1, read on the forward strand.
TATAATAAAGTTTGTACATACATTGGGTTCCATCCTAGGAACCTCCAAAAGAATAATATACAATAAATACATGAACTACAAGGGTATACAAAAGAATATGTCAAAAGTCAAAAGTATTAAAAGCCTAATCGAGGAACCTCCTATCTCTGACCTGGCCTAGCAAACCTAACACGCAGAAGTTGGGAATCTCTAGTGGAAGGACGTCCCCTAAACCTAGACTGATAGACCCTCGTAGGCTATACCAACGGAGCAGCAGGAGATGATGGGACAGTAGACTCTGACCTACATCGATGCCCCTAATCTCCAACGTTATCCCTAACCATACTGTATGAACCTGATGATGAGGCCATAGGGTAACGCTGCCTAAACCTAGGGTCCTGCCACATACAGTTAAACGGTAACCGTTACGCGATTCTAAAATCTCCGACAAAAGAGGCCCTCGGGGAACCTAACAGACGGAAGAAGACACTAACTAAGCCTGTATAGATGATGACATGGCGGTTATAATCAATCTCCCAACACTCCCCATCCATGTCGTGATAATAAACCTCGAAGTCACCCCATACCGGGATGCTCAGCTCCTCCAGCATGGTGCGACATCCTCAATCTCGTAAAAATCTTCAGAATCTAGAATAATAGATATGAAGAAGAAAAAGAAAGAAAACAATACAAAACATGGGAGATGAGAACACACTATACACCAACAAACGGGAAAGCAGAAGAATAAAATATGTGAGAGAATAGGTTCACACATCCTCGATCAACAGTTTAGGAACAACACCTAGCTACCCTGTCCATGCAACCTAAGTTTCTATATGCCTATGTGGCCACACAACTTCTAGAGTTGGCATCAGCAGCCCCACCTTAGCCACTTCAGCCTTTATAGATAACAGCTACCTCCCACCGACGTGTGGGTAGGTTAAGTCAGTTGTCCATCCCCATATCCCGCTCATCGTACCCCTAAGAGTGCATCCCTGCTCCCCAATTTCAACGTTAAGAACAGGTGTCGGGGCGGCACTCAGGATCGGCACTATGGACAGTGATACAACAGTACTCCGTTAGGATGACCAGGCTACCCGACGTCCCGACACAATGGCGGCCAAACCACTAGTCACTTGGGAACCTTATCAGACCCAGACTATCCCCAAGGACCGGCGTTGTCCTGTACTGACTGCATCGTGCCCGCACTCTGGCACCTGACCTCGTACACAACCTTTGTGTATGGCGGTGGATTACAGCTATGCATATGATCATCCATTTACTCAACAACTTGCCATTTCTTATCATCTCAGCTCATCATTCCAATCAACACTTAGAATTTAATTATTTATCCCCACATCAGCATATGCAGCATATAATAATTCAACAATAACTAAACAGTTAAACCAATAATAATTAATAGAAAACACTTAACCTTAACGTCGTTTAGCGACCAACTATTAACATATTATCAGACAACACACAAAATGACCAACAAATATAAGTCATCTACCCTAGGGTTTTCACACAACAATTATTCCTATGGTTGAGGGACTAACGACTACTATCCTTAGTAGTCATAGTCTCGACACCCTTCTTAAGGTATCGGGCATTAACTCCTAGTAGGGCTTGGGCCACCATACTTTCCTATTCTACACCTATCCTATTCCTACTATCCCTAGTATATAGGGTCCAGATCTCCCCATACCTGCCTAGAAGACTGTCGCCGTGCCGTGTTCCTGCCACGCCTCCAGAACTCCCCCACACACTCCCAAGAGACACTTTGAAGAAGGTGAGAGGTGAGGAGGGTGAAGGGTGGTATTTATAGGCGTTTTGGGTCCATCGCATCGCGACGGTCTACAGGCACAAAGGCCATCGCATTGCGATGCACGACACATGTCACAGATCCAACGCGTCTGATCTGCCGACTTATGATCGCGTCGCGAGCTCCCTTTCTCTCTAGGCCCATCGCGTCGCGATAGATGCAATTCTGGAATATTCCATTTCTTTGGTTTTCTAGGGTTTTTGAGGGTAAATTCGTCCTTTTTATCCTTTTTCACCTATTCTATCATTTTAGATCTTTTCTCGGTATTTCCTGGTCTATTTTACTTTCTCAGGATGTCACATTACTACCCCCTTAAAATAATTTTTGTCCTAAAAAATTCCCGTTTACGTATCGATGAAAAGGTGCAGGTATTGTCTTTTGATGTCAGCTTCCCGTTCCCAAGTTATGTCTCCTATCCTTTCATCCCAGACAACCCGTATTAAAGGAATCTGTTTGCCTCGAAGTTCTTTTATCCTTCGGTCGGCAATCTTGCAAGGAAAGGCTTCGTATTCTAGATTATCCCTGAGTTGTACTGACTCAGGCTCAATGATATGAGATGGGTCGGGATGGTATTTTCGAAGTTGAGATACGTGAAAGACGTCATGAAGGTTTGGCAAGTTTGGGGGTAGAGCAATCTGATAAGCATCAGGTCCAACTTTTCAGAGAATTTGGAAAGGTCTAATGAATCGAGGGGTTAACTTTTTAGATTTAATTGCTCTGCCAATGCCAGTTCTAGGAGACACTCTCAAGAAAACATGATCTCCTGCTTCAAATTCTAGGGGTCAGCTTCTCTTATCATGATAACTCTTTTGTCGATCTTGGGCAGCTTTCATCTTCCCCTTTATCATTTTAATTTGTTCAGAGGTTTGTTGGATTAGTTCTGGTCCTAATATAAGGTTTTCTCCTGACTCAAACCAACAAAGGGGTGTTTGACACTTACGACCATACAAAGCTTCAAAAGGTGCCATTCCACTACTGGAATGGTAACTATTGTTGTATAACAACTCATCCCAGCTACCCATCTTTTCAAGGGTACATGCTCTCAGAAGATCCTCTAGGGATTGGATAGTTCTCTCAGATTGACCATCAGTTTAAGGATGATATGCTGAGCTCATACTTAATTTAGTACCCATGTTTTGATGTACCTTCTCCATAATCTTGAGGCAAACCGGGGATCTCTATCAGATAAGATGGTAGTAGGGACACCGTCTAATCTAACTATTTACTTAATATAAAGTTGGGTTAGTTTCTCTAACGAGTAACTTTCATTGATAGGTGGGAAATGGGCACTTTTAGTAAGCCTATCTATGATTACCCAAATAGTGTCATACTTTCTTTGAATCCTAGGTAATCCTACTACAAAATCCATGGCTATGCTATCCCATTTCCACTCAAGTACTGTTAAGGATTGAAGAGTTCCTGTAGGCTTTTGGTGTTCATTCTTAGCCGTTTAACAAACTAAGCACGATAGAACAAAGTTTGCTATTTCCCTTTTCATTCCTGGCCACCAGAATAATTTCTTAAGATCTTGATACATCTTGGTAGCTCCGGGATGAATACTTAACTTACTCTTATGTCCCTTTTCTAAGATCATTTTCCTTATTTCTAAGTCCTCTGGGACACATATCCTTTCCCTAAACCTTAATGCTCCATCCGTTCCTTTGTTGAAGTTCGTCTTTCTCCCTTCTTCAACTAGGGTTCTTAGTTTCCTAAGATACTCACCTATCTCTTGTTTCCTCTTGATAAGCTCTAAAAAATCATTAGTGATAGTGACTTTTCCTAAGTATAGCCTTTCCTTGTGTATTTCTGTTCCTAAGCTTAAGTCTCTAAACTGTTCTATTAGGTCTAACTCTTTAATCATCATGACATACACATGTAAGGTTTTCCTACTAACTGCGTCTGCTACTACATTAGCTTTCCCTGGATGGTGGTGTAGGTCAAACTCATAGTCCTTTATAAATTCCATCCACCTCCTTTGTCTCATGTTTAATTCCTTTTGATCAAATATATATTTCAGACTCTTATGATCACTATAGACACAGAATTTTGCACCATATAAATAATGTCTCCTTATTTTCAGGGCAAACACTATAGCTGCTAATTCTAGATCATGGGTTGGATAATTCCTCTCATGAATTCTTAGTTGTCTGGAGGCATAAGCTACTACCCTTCTTTCTTGCATCAACACACATCTGAACCCTTGATAGTAAGCATCAAAGTAAACCTCAAATTCCTTTAAAGGGTCAGGTAAGACTAAGACTGGAGAAGTGGTCAATCTATTCTTTAATTCCTGAAAACTTTGCTCACACTTATCTGACCATTCAAAAGTAGATCCTTTTCTAGTCAATTCGGTTAAGGGTAAGGCAATCTTAGAGAATCCTTCTATGAACCTTTGATAGTATCCTGCCAACTCTAAGAAACTTCTTACTTCACTAACAGTGGTAGGTCTATCCCATTGTAATACAACTTCTACCTTTAATGGGTCTACGACTATCCCCTCCTTATTTATGACATGTCCTCAGAACTGAACTTCTTCTAACCAAAACTCACATTTAGATAGCTTAGCGTAAAGTTGTCTATCCTTAAGGATCTGTAGTACTATTCGTAAGTGTTCTATATGTTCCTCTCGGGTTTTGGAGTAGATCAAAATATCATCTATGAAGACTACTATGAACTTATCTAGGTATGGACGAAATATTCTATTCATATAATCCATAAATATTGTTGGGGCATTGGTTACTCCAAATGGCATAAATATTCATAGTGTCCATATCTTGTCCTAAAGGCAGTCTTAGGATGTCTTCTTTCTTAACTCTAATCTGATAGTATCCTGACCGTAGATCTATCTTAGAAAAGACGGAGGCTCCCTTCAATTGGTCCATCAAATCGTCTATTCTAGGTAATGGGTATCTATTCTTAATGGTAACCTTATTCAATTGTCTATAATCTACATATATTCTAGACGCTCCATCCTTCTTCTTCACAAATAACACTGGTGCACCCCATGGTGAAACACTAGGACGGATAAATCCTTTTCCTAACATCTTGTCTAATTGTTTCTTCGGTTCTACTAACTTCAAAGGTGACATCCTATAAGGAGCTATGGAGATAGGTCCTGTTCCTGGAATAAGGTCAATGACAAACTCTATCTCTCTCTGGTGGCAATCCTGGGATATCATCAGGGAATACTTCAGGGAACTCATTTACTATAGGTATATTTTCTAAGTTAGGAGAATCTTTTCCTTATAAGGAATATAGCATCATGCATATCTGAAAGTTCTTCTTTTCTTTCTTAGTCTCAGCATTGGCAGATTCCTTTGAAAATGTTAAGGTTTTCTGAGCACAGTCTAGGATTACATGGTTGGCTGACAACTAGTCTATTCCTAAGATTATGTCTAATTGTTGCAAAGGTAAACAAACTAGGTCAACTAAGAAGTCATGATTCTCGATCTTGATAGGGCATTGACGACACACCGTGGTAGTTCGATAAGAGTCATTGGTAGGTGTTGAAACAATTAAAGTATGTGGTAAAGATGACACTAGAAGTTTTAGATGCTCAACACAATCATTGGAGATGAAAGAATGAGTAGCACCTGAGTTGAAAAGTACAGACAGGAGATGTCCAGATACGAGGCACATATGTTGAATCATGTCAGGAGATTGAGACGATTCGGTCCCTCTAACAGTAAACACTCTTCCCGCAGCAGGCTTATCAGATTGTCCTCTTGGCGACCTTGTTCTTCCTGCTCTATTGTTCCAGCCCTCTGCCACTTGCCTTTCCTGGTTCTGGATCGGCCTTCTTTCATTCCCTACCCCAGCAGATGTCGAGTAAAGATTTACCCTACAATCCTTAACAATGTGTCCGGGTTACCCCAACAGGCTTATCAGATTGTCCTCTTGGCGGCCTCATTCCTCCTGCTCTATTGTTCCAGCCCTCTGCCACTTGCCTTTCCTGGTTCTGGATCGGCCTTCTTTCATTCCCTACTCCAACAGATGTCGGGTAGAGATTTACCCTACAATCCTTAACAATGTGTCCTGGTTTCCCACACCTATAAAAAACTCTTTGTTCTGTTTGTGGACACTCTTGTACCACATGGTTTCCACCACATCGATAACAGATCGGATTTCCATCGAGGCGTCGAGGTGCATATCCTTTAAACTTAGTCTGGTTATTTCCAGATCGTGCATATGGATGTCCTCTATCTCCTCATCCCTTTTGCACAGAACCGTGATTCCCAACTGGTCCCCTACTCTTAGGCTCTCGGGGAGGTTCCACATTTTCCAATTCCATGCACCTCTCAACCATATCAGGAAAATTCGTCAATCTTAAAGGTAAGATTGACTTTCAAAGTTCTACCCTTAGTTCATCGATAAATCGACGACACATCCATTCTTTACTAGGATTCGGCTGATAGTAGTCAGAGTATTTCATGAGAGCTTCGAATCTCGTGACGTACTCCCCAACTGTCATATTTCCTTAAGTTAGTGAACTAAATTCTCGTTCTTTCTGTTGTCGCATGGTGTTTGGAAAATATTTCTTCAGGAAGCACTCCCGAAACACCTCCCAGGTAATGGCTCTACCTTCTGCTTCCAACACTCTTCTCTTCCCTCGGCACCAACTCTCAGCCACTCCGACCAACAGAAATGCAGAATAATCCTCCTTCCTTTCCTCCCTACATCGCATTGCTGCGAAGATCTTCTCCATTTCCTGTATCCATTTCTCTGCACCTTTCGGATCGAAGTCGCCTTTAAACTGTGGCGGATTCCCTTTAAGAAAAGTTACTAGTCCTTGATCGGTTTCAGTGTCCCGTGATCGTGATGCTATCCGAATTAGTTCGGTATTCTGTTGCTTCTGCTGCAACATAGTCGTTGCAAGATCCTGGAGGATTCTAGCCTCAGGGTTCCCCTGCTCATTTCCTGAATTTTGAACTCCTGATGTTGCTGGTCCTGAGTCAGTCGATTCCATCGATCCTCCGTTTATGTTTTGAGTTCGAACCATAGCTCTTTCAGCAAATCTGAAAATTATTCACAAGACAAGTCTAATGAATATCCAATAGCAATCATCTATATCTACGCACTCAGATAAGATAACTGCTAAGCATTCTCTCACTCTCCCCCTTAGAGTTGGTGTTCGGTGGGAACTCCAACTAGGATATGGGCCAGGCTCTATGACTCACAGTCCGGTGAAGACCGAATTGCTCTGATACCACAAAAAATGTGGCACCCTTGCCCTATTTATAATATTATCCCATACTTACGAATATAAATAACAACATATCAGAGTACAGCGGAAGAAAATATTTTTCGTTAATATAATAAAGTTGTACATACATTGGGTTCCCTCCTAGGAACCTCCAAAAGAATAATATACAATAAATACATGAACTACAATGGTATACAAAAGAATATGTCAAAAGTCAAAAGTATCAAAAGCCTAATCGAGGAACCTCCTATCTCTGACCTGACCCAACAAACCTAACGTGCGGATGTCGTAACACCCCAATTTTCAAGAGCTTGGTAATTAAAGACACCAAGTGAAAAGGGGGATTTAATCCCTAAAGGATTAATGAGGTTAATAACTTTTAATCTAGTGTTCTAACGCAAAGTTAAGCCTAAGGGGTAAAATAGTAATTTTACCCAACAATTTAGCAATATATGGGACTAATTAATTAAGGGTAGTTTAATTCATTAATTTATCTAAGGTTGAATTAAGAACCAAATGATAAATTAAGGAATTGAATGAGGGTTTGAAAGTAAGATTTCAATTTAATTATGCCCTATTCCCCACGGCACACCACACTTATCTCTCTTCCACCTTAGTACCCTCTCACTCACCCATATACTCCCTCCCATCGTGATAGAAGCAGGAACGAAGAAGGGAAAAGAAAACAAAGAAAAAAGAATTAAAAAGAAAGAAAGAAGAAGGAAGGAGAGAAGGGGTGCGATGGCGTGCAGGAAGGGAGGAGGAAGCAGAGGCGAGGCACGGCTGCCTTGGAGGCTTGACGGCGCACCACCACACCGGAAGAGAGAGAGAGAGATGCAGACCGAGAGAGAGAAGCAGGGAGTGAACGAGAGAGAGAGGGATAGCCAACGAGAGAGACCGAGGCAGAGATGGAGAGAACTTGAACAGGAGCAAAGATTAAAGGGATTGAAGAATGGAAGAAGATTGGAGCTCAAGTTAGGCTTTTGGTAGAAGGTTTGATAAACCCTAAGTAGAGAATTTTGGGGAAAACGAATTGGAAGAAGGAGAATAGGAGAGAATTAGAAATTTACTACTCTCTAACTCAAGCACATGAAGATTTTGGTGAGTTCTTCATGTCTTAGTTGGTGGGTAACCAATAAGTCCCCCATTAGGGTTTTCTATTTTTCCTTATTTGTTGATTTCCTTGATTCCTATTTTGGGTTTTTGGGATAATATGAGAAGGGAAATGGGTTAGAGTGAGTTGAAGTTAGTTTAAAAGAGTTCTATGATTCTTATTATGAATATGTGGAGTTTTAATGGCTAAGTGAGTAGTTAGTCTATGTTATTATGTTTAATGTTTGAGTTGAAATCCAAGTTCCAATGAGAATGATGTTAGTTGGGTGATTGAATAAGAATTAGTTTATCTTGAATAGAGGAAATGATCTTTGATGGAATTTATGACCCTTAAGATAAAGATATGTTTAAAATGTTAAGTGAGTTGGTTGTTTAATTATTGGGTTGTTATCTTCGATTTTTGAGCTTCCATTTGAATAGACATTATGATGTTGTGTTGGGATGGTAAAGGGTTGGATGGCTGCCCCCAACCCCCTAACAAGTATACGTATTATGTTGCCTCATTGTGTGCTCCACCGAGCTCCAATTGGGATGGGGTTTGCTTCATGAGAAGCTAAACCCAAGGTGCTTCAAAATGAGCACAAGAGTTAAGTGGAAGTATGTTTAGATATGAGTGTTAGATTTATTTCTATGCTCTAAGTGTCATTCTTGAATGGGATAGGCAATATGATTGATATTTTATATTGGTCACATATTTATATATGTTTGATAGGACTCAGAGTTTATTTAGAATGAGTAAATGTTGCATAAGACTAAGGGGCCTAATTGCCTATTAGGAATGAGAGAATTATGTTAGTTTGTTCATTCTATATAGTGTATGTTTGTCATTGCATAAGTCATGAATAAGATTCTTAAAAGATACCAAGAGTCCTCAAAAGAGGATAGATCGGTATGGTTAGCCTCGTGGGACGCCACTTGGAGGGTTAAGACGTCTAACCACCATATCGAAAGTGTGTTATTGGGGTCTATGGACTAAAGCATATGACACAACCCAATAACACAAACCAAAGAAGAACAATATGTTCTATTTAAAGAGGCATAGCAATTATTATTGCCTTGCTAAGCACAAAGTATAAGGAAGAACTATACGTTCTTAGTTAAGAAAGTTGCATTTTGCATTGCATTGTGTTTAGCCGTGCTAAGCATAGGTTAAAGAAAGAATATTTATATGATTTATGTGTGTTGCTATACATTTCTATGTTTAGTTTAATCACAAGTTTATAAGTGATATATTGGACCTAGGATTATCCTACTATGCGATATACTAAATTTTTAGTTCAGGTTAGTACATTCTAAGGCGTTCTCGCTTAGGGTGTTTAAGATGTTTTTAAAGTCAAGTCTATATATATATATATATATATATAGGGAGAGTATGTTTAGGAGTGTATTGCCTAAGTTAGTCTTTTCAGGCAAGTATGATTCGACCAGAGATTGTGAGGAGTCCGTGAAGGCCTCACTGAGATTTTTAATCTCATCCCGCTCCTTTTATTGTTTCTGTTAACCAGGTACCGAAGGCTGATGAGGTGGAGCTCCAAGCTTGGAACTCATAGATTAGTTTTTTTTTTTTGGAGTTGAGTTTTGGATATTCCAATAATTATTCAAGTTGTAATTTATTTATTAGACAAATGACTTAGGTTTTAAAATTCATGAATTGGATTATTGTAATCAAGTTTGTAAATTATCAGTAATTCATGTGCTTTAATGTAATTTGTTGTACTTTCAATTTACTTTGAGGTGCGGGTGTTACATTTTGGTATCAGAGTAGTTCGATCTTATCGGACTATGAGTTATGAGTCTAGTAGTGACCCGGTTTAGGAAGGGTCAGTTTAGTCCTTGTAGGACTGTGGTCAGTTAGCCGGAATTTTCCTTTGTTCGGGAACTCCTCTCTGTATTCTTATACCTAGTATGAAATATTAAGCCTGATCAACTTAATACTTCATACCGTGTATGTTGAAAATAGTAGATGGAGCTGGTGGACGAGGGAGAAGACCGAATAGGAGTGCGAGCTCTGAGGAAGCTTAATGGTTAAGGATGATGCGAAAAAAGAAGTAATGCATGCAAGAGCTCCCAATAAGTGAGAACCTACAGAGACTACGGATAAAGGGAAACAAGTTCCAACCTCTTTGGGACCATGAGTTAAGGAATGTTTTAAGTGTGGTCGGAACAACAGAGGCGAGTGTTTGGTTGGACAAAGCTTGTTTTTCAGGTGCCGTCGACCAGAACACTCTGCAAGGAATTAGGAACAACGAGCAAGTAATGGTTTTTAATTGTATGGTTTAAATCAATTAAGATGGGTGTTTATAATCGGTTAGGGTTCAACAACCGTTGATTCATCACGTTGTTTAGCCCAAACCATTATGAATGGATCCTAGATTGATTGAAATCCTATGATAATACCTAAGTGATCCATAGTGTTCTAAGTGATTAGTAGTAAGGATAGGAAGTAAGATGAGGATAGGCCACTCGCTTCAATGCCTAAATGGTAGTATGGAACCTTGAGGGTGATCAAGCCCTAGCAAGCAGAAAGAAACCTCAAGTCTTTTAGGTATAATGACCTTAGTTGAGTAACTAGCCTAGAAAGAGAAATAGACTATAGTCTTTGAACTATAGGAGTTATAAGCAAAGCCAAGTTGGCGAAAATTCAAGGTTATTAATGTCTGCATTCGATCCAATCGGCCAGTGCATGAGGTGAATTCGTTTGACTAATTATAAACTTTATCTTAGCCAAATAAGAATCTTATTTGGAATAAGACTTAGTCTATTATCCGGTAATGAAATCACCTAATTCAAAGGACCATTAGTTCCTTTGTAGAGATTAATTCCTTTCTGGGTTTCCAATGATTTAGAGTGAGTAATGAAGGTAGATCAGGTTAAGTGAGATAGATTGTTCCCAAGAATCTCAAGGATTCATTTTCTCGATACTAGTTGGTCCATTATTTATTAGACCCGGCGACAGACACGCCAATCCCTGTTGCTATTAGATATGGCAGCGTGGATTTATGGTTTAAATCCTAATTGAACCAAGATACGGGAATTAATCACTCAAGTTGAAGAGAGTAGTAGTAAGTTTCGACTAAGAGCGTAATATCATGGGCATGACTTAATCGAAGGATATCAAAGATAAGAAATTATAGCGAGTAGATTCGTTGGGTTGTGTCTGATGTGATTCTAACTAGCTGCTTACACACTGCGTTATCAACCGAGTGAGACCTAGACCTCGGGTGAGACCTAGTTCGTAACTAGCTAGTGAGAATCAGGTCGGTCTAACCCACGGACACCTTACAGGAGTTGAGCAACCGTAGAGTTTCAATTTGCCTAGACCAAGTATAGTGGTATGAGAGATGAGTACCAATCCCCTAAGTTACAGAAAAGGTATCTGAGGAAAGAATTTCCATTTGTAACATAAGAACGAACGTTGCGAATGAAAATTGTTCAAGGTATGTATTAGTTACCTCAAGGTGACAATCTTACTTTGATAAGTTAGTTAACCAGTGAAGGAGTCATGAAACCACCAAAGGTAGTATGGGATGCTGTTTTGGGCGAACATCCAGAGAGAGTAGCACCAGAGTCAAATTCTCTGATTGCGAGTAGGGTGTTTCATTTGATGGCAATAAGATGAAAGGAGTTGATCAATCGACTCAAGCTAAAGAAATTTCCAAGCTGAGAATCCACATTCTGATGAGAGATAAGAAGGTAAGCCGAATAGTGGGGACGAAATTCTATAAAGGTTTAAAGTTCGTAAGGGAGTAAGTTGCCACCAAATCGGCAGAGACCTAAAGTTATTCACGATTACAAGTATTTCGTCGATTAGTGTTTAGAGTGATTCCACTTAACCAGTTGCAAACTACGTCCCAACCGGTCAAGCAATATTTCTCGGTTAAGGCCTAGTCTGTGACCGGTTAATGTTATCACGATTAAACAAATTGATTGATGCCTTATAAGAGTTAATCATTTCTAGGTTTCCTAATGATTTGAATTGGTTATGAGAGAGAGAGTTACAGATGTAGTTATGATGTTAGATGTAGCAATTTTCGAGGACAAAATTTTTTAAAAGGTGGGTAGTAATGTAACACCCTAATTTTCAAGAGCTTGGTAATTAAAGACACCAACTGAAAAGGGGGATTTAATCCCTAAAGGATTAATGAGGTTAATAACCTTTAATCTAGTGTTCTAATGCAAAGTTAAGCCTAAGGGGTAAAATAGTAATTTTATCCAACAATTTAGGAATATATGGCACTAATTAATTATGGGTAATTTAATTCATTAATTTGTCTAAGGTTAAGTTAAGGACCAAATGATAAATTAAGGAATTGAATGAGGGTTTGTTAGCAAGATTTCCTTTTAATTATGCCCCATTCCCCACGGTACACCACACTTATCTCTCTTCCACCTTAGTACCGTCTCATTCACCCTTATACTCCCTCCCATCGTGACAGAAGCAGGAAAGAAGAAGGGAAAAGAAAAACAGAGAAAAAAGAAAGAAAGAAGAAGGAAGGAGAGAAGGGGGTGCGACAACGTGCAGGAAGCAGAGGCGAGGCGCGGTGGCCCTGGAAGCTTAATGGTGCACCACCGTGTCGGAAGAGAGAAAGAAAGAGATGCAGTCCGAGAGAGAGAAGCAGGAAGTGAACGAGAGAAAGAGGGATAGCGAGCGAGAGAGACTGAGGCAGAGATGGAGAGAACTCGAACAGGAGCAAAGATTGAAGGGATTGAAGAATGGAGGAAGATTGGGGCTTAAGTTAGGCTTTTGGTAGAAGGTTTGATAAACCCTAAGTAGAGAATTTTGGGAAAAATGAATTGGAAGAAGGAGAATAGGAGAGAATTAGAAATTTACTACTCTCTAACTCAAGCACGTGAAGATTTTGGTGAGTTCTTCATCTTAGGTGGTGGGCAACCAATAAGTCCCCCATTAGGGTTTTCTATTTTTCCTTATTTGATGATTTCCTTGATTCCTATTTGGGGTTTTTGGGATAATATGAGAAGCGAAATGGGTTAGCGTGATTGAAGTTAGTTTAATGGAGTTCTATGATTCTTATTATGAATATGTGGTGTTTTAATGGCTAAGTGAGTAGTTAGTCTATGTTATTATGTTTAATGTTTGAGTTGAAATCCAAGTTTCAATGTGAATGATGTTAGTTGGGTGATTGAATGAGAATTAGTTTATCTTGAATAGAGGAAATGATCTTTGATGGAATTTATGACCCTTAAGATAATGATATGTTTAAAATGTTAAGTGAATTGGTTGTTTAATTGTTGGGTTGTTATCTTCGATTTTCGAGCTTCCAATTGAATAGACATTATGATGTTGTGTTGGGATGGTAAAGGGTTGGATGACTGCCCCCAACCCCCAACAAGTATAGGTATTATGTTGCCCCATTGTGTGCTCCACCGAGCTCCAATTGGGATGGGGTTTGCTTTATGAGAAGCTAAGCCCAAGGTGCTTCAAAATGAGAACAAGAGTTAAATGGAAGTATGTTTAGATATGAGTGTTAGGATTATTTCTATGCTCTGAGTGTCATTCTTGAATGGGATAGGCAATATGATTGATATTTTATATTTGTCACATATTTATATATGTTTGATAGGACTCAGAGTTTATTTAGAATGAGTAAATGTTGCATAAGACTAAGGGGCCTAGTTGCCTATTAGGAATGAGTGAATTATGTTACTTTGTTCATTCCATATTGTGTATGTTTGTCATTGCGTAAGTCATGATTAAGATTCTTAAAAGATACTAAGATGCCTCAAAAGAGGATAGATCGGTATGGTTAGCCTCATGGGACGCCACTTGGAGGGTTAAGACGTCTAACAACTGTAACATCCCAATTTTTATGAAAATTATTTTGTAGTTCCAACTACTTGAAAATAAATCATAGAGAGTCATGACCTCAAATGATTTGTTAAAAGTACGAAGAACTACCAAGATTTATTGTAAACAATTTACTGTTTTAGTAGTTAATTTAGATTAACAGACAGTGTAGACGTATACTGTTTTTAATATGAATTAATCCTGAAAAATGTGAAAAATGGCCATTTGATTGAGGAAAATTATTTTATTGTATGAGAAATAATTTTCAGGATTTAATAAATATTTTCAAGTCATAGTTTGATTTTTGATGGTTTAGTTATTGTATTAATTATCTGTTTTATGTCATATTTAATATGACTATTATTTTAATGAGTTTGTTTTGATAATTTTATTGATTGAATAATTTCTATATGATAAGAGAAATTGAAATTAGTGATCCTCACTAATTTACGCTTTATTACATGCGAGAATTTGTTGAATTACTGTAGTTAGGCTATTGTGTGTGTTTCTAACTGAAACATGCCCAAACGTGATCCAAATTTTATAAAATTTGAGATCTTAGCATTTTCCAATATTTAGGATTTATTGTAATTTTTCTAGAATTTTTGGGCATCAGAAAATATTTAGTGTATTTTCTATGGCCAGATCATTTAATTGCGACGTTTCGGTTCGCATTTCGAGAAAACGAGATACATAGATACTTTTCTTATGCCACGAGGAATATTTGTGATTTTTGGGTGTGAGGTTATAATTAGAAATATTTTTGGAGTTTTTATTATTAAAACCTATTATACGCGTAACGCCGCGCACCCGGTTGAGCGAGAACGCGCGAAAACGTGACGAAACGAAACCTGTGGCCAAGGGGGATGTATGGCAGCTGCACATGTGCTAGGGGAGCTGAACATGGACCTTTAGAAGCTTCCTTGACAAGTGTAAGCTTAGGATTGGATGATGATTAAATGGTAGGTAGTTAAGGTGGTTACTTTGTAACTATGTAGTCATGATCCAACTAAATGAACTTTTCCTTTCCATTCTTGCCCTCAAAAATTTCGTGGCCTTCTCCCTTGCTCAAGATCAGATCCATCCATTCTTTCATTGTTGAAGGTTTGAAAAAAAAAAAATTCTTGAGAGAGAAAGTTCAAGATCTTGGAGAAACTTGAAGTTTTAGTCCTTAATCCTTGATTCCTTCCATCCTTTCTTCTTCCTTCATGATCAATCATCATCATCTTGGTTGGTAAGAGTCCTAACCCATTTCCTTTTCTTCTTGGCTGCCATGAATGGGTTTGGTTGGTTTTAGGAATCATTTTTGCTTAAAGGTGTTAGATTTTGCTAGATTAGCATGACTAGTTCCTTAACCCCTTATTTTCCACCTAGATTAGGCTTGTTCTTGGTTTTAAAAAAATTGTGAAAACCTAGGTTTTGGGGCTGAACGAAATTAGGGGCTGTTCAAGGTTGTTTTGGTTTGATTTTGTTGATTTAAAGTTAGTTCTTTGATGGGTTATACTTGATTAGTTTGGAAACTAGTCAATATGCATGTTTAACAAGTTTTGTGAAAATAATTTGGGGATTTTGTAGGGGCTGGAACCGTGGATCCTAAGCATGGTTTAGGGGATGTTTTAAATTGTTTTCAAAGTGATTAAAGTGTTTAAGAAGTTGGTTTTGGTTAGAACTTTAAAGCTATAAAGATTTCTATGTGTGGAGCTTTGAAAAATTGTTTGAAACAAATGGATTTTTGGGGCTGTTTTAGGGCCATCAAAACAGTAACTTTTAGGCATGATTTGAGTGGGTTTGAACATGTTTTTAATTGTATTAAAGTGGTAAATAAGTTGGTTTTGATAAGAAGTTTTGATTGAACAAAATTTGTAATGACTTAGAAGTTAATAGCTTGAAACTTTGGAGTTGTTTTTGAAGCTTTAAACCGTGGGCCTTATGGTGTTTTGGAACATGATACTAAATTTGTTTAGGCCTAAAATATGTTGTGAAAAGTGGGTAGAGACTTGGTTTAGCAAAATCTTTCATAGAGGTTTAATTTTTGGGAAAAGAATTGTGTTATGTTTTGAGAATTGTTTCACAACAATAAGGAAATTGTTTCTAGAATTTTATAACATGTTTTAATGTTTTAAAAAGTGGTTTAAGTTTGGAAAAACACTATTCATTTGGTAAAACACTATTCCAATTGGTAAGTTTTGGGTTTTGATATTTTCTAAGTGCTTAGCTTTTGAAAAAGTTTCAAAACTTGCATGGTTTGAATATGTACCTTGGCATATGGCTAGATAGCACCAATTAGGGATTAAGTCAAGTAATTCCTAGGCTTTAGGATGCCTAAGCCGTGAAGTTTTAGTTCTAATTTAGTTAAGTTTGTGTTGTTAAGGTTCGTGCTTAAGGTACGCGCGCGAAGTGCGACTTGACGATTATTTCGGATTACCTTGCTTGGATTGTTAAAGCGCCCAAGGTAAGGGAAATTCTTATATAATGAGTTTGGGTTTTTCGCCTTGTTTGTTGCTTGTTTGATTGTTTGATAGTGTGGTAGTACTTGTAGTACTTTTATGTGTTGTTGGAAATGTTGTAGCATGCTTTTGGCCCTGCGTGGCAAATTGAATTGTATTGCGTGACTTAAATCTTATTTGAGTGATTTGATTAGACTTGAAGTTGATGAAACCGCGTGGAGCATGTTGTAGCCTATTGAATTGTTATATGGTGTTGAAATGCTATAGCATGTCTTTGGCCCTGTGAGGCATTATGATTGATGTTGTTTTCCATGAATCAAGTAGGATTTAAATGGAATTTGGTATTGACTTGGGATATGAAAATACTGTTGTTGAGGATGGATTAATTAATAATGCGTTGATCGATCACTATTGGTTGACGATTTACATCGGTAACTGATGCGATTCCACGTCGAATTCGATTTCGTAAGCAAATTGTTAAGGGCATTTTGATTCAAAGGTAAGCGTGAGGGTTTTAGTATAACTAGCCAAAGCTTGCAAGGAAATTTCAATGGAATGATAGTAAAGAAAAGAATTTGAAATAAAAAGTACGATTTACGAAAACGGTTGAGTTAAATGATGCGCCTGGGAAATTCTGGCTAGGAAAGACTTGGTAATTAAGAGTGTTCGCACCACCTCTCTTTCCTGGGAATTCTTCCAGTGTGTTATTTAACACAACTAGGGTTTCAACGACCTAGAACTAAAAGAGTATTTTCAGATACATAGGAGTGATATAAGAATAGAGAAAGAGAGTTCAAAGATCGAATTTTTGAAAGATTAAATCATAGGGAACCTAGTGTTCCTATTGAGCATATGGACTATGTGTCTGTCTTTGGGATTTAATGTCCTATTTATGCGTGCGCATTTTCTTGGTTTAGGATTGGACCTAGTGTTCCGTATGGCGTGCCTAGTATCTCAATCTAAAAATTGAGCCTAGTGTTCCGTGCACACGTGCCTAGAGTTCGATCCGAGATTAAGACTAGCTGTTCCGCAATTGAGCACCCGGACTTTGTGTCCTGTGTTTGCACTCTAAGTAATTGTTAAAGGTATTTTGGTTTAAAAATAAGCATGAGGGTTGTAGTATGACTAGCCTAAGCTTATAGATAAGTAGAAATGGAACCATGCTAGATAAAGAATTTGATGAAACTCGGGTTCCAATGACCCAAAGCTAAATGAGTGATTTATTTTGGTACAACCTCACCTAGGTAATATAAGAATTGGAAGCATGAAAATTCACTAAGTAGAGTGAGTGAGTTGAGGTGTCGCCGATCCGCATTGATTAATTAAAACATTACTCGCGCCTCCTACGGTGAGCATGCCATGTTGTTGAATTTGTTTGGATGTATATCGACCATTGAGCATCGACACTCGGGCGTTTGATTGTCTTCGTGACTTCAAAAGGACGAGTTGTCACCGCATGCCCGTGTGGCGTAAAGCCTAATGTGTGGCAAGCCTCAGGCAATACCCTTGGTAGGGGAGTTGATTTGGACGTTGGGAAATAAAGTTCCTCGTCTCTGCTGACCTTGTTTAAGGCTGCAGGTGTATACACAAACTAGCCATACTGCATTGACATGCATAGCTAACCGCATTTATGATATGTGAGGAATTGTTGATGAATTGGATATTGTGATGACTTGATCACTTATCTGTTGATAGACTTGCCTGCTCACATGCAATGGTTGATATTGTAGTGACTTGATCGTTGATCTGTTGGTTGTTTTGTTTGCTCACATGCCATGCTTGATATACCATGCTGATTGTGTGCGGTCTATTAAGTATGTATATGTAAATAAAAGAATGTTGTTGTATTATATATGTATATATCGTTTGCATACGACATAGCCTATGATAAACTCGTGGACAAAGGATTTACCCTTGCACTGTTGTTGGATTGGATGTCCTTATGGACGTCACTTCCAGATGGAGTTCGGTAGCTGTTGCAGCTTTCGCTTTTAGGAGCATTGAAGATTGAGCCAGTGGAGGAAGATTCCTCTGAATGCTTCGTGTTTGATCTTCTTGAAAGTTTCTCAAGAAGAGTTATAGTTGTCACACCAAATTAGCTTAGGGTTTTGTATTGGTTGTTTTGTAATTACTCTTTTCAGAGAACCTCGCCTTAGTGCGAAATGATTATGTTATGTGAAGTGTTATTTTGTAATGCACTATACTCTGATAATTGCAAAAGTTTGAATTGACATCATTTAGAAAACTGTAGTACTCTATGTCACATTTTGAAAAAGATTTCCAAGGAAAGAAAATGAAAAGAAAAAAATTACCCCTATTTTTCTATTGCGAAATACATAAGAGTACTTTTTAACTGAAAGCATACAAGAATTAAATGTTTTCAGCATTAGTTGGGTTGAACAGTAGCGCTCCGAAATCGGGGTGTTACAACAACCATATCGAAAGTGTGTTATTTGGGTCTATGGACCAAAGCATATGACACAACCCAATAACACAAACCAAAGAAGAACAATATGTTCTAGTTAAATTGGCATAGCAATTATTATTGTCGTGCTAAGCATAAAGTAAGGAAGAACTATATGTTCTTAGTTAAGAAAGTTGCATTTTGCATTGCATTATGTTTAGCCGTCTAAGCATAGGTTAAGGAAAGAATGTTTATATGATTTATGTGTGTTGCTATACATTTCTATGTTTAGTTTAATCACAAGTTTATAAGTGGTATATTGGACCTAGGATTATCCTACTCTGCAATATACTGAGTTTTTAGTTCAGGTTCGTACATTCTAAGATGTTCTCGATTAGGGTGTTTAAGACGTTTTTAAAGTCGGGGAGAGTATGTTTAGGAGTGTAATGCCTAAGTTAGTCTTTTCAGGCAAGTATGATTCGACTAGAGATTGTGAGGATTCCGTGAAGGGCTCAGTGAGATTTTTAATCTCACCCCGTTCCCTTTGTTGTTCTAGATAAACAGGTACAGAAGGTTGATGAGGCGGAGCTCCAGTCTTGGGACTCATAGATTAGGTTTTTATGTTGCAGTTGAGTTTTGGATATTCCAATAATTATTCAAGTTGTGATTTATTTATTAGATAAATAACTTAGGTTTTAAAATTCATGACTTGGATTACTGTAATCAAGTTTGTAAATTATTAGTAATTCCTGTGCTTTAATGTAATTTGTCGTACTTTCAATTTACTTTAAGGTGCGTGTGTTACAGATGTGGCAGAAGTCGGGAGTCCCTAGTGGAAGGACGTCCCCTAAACCTAGACTGATAGACCCTTATAGGCTCTACCAGTAGAGTAGCAGGAGATGATGTGACAGTAGACTTTGACCTACGTCGCTGCCTCCATTCTCCAACGCTATCCCTAGCCATACTGTATGAACCCAATGATGAGGCCGTAGGGTAACGCTACCTAAACCTAGGGTCCTGCCACATACGGTTAAACGGTAACCGTTGCACGATTCTAAAATCTCCAACAAAAGAGGCCCTCGGGGAACCTAACAGACGGAAGAAGACATTAACTAAACCTATGTAGATGACAACATGGTGGTTGTAATCAATCTCCCAATACTCCCCATCCATGTCGTGATAATAAACCTCGAAGTCACCCCATACCGGGATGCTCGGCTCCTCCGGCATGGTCGGGTGAAAGTGGTGCGACATCCTCAATCTCGTAAAAACCTTCAGAATCTAGAATAGTAGATATAAAGAAGAAAAAGAAAGAAAATAATACAAAGTATGGGAGATGAGAACACACTATACACCAACAAATGGTAAATTAGACGAATAGAATATGTGAGAGAATAGGTTTACACATCCTCGATCAATAGTTTAGGATCAACACCTAGCTACCCTGTCCATGCAACCTAAGTTTCTATATGCTACGTGGCCACAAAACTTCTAGAGCTGGCATCAGCAGCCCCGCCATAGCCACTTCAGCCTTTGTAGATAATAACTACCTCCCACCGGCGTGTGGGTAGGTTAAGTCAGTTTTCCATCCCCATAACCCGCTCATCGTACCCCTAAGAGTGCATCCGTGCTCCCCAATTTCAACGTTAGGAACAGGTGTCGGGGCGGCACTCGGGATCGACACTAAGGACAGTGATACAACAGTACTCCGTCAGGGTGACCAGGCTACCCGACGTCCCGACACAATGGCGGCCAAACCACTGGTCACCTGGGAACCTTGTCAGATCCAGACTATCCCCAAGGATCGACGTTGTCCTGTACTGACTGCATCGTGCCCGCCTCTGGCACCTGACCTCGTACATAGCCTATGTGTACGGCGGTGGATTACAGCCATGCATATGATCATCCATTTACTCAACAACTTTCCATTTCTTATCAACTCAGCTCATCATTCCAATCAACACTTAGAATTTAATTATTTCTCCCCACATCAGCATAGGCAGCATATAATAATTCAACAACAACTAAACAGTTAAACCAACAATAATTAACAGCAAACACTTAACCCTAACGTCGCTCAGGCGACCAACTATTAACATATTATCACACACACACACAAAATGACCAACAAATATAAGTCGTCTACCCTAGGGTTTTCACACAATTATTTTCCTATGGTTGATGGACTAACGACTACTGTCCTTAGTAGTCATAGTCTCGACAGCCCTCCTAGGGTATCAGGCATCAACCCCTAGTAGGGCTTGGGCCACCCTACTTCCCTATTCTACCCCTATCCTATTCCTACTATTCTTAGTGTATAGGGTCTAGATCTCCCCATACCTGCCTAGAAGACTATTATCGCGCCGCTTCCCTGCCACACCTCTGGAACTCCCCCACGCGCTCCTAAGAGACATTTGGAAGAAGATGAGAAGTGAGGAGGGTGAAGGGTGGTATTTATAGGCGTTTTGGGTCTATCGCGTCTCGACGGTCTACAGGCACAAAAGGCCATCACGTCGCGATGCATGACACGTGTCACGAATCCAACGTGTATGATCCACCGACTTATGATTGCGTCGCGAGCTCCCTTTCTCTCTAGGCCCATCGCGTCGCGATAGACGTGATTCTGGAATATTCCATTTCTTTGGTCTTCTAGGATTTTCTTGGGTTTTTTAGGGTAATTTCATCCTTTTTGATCCTTTTTCACCTATTCTATCATTTTAGAACTTTTTTGGGTATTTCCTGGTCTATTTTATTTTCTCAGGATGTCACATAACCCACGCTCAAATTTTTTTGCTCACATCTCTGCTAAAGCCATGTATGTTTATCAAATTAATTGAAACGACATTGAAAAGAAACCACATCTAAGCGCGAGTTCTGCCCTCGTCTCTCTTTCACTCAAAACGACCTATTCACTCTCCCCAATCTCTTCTGCCTTGCTCCCACATTGTCACTGCGTCGCTATTGCCACCGTTGGTACTCACTCAACCCTCTCTCTTTTGTCTCTGTGCTTAATCACCAAACCCTAATTCTTTCATCTTTTTTTTTTCATACGTTTCAGACAGTGTTCTCATTACGCCATTGCTGCTTTCGTCAGTGTTCCTGAGGTGAAAGTGTCGCTGTCGCTATCCTTGTTCTCCCAACCGCCCTATAGGCCGAGAAAGGAAAAAGTTGCATAATCACAAGAAGAAATTGGGGCCTTGGTCAGAACCTATGAGCTTGTTTGGTGAACAGGATAGGATAGAGAACTGGATAAGGAAATGATAGGATACACACATGATAAACTCTTATCATATCATGTGTTTGCTGCGCACTGATTAACAAACTATATATCATTATATCATGACTTTAGCTTTTTTAAAATAATATAAAATGACAAACTTATCATTGTGACACAATTACATTACATATAATTTTCAAAATTAAGTATTTAGATATTTGATAGTTTAAATTAATTTTTATAATTTGTACAGTTTTTAATATTAACAATAATTTTATATTTTTAGTTTTTATTTTAAATATTTTTATATTTCTTGGATTTTAAATTATTCTTTTACAATTTATTTTTTTGTATTATGTAAATTATTCTTGTTAAAAAATTACATATAAATTTTAAAATTAATTAATTAATTTATTTTTATTTTTTATTTTTTATTTTTTATAACTTTTATTATTAATTTTTTCAATTTTACTTTTTATTTATAATATTTTTATATTTTAATAGATTTTAAATTATTTTTCATAAGAGTGAATACAGAAACAAATTTCTTATTCTATCCTGTTGTTTCTAACTCAGCCCTCCCCTCAGGATAAAAATTTAACTAGATAGACATGATATGATAGGTGACAGAATTGAGTTATCATATACTGGATTAAGACAGGATATAATTGTTTATCATATCATGTCTCTTCTATCCTGGTCACCAAATGGGCCCTATATGTTTTACCTTGTGAGTTCTCTCGCTTTCTGTAAGCTATTTTTATTTTTTTGATCTTTGATTAATGGGAACTGATTATGAATGTGGAGGAATTTTGAAATCTGTCTTTTGCTTTGTATCATTGGTAGTTGGTTGGGTTCCTTTTAAAGTTAAAACAATAGTATTAGAAAGCTTACTCGTCTATTTGTTGAAAACTGTAATGGCGTTGTAGAGCTTCATAAGCTGCCTCGTAGATGTTCATAACCTACCCTGTATCTATATTGTTTATTTCCCTATCACACGTTTGCCTTTCATGTGTTCGATGCATTGCCTAACACAATTTTTTTAGCTTTTAGTGATATTGGCTTCATAGACACATAAACTGATAGTGACCTTAATAATGCCCCAAAACCAATAACACAGCTTCTGCTTAGTTTATCTTTATGCTTCCCATGTCATAGCTTTGATGCTTTAGCACACCCTCCTGACTTCTCTTATACTTCTTCACACTCCTACTGACATTCCCCAAAAATTGACATCCTTAAAATAGTTATAGAGACATCTCCAAGGGGTCTCTCTATAAAATGACCAAACGATAAGTTGGATGATGTTTTTTTTGGGTCAACAATGTAACATATTCATTCAACTGGGCAAAAGCCACAAACACGTTACACCAAGTGCAAACATATAGCCCACTAAAAGGGCACAATACAAGATTAATGTAAACTCCTAAGATCAACAATTAAGTATAGAGCCGCTCCTGATCCAATAGACATCAAGTCTAACCACTACTAAAGCAAAAGCAGTAAAACTAAAGCCCAACAACCTAAATTCTAGCAGGCCCTAAACCAAAGAACTAGCAGCACACAATCTAGGCTTGGCCCATTAGGGTTACCAATCACCCTCATGTAGATAGACCATTTTGCCCCTGTAATGCCTTCTCCACCAAGCCTAGTTCCAGAATGTCGTTCAACCCTATGCCGATGAATATTAGCGTCGGCCTCCAAACCTGGGCAGAAGAATGGGCACCAAAGAAGAGAACAAAGACAACCCACTTGAAATCCTTAGGAGGAAAGACGGAAAGTCCAGAACTTTCCCCGTATTTGATGACCAATCGGCCATGGAGCTACCCTGTCTTGGATCTTCGCTGCCATAGAGGGCTGAGAAAGGGGCACAATCTACAAGGGGCTAGATCGTAAGAGGCTCAGAGGTTCTTAGGCTACAGATGCAGATCGAAGGGTCAGAAAACAGAGGGTTTAAGGGTGAGGTGAAGATGAGTGGCAAAGATGATGCACTGGGGAAAGAGGTGACTGGTGTGTTGATGGAAAGAGGGAGGGGATCTGGTGGGAGTGCAAAAGGAACATTGAGCCTAGCAGGGTGGTGGCTCAGGAGGAGGATGAAGATCCTTTGGTTGTGAGAAGGGTGGGTGCTCACCCCCACCATCTGAGAATGATAGGGCGCGGGGGTACTAGCAAATTTGGCAGCAGCTACCCCAAGGCAAATCGGCGTTGGTGGTAGCATGTTGGAAGATGAAGACCGACGAGAAGAGATCACTGAAACGACATAACTCTAGCGCCGACCACTACCTAACAAGGTTTGGGGCCAAAACGGCGCAGGCCGTACCAAAACAAACAATTCGATAAGTTGGATGATCTAGTAAGTGTTTGGCGCAAGAGGTATTTGGGTGCACCTATGTGGGCCAATATCCATTTTAACTACATTTTTAACGTTATTATAATATAATATAATATAACTGAACCAATACACATTGAGTGGTACAATGCAACATCTATAGTATAACTTCCATCTTGAATGTAGTTTAGTGTTTTTATACAATATCCCCGATTCCTCTCTATTTGTAATTCAATATAGAAAAATAAAAATAACAATACATATTCTTTGGACTTTCTTTGCTACTCTATCTTTTTTTTTTAAATAAGAGATGCAAATAAGAATATGAGTATGCAAAGTAATCTATCTTGATTCTATATTTTTTACTTTTGAGTTAATGGTGTTCACATTTTAATACTTCAAAGATAATCTTGAAAAAAAAAACATAAAGGACCTTTAAATTAAGATAAAGAGCTATGTAGTAGTTTTGGCTTGATAAAATTATGATGTTTGAGCAGAGCGTATAAGCTGCTTCGGTTATTAATTGGATAAACACTTCTAATTAATACAAATGTCAAGTCAAAGACACTTTCCTCTCTTGGCCATAAACAAAAAACAGAATCGCTGCCCACTACATTTTCGATTACTAGTTTCAAATTCTCATTCTAAAAAACTGAATTGTTCAGGTTAAATATGTTTTTAGTGTCTATAAAATTAGTAGATTTTGTTTTTAGTCCTTACAAAAAATTCCTTCAAACTTTAGTCCCTCAAAAATTTTTCGTCAGCAACATTGGCCCCTGCTATTACGTTTTTGCTTATGTGACTAACGACTATCCTAATCATAACTGTCATGTGGACATTTTAAATGGCGTGGCATCCACGTGTCAAGGGAATCAACAAAAATATTATTATTTTATTATTAAACACATTTATATTAAAAAAACCCAAATTAATCCCTAAACTAATTAATCACAAATCAATTAACTTCGAATCAATCCCAATCCCAAATCAATTAACTCCAATCCAATAATTAATCTTGGTAAAAAAAATGGCAGATGGAAGGATGGAAAACTGTTTACACCTAAAAATATTCCTTATAATTAGCCAAAGCCAGCCACAGCCGAATGGATCAAATAGCCGATTGGGCGTCAGCCGAACTGCATAATAGTCGATCTTGCAGCTGACAGAGCCGCAGGCAGGAAATCATAAGTGAAAAATGGGCCTTGGGTTTACTTGGCTTCAAGGAAGATATTTGGGTCCATTGGGTTAGCATGAAGTCACATATTGGGTCAGATTCTTGCTCCACGAGCCGAATGACGTGGAAATAATTTTGAATTAATTAAATATCTAAGGTAAAATCGGTCAAAATTGTTCTCCATAGTTTTAGGAGCTGGGCGAAGAAATCTGAGGAGAGGTTTACATGGAGAGGACCGTTGGTTGAAGTGGCGCAACCATAATGTACTAGTGCGCCTAGTTTTTAGGATTTTGGTTAGTGGAACATGGCACCACCCAGCCGAGTAACCGCCAACTAGGAATATATCGTTGTTAGCCAACAAACGTGGCAGATAGGGGTAGTTCTTAGCTGTTATTATAAATACCCAAGTTGTATAAATGTTTAAGGGACAATCAATCAAACAACTTATTTTTCGCTCAAGCTTTTATTCAGTCGCATTTATGTTTACCTTTATGTCCCAATTTTTATCTTAGTTCATCGACTTTCTGGAGTGAGTTAAGGAACCCATAGCTAAGGAACAGAGTTCCTTCCTTAGCGTAATCGTTTGAAGAAAAGGGAATCACTGTTTTGGAATTTAGCCGATCTGTGGCTAATTGGCATTCCAGATAACAAAATTGGCACGCCCAGTGGGACCAAAGGTGAACGAATCAACACGTTCGAATCCCCAGGTCAGGATTACCATTGGCATATGCACTTGCGTTCGGGCAAAAGTTTGAGCAATATGACTGCAAAAAGCAATCCCAGGAAACCGATTGAAGGAAGCCCATCCCATGGAAGCCATGTTCCACCAGCAGAGCAAATACAAGTGGAGATAGGAGCTGAAGCTCAACCCAACGAGCCCAATGAGACCCCGGTGGTGATGACCACTTCGTTTATACGCCAACAACTTGATTTGGGAATCAATGATATCATGTACCAAGTGTCACAACAATTGGCCGATATTGTGAAACCCATGGTACATAACGAAGTGCAGCAAGCCAGGGAGATAGAGGCTAAGAGGGCTCACCCAAGTGAAAGCTCTATCAATTCTACTATCCCAACGCAAGTGGGGTACCCTACCCAGGCAGGACTCGTCATCCAGCCGAGTGCAGCTCAGGCAGGACTAATTCAGGTTCAGCCGAACATGACTCAGGCAGGTGCACAGCAAGTTCAGCCTACCTACATTCAGGCAGGACCTACTCAGGTTCAGCCGAATATAGTACAGGTACCTTTTAATCCAAGTAATTCCCAGCATGGTGCTTTTGCCACGTTGAACACTGGAGGTCAACAGGTGGCGAATGACATGACTAACCAGGCTAATCTTCATTTTGGACAGGTGCAGATGGCTAGGAGGCCACCAGATGCAGTGGGACCAATTGGTATGCCGCAAGCTATGCCATGTGCTCAGCCTTATGGTTCTGCTGTGCAGGCAACTAACCCACAGTACACTGGGGGGAAAACTCTTGGCCCAGGAATGGGTGGTACAAGACCACCTGGGGGATATGCAGGTCAGCAGTCATGGAACAATGTTCCACCAGACGGCTAACCTTCCATTCTATCCATCCTATCCTGAAGGGTCTGCAGACGCTCAAATGGGGTCAACTCCTCCAAGGGCACCTGGTTTGATGGTGGAGCAGTCATGGGGACAGATCCCACCTCTACCATTTAACACAAGCGTTCCTGGAACTCAATACAGGCACCTGGTGAAGGAACATGGAGGCGACCATGGGGGTTTACCCACCTCCATCGTTTAATCAACCAGGTGCCCCGATCCTCCGTAGCAAGTATCCCAGGCACATCCCCCAACTTGGAGACAACAACCACAAACGGCTGCTCCTAATCGGGAGAAGTAAGGCCAGGGGTTCACGGTGCTAGACCTAACCATCATTGCGAGACACCATCAAGAAATACTTTGGTGTGCGGTGAAGCCTTTGGATCGTCGATCTATAGGAAACCATACCCTGAGTGGGTAGATAGATTGGTACCTCGCCTGAGAGGGTATAAGACTCGATTTTGCTACTTTCTCCGAGAGGATGGCAAATCGACTATGGAGCATGTAGGCGGAGTTCTTGCCCAATGTGGTGAAGGGAACCAGAATGAATATCACAAGTTGCAATTTGTTCCCCTTGTCACTTCTTTGGGACAACATTTACATGGTATTCCTCTTTACCACCTAATTCCATACAAACATGGTCAGATATGGAGAGGTGCTTTCATGATGCATTCTCATGACTGACCGAAGTCATGCGGTGACCTCATGAACCTGAGACAACGGGTAGATGAATCATTGCTGATTTTGTCGAAAGGTTCAGGAAAATGGCTGGGAAATGGTCAGTGCAATTCCCTGAGACAGAATATGCAACCATGGCCATTAGCAGCATGCATCCTCAACTCAAGGAAAAACTAGTAGGCCAAGCTTGCATCGACCTAAACCGGTTGGTCTCAAGGGCTATACGCGTGGCGATTTATCCAGGAGAAAGAAAAGAAGCGAGCGATGGGGAGAGGTCCTCAGTTGGTGTCCATTGTAGAAGCTGAAGACTCCGATGATGATTCAGCCGATTCCACGGCAGATATCATGGCAGCTGAAATAGTAAAGGGTAAAGGTTATACCTGCCCTACCCTAAGAGCTGCCAAAGGAAAGGAGCCAAGTTCAGGAGGCGGCAAGATGTAATACTCCTTTGATATCTCCAAGCGGACTAGATCTTTGACTACTTGCTTAAGGATAAGCGGTCATTCTTTGGATGGGCACAAGATCCCACCTGCTGAGGAGTTAAAAGATAAGAAATACTGCAAGTGGCACAACTCTTATAATCATGCGACTCTAAATTGCATGGTTTTCAGGAAGGCCATTCAGAAGGGGATAAAAGAGGGGAGGTTCAAGCTTGCGGACAAAGGAATCGCTGAAATGACAGTGGATACTGATCCATTCCCTGCCCTTGGGATAAGCATGGTCTCATTCTCAGGATTCGATGACGAAGGACCCAGCCACAAGCACATGATATATGTACAACAAGTCTGGAGGCCAAAAAAGGGATCAGCCGATTCAACCCATATTGATCGACTGAAACCTCAGGCTGCCAGGGTTTCTGTCTTTGACAGATTGGGAAAACCCCAACCAGAGGTAAGACATAGACAGGGGGCAAGCCACCTAAACCAAGTAGGTTCACCCAGGAATTAGTAAAACAGTACATTACACATGGCCAGGCCCTAACAGGGAAGCCTGACAAGGAGAAGAGTAAGGCACCCATTGTTAAAACTGGGGGGCAAGATCGGCTAACCCTCAGAGAAAGTGGTAGGCTATATTTGCCCAAGATGGATGAGGAACCTGTCCCCAAGGATAAAAGAAGGGTAGCCGAGTTCACGGTAGAAGGGGGCATGTCTTCCTTGAAGATAACAGTAAGGAATGATGAGAAGTTGCGGACTCAGAGAATGTTAAAACCCCCGACTAACGTCAAAGAAGGGCACTGGTTCTTGAATAAGTATGCCAAAGACAAAAAGCGATGCAGTAGTGCTATCAAGAACCCAAAAGAGAAGGATCACGAGAGAATGAGGTCTGCATCCGGAAGATGAAACAAACTCTGTAGATGATAGCCGATGTAAGAAACGATGAAAAGAGCGAGATCCCCTGAAAGCGTGAATGAAGCATTGGATAAGGCTTTCCCAAAGCTAGAAATTTGAGGAAGCTGGGAAGAGGAAGTGCCGAAAGTATAGAGCCGACATCGAGCAGAACTTGTTCTGAAGCGAGGATCTTATCGCCTCGATCGACATAAGCGAAGAGGCAATTACTATAGAAGGTTCATGATCCCAGAGAGGTATTGGGAGCGGGGCGATATCATGGAAGATTCCTTGTTGGATCTCTGTTCAATGAAGAAGGCGATGGCCTCTTGGTGAGATAGAGGCTATTAGCTTATTCCCAGAAGAGTTTTGGGCAAACAACTCACAACCAAGAGGTTTGGAGGGAGACGTGTTTGCTGAGGAGACAGAATGGGTCACGTTAGCCGATACACCGGCTGATGAGGTTACCAAGGTAGTGTTTGAGAAACCTACAGAAGAAATGGTGAAACATCTGAAGCCCCTTTATATCAAGGCCTATATCAACGGGAAGATCTTTGGAAGAGTCTTCGTGGACGGAGGGGCTGTGCTAAATGTCATGCCTATGACGACCATGAGGAAACTTGGAAAAAGTCTTGAGGACCTAGTCCCTACCAACATGAAAATGTCCAATTTCATGGGGGAACCTTCCAGAGCACTTGGAGTCTTGATAGCCGAAGTCACGGTAGGCCCCAAAACCATCAAAGCAGCTTTCTTTGTGGTTGATGGCAAACCCTCCTATAGCGTAATCCTGGGAAGGGATTGGATTCATACAAGCCAATGTTTCCCTTCCACACTTCATCAGAAGCTTATGTTTTGGGTTGGAGACAATGTTGAGACAGTCGAAGCAGACAAGAATCCTTTTTCGGCTGAAGTAAATATGCTAGAAGCCTTATTCTATTCCCCACACCTAGGTCCTATTGCCATCCCAGAGGATTATGAAGAAGGCGCCTGGAAAGCATGCAACCTTACTAATGAGGATTCAAGCTAAGATCTCAGTAGAGCCACTTTGTCTGTGCAGTGACTAATGAATAGGGCACCACAGGTACTCGAAGACCTTTTGGGTCGGCTAGAAATCTTTAAGGCCGAGTCCAAAGTGATGGATGCCATGATGGACGACTATGATACTGAAGAGGAAGAGGAGATCCTATTCTCCAAGGAGGAAGGTGCGGCAGCTGCGCTTGATAAGGCGTGTGCAGCTGAGCCTATGGAATTGGACTCCCCTCTTCACAAGACGGCTTCTGCTTTTGAGGCAGAGGATCCTTTAATTGAGATCAATTTGGGTACGCCAGAACAACCTAGAATCGTGAAGGTGAGTGGGTTGCTTGAGGAAGACAAACGGGGTAAGATAGTTGAATTAATCCAGCGGTACAAAGATTGCTTTGCCTGGAATTACTTCGAAATGCCTGGTTTGGCGAGGAAATTGGTGGAATACAGGTTGCCTATCAAAGCAGGATACAAACCTTTCAAGCAGGCGCCTCGCATGTTCAATCCCCAGCTGATGCCTCAAATTAAAGCTGAAATTGAAAGACTACTGAAGGCAGGCTTTATAAGAACAACCAGGTATGTTGAATGGCTATCTAATATAGTCCCTGTCATCAAGAAGAATGGACAGATAAGAGTATGTATTGACTATAGAAACTTGAACTTGGCCACTCCAAAGGATGAGTACGCTATGCCTGTGGCTGACATGTTAGTCGATGCGGCAGCCACACATGGTATTCTCACCTTTATGGATGGATACTCAGGGTATAACCAGATCTTTCTAGCGAAAGAAGATACTCACAAGACAGCCTTCAGGTGTCCAGGAGCATTGGGGATCTATGAATGGGTGGTCATGCCTTTTGGGCTCAAGAACGCAGGAGTCACTTATCAAAGGGCCATGAACTCCATTTTTCATGACTTGATCGGCAAGACCATGGAAGTGTACATAGATGATGTGGTTGTCAAGTCTGAGGGTTTTGAAAGCCACCTAGTAGATCTAGAGTAGGCCCTAAAGAGGATGCGAGCCCATGGGCTGAAAATGAATCCTGCCAAATGTACTTTTGGAGTGGCAGCTGGCAATTTCCTAGGATTTTTGGTCCACCATCAAGGAGTAGAAGTAGACAAGAACAAGGTGAAAGCTATCCTGGAGGCCAGACCTCCTAGGAACAAGAAGGAACTGCAAAGTTTGATTGGCAAGATCAATTTCCTAAGGAGGTTCATAGCTAATTCGGCTGGGAAAATGAAGGCTTTTTCCCCTTTGCTGAAATTAAAGGATACGGAGGATATGGTATGGGGGAAAGAGCAACAACAGGCCTTTGATCAAATTAAGCAAGGGTTGGCCAGACCTCCTGTGCTAACACCTCCGGTGTCAGGAAGGCCACTCAAATTGTATATAGCTGCAGAAGAAGAGTCAATCGGTTTGCCTTTCGCCGGAGATCTTTGATGATGGGACTGAAAGAGCTGTATACTATCTCAGCTGCATCTTGAATGATGCCGAAACCAGATATACCCCTATTGAGAAATTATGTTTATCGTTGTTCTATGCTTGCACAAAACTTGAATATTATTTGTTGCCTAAGGAAGTATTGGTTTTGTGCAAAATTGATATTATTAGGTATTTACTTAATAGGCCTGTCTTACAGGGTCGATTAATGAAGTGGGCCATTAAGTTAAATGCTTTTGCGTTGAAATACGTTCCATTGAGAGCAATGAAAGGTCGTGCAAGAGTCGATTTCTTGGCTCAACACCCTTGTGTTGAAGTCGATGACCGTTAATGAACACGTTGCGTGTATTAACTTGAAACCTTAGGTCTTGACGTTTGTGGTCAAGAACGCATAAAGAGGGTAGTCTTTGGCATCACCATTACGGACCGGCAGGGAAAAGTTGGAAATTCATGTGTCAGCTGGATCTTGGGAAATTCTAATAATCAGGCAGAATACGAAGCTCTGATTTTGGGGCTTAAGATCCTGGCAGCCATGAAAGCGAATTATGTTCAAGTCATGGGAAATTCACAGTTGGTGATAAAGCAATTAAGCGGGAATATAGATGTAATAACCCTAACTTGAAAGAGTGCTATGAAACGGCTAGCGTGCTATTACGCTTGTTTGTCGATGCGAGAGTACATCACATTCCTAGGGAAGAGAATGAAGAGGCTAATGATTTGGCTCAACAAGCTTCAGGTACAAAGACATGATAGTCGAGTAAAACAGGAAGAATACCCAATCTGGGAGTGTGCACCTATAGGAACGATCGACTCCTGGAAACAAGAGTTAATCGACTATCTTAAAGATCCTTCAAGCGATCGATTTCAAGCTTAAGCGAAGGCACTTAAATCGTGTTGGTAGACAATGAAGTCTACAGGAGAACCATCAACGGGGTATTACTTAAGTGTATTGACAAAGAAGAGTCCATGAAGGTCATGGGAGAAGTACATGAAGGAATCTGTGGATCTCACAGGGCTGGGCCCACAATGAAATGGCTAATATACAGACATGGATATTATTGGCCTACTATTACAGCTGATTGTTATCAATATGCCAAGGGATGTGAGGCGTGTCAGCTGCATGGTCCAATTCAAAGGGTTCCAGCCGAAAACCTCCACCCAATGATAAAGCCTTGGCCATTCAGGGGATGGGCCATGGATTTAATAGGCAAAATCTATCCACCTTCGTCCAAGAGGCATGCGTTTATCATAGTTGCGACTGGCTACTTTACCAAATGGGTAGAGGCCCAACCAATGGTGAATGTAACTCAGGATGAGGTGATTAGGTTCATACAATGCCAAATCATCTATAGATTTGGGATACCTGAAACCATCACCACAGATCAAGGTACTATGTTCACTGGGGAGAAAGTGGTGGCCTTCGCGCAACAATTTGGGATTAAGTTAATTCACTCATCCCCTTATTATGCTCAAGCCAATGGGCAAGCAGAGGCAACCAACAAAGTTCTTATTGATATAATCAGGAAGAACATTGAGGACAAGCCAAGGAAGTGGCATGAAACACTGAATGAGGCATTGTGGGCCGTGAGGAATTCCAAGTGCGGTAACCAGTTTTACCTCGTGTCGGTGACATATGGTCAAGATGCGATGTTACCTTTAGAGATAAATGTGACTTCATTAAGGGTAGCAAAGCAAAAGCGCTAAGTCTGGATGAATATCAACGAGGCCATGTTAATGGAGTTAGATTCGTTAACGAAGATCGACTCATGGCTTTAGACCAAATTGAGCATAGCAAGCAAAATGGCTAGGGCTTATAACAAACATGTGAAGCCAAAAAGGTTTATTGAAGGAGACCTCGTTTGGAAAACCATACTACCTATTGGGATCAAGGATCCCAAGTTTGGGAAATGGTCACCAAATTGGGAAGGACCATTTGTTGTTAGCAAAGCTTATCATGGTGGTGCTTATCGGCTAGTTAACATGCAAGGCGAAGAACTAAATAGAAGCATCAATGGAAAACATCTTAAGAGATACTATTCCACTATGTGGGAAGGCATATTGGAGAATTAAAAGTAGTTGCATTAACATAAAAGTGCAATTGTTTTTGGTGACCACAGGCTGGCCACCTAGCCAAAATTACAAAAGTTTAGCCCAAGATATAAAAGCTAGGGAGCTGCAGCCTCAGGATCATCACTTGATTTTTCTTCAATTGGGCGGGACTGGATCGGTGACGATGCAGAGCATCGATCGTGGCGAAGCTGCAGCTACATCTAGGGTGGGCTCAGGTGCTGGTGCGTCAACTAATGCCTCCACTGGTGGGACAGTAGCACCTTCAGAATCGCCTTGTTGGGTGGCTGGAGGGTCGGCTGCCACAACAGCTTCCTGTCTCCTAATCTCATCCAGCTGATGCTTAAAGGAGTTCCAGGCTTGAGTGGCCTCAGCTAACCCAGCGCTGCTAGTTTCAAGATCTTTTTCTAGGCACGTCCTCTGAGCGCCTAATACTGCTAAGTCACGGTCTAAAGAGGAAGATTGCTTGAAGAGACCATAACGTTGCTGAGAATTAGAACAGAGTTTCTCAGTTAAGGCAGTCGATTGAGGGGTTAACTCCGCTATTTCCTTCTTAACCCTCTCTAATTCAGCCGACAAAACGGATAACCTTTCATCCGTGTCCTTAAGTTGGGTTAGAGTTTCCTGGCGGTCCTTCTCCAAGGTCATGAAGGAGGTTTGGAATTGAGTTTTTTGCGCCTGGAGGTCCCTCAATCTTTGGAGGTCATGAGATGTCATGTCATGAACTTCCCGGGAACGCCCGTATTGGTGAGATAAACTGCTCAGTTGGAGGGCCAAAGTGTTGTACACCTCTTGGCTAGCTGCAGGGATATCAGCCGAATTGGCTAGTTTGAACAAAGAAGTTCTTAAAGTAGCAACCTGTTCCCTGTTGGTTGGTATTTCCCCCATCAATGCGGCATTGACTCTCTCCAAGTGGTTGGAGATGGGAGAGGAAGCCATTGAGTAGGGGTCAGCAGAGGTAAAATACTTTGTCAATTCTTCTTCTCGAGATAGCCACCGCAGAGTCATGGGAGGCGAAGGCACCCGGGGAGCCTCATAGATGGCCTCTTCGAGTTGTGAGTGGGGATCCTGTGACAGATGATGGTTAGCCGATCGAGTAAGCAAACAATATATATTGAAAGGAATAAGAAATCGGCTGCACCATTGGGGGAAATTGAGAGCTAGCGCCTTCAGCAAATTCTTGGACATACGGAAAGGGAATTTCCACACGTGGTTTCTGAAAACAAGGTGGTTAGGTTCAGCCCAACAAAGAATATTAAGAAAAGGGGGATAAGGATAAGATATTTACCTTCACCTTCGGCTGTTTTCCTTTACTAGCCGAATGTGCTTTTTCTTTGGGCTTGGCCTGAACCTGGGCAGGTTCTTCTATTACAACGCCAGGGGCCCTTGTTCTTTTCTTGGAGGGAGGATTAACAGGGTCGTCTTCAACGACAATAAATTGCGGAGTAGTGGTGGTGGCTGCCATAAGACAAGAAAAGTAAGAGACTACGTTGAATTAAAAAGCAAGAACCGCAAAGAGCCGAATGTAAAGGCACTTACTTGGTTGGAATACCGAGGTTCTCATCCTGGTGGAAGTCCGTTTCTGGATTTGAGCTTGTACTTGAGGCTTGGTTTTAACGGGAGTGTTTTTTGGTTAGGTCGGTGGCCTCATTGCTTCGGCTACATCAGTGAGTACTAATTGGGTTGCATAGCTGTCCAGCCGATCGGGGAACAGTATGTCCTTCACTGATGGCCACCAATTGGCGAAAGCGGAAGTTTCACCAGATACTGGAGTGAAAGGGATGAAACGAAAAGCCTGAGTTCTTTTGAAGTTGGTAGAGACCACCTCCATTACATCATTGGCACCAAAGGGTAGCCGACCCAGGTTCCCTACCATAGAGTTGTACGGCAGAGGTATATGCTGTAACAACCCAAACTACCTTGCTACGCAGTTAGGGGAGTAGAATTCAGCCAAAGACTTGTTATTTCGTGAGGTGGGTTTGAGGCCACAGAGCAAGTCACGAGAAGTCAAGACTGAGCTCCAGTTGAGCTCTAATTGGTTTTGTTGTTCGACTGGGAGAGGTTCATTTGTAGAGAAAATCCAGAAAGGCCCAATACCTTTCTCCAAGACAGGACGCCAGTTAGTGGCTATTCGGGTCAGACCGAAGAGTTTGGTGGCTACGATGAAAGCATAAGAGGGCTCATAGGGAGTGAGTACCAAGTGGGTACCCAAAACGCTTGCACCCCGAGGAAGAACGCTAGGGTTGAAACGTGAGTCGATGAACTCTGGAAAGTAGAGCACTATCCAGAGCTGCAAGAACCAGAGTGGTCCCTGAACGTTCCTAATGACTTCGCCTCTTTGCAGCCGATCCATAATGGTAAACAGGCAGCAGTAGAGGTATGAAAGGAAAAGGGTTCCCCAGGAGAAGTTGCCATCAGAGTTGACAAGGGCCACATAAAGCTGTAACTCTTGAACCACAATGAATAGAGCCGAGCAGAAAGTACTTTGAACCAAGATGTAAGAAATGCGTTGTGTTCAAGACATCGACACATCCTTTGGACTTGGCATTATTGGCAAGGAAATTGGAATACCGGAAGTGTGTTTTGAGAAGTGGAATCCCGATTACGGAATTTGGAAGGAATAGTGAGAGAGACATCATCGCCTGTGACCGGAAGCCCCACAACACCCACCACATCCAGGAGAGAAGGGGAAACCATGCCCCATGGAAAGGTAAAGGTGTTGGTAGCAATACTCCAATAGCCTTAGAAGCCATAAAGCAACTCCAGGTTAAGGGGAATATCTTGAGTCGACAAAGATAATCATGTCGTAGAGACCCCATCGCTTCCATTTATCGATTTGGCGACCTTTTCACCGATCCACCCAATCAAGGTAGGGTTGAGACGAACGAGGCCATGAACGAAGGTCAGTGGGTTTGGACTTCGTAGTGAACCAATCACAGGAGATTGGTAATGCGTAGAGAGAGGGGGCCATGTACTCCTTCAGAAAGACCGCTCCTTCACCCATATCTGAAGTGGAAGGAGCCAAAGAAAGAGAGTCTTGAATCTCGAACAGGGGAGATTGAAGGCCAGAACCAAGAGCCTCAGGGGGGCTAAGGGAGCGGTCAAGGTTCACAGAGGAGGAAGAAGACTGTTCGCCTAGTGAGTATTTAAAGAGATGGAAGAATCACTGACAGTGGGATTTAAAGGCACTTAAATCGGATGGATGAGGCGAACCGTTGCACTGTTTAAAAGTTTGTTGCAAATGGATTACCTTGCATTTATGATGAAAAGGAGTGATTTGACTTGAATCATTACGCCGCTTCAGCCTAAATTTAAAGTTACCGGCTAAAGACAGCGTAGGGGGCATGTGTTTACACCTAAAAATATTCCTTAGAATTAGCCAAAGCCAGCCACAGCCGAATGGATCAAATAGCCGATTGGGCGTCAGCCAAACTGCATGATAGTCGATCTTGCAGCTGACAGAGCCGCAGGCAGGAAATCAGAAGTGAAAAATGGGCCTTGGGTTTACTAGGCTTCAAGAAAGATATTTGGGTCCATTGGGTTAGCATGAAGTCACATATTGGGTCAGATTCTTGCTCCACGAGCCGAATGACGTGGAAATAATTTTGAATTAATTAAATATCTAAGGTAAAACCGGTCAAAATTGTTCTCCATAGTTTTAGGAGCTGGGCGAAGAAATCTGAGGAAAGGTTTACATGGAGAGTACCGTTGGTTGAAGTGGCGCAACCATAATGTACTAGTGCGCCTAGTTTTTAGGATCGTGGTTAGTGGAACATGGCACCACTCAGCCGAGTAACCGCCAACTAGGAATATATCGTTGTTAGCCAACCAAACGTGGCAGATAGGGGTAGTTCTTAACTGTTATTATAAATACCCAAGTTGTATACATGTTTAAGGGACAATCAATCAAACAACTTATTTTTCGCTCAAGCTTTTATTCAGTCGCATTTATGTTTATCTTTATGTCCCAATTTTTATCTTAGTTCATCGACTTAAACCTTTCTGGAGTGAGCATGAACATAGCTAAGCGAATGTAGCCTTTCGCCAGAATCGCCAAGAAAAGAGAATCACTGTTTTGGAATTTAGCCGATCTGCGGCTAATTGGCATTCCAGACAACAAAAACAATGAGGAATCGAGGACGGAACTGAAGTGGGACTATCACCAATGCGTTGCTGATACTGAGCCGCACCTTTCTCCAAATAAGAAACAAGCAAAAGAAGTTTCGAATTATGAGGTGTGCTCTGAGGTTTCTAATCCCAACATTTCTGCAGCAGAACACGCACTAACATTTCAAGATATCAGTAGCCAACCCAGTGAATCGGGGAATGCTAACCATGCGGACTATGGGTGTCAACCACCTGCTCTCTTTACTGATGGCAATCGCTATGGCTTTCATGGGGATGATGAAGAATATTTGGCAAAGGACGATTTGGGATATGTTCATGATGGAGATTTGGATTTGTACTCTCGAAATATGGAATTGAAAATGTCAAAGAAAGTAGTCCCCAACTGCTGAGGGGCTATGCTAACGAACGAGAGATAAGCCAACCCAGCTCGTATTTCCCATGCAGCAGAGCAAAACCGAGAAAAGGGGAGGGGGAAGAGGAGGATGGCGGCTGGAGGCTTCAGAGGAAGGAAGGAGACTAGGGATCATTGTATTTGGGAAATAGGTTTAATTTAGAGATTAATTAGTGAATTTTTTTTACTAAGATTAATTAGTGGATTTGAGTTAATTGATTTGTGATTGAGATTGATTTGGGGTTAATTGATTTGTAATTAATTAGTTTAGGGATTAATTTGGATTTATTTAATATAAATGTGTTTAATAGTAAAATAATAATATTTTTGTTGATTCACTTGCCACATAGATGCCACGCCATTTAAAATGTCCACATGACAGTTATGACTAGGACAACTGTTAGCCACATAAGCAAAAACTTAACAGCAGAGACCAAAGTTGCTGACGGAAAATTTTTGAGGGACTAAAGTTCGAAGCAATTTTTTGTAGGTACTAAAAACAAAATCCGTTAATTTTATAGGGACTAAAAACATATTTAACCCCTTTTTTAATTGAGCCGAAGGTTTCAATTCCCGCTTCCATTTTCGTTAGATTTCTGTGTTTAAACATCACAGCCCCAAGTTTTTGTTAAATTGATGCTGACATTATTTTGTCGAAATTAAAGTTTCATAAGCGGCCATTGTAAAAAAAGGCTTTATCAACTTTATCTAATTTTCATAATGTTACATTTCTAATTTTGTAATTACATGATTCATTGAGTCCCATTTTATAAATAATTCTAAAAGGATACAAAATGATACCAGTCAAGTTGCCTTATATTCTAGCCATCGAATTTTTTAACTACTGAATCAAAGGCTAAAAGGACATTTGTGTATGATGCACAAATTTTAGTATTTGTGTATGCTAAAAGCCACCTAGAGTTGAATAGCTCTGCTTCAGTCACCACTGACACCTTTTAAGTTTTAATATTCTTCTAGACCTTTGATTCTCTAAGAAAAAGTGTTGTGACCACAAAACTGTTGTTGCAAATAGATAATCACAGCAAACATCAGGCCTACCAAATGAATAATTATATCCCAAGTTGTGAGGTAATAGTCTACAATCTCATCCTCATAAATGGATGAACCATCAGCATAAATATGAGCCTCATAGAGATCGAATGCATGGGGAAGCAGTCTGACCAAACTGGTTCCAAAGTAAAATGAACAAGAAAGAGCATTAATTCCTCTGGAATTCCAGAACAAAGTAAGAAAAATATGAGGCAAGAGAAAGCCATCTAATGCCAAACATGAATATGATTTTAAATCCTCCCAAAATGAATGTGGCTGGTAGTCTGTAAGGCTATATGAAGACATCACATCACCATGCAAGGTATTGTTTAGGTGCACAAAGCAATGCAATTAAGAACCCAGCTGCATATAAAGGAAAATTCACATAGATAACTTCCTTCTTCTCAGCAATCCAGACTCCAGAGGCCCTTTTGAGTTTTGGTTTCTATCACTACTAGCCTTTCTTGCTGAGCATGTTATCTACCATTCACAATTAGCCTTACAGCAATTTCATTTACTTCAAGCCATTCATTTCCAAGCAAAACGTTTTTGTTGTCAAGGTTTTTGTGCAAAAGGGCTTCAAAGTTCAGAACAAGAGGTATCATGTTTCCCAAAGTAAGAATCAATAGCATGATAAAGGAGATTAAGGGAAGCATATCATGATTCCTTTTCACATAGTAGAGCTTTAAACCCACAAAAACACATGCTAGTGTGGTACACCTTACACATGACCTCCTTACCTATTTTTCTGAAGATTTGTTTTGCTTCAGCTGTGTAAAATGCAGCAGAAGTCAAGTCAAATCCAAGCGCTTGAAGTGAAGAGGATCTGAACTGAATTTGTGCGCTTGCTTTCAATACTTCCCTTTATATAATCTCTATTGTTCTTTGACTTTAGCGTCGGGAACTGAAACTTTTATATATATCACAATCCACAGAATTTGTTCTTGGTATTTGGTGCTCTGAGCCAAGATTTCTACAACCTACCATACATAAGCTTCCAGCTTCACCTCAGCCGAAACATGCACTATCTCAGCTGCATCTGTTGCGGAGAGACTTCCCTTCACTAAACTTTGCATTAGGTAGTAGATTGATTGTGATATGGCAATGAAGAAGCCTACTCTTTTAATGTATGGAAGTATGTATACCATTCAGTGAATTCCTAGACGTCTTTACAAATAGAATGCAAGCTTACAACAATGTTTATAATTGGATCAAATATTTTACAAAATTTATACAAATCCTCTACACATTGAAGAATGAAGAGCTATGCAGACATTTACGTATATCGCAACTGCCGCTACCGCTACACTATTGTGTCATCTGCAAACTCAGTAAAGAGGACATCCTTCAGATTTGACACCAGGAGCAGTTGGACATGAAGCTAATGGGCATCTATCCGAGTCACTACCCCACCAATTTAAGTTGACATGCCCCATCCCCAAACACAAGTAAAGCAAAACTCCCATGAAGGCTAATCCAGCATCAAGTGCCCCAGATAAGACATAGTTGTGGCGGCTCCACCAGCCACGATAGTAACGGAAGGCAATAAATCCTGAGGCAAATCCAACAAGAACCCAACTGGTGTAGTTTACTGCTGTAGCCGGAGGCATTTCAGACAGTGCTCCCAAGAGCACAGGCATAGTGATAAGTCTAATCCATTCTTTATCAGGGAAGGCCTTGTGTGCTAGCCAAACAAAGAAAGGAGCAATAGCCCCAACCAAGAAAAACCAGTTGATGGCCGAGTAGTGTCCAAGATCTCCGAAAATTCTTCGAGGCCCTATTAAACCCCATATCACAGACGAGTCATAGAAAACATGATCACCGGGGCAAGTCCATGGACTACCTGCTGGAAGCAGCTCTCTATGGCATAAATTTGGAACAGTGTCTATTAGCCACCATGCTGTTACTAAATGCACCAATGCAGCTATTATCGTGCCAAGTACCTGAAGTTACAAGACCATTTATATTAGAAGCAAAAATTCACTCTGCTATGTTTTCTCTTTAGTTTCTGATGGGGAAGACTAGGTGTGCAAACCTGTGCCAAGAACATTGCTCTAGGAGGAATCTTCATGTAATGGCCAAGCTTAAAATCTTGCAAGAAGAAAATTGCCTGCTTCATACTCACGTTCCCATACACTTTAAACAACATGACCGCAACAGGATAACCCGGGTAGATGTATCCAATTATGTACTCTGTTATCACATTCAATGCCGGTGCCTTCTCAGCAAAAAAAAAAAAAAATAGAAATTGTTAGCCCATGCGATTGATAATACAAGCTTATTAACCATTTCAACCATTAAAGTTTGTCCAAATCCATGGTGCAATCAACCTGCAGCAGAACAACAGCTAGAGTGGCAGTTTATTGACCACTGGATTGATTTTGAAGCAAACAGAAACTAGTGCTTAAGTAGAATCCAGCTACCCAGAAACTAGTTGATTGGCAGCAGTCACAGAAGTTGATCATTAAATTTTAGTTTTACATAGAATTGTATAACGTGTGTATTTTGTAACATGGGAATATACCTGATTTGTTGTGGCTCTGATTACTCCAACTGGAAGAGTAAATGATATCGCGACAGCACAGGCTAATATCACACCCCACCATGGCAGCTGGAGTTGATACTTATAATACTCACATATAAATATAGTTGCCGTAATGTTGAACAAAAGAATGCCAAAAAACCACCATTCAGGAACTTGTTTATAATTTTTTCTCATGATCTTTGTGTGTATGTCTATCTTCTTTTGCTGAAAAGCAGACTTACTCAGCTGCAATATATCACTGCACCACTAAAACACTTCAACTATTGATACAATAGTTTATGGAAGTTTCAATGAAACAAAAAAAAAAAAAAAAACGTGTGGAACTATAAAATGTGTGACTTACTTCCCGTGGAAGAGCAATACATGAACAAGGGTTGCAGAAAGGCAAGCAAAACCAATGCCATAGGACATAGCAAACATTGTGCTAAGATAAAGAGGGCCCTCACGGTCATAAGCCTCCATGTCAAGGTGAAACTTAGAGTCAATAATAGCTGAGATGTTGTATTCTTGACCATCGGACGTGAATAAACTATCTGAAAACATGGGAAATCTTCTTGCGTTGTAAAGATTCAGCCAATAAGCAATGGGCACAATGACATACATGAAGATGGCAAAACCAGCAGCAATGTTAGCCGTAGCAAACCACGGACTGGCCAAAGGGCTACCGAGATAGGAACATATACTGGACCAGTCAAATCCAATAGCCCCGACTCCAAGACCATGCAACCCTGAGCCAAACTGTTGTGCTATAATGGAAGTGGGAAACAGCCAGCAGATCCAGGAAAGTGATGTTAACATTGGGAACAAGTAGCCTGGATACGCATAATATGCAAAACTGCAAACAAATGCTATAAGGAAGAACTGATTTCGAGTTAACCCGCCCTTCAGCCTCTCCTCTTTCTCATGTAGCGCCCTGAAATTCATGAGTGAATTATAAAATTATTGTGTAACATGGAATTTGAAGTCATATATAACCGCTATTGCTCGTAAATTTGATGGGGTACTGAGATCCCCATGCTGGTAACTTAGATGGAATCACATCAATTATTGTGCAAAGTTTAAGCTCATGTAGTTGTGTAACTAGCATTGCTAATTTGCTAGTTATAACATTTTGCATGGTAGAAAGTAGTGTAACAACATTTTGTATTTTACATTTTTTTTTTCAAAAAGTCATATATAATTGTTATAATTTTTTAAAACATTTCTTTCAATTAAAAAACATCTTTTAATTTTTAGAAAGCACATAAAATGCTATTCATCTACGTTTGGTAAATTCAGGTAATAATCATGTTAAAGAAATCAATT
This sequence comes from Calophaca sinica, assembly GCA_037113605.1. Classification (NCBI taxonomy): domain Eukaryota; kingdom Viridiplantae; phylum Streptophyta; class Magnoliopsida; order Fabales; family Fabaceae; genus Calophaca; species Calophaca sinica. Next base: position 82,390,530 of record CM073731.1, read on the forward strand.
GCAAAAGTTTGCCTTCTTTGAAAAGGAAAAAAGTAAGATAAATTAGCCATTATTCTGGATTTTCTATCTATCACTTATTTTTCCCATTGTAATTATTGTGATGAAATACATAATAAAGCACATTATCAAAAAAAAAAAATACATAATAAATCATGTGATAATATAAATAAATTTTAGAAATATTTGTCAGCAACTATATAAGTGAACTACATATGATAAATTAGCCATTATTCTGGACTTTCTATCTATCACACTTGGTAATAAAGTTGATTACTCACATTCTCTATTAATTAATTTTATATAATTATAACTTAATTGATGCTAAAGAGAGAATTTATTATGAAGTCTAGTTTTTAAAAGTATGAATAGTTTCTAACATATTTGGCAGTTTTTTTTTATTTTTTATTTTTTTGCTAAAAAACATATTTGGTAGTTGTAATGTCCGTAGTCTTACTATAGTTTATTTAACGTTACTGTATTGTAAATTCTCTGTATTCCGCATTTAATGCACACATTTTTGTCTGTTAATAAAGTGATTGAATTTAATCAAGATAAAATTATATTTGAGAATTAATATTTATTATTAATTCATGGTTCAAATCTTGTCGAAAAATTCTTTCGAAGTTTCATCGCGTTTTGAGCTGCCGGGTGAATTTTACCCGCAATAAAATTTGAAACGAACTCCGATTTCGATGAAAATCGAAACGTAAGTGTTTTATAATATTTATGATTGATTGTAAGTGTGATTATAATTTTTCGGTGAAATTTTTATACGAGAACTTTTTTTTAGTGTGTAAATTCTACGCGATTAATCGGGAAGCGAGGAATCGGTAACGCGAACGATCGAGCGCGAGACCCGAGGCGCCACCTAGGGAAAACTTGGAGGGCAAGTTTTAATTTGGTCAAAGTTGTGAGTGATAGGAGTGGTTGGAGAGGTTTAGAGTGGTAAGGTGTTGGTGTAAGGAAGGTATGGTAGGGGCGTACACGGGTTTGGACCAACCCAATCAACCCAGTGACTTAACCCGATCCAAAGTGTTTTTTGTCTGAACTCGTCTCAGTCCGATCGAACCCGAACCAACCCAATTAAACCGAAGTGGTTTAGTTCGGATAACAGGTTTTTCATTTTGCACCCGCGAGCCCAACTCAGTGACGTGACATTTAATATTTTAATACACTTTATCACAATATCAGTAACACTAAGCGACGTACATCAAAAATAAAATTCAATTGGAGTTAAATTATTTTATATATTTTGGGTTAAATATGTTTTTAGTCTCTATTAAATTATATTTTTTCAAGTGTAGTCCCTGTATACTTTTTAGTCCCCACTTTTTACAATTTTTTAGTCCCTCAAAGCATGCAATTTTGTAAAAAGTGAGGACTAAAAATAGATAAAATTTTTATAGGGGCTAAACTTGAAAATGTCATAATTTAATAGCGACTAAAAACATATTTAACCTTTTTTTATGTTTTGGAATTTAAAAAATTAGTTTTGTATTTCATGGCCTACGAGCCCAACCCGAACCAACCCGCCGGTTTGATTTGGTTCGGTTTTTACAAAAAAAAAAAACTATGAGTTTTTAACCCACTCCAAACGGAGAAAATTTATTGGTCCGAGCATCGGGGTTGGTCAAAACTGACCCAACCCGGCTCGTGTACACTCCTAATGGTTGTGTAAGGCCTAGGCATGACTTTGTGTCATAAGATTTTCAACCCAAAATCTTTTCCTCCCTTCTTCTGTTCTGCTGGCCGCAGCACACCTCCCTCCTTTGGCCTATATAATCTCATTTTTATCTCCATTTTAGCACCTTTGAAGACTTGAGTTTAGTGAGAAAAAAATTGAGAAAGTGTGAAAGTTAGAGCCAAGTTTTCTCTTCCCTTTCTTCTCCTCTAGCCGTGACATAGTAGAGCATTTGACAGTGAGTTCTTCAACTTGTTTCATCTCTTTAATTCCTTATGTATGAAGCATGATTTAATAGTGAGAGTTTGAAGCATTTCCTCCCCCTTTCTTCTCTAAAAACGGTGGCCATGTATTGGTTGGAAGAGGAAGATGTTTCAAAATTTTCTAGCTAAATCTTGCCTCATTTAGATGATGTTACTGCTGTTATTTCATTGTTGTTGGTGTTGTTGTTGTTGTTGTTGTTGTTTTTCTTTTGTTGTAGTTTTGTGGTTGATTCATGGTAACAAAGAAAGGGATTTTGTAAACTTTCCTTCCCCTTTCCCTTTTCAAAACCGTGGCATATACATGCCTAGGAGAAAGAGATTTTAAATTTTTCAACTCATTTGATGATGATTTGTTGGTTTGAAAAATGGTGCTTTACTTATTTTCCTAAGAAAGAAATAGTTAGTACGTGTTATGGTGTTTTAGTTTCTAGAATGTGTTTTGAAACCTCTTGATAATGAGAATCTTTAACTTGAGAAAACCCAAGTGTTTCTAAGAAAAAGATTGAGTCAAGAAAATGTTTAGATGTTGTTCTTCCTTGCCAAAATTTTTGTAAGAACATATTGTTCATGATTATTAGTCTTTGATCCTTGTTTAAAAAGAAATGGAATCCCTCATATGAAAACCCTAAGAGGTCGTGACCTCACAAAGGGGAGAGGAGTGTGATCCAAAATTAATTTTATTTCATATGCTTTTGAAGATTTTTGTGTTTAAGTGTTGAAAGTTTTCTAAAAAGTGTTTAGTACTTTCAAACCTGTTTACCTCTTTGAGTGTGGGTAATAAATTAGGATTTGAAGTGTGTTGGTTAAGGTTTAGGATGGTGGAAGCCATGGGGGCATTCCTAGGATTAAGGTTCTAGTTTTGTTCCTAAACCCTAAGTAATTGTTTGATTAGGATCGTGTATACGTGGTCGTGATCGGATTCGCGGTAGAGATCTTGTGTACGATGTTGATGAGGAAGGAAAGCCTTTAGGTAAGGGCATCTTCCAAAGTATATATATTATTCGTGTGTGAATGCATAAATTAATTATGTGATATTTTGTTGATATTTTTAAAAGTGGTGAACATGTTTATGTTATGAAATTATTTCCTTAAATGACACATGATTGCAATTCTCGTGTGAATAATGATGTTTTGTGATTATAATCGTTGTATTGTTGATCATTAACTATATTTGTGAATATGTTGTTAATGACTGTGATGATTGGGAAGTGCCAAGAGCACGTGAGTCAGGGCTACCTGTCGCAACAACTTTAAATAACTTAATTATTTTGAAATGAAAATTAAGAGGTATTTTATTAAAATCAAAGAGGCACTTAAAAGTGGATTTTTCTAAAAACTCTAACTAGTAATGGATTAACCACCTTTTCTTTAAAAGAATAAAGTGAGAGTTAGAATAATTAAAACAATTATTTTGAACTACTAGTGGATTTCTCAAGATGAATCATTTTGTAACTAGTAGGAAATTTCTAAGAAAAAACTTAGGGCTATGAAGTGAGATCTCGAGACGAAAATGTGTGGTTCTAACTAAGGGAGTTAGAACAAGAGTAGATTACCTCGGACACTCTATGCGAGTTATCCCGTCGTAGTGAGGTAACTGTGATGATAGGTGAAGCATTTCATGCATACATCGATGTCAGAAGCGAGGTGTCGTAGAGTCGCCCAGACCAAGGCCCGAGTACGTACCGACAGTCAAACGAAAAATGGGCGTGTGTCATTAGATGTAATGTTTTGGACACAATCCCTGCGGGGAATAGTGATTGAGCCTGGTAGTGGACTCCAGATCTCTTGATACCCTTGCGAGGGTGATATTCCGGAATCATGTGCATTGGCATATAGACTAACTAATAGAGATTTATGGTGCATCTTTATTGTGTTGATTGTTTGCTATGATATTATGTTATGTTTTGCATATACATATTGTTGTTATATATGTTTGTTTGGGAAGATGACCCTTGCCCATGGTTCTTCAATTAATGAATGTGACCCAGACGATGACGAACATAGAGCTGCCCGCGTTGAGCATGTCGTTGATGATGACGTTTGAGTTCCCGGACTCGGGAGATCCACACGCCTGGGAGGTAGACCACGCCTCCGGCCAGGTGACGTATTCAGGGAACGTGGTTGAGACGACACAGATAGACGGACAGGCTACGCGGATAGTGATCACGCGCCAGGTGATGCAGTTCTCGGTTCCCTTCGCGCGCATAGTAGACGCATGATTAGAGCACATTCTGATAGAGACACCTCAGCAACAGAGAGTATGTCCAAGATCCCATGTCGGACCACTTTTTGCAGCGAGCCACCAGTTGTTGGCTCCTTGACACGCGTTATTCCTCTTAGGACAGTGCGGTGTGTGCGGCCTAGGAGGATGGATGTTGGAGCATCCACTTCTCATGCCGCTGTGGACTCGCCAGTTTCCCCTGTGGAACCAGTATCTCCCGTAGGGTACACTCCTTCGTCTCCTATTCCCATGCCTTCTATTTTCCCCTACTGTGGCAAGGCAGAGTGTAGATTCGGAGGTTGGATCATAGATTCATCCGACGAGGAGGCCAATACTAGGGATGCATCTTCTGCTATCCCTACCGTTGATGCTATTGGTGATGATGGCGACGTCACCATACCAGTGGCATATGACGTGGTGGAGGATTCGATGATGGAGGACGAGGAGAAGGAGGAGGACCCCTCTGAGGAGGTTGGCTTAGAGTCACGGAGGTGTGAGAGGTGTGGTACCTTCCACACCCTGATGTCCTGTGAGGACACACTCGCCCATTTTGAGGCTATACGCAGGGATCGGTCACCCGCTCTTGCTGCTTGAGCTAGTGTGTCGATGAGCTTAGTGTCTCTTATTTTGGAGTCTCTTTGTATTTTGTTTAGTATTTTGAAGTCTGACTGAGGCATCACTTTTGGAGCAGCCCTCTACGCAGGTGTCTGCTGGGAGTACCTCGGGGGTATGAGTATTCTTGTAGGAAATTCATATGCCAGGTGTATTCCTATTTTGATGTTGTATTTTGATTTCTCTTGTATTAAAATCTTCGGAAAGTTGTACTGCCCAAGGCTTTTATATATATATATATTCTCATACGCATTTCCAGTTATATTCTCTTTTGCATTTTAGTTGTACATCATGTTCCAAACAACGCTATAATACTCTGACTTGTGGTTTGCGAAAGTGTTAAAAAAAAAAAATTACCCGTGTTTTTATGAAGCAAGAAGAGTATTATAACTTTGAAAATTATTCCGCATTTGGGGTCTTGTTTCGTTAAGTAGCGCCCGAAAATCGGGGTGTTACAGTAGTAGTTGCGTGTCTACTTGTATTTTCTAGGAATTGGGGATTTCTATCATAGTCACATGTATCTTAGATAAATGTTGTATGGAAGAGAAGCAAGCAATGTTTTAAAATCTTGTAGAACTCGGAATGGCCAGTTCGATCGTTGGGTCAACCTCATTTTGTTTTTGTCAAAAATATAACATTTCATTCATATTGGGCAAAGGCCTAAAAAACATTACACCAAGTGCAAGCATGCAACTCACTAATAGGACAAACACAGAACTAATGCAAGCTCATAGGTTCAACAATTAAGTACAATCTCATTTGAATCGCAATTTGGTTGAACTGTTCAGAACTGGGTTGAACCGCAGTTGAACAGCTTTGAACTGCTAATTCAATCGAATTGAACCGTTTGAAACGATTTTTTATTTTTTTATTTAACTTTTCTCCCAAATTTAATACTTATTTATTTATTAGTCATCTGGTTCAACTATGGTTGAACCGAATGATCCAATTGAACCATGACCTAGAGGTATCGCTAGTTCGATCTTTGATCCGGTTTTTAAAACCGTCAAACCAAGACACAAGAAAACAATTTTTTTTTATATCAACAATTACAAAAATATTATCTTATTTAATTTAAGAAAATGTCGATATTCATTTTTTTACGGGAAAATGTCTATATTCTACTTTCTTATTTTGATTAATAATTATAAAAATATTACTCCATCTGTTTTCATATATAAATAATAAAATACTTTTTTGATTCATTGAATAATTCATGTATTTAGTCTATCATGTAAATACATGAATTATTCAATAAATTAAAAAAATATTTTATTACTTATATATAAAAACTGAGGGAGCACTTATTTTATTTTAGTTTTAAATACTTACCGTAGAAAACAGTAAAAACGGTTTGTCATGAATAATAACTTTTTTTAAAAGAAAAGTTGAGTGGTTGACTAGACAACCCATACCACAGGCCAGAGACACCAGAGTAAGAAATCAATTGAATAAAAGAGAAGAGAAAGAAAGGAACCTGAAAAGCGAGACTTGGACGAGGTTTTGGGGCCACCACATGGCGGCGGGCTCCACCAGGTAACGACGGAAGACGCCGGCCCAACCGAATCCCAAAATCTGCGTCGTTAGAACAACCAATAACGCCACAAAAACCGTTATCTCCTTCCGGTAAAAGACTTTGACGGCGCTAACGAAGTGGATGGCGTAAACGCTAGCGGCACCCGAACTGGCGAAGATGGTGATGAGCACGTGCTCCTTCACGTTGAACCTCCCCGGATTCAGCGTGAACTCCCACCTCTTCCCCTTCCAAAACACTCGCTTCGTCACCGTTGACGCCATCAAGTGACCCAGCGGGACCACCGCAATCTGCGCCGATATTGCCGTCACCGAGAGAGGCTCGCGGCGGAATCCGAAGAACTGGTTTAGGAACGAGAGAAGAACGCAGGCCAGAGTTCCCAATGTCCATGTTCGGAAAGTGAAGACAGCCAGTGACGGATCGTCGCTTACCGGAACCGTCAGCGCCACCTGCTCAATCGGAGAGTTCTCGCCGTCGGAAATGCCGCCAGAACCAGAGGCGTTGTCGTCTTGAACTGAAAGTCAACGAATATGCAAAAGGAAGCGTTAAAATTAGTGTTGTTTCGATCTAAAACAGATAAAACAGAAAAAAGTATAAATAAAAACGGCTTCACTTTTAAGACAGATATAGAAAAGAAGAGCATGAAAGCACCCCCCCCTCCCACAAAAAAAGAGGAGCACGATAATAAGCTATAAAGTGAAGGGTGCATACTTAGAGCTGCCTTGATTTCGTGATCACTAGCCATATTTCCCTGAGTTAGGGACCTGATGGAAGGACTTTTGGAAAACGAAGCTTTTGTTATGGTTGGGATTTAATTTTATCATCTTTATTTATACTATACTACGGATTTAATTTTATTTTATAATGAAAAAAGTTTTTTTTTTTTTAGTAAATGGAGTAATGCGGATTCGAACCCTCGCTCTCAATGTTCACCTGCTCTTAACATATAAAAAAAGATTTAATTTTGCTATCGTTGATGTAATTTTTAAAGAAATTTTATGAATATCTATTTAACTATTTTGAAAAATATTGAATAATTTTCTTTAAAATGATAAACATTTTTTACTTTAATTTTCATTTTTTATTAATAAAAGGAAATACACAAACAAGAGTGTTTTATTTTCTTTAATAATTGATTAATAACGAGACACGTTAGAGTTTGTCACATACTGATACTATTTTAACTTTAGATGTGTTAGTGCCATGAGTTGCTGGACACAAACAAGAGACACGGCCTAGGTAAATAAAAATTGATTGAAAACTATATTCATCACGACGAGGATTCATCACATGATTTCCATTTTATTGTTTTTGAATCTTGTCAGGATTCCGGACCGCATTCATTCTAGAATTATTTTGTTTGAATTTTGATAGGTGCGCTACGGCGCTACCAGTTGGCATTAGGAGCGAAGGAAAGAAAAAAAAGTATGGACAACATTGATAGGTGGTCCATGGTGTACCACATTTTTTTTTATTTTGATGATGAAATTCTCCTAATTTTTGGAACGGTTTTACTCTGTTTTAATTAAGATTAGAGTAAAATCTTTTTTTTAAGCAAATGAAAGGAAAAGAGCTCGTTAAAACCTTCTGATGTAAAACTCTTCTTAAAAAAAAATCTAGAAAGAAAAAGAGTACACCTATATTTTATTAAAAAAAAGAAAAAAGAAATACAAAGAAACATGGGGACTAAGCCAAAACCCATTAACAAAAACAATAGCCAAACCTATAGGAAGAAAGACCTTGCCTATTATGAAGAAACTCTTTAATGGTTGCTGGTTTATGGGGAATATTGGTCAATGAATGTGGTCCATTTTATGGCTTATATTCTTACCATTAGGGCCCGTTTGATAGCCAGGATAAGGGAGACATGATAGGATAAACTATCATATCCTGTCTTAATCTGTGATGAGCCAAAAGGATAGGATAGGATAGGTCAATCCTATCACTCTATCATATCCTGTCTCTCTAGTGTAATTCTTATCCTGAGGTAAGGGCTGGGTTAGAAACCAATAGGATATAATAAGAAATTTTTTCCTCGTTTACCCTTCAAAACATAATTTAAAATCTAATAAAATATAAAATATTTATAAGAAAAAACTAAAAAATGAAAAACATTAATATTATATATTAAATAAATAAAAAACAAATTTAATTTTAAAAAAATAAATAATATTTAAATTAAAAATACTAAATTAAAAGTCAAATTATGAAAAATTAAATTAATAAAAACAACTAATTAATTTTAAAAATCATGTGCATTTGCTACAAGGGTAATTTTGTCATTTTATATTATTTTTAGAAAATTGAAAATTGAAAATCTAATAAAATTAAAAATATTAATAATAAAAACTAAAAGTAAATATTAAAAACTATAAAAGTAATTCATTTAAGTTAAAAATTATTTAAAAATATTAAAACTAATTTTAAAATATTATATGTAATTTTGTCATTAGATATGATATAAAAAATCAAAAGTTATACAAAAACTAGAAATTATAAAATAAAAACTAATAAAATAAAAAAATATTTAAACTAAAAATTCATATTAAAAATTATCAAATTAATAAAAAATATTAGAAATTAATTTTAGAAAAAACTATTTAATTTGTCACATGGGTAATAATTTTGTCATTTTATATAATTTATATCCTGTCACATGCGCATCAAACACATGATAGGATAAGAGCTTATCATGTCTCTATGATATCTTATCCTTATCCAACCCTCTTATCCTATCCTTTCCTATCATATCCTGACCATCAAACGGACGCTTATTGTTTAGAAACAGAACCATTATTAGCCATTATTCTTGCAACGTTTAGAAACGTATTTGGGCAAAAATCATGAGCTCTCATATTTTCTTCTCGTCAATTGAGCTCTTTGATGAGAGAGCTCTATAAATTGAACGTTTTGCTCACGTTTTGGGTCACCATGCCTGCTCCTCTCTTCAGCATGTAACACCATCGTGTATTTGAGCAAGTAAGGGTCTAGAAAAACCAAAACATCAACCGGTCCAAGTCTGATTTTGCAATGGCTGGAGGTAGAAGTTCTAAGATATTTTTGCTTCTGCTGTTTGAATATTTTAGTCATACATTTGGTATCAGAACCATCTATTATCTCTGCCTTGCATCTGGTTTACGTTTTTTTAAAATTTTTAGATTTGGGTATTGTGTTTTAGACGATTTTAATTCAAACTAAAATCAGAAATCTGAATAATATGAAATTTATAAGTTTTCTGGTATATGAATCGATGATTTCGGTGACAAAAATGGAAGGAAACCGTCGGGTTTCCATTCGGGTTCGTGGGCCGTAACCAGTCAAAGTGACCTAGCTCAAGGTTGAAGACAACCAAAACGAAATTAACTTAGTCATTTTAATTTTCACAGACATTGTTATATTATACACTTGTACTGAGTGGTACAGTGGCAAGTACCATTCTGATTAAGTGTTTGTGCGCTGGTTCGATCCCGAAGGTCTCCTTATTCGGCAATAATTTTTGTTTTGAAATTTTATTGATTTTTGTGTGTAATAAAAAAAAATACCATGTGCGATAGGATTAGAACTCACAACCATGTATTAGTGAACATTCCTTCTGTAACATGTTGAACCACTGCGCCAAACCAAATATTTTTGTATTTTTTTATTATATTTTTTATATTCTCACTGTAACATGTTGAATTCAGTGATGACATTCTGCACTTTTATGGTTGCTTAAGAAATAGATGATGATCTGTTTAGTTTATATTAATGTGTTTAAGTTATTTATTTATTTTTGATAAATTGCATGTTTAATTTTTATATTTGTTTAAGCATGCAATGTTGAGTTAAATAATTTATTTTATGTGTATGAATTTATGATTATTATACAAGCAAATTTTTGTTAATCATTCAATTTTTTTGCATTATCCGGTATGTCATGCAAATTTTTAACTCTTTATTAAGAATAAATTAATGTTAAGTGATTGGTATAATTTTAATTAATTAATTAATTAGGGAGTAGCCACAACATCTTTAATTAATTATAATTATATTTTATGCTTTAGAATCACATTAAAACATATTTTGTAATTAATCATGTGTGATATAATAAAATCTACCCACATGAATTTTGTTATATTTGTATGATTAGTTAGGATGACATATCGAATTATATTTCTTGATATACCCAGAGGAATTAAGAAATGGAACATAATTTGGTAGTTTTGTCATAAGAATTCATGATGAATCTAATTGAGTAGGACTTTAGCCCACAAGCAAGTTTTATGTCACTAGATTCATGGAATAAGGCATGATTTACGTTGGTAAAGCATGATATTTATTTTTGTCTCAAATTATGAATAATGAGCATGTATGTTAATGTGATATTCCCGAATTAAGGGTGATAACTATAAGGTTTGGAAGGAGAGAGTTCCTCTTCGATTGGGTTGGATGGACATCGACTATTCTATTAGGAAGGATGAACCACTGGCTATTACTGAAACCAGCACTCCGTACGCGGTTGACCTTTATAAAAAATGGGAAAGGTCTAACCATCTTTCCATTGCGTTCATAAAGACTAACATATTTGCTGGCATCCGTGGATCTGTCGATCAACATACTAATAATGTCAGGGACCTTTTGAAAGCTATTAATGAGCAATTCACTACATCTGACAAGGGCCTTGCCAACCTAGCGGTCTTGTAAGTGGACTTAATGGGAAGAAAATGGGCAGATTTGGTCAATCTATCCACTATGACCCAGATAGAGTCATACCCTGACTGAGTGCGAGGTAAGCCTCCCACAAAGTCCATCGCTATACCTTCCCACTTGCATTCTAGAATTTCTAGAGGCTGGAGAGGACCTGAAGGTTTTTGGTGCTCTATCTTGGTTTTCTGGAAGACCAAACATTGGGCTACAAACTCTGCTACGTCATTTCTCATACCTGGCCATCAGTACCTCTGTCGAAGCTCATGATACATCTTGGTTATCTTGGTAGAACCAAGATGTACTGAGAATCCACTCTTATGAGCTTCTCCTAAAATCTGCTTCTTAATGGAATCATCTCTAGGAACATAGATTCTTTGATGGAACAGAATAGTACCATCATCAACTTCCGAAAAACTAGGGCGGTGTCTACTAGATTGCAACTCCTCATCTAAAATCTGGGCTAGTCTAATCTGGCCCCTAAAGTCACAAGAAATCTCTAGGTGACATAATAAGAGAATGTTTCCCGTGGGAAGTATTCCCAAATTTAGATCCCTAAAAGATTCCAACAGCTCCATTTCCTTAATCATCATTGAAGAAATATTAAGAGACGTCCTACTCAGGGCATCAACGACTATATTTGCTTTGCCAGGATGATACTTCAATTCAAAATCATAACCTTTAGGAACTCAATCCATCTCCTCTGCCTCATGTTAAGTTCCTCTGATCAAAGAGATATTTCAAACTCTTATGATCACTAAACACCTCAAACTGGGCACCATACAAGTAGTGTCACCAAATAGAGCAAAGATTATTGCTGCAAGTTCTAAGTCATGGGTAGGATAATTCTCTTCATGAGGCCTAAGCTACCGAGAGGCTTAAGCCACCACCTGTCGGTTCTGTATAAGAGCACAACCTAGCCCCTTCTTAGAGGCATCACTATAGTCTTCAAATCCTAAGGCTGGGTTAGGGATAACAAGAACTGGCGTGGACATCAACCAATTCTTTAACTCTAGGAAACTCTTTTCACAACTCTTATTCCACACGAACGGTTCTCCCTTTCGGGTTAACCTTGTCAGGGGAAGCACTAATTGGGAAAACCTCTGAATAAACCTACAGTAATAATCGACTAACCCTAAAAAGCTCCTGACTTCTGTGATAGTGGTTAGCCGTTCCCAATTTATAACTGCTTCCACTTTACTGGGATCAACCAAGACTCCCGCTTTAGAAATCACATGCCCCAAAAACTTAACTTCACTAAGCCAGAACCCACACTTCTCAGGCTTTGCAAATAGGCTCTTTTCTATAAGAGTACCTAGAATGATCCTAAGGTGTTCCTCATGTTCTTGAGGATCCTTAGAATAGACTAGGATGTCGTCTATAAAGACCACTACATTCTTGTCAAGAAAAGGCCTGAAAATCCTATTCATGTAGTCCATAAATACGGCTGGAGCATTGGTCAAACTGAAAAGCATAACCAAGTACTCATAATGTCCGTACCTAGTCCTAAATGCAGTCTTTGGAACACCTCTTGCCTTGACTCTAATATGGTGGTACCCAGATCTTAGATCGATCTTAGAAAATCGAGGCTCCTCTAAGTTGATCCAACAAATCATCTATCCTGGGCAGTGGGTACTTATCCTTCGCTGTGACCTTATTAATCTTTTGGTAGTTAATACATAACCGCATGCTACCGTCCCTCTTCATTACTAAACGGACAGGTGCACCCCAAGGTGACACACTAGGTCTAATGAACTGCTTGGCAATTAAATCCTTCAACTGGGTCTTAAGCTCGCTTAACTCTAAAGGTGATATTCTATATGGAGCTATAGAGATTGGTCCCGTTCCTGGAATCAAGTCTATAGAGAACTCCACTTCTCTTTCTAGAGGTAGGGTAGTTACCTGTTGCGGCTCAGGCAACTGCACCTGATCGTAACTCGTAATAAAAGTGGAGTATAATTAGGACTTCGAATGTCGAACCCACAGAGAATGAGCGAGTACCAGTGAATTACTGTGATTTTATTCTATTAGGCGAGCAAAGATTATGATTAAGAAAGTACTGAAAATAATTGGAATTAAAGCAGTAAACAGATTAAATGCTAGAACGGTTTAACTATGTTATGGGGGACCTAGGGATAACCGGGTTCACCAATACTCTACCCTTGAGTTTATTAATCAATTGATATGAGTTATCTATCATGTAAGAGCACTAACCACCCACTCTAAATTACTAGAGGCTGTCCTTGCGTACAATAGCCTTTCTCCCAACTAATTACTCCGTTTGGTCCAGGAAACAACTAAGGGAAAGAGCATTAAGTTTAGGTGGGTTTGCTAACTTAATAACCGGTTAGAAACAAGCCCTAACCTATCCGGCGTAGAGCGCGAGTTCTTTTATACTATGGTCCCGTTAACTAATCATGATCCCGTTGCCACAATTAAGCCAACTAAATAAAGGGTGATCAGGCCTTATTGGAATAAGCACAATAGGAATAAAATACTCAAACAATCAATAAAAACTCATATAATTAAAGAACAAAACATCAAGCGTATCGTAAAGGATCCCCATCACCCCTAGTGATCGGTTTAGCTACTCATTACTAATGATAATAACATAAACAAATATATAAATTCAGAACAATCCATAACAAGAGAATAAATTCTAAATCGGGACACCCTTTCGGTATGACGACGGTCCTTAAGCATGTTCTTCGCGTCCTCACAAGCTCCAGTAGTGATTTGAGATGACACCAAGCTTTAAGGAGACATGAATTCTTTGGAATGGGCAAGGGTTTGCTATCAGATCTCAATTGAGGGCTCTTGACTCAGAAATTCGTCAAAAGGTCTTTGTAACATGTTAAGAGCCCCTATTTATAGACTAGGATGCAAATTAGGTTTTCTGGCTTCAAATCTGCGATCGAGGCGAGTGCGGCCGCGCAGTATATACACGGCGTCATCGAGCCGTAGATGACGTTGACCCGCACCCGTTCGTGTTGTTGCCCTGACATCACTTGTGTACGGCCATAGTGCCTTTGGCACGGCCGTACTGAACTAATTTATCGGCATCAGGTGGTACAGACTGAGGGGGTACGCCCTTACTGGGATTCAGCTCTAGGTACGGCCGTACCGTTGGTAGGTTAGGCCGAACCACTTGTCCAGTAGTGCTAAAACTCTCCAAAACTAGCCTGTTTTTGGTCCTTTTTCACATCTTTTGCTCCAAGTGGTGTCTTCATGATATTTCTGCATAATAAGACATAAATGAGTACCTTTGTGCATTAATCAATGCAAAATGGTGTAATTAGATACTAAAAATGCCCTATAAATATAGACAAATTGGTGTGTTAACACATCCCCACACTTGAACTTTGCTTGCCCTCAAGCAAACTACTTGGTTAATTATAGTAAGAAAAACTAATTCTACTGAATAGGGGCAAAAAAAGAAGTGAGACAACAATATGATATCACAAAACATGTCAGTCAATACAGTGCCCAATTAGAGGTGTAAGTTCAAGTAAGCTAACAATCTGTGATTTTTAAGTCACACTCTCATTAATCTCAAAGTGTTTGTAGGCATAGTCATTAACAATCAGATTTTTCAAATGAAAAGGCATTGCCATAGGCTTGTACATTGACCAAAAACTCTATTATTAGAATCTATAAGACATGCAAAAGAGGAATAAGGATCTTTCATTGGTTGTAATGGGGCCAAGGTAATAATGTTTGGTATGATAAAAGAAAGAAAAGGTCATGCAAAGGGTCAGAAACAAATCAACGAAAACAAGCAACCTAATTCTTTTTCACTTTCAAGAGCAGACAATAATCCCAATTTTTTAATCAAAATATTTTCTTTTTGCAACTTATGAAGGTATGAGCATTACCAAAACAAATTATTTTTCTTTTTCTTTTCTTTTTCTTTTTCAATGCTCTTTCTTTTTTCGTTTTTTTTCTTTTTTCCTTTCCTCCTTTCATGTAATTATGCAGCAATCAATCATTTTTAAGAATTAGGAGGGGAACAAATTCATAAGCCTTCTCTTTTTGTAAACAAATAAAAGGGACTTTGCAACATTATTCAATAAATTTTTGCCACTAATTGCTCTTAAATAAAATTTTTCCAAGGTTGACTTCACAAAAGATAATCAATAAAAGCAAGAAGGGTACCGAAGAAATTAAATATAATACTTCTAGGCTCAAAAGTGGGCAACTAGTGGGATAATATATTCAAATGGCAGTGGCCTGAAGAATTCCTAAAAATTGCCCTTTCCAAATTCACATGCAAATAAATCCATATTCGCTTCGTAATGGTCTCGACACAAGTTCTAGAATGCACATTCCATGAAAAATATCACTCAACAAAGAAGAGAGACAAAAGCATGATGTTGCCTCTAATTTCAGGCTCAAAACTCACATTTAATAGCTTACACAGAAAGTCAAACTCACAGAACTTCAATGCTAATTTTCAGCAAATTTCACAACTAGCAACGAATTGATTCAATCAAAAGTTATCATAAAAAAAATTGTATAGCCCCTAAATCAGCAAAAATTTAAAGTTCTTCTATAATAGTAAGCAGTTATAAGCACAACCAAGTAATCAGTATAATGTAAAACTCCCTCCCCACACTTATTTCTAGCAGTGTCCCCACTGCGACTATTTTAAAACAAGCACAACAATATAAGATAAAAATTTAAAAGTAAGTGCTGTAAAAGAATGTGGAAAGAGACTCCCTTCTGAAAAATATAACGAGAAAATTGGATGGGGATATTGGCAAAATATTCTGTTTCCTTGTCGTAATACCGATGGAGCTGGTAAGCGGCGAAAGAACTGTGCAACACAAAACTAAGAAGTTTAGATCATAATAAAAGAAAAATATACTAATAAAATAAAATAAAATAAAATAAAATAAAATAAAAATAATGCAATAAAATAAATGTGTATCCCGCGAGTGTGCCAAAATATATATATATATATATATATATATATATATATATATATATATCTTTTTAATACAAAAACAAAGCCTAAGTACTAAAAGAGAAAATAAGAAAGGCCCCGCATCACTCGGCAGGAGGGAAAGACTGAATGCGCTAAAGGTGCTCCAAAATAAGTGCCAGCTACTGGTCTACATGTTTCCTATGCTCCACAAAGCTGGAGTGCATCTAGTCAAGATGCATCATGACATCCTCATAGGAGTGGCCCTGTGCTGCTGGCTGAGGCTGTGGCGGTGGTGGTGGTGGATGCTCCTCTGCTTTTATTCAGCCTCTAGACACGGGATACGACTGTACCTGGTTTATGAGCGGTCGTACCTGTTTGTTCTCCGCGTTTTTGAAGATGGATTCATGTGGTACGGGCGTACACGGTGCAAGATGTGCCCGTACCTACTGGTTTTCTGGAAAAAAAAATTTGATTTTTGAATTTTATAATTTTTTTTTTAAAAATTCCTAAAATTAATAAAAATAGAGTCAAATAATAATAACAATAAAACAAACAGACATAAAATAAAAAATGTTAGTAACCGAGGTTGCCTCCTGGTAAGCGCTTGTTTAACGTCCCGAGCCTGATGGGTCAGAGGACTTAGAAATTAGTCCTCAGCGGGCAATGGCCCGTCCTTGACATTACCTTTGGTCTTCTCACCATTGGGAAACACAGCAAAGTAGTCACCTTTTTCTGCGTGGTCCATCCAAGCAGGTCCTGGGCACACAGTCTGCACAGATGTAAATTGGCTTTTCTAAGTTGGGTGCAAAGGTCTTAATGAATTTCTTCACCAAGTTGTTCCATGTTTTTACTTCCTCAACTGGTAGGAGATAAAGCCAAATCTTGACTTCCTCATCTAATGAGAATGGGAAAGTCATTAGTTTTGCTTTATCTGGAGATAAGCCTTTAAACTTTGTATTCCTCATCTTCTTACAAAACTGTCTCATGTGCTTAACAGGATCTTGTCCTGTGGTTCCCTTGAATTGCAGAATTGACACTTCCGAGATTAAAGATGGGCCTACTTTAAAACCTGTAAATTCCTCTTGAGCGTCTTTCTTGGATCCTCTGAAAAATCGGAATAGGTTTCTTCTGGTGTGGACTTGAAAACTCTTAAGAATTCTTCTTTTAATTCTTCCCAACTTGAAAAATGGTGCTCGGGGTATATTGAGAACCATTCTTTTGCTATTCCTACTAGAGAAAGAGGAAATAATTTGAGCTTTATTCTTTCAGCTTTGGCTCCTGCAAGATTGTTAGATTTTTCCAAGCCATAAAAGTTTAATAAATGACAATAAGGTTCATCAATATCAAGTCCTTTAAATTTAGGAATACATAGTTCATCCAAAATCAAAGAGGGGGTTATGTCTTTTTCCTGCTCTAAAGAGTCACTATCTTGTTCTGCCACTTGCACTTCTTTACCTTTTTCAACTTTTATATCCTGCAAGAAACAACAAGAAGCACTAGAGCGAGAAATTTTGTTAGAATTATATATATTAAATACTTCTTCCTCATCCTCAATTCTTAGAGTCATGGTTCCTTTCTTCATTTGGATGGTAGCATCTCCTGTTGCCAAGAATGGCCTTCCTAAAATAATAGGAATGCCTTTGTCTTCCTCCATATCAAAAACTACAAAATACACATGAAAAATAAATTTTCCTACCTTAACTAGCATGTCTTCTATTATTCTTCTTGGGTAAACAAGAGTTCTATCAGCTAACTGCAGAGACATGTAAGTAGGTTGTGGTTCCTGTAAATTCAGTTTCTTCCAAACACACAAAGGCATTAAATTTATACTTGATCCTAAATCACATAGTGCCTTAAATGTATTATTACCAATTGAACAAGAAACAGCAAAAGTTCCTGGATCTTTAAGCTTAGGTGGTATTTTCTTTAAAAGAATCGCAGAGCAATCCTTATTCAACCTAACAGTCTCATCTTCTATCCTATTTTTGTTAGAAATTATTTCTTTCAAAAATTTAACATATTTAGGACTTCAGAGACAATTTTAGTTAAAGGGATATTAACAGGCAATTTTCGAAGTTTTTCTAGTAACCTCTTATCTTGCCTATCTTTACAAGAATTTGAGTCTTTTCCTCTTTTGGTTCCTCTTTTTCCATGAAGATTGCATTGCAGTTTGCATTGGGATTTGGCTCTACTTGACTTGGGAGTGCTCCTTTTTCTCTTTAAGTCACTGCTTTCAACACAAGTGCCATTTGTTCACTCAATATTTTCTGGCCTGCTGCTTGCTCAGTGACTATTTTCTCCAAGTTGCTACACCTCTCATTCATCTATCCCATAACATGGCTAATATCATTCTCTCGGGACTTTTATCATTCTGGCCACGATTTTGCATATGTGGGGGCTTATAAGTATTCTGATTTTGTCCATGGGATCTTTGTTGACCTTTCCATGAAAATTTTGGGTGATTCCTCCGAACGGGGTTGTCGGTGCTTGAGTATGGGTCGTTTTGCTTATGCCCAATAAAATTCACCTCCTCAGTGCAGTCCTTTGAATCATGAGTTGTAACTCTATAGAAATTGCAAGATGCCTTAACTGTCTTATTTTCTATAGCCTTTAATTTATCTTCAGTCTTCTCCATAAAACCGGCTAAAACTCCCATACACGGATGTCCGTGTCTTTGTATATATTTTAACATAGCCTCTTGCATCCCCAATTTTGGGTCAAAATCTTTCTGGCCTATAGCATTGACTTCTTCTATTTGTCCTTCAATTGCCA
This sequence comes from Calophaca sinica, assembly GCA_037113605.1. Lineage (NCBI taxonomy): Eukaryota > Viridiplantae > Streptophyta > Magnoliopsida > Fabales > Fabaceae > Calophaca > Calophaca sinica. The sequence goes on from CM073731.1 coordinate 82,409,223, forward strand.
TATAACCCCAATCACTTTTAGGATTAGACTGGGTTTGCGCTGCCATCAAAGTCTCTAACTTCTTAGCCATTGCCTCTAGTTTTGCTTCTAGAGCTGTGTTGGCTTCAAGTTTGTAGATACCTGCTTGCTGGTTCTTCTTTCCGGGCTGCCTATTATTAGCTGACCACTAAGCATTGTTCTGAGCCATTTCAGTTATAATATCAAAAGCCTCAGTGGTTGTTTTCTTTCCGAAAGATCCTCCACAAACAGCGTCAATAGCTCCTCTAGTTTGCATATTGAACCCATTATATAAAATCTGAAGCTGCTGCCACTTAGTGAAACCATGATAAGGACAACCTCTCAATAAATCTTGAAATCTTTTCCATGCCTCATGCATTGATTCTCCGTCATTCTGGGTGAATCCAGACATATCAGCTCTCAGCTTTACAGATTTTGCGGGAGGAAAGTACTTGTTTAAAAACTTAGTTTTTAAGTCCTACCAGGTAGTAATAGAGTTAGGTGGGAATGAATCCAACCATAGCTGTGCTTTCCCTTGCAGTGGGAAAGAGAACAGTCTTAACTTGATTGCCTCCGGTGATACTCCTTCACATTTGACAATATTAGCAACCTTCTGAAATCTCTTAAGATGGGCATTTGGGTCTTCAGAAGATAAGCCAGAGAATTGCACTGCAGATACCATAGAGATCAGTGCTGGCTTCAGTTCGAAATTATTGGCCTCAATTGCCGAATAGTTAACACTATCTGCCACATCTGTAGTTGGTGTGAAGTACTCGTTCAATGTTAGATCTTCGGCCATTGCTAACGGTTGTCTTCTCAACAATCTGAGTGTTCTTTCAATTTCAGGATCAAAAATCAATTTAGGATGTTGAGACCTTGTCTGCATATACCAAAGAAAACCAAATTAGAATGTCTTAGAATTAAATAAAAATAACAAAAAATTAAATAATTAAATAAAATTATGCCTAATGCGAATAAAATCTAGAATTTGATTAATATCGCAATCATTCCCTGGCAACGACACCAAAAACTTGTTGCTACTCTAGCAAGCGAATTACTGTGATTCTATTCTATTAGGCGAGCAAAGATTATGGTTAAGAAAGTACTGAAAGTAATTGGAATTAAAGCAGTAAATAGACTAAATGCTAGAACGGTTTAACTATGTTATAGGGGACCTAGGGATAACCGGGTTCACCAATACTCTACCCTTGAGTTTATTAATCAATTGATATGAGTTATCTATCATGTAAAAGCACTAACCACCCACTCTAAATTACTAGAGGCTGCCCTTGCGTACAATAGCCTTTCTCCCAACTAATTACTCCGTTTGGTCCAGGAAATAACTAAGGGAAAGTGCATTAAGTTCAGGTGGGTTTGCTAACTTAATAACTGGTTAGAAACAAGCCCTAACATGTCCGGCGTATAGCGCGAGTTCTTTTATCCGATGGTTTCGTTAACTAATCATGATCCTATTACGACAATTAAGCCAACTAAATAAAGGGTGATCTGACCTTATTTGAATAACACAATAGGAATAAAATACTTAAACAATCAATAGAAACTCATATAATTAAAGAACAAAACATCAAAAGTATCGTAAAGGATCCCCAATCTCCCCTAGTGATGGGTTTAGCTACTCATTACTAATGATAATAACATAAACAAATATAAGAATTCAGAACAATCCATAACAATAGAATAAATTCTAAACAGGGGCACCCTTTTGATATGGTGACGGTCCTTAAGCACGTTCTTCGCGTCCTCACAAGCTCCGGTAGCGATTCGAGATGGCATTAAGCTTTAAGGAGACAGTAATTCTTTAGAATGGGCAAGGGTTTTCTATCAGATCTCAATTGGGGGCTCTTGACTTAGAAATTCGTCAAAAGGTCTTTGTAACATGATAAGAGCCCCTATTTATAGACTAGGCTGCGAATTAGGTTTTTTGGCTTCAAATCTGCACTGATCAGGGATGGGGTACGACCGTACAGAGTATATACACGGCCGTATCGAGCTTCGTAGATGATGTTGACCCGTGCTCGTCTTTGTTGCTCGACATCACTTGTGTCTGCCGCATCTTGCCTTTGGTACTACCGTCGACTATTTTATCGGTGTCAGGTAGTACAGACTGAGGGGGTATGCCCTTACTAAGATTCTGCTCTAGGTACGGCCGTACCGTTGGTAGGTCGGGCCGTACCGCTTGTCCAGTAGTGCTAAAATTCTCCAAAACTAGCCAGTTTTTGGTCTTTTTTCGCATCTTTTGCTCCAAGTGGTGTCTTCATGATATTTCTGCATAATAAGACATAAATGAATACCTTTGTGCATTAATCAGTGCAAAATGGTGTAATTAGATACTAAAAATGCCCTATAAATATAGATAAATTGGTGTGTTTACATTATCTCTTCAGGAAACACATCCAAGAACTCATTCACTATAGGGATAGCATCCAGATATAGGCCAACCTCTACAGTTGAGGAAAGTAACTTGATATATCCTGCATGACCCTCAACTATACAATAATTTAACTAAGGGACACTAGCCAAAACATTAGGAATTGACTCTTCAAATGATGGCGGTAGTATTGGAAACTCTATTGTTTTACAATAACAAATTAGGACAACTTGATTGGCGAAAAGCCAACCCATACCTAGAATGATGTCCATCTCCTCAAGAGGTAGGCACACAAGGTTCACTAAAAAATCCTCCCTTGAATTACGAGACGACAATTCTCGCACATCAAGGAAGTAGAAATGCTACCTTCTGCAGGTGTATGCATATTCAATGGAAATTGTAACGAAGTGAGGTACAACTCTAGCCTTTGAACACACTTACAAGAGATAAAAGAATGGATTACACCCAAATCGTACAAAACAACTGAGGGTTCATCTTGGAGAAAACAAGTACCTTTCATCAGATTCTCAGCGCCTTTTGCTTTCTTGGCATCCTGAGTAAAGACTCTCCCTTAGGTAGGATCATTGGGTTTAGACCCCTTCCCTTTCTTGAGTTGAGGATGTTCCTTAGCCAAATGTCCTGGTTAATGGTAGATGAAACAAACATTCTTCCCCTTCATGCACTCTCTCTGATGCACCTTTCCACAATTTGAGCAAGAATGGTAAGGCATAGGCTCGTGAGTTTGGACTTGCTTCCCTTTATTCAAATTCCCTTTTGGCTTCATGTGTTGAGCATTCTTGTCCTCATTCTTCTTCTTGTTCTTATCTTTCCACCTTGTTTGCCTATCATTGTAGATTTTCTTCAAGCTTCCTTCGGCCACGTAGCTCATGTGGACCACCTTAGCAAAACTGGTGAATTCAGTTTGTGCAAGATTGTTTTGAATGTCCGGCCTAAGACCCCACTTAAATTGGTTAATTTTCCAATTCTTATCCGGTGCAAACCAGACAACAGAGGAGTATATTGCTCATATACTCGAAAATCATGGAATTTCCTTGCTGAAGTTGAACGAACTCTCTATCCATCTTATCTTTGACAGTCTGAGGAAAATATTTTTCCAAAAATGCCGTCCAAAAATTTTCCCAAGTTAAGGGTGTCTCTTGATCCTTTATATAAGCTCGGGCCCCATTCCACCAGTTTTCCGCCTCTTCCGCCAATATGTGTGTGGCGAGAGTGACCTTCTGCTCTTCAGTGCATTGACCACTTTAAAAAAATTCTCCACAGCTTCCAACCAGTGTTGGGATACCATGGCTTCAGATTTTCCATTGAAAGTTAGTAGTTTCATTTTAAGGAGCTTAAAGAATTTCTAGTCCGGATCTTCTGCATGATCTGATGGAGGTGGAGGTGGCGGATGAGCTTGCTGCTGTTGTGGGGCGAATTGATTTGCAAGGTTGTTGGTAGCTATGCTCTGATTCTGGATAGCTTCTAGTATCCTTTGTAGCCAAGCATTGTCTTATCCTGGAAGATCAACGGGGTTAGTGGTATTCCTTGTTCTTCTTCTGTGTCGTCCAGAACCTGAAGCCATAATTCTGCATAAAATGCGCAAAGTATTGAGTTGATCAGGTTCAATATCTCATAGCATAATAAGTAGAAGACAGTAATAGATCCTAAAGACACGCTAAGTCAATCCTAGCTATTCCACAGTCCAATAAGAATCGAACTGCTCTGATACCATAATGTAACGGCATACATTCAAGCTAATTGAAAGTAGGATAATTAACATTTGATACAGAAAATTACCAAGCGAATTTAAACTTTAACGTTACATCAAGTCCAAATAACAACAAGGTTCCTAATCCCTTAATTGAGAATAATATCTCACAATCAAAAGATTACACAACCTTCCAAGTACCTCATACAAAATACAAGTCCTTTTGCATTAAACACCTAATACATATTACATAATTTGAGATTTTCTAAAGTAAAGAGACTTTGGCCTCCTAGCCTCTTTAACCTCCCTTTTCAACCTGTGGGTCTGAAAATAAATAAAAGGAAAGGGGTGAGATAAAATCTCAGTGAATTCTTCCCTCAACTTCTCACAATCTTTCCTCTTATTATGCTATTTTCCAAGAAACAGAGAATACATAAGATGTAATGCAACTTATTGCCTAAGAACACATAGTTCTTCTTTGGTTCGTGCTATTGGGTGGTGTCGTATGCTTTACTCCATAGACCCCAATAACACGCTTTTGATATGGTGGTTAGACGTCTTAAGCATCCAAGTGGCGTCCCATGAGGCTAACCATACCGATCAATCCTCTAATTAGGAATCATGGTATCTTTTAAGTGATTTCTATCACAATGCTAATGTTTATATGCATGTTTACAATCATGTAAGAATAGCAAACTAAGAGTTTAAATCGTCATTATCATCTAACTATTCCAAGTAATTTATATTAAAGTCAAGGAATTAAACATAACATGTATTTGAACCTTCTTTTTTCCAAAACATGCATATTTGATATGACCAAGACATTGCAAGTTCACAAGAGAATCATTAATAAATCCCAAATCTAGTCACTCAAGGACCCATAACATCCCCTTGTAGTTCTATGGAACCAACAAAAGGGCAAAACATATACATACATTTATGGGGGGTTGGGGACAGCAGCCAACCCTTTACCTTCCCACTAGATTATGAAAACAATAATAATCATAATAATTGGCTCTATTTCAAAAGGGTATTCAAACCCCAACTTGAACCAAAAGTTCACATAGAGCTTAGGAAGAAGAAAAATCCTAATGTGGGACTTATGGGTGCCCATCACCTAAGACAAGGAAGAACTCACAAATAACACTGAAGATTTGAGCTAGAAGAGTTGAGGCTTAGTTCTCTTCTCCTGCTTCTTCTCCTTCTTCCTGTTCTTCTTCTTCCTCTTGATTAGGATTCGACCAAAATCTCCCCCAACTCTAAGATTTCACTTCTTAAACTCTCATTCAAGCTAGAAATTGATGAAATCTAGCAAGAATCCCTCATTCCCTCTCAAGATTGTGAAACCCTAGTGTTTTTCCCCTTTTCTCTTCTTACATTGGCTCTCTCTCTTTCCATTTCTTTCCTCTTCGCGTTCTGAGTGTTTTTATTACGTTTTTTTTTCTGTTTTATACAGGCTGTGAATCGATTCACAGCTTATGTGTGAATAGATTCACACAGGAAAATGCACCAGATTGTGAATCGAAGTGTGTGAATCAATTTCTACTCCTCTAATTCGACTCCCAGAGGCTTGGAATTTCTGATTGCCTCTGTGAATCGATTCAGGCTTCACTAAATCGATTCCCACTACATAAAAATAAAAAAAAACTCAATTCTAACACCCAATCTTGAGTCTTCGTCCCTAAACCTTCTTAAACCAACTCCCAATCAATCTTTTACATCACTTTAAAGCTAATTTCAGCTCACCCAACCACTTAAGATCAACAAAGATACAACATCCCCTTCATGCAATCATGTCCATCAAATTTGAAATTAATCAAACTAAAACTAGAACAATTACACGATTCTCATGCAACATAACTTAAACTAAATTTGAGGAATTTGGGGCGTCACATGTATACTTTCTATCCCTGCTTTCCCGACTTTCATGTTATGTAATGTGTTTCTTAGCTCCTTCTATTTTCCCCACTAGATACTGACTATGTTTTGATAAGGGTAGAGCATCCGCTAAATCAGTTATCTTTGTTTGGGTGAATAAAGATGACTATATTTTATGACTATGAAGTATTGGACACATATTGATATGTTCCCTTATACCTTGTGAATTACGTCGATTCCTTGGCAGAAACCAAGGATTTTCCTCTGGGACGCGAGTTAAGGACGTTGTGATCACCTTCTAGGTGGAAGTCAAGGAATTGGGGCATTTCGGTGACTATTGCTACGTTCAGAAGTTAAGACTGAAGGTGACAAGGAGGAGTATGGGGCTATATTAAGAAGAGAAAAGCATTAGCTACTTCTGATGATCCTAAGGTGAGGGTTGGCTATAAAAGTGGTAAGTATGGGAGTGAGAAAGAACCGCTTATGGGAGCAAGAATCGTCGTCCAATCCTTATATATGTATAAAATTTTGATCTATATAAATAGATATTTTGTTATATGATGCTATTTTAGATTTCATCGTATAGTACAATCTTAGATCGTTAATCTCCTCAACCAGGCAGTTGTGACTAGAATGGATTGAATTGAAGAGGAAGACACCAGAGTCGTCCTTGGGGAGGCTAGTAATTCGAATGGTGATGGTACTGAAACAGAGACTCCTCATACAAAAGATCATATAGAGAAACCTGTTTATGAGAGATCTTTAAGGGATTTGGCTACTGCTGTTCTGCAGCAGGCTCGGTAGAACGCAAAGTTGATAGAGATGCTTAGGGAGGAGCGCAAAGTTATGAGGCAACGATGGGAGGCTAAGATTGAGGATACAAGTTAGCGATTTTTCTGAAGGGAAAATCACCTCAGTTTAAGGGTGAATTTGACCCTGAAGGTGCCGAGCACTGGATTCAAGAGATTGAGAAGATATTGATAGCGATGCATTGTCGGGAGGACCAGATGGAGACATATATCGCATTTATGATGGTGGGTGAAATTGAGGGTTAGTGGAAGAATAGAAGGAGAGTTTTGGAGGCTGAGGGTCGAGCTATTACTTGGGGATTGTTTCGGGAAAACTTTCTAGAGAAGTATTTTCCTAGGACAGTAAGACAACAGAAAGCTAGGAAATTCAGCACATTGACTCAGGGTAGTATGATCGTGGGAGAGTATGCCTCTAGGTTCGAATCTCTAGTGAAATATCCTGAGTACTACCAGCTTAGCCCAAGGGAGGAGTGGATGTGCCAAAGATTTCAAGATGGGCTTCGACATGAACTTCGCCGATCAATGATACCGTTACGACTAACTTGTTTTCTCCATCTAGTGGCGCGTTGTATGGAGTTAGATGATATAGATCGTCAGAAGGATTAGTTTTGGAATAAGGGAGTTATGAGGAGTCGAGAGCAAAGAAATAGTGATAGGGAATGGGACAGTAGAAATTGGTTTGAGAGAGTTAGTAGAACGAATGCTAACCAACAATCGTAGCAGATGAAAGTTACTCAAGGAGGGCATCAGATTTCGAGAAAATTTTCAAATGTAAAGGAGCATACCCAGCGATGGACTGCTAATTTAAGGACCGTGTATGTTTTGAGTGTGGTAAACTGGGACATATATCTCGAGAGTATAGGCAGGGAGCAATACCCACAGGACAGGGATTAGATATGGGGAAAGGCGGAGGATTAGGAAGGGATACCCTGATGGATCCCAAAAGATTACCAGAGGAGACTCCGCAAGTGGATAAGTCACTTCCCACGGGACGCGTGTTTATGCTGAGAGGAACCGAATCCTCCCGACCTTGACTAGTGAAATCGGTTTTGTTTTATGAGAAAGTCATCTTTCTCATGCCGTAAGTGAAAACTCTGATATATATCAAATGCATAGAACTAGAAATAGAGAAAAAAGGATAGGCTCATTCTAGAATAAAGATGGGTAAATTTCCTATAAGGAATTGAGTGTGAGAGCCAAATGAATTGAAATATTCATGTTTGGTTTGAGAAGAGATCATAGACATTCTAAAATGAATGAAAAGAGAATCTACTTTCATTAAGTGATTTATTAGATAATTGAAAATAGAGAATCCCTTTTTGCTAAAAGTAATATATGCGCTCATTGTATGTGTGTATATGTGTATATCTTCTGCTTATATAGATTCGTGTTTGTCTATGCTCCTGTTAGACTTCTAATTCTTTTTTGTTGGTGACATTTAATGTTTGCTCGTATATCTAGTGTTAGGAAGAAACCAATCAAACTTCAAGAAAATCAAATGAAAAAATAACAAAAAGAGATCAAAGGAGAAGAAGCAAACACACATAGATTAACGTGGTTCACTAACAATGTGTTAGCTACATCCACGAGCAGAGAAAGAACTGGAAATCCACTATGAACTTTGAGTGTTACAAGATGATGCCAAGCAACTATGATCTCTCTCTCTAACAGAATACAGATTCAGTTTTGCACTCTTAGAATTGAATGAATTGATCTTATCTTGAAAGCCTAAAACAAGCTCCACTTATAAAAGTGTTACTTGTACAGAGAATGAGAGAAATAACTAATTCTGTTATTTACAACAAATAACATAACAGAATCTAAACTAACTTAACGGTCAAGGCTATACAAATATAGGTGCCGTATCTGGTGCCATGGCACCAAGAGACAAAGTAGCATCATTCCAAACAGCAAGGACTTAGGCCATAAGCAACAAATCTCCACCTTGGACTAATCCTTCAAAGATATGCTGATCCAGTTCTTCCCTTCTACTGCCAGTTCACCACTGTTAATTCCAAGTGGATATATTAAGCAACTCTAGGCAATGCATAAACTTGCCTTTCAGAACAGGCTTGGTAAACATGTTAGCTGGGTTGTCTTTAATATCAATTTTCTGCATCTTGACCCGATTCTCAGTTCTGATAAAATGATACCTCACATCTATATGTTTAGTCTTTTCATGGTGGACTTGATCTTTGGCTAAACATATTGCACTAAGGCTATCACAATAGATGACAACTTTTTCTTGAGGAAAACCAAGGTCTGTGATGAGACCTTTGAGCCAAATTCCCTCATTCGATGCCTCAGTTAAAGCCATATATTCTGCCTCAGTTGTTGACAAAGCTACTGTGGGTTAAAGTGTGGCTTTCCAACTTACTAAACAACCCCCAATAGTGAAGGCATACCCGGATAGAGACATTTTAGCATCAAGGTCTGCAGCATAATCAGAATCAGTAAAACCAACAAGTGAACAAGACATTTCACTTCCATAAATCAGGCTAACATTAGTGGTGCCTTTGAGGTACCTGAAAACCCTCTTTACAACCTGCCAATGATCCTTCCCTGGCCATGCCATATACATGCTGACAACACTCACAGCTTGAGCCAATTTTGGCCTAGAACAAACCATTGCATACATAAGGCTCCCCACAACACTAGCATAAGGAACCTTGGCCATATGTTCCTTCTCAGATTTAGATTGCTGAGCAAAGACTTCAGATATTCTGATGCTGGAAACCAGTGGTGTGCTTACTGGTTTAGCAGTATTCATGCCAAATCTGTTTAAGATTTTCTGAATATAATTTCTTTGGCATATGAACAATTTCTTCTTGCTTCTGTCCCTGTAGATTTCCATCCCTAAGATCTTCTTGGCAGCACCTAGATCCTTTATATCAAACTCAGAACTTAAGGTTGATTTCAAATTCTGAATTTCTTTCATACTTAGAGATGCTATCAACATGTCATCTACATAGAGAAGTGGTCAAATGTAGATATCATGCTCTACCTTACTCATGTAAACACGAGTCATATAAGCTCCTCTTAAAGCCATGTTTGATCATGAATTGATCAAATCTCTTGTACCACTGTTTAGGAGACTATTTTAACCCATAGAGAGATCTCTTCAACTTGCACACTGCTTCCTTCTTGTCTTGATCTTCAAAACCTTTTGGTTGTTTCTTGAATATCTCCTCTTCCAATTCCCCATGGAGAAAGGCAGTCTTCACATCAAGTTGCTTAAGTTCCATGTCAAGATTTATCACAAGAGCAAGAAGGATCCGAATAGAGGTGTGTCTAACTACTGGAGAGAAGATCTCATTGTAGTCTACACCCTCCTTTTGGCTAAATCCCTTAGCCACTAGTCATGCCTTGAATTTAATTCTATCGTTCATAGAAATTCCTGGTTTCTTCTTATATATCCACTTGCAGCCAACCACTTTCCTTCCGTTAGGTAGAGTGACCAGCTGCCAAGTTCTTCTTCAAAGATTCCATTTCTTCATTCATTTAAGTGATCTAATTGCTTGCATCTGGACATGAAATAACTTCAAAATAACTGGATGGTTCAACAAAATCAATGTCTTCAGCAGCTTGAAGAGCATAGGAATTCATATCCTTAAAGCCATATCTAACAGGAAGATTGATAGTTCTCTGAGACCTCCTGGTTTCAGGTTCAGATTGGCTTAAAGGAATGGATTCAATTTCAATTTTTGTATTCTGGTCTTGAGCAGTAATAGGTGACTCAGTTTCAGTTTAGTCTTTGGATCTGTGTCTTTATCCACGACACACAGTCTTTGGAGCACTAGTTTCAGCCCCTTGTTCAGTGGAGACAGAATTAGTGTACAGTAGAGAGGCTTCATTAAAAATGACATCTCTACCAAGAATGACTTTCCTTTCATGTGGTGACCAAATTCTGAATCCTTTCACACAATCACCATAACCTACAAAGACACATTTCCTAGCTCTAGGCTCTAACTTGCCCTCATTCACATGGTAGTATGCAGGGCAGCCAAAGACCTTGAGCTTAGAGTAATCAGCAGGTTTAGGTTTCCAAACCTCAAAGGGTGTTTTGTAGTCAAAAGTAGAATTAGGTGATTTGTTGATGAGGTAGCAAGATGTGCTCACAGCTTCTGCCCAAAAAGACTTGCCAAGTATAGCATTGGACAACATGCACCTAGCCTTATCTAATAAGGATTTATTCATCCTCTTAGCTATGCCATTCTGCTGAGGAGTGTTTCTAACTGTGTATTGCCTAGCAATCCCTTCATCAATGCATAATTGTTTGAATTCTTCTAAGCAAAACTCCAAACCATTATCTGTTCTGAGCCTCTTAACCTTCATTCCAACTTGATTTTCAATCAAAATCTTCCACTATTTAAATTGATTGAATGCTTCTGATTTGTGCTTCATCATGAAAACCCATGTCATTCTTGAGTAATCATCTATAATTGACAGGACGTACCTTGCTCCACCGAAAGATGGGACCTTAGAGGGCCCCCAACAATCAGAATGGATGTAATCAAGAGTGGCATTGGTGGTGCGTTCAGCCGTGGTGAATTTTAGCTTGTGTTGCTTGCCATACACACAATGTTCACAGAATTTTAGAGATTCAAGCTTCTGTCCTCTAATCAGCCCCTGCTTTTTCAGAATCTTTATTCCCTTTTCACCCATGTGACCCAAACTCAAATGTCATAGACTATTCTGATCTACAGAATTACCATCTGAAGTGCAAACTACTGAAGCAATACCTGTGACAGTGGAGCCTTGGAGTATATATAGATTCTTGTGTTTAGTTCCTTGCATAACTATATGCTTTTCATTTTTCTTGATCTTCATAACTCTACCTTCAACAGAACAAGTGTAACCCATTGAATTAAGGGCACATACAGAAATGAGGTTCCTTTTGAGTTGAGGGACATGCCTAACATTGGTCAAGACTCTAACCACACCATCATGCTTTTTGATATGGATACAGCCTGTACCAATAGTTTTGCAGGGCTCATTATTTCCCATGAGAATATTACCAACAACCCTTTCTTCATATGTCACAAACCAGTCCCTATTGGGATTATATGTTGAGAACAGCCCGAATCCAAGACCCACTGATCAGTCTTGATGTAAATCTGCCACTGTAAGAGCACAGTCAGAATCTGAAGAACAATCTCCCTGAACCGTGGCTGCTATTGACTCATTTTTCTTCTTCTTGGGGCAATCTTTCTTCCAATGACCCAGTTCCTTGGAGTAATTGCATATGTCCTTTGGATTAACACTACTATTTTCCTTTTTTTTCCCTTTACCCTTTCCCTTAGAGCCCGATAGAGGAGCCCATGCTCCTTGTTCCTTGAGTAATGCCCGCATCTTGATGTGCTATAGATTGAAACTGCTTCTTCCCGTGAACTTCTCTATCTTGATTGAATTGGTCATCTTTCTTGAATAGAATGCGTAATAGAATTGCAGTAAAACACATATTGAAGAATTCCACAGATTTACTGCAATGCAGAATCAAGAAAGAACAAGGATTCAAGATATAAGATCAGAAGTGGATCAATGACAATCCACCAAGCGAAACAAAACCTAGGTGTTCTGAACCTAAGCTCTATGATACCAGTTTGTTAGGAAGAAATCAATCAAACCTCAATAAAACCGAATGTAAAACTAACAAAAAGAGAGCAAAAGAGAAGAAGATAACACACAAAGATTAACAGGTTCATTAACAATGTGTTAGCTATATCTACGGGCAGAGGAAGAACTGGAAATCCACTATGAACCTTGAGTGTTACAAGATGTTGCCAAGCAACTATGACCTCTCTCTCTCTCTCTCTCTCACAGACTATAGATTTAGTTTTATGCTCTCAGAATTAAATGATTTGATCTTATTTTCAAAGCCTAAAACAAGTTCTACTTATAAAAGTATTACTTGTATAGTGAATGAGAGAAATAACTAATTCTGTTTTTTACAACAATAACATAACATAATCTAAACAAACTTAACAGTCAAGGCTAAACAAATACAGGTGTTGTATCTGGTGCCATGGCACCAAGAGGCAAAGCAGCACCATTCCAAACAGCAAGGACTTAGGCCATAAGCTACATCTAGTAATGTCAGATGGTAGAAATACTATTGGTATGATTAACTAATATTCCCTGGTGACTTTCAAAAGAGAGGAGGAAATGGTTTGGCAAGGTAGTGTTAGGTTTATGATATGCTGAGTTGATAAAACTGTTACAAATAACACGAGCTGGTAAAATAGGTGTAGGAAGTGAAAATAATAAACTAGGATGTGCTGGGGGGAATACTCGTGAGAGTAAGGTTACGCCTAAGTATATAGGGAATTGTGCATTGGTAACCGATTAGCAGTTGCATAATATTTGTGAGCGGTAGTTGCATATATTGTCTCACCTATTATGATCGGCAGTTGCACATATTGTGATCGGCATTTGCGCATATTGTGAGTGGCAGTTACACATATTGTGATAAGCAATTGCACATATTATCTCACATATTGTGATCGACAGTTGCACATATTGTGATCAGCAATTGACATATTGTGAGAGGCAGTTGCATATATTGTGACCGATAGTTACACATATTGTCTAACATATTGTGATCGGCAGTTGCACATATTGTGAGCATCAGCTGTATATATATTGTGATAGGCAGTTGCACATATTGTGAGCGGCAACTGCAGATGAGGTAAGTAGTAGTTACATATATTACGAGTCGTGGTTGCGTACGTATTGAGTAGCAATTGCATTTGGTCTCGATATCAAGGGTAGAAACTCAAGATGTGTTTATAGCAACACTATAAGTATGGTAAGCCCTAATGAAATTTCTATTAGAAAATGGTAATAAGAATGAATTCGAACATTCTTAACCTTGACTTTATCAAAAAGTTCATCATGTGATTTCTTGAATTGGGTTAGATTACTGAGACGGTTTACACCGGCATTGTGATTTCACATTGTTAACAAATTACGAGACTAATCACCTCAGTAATTTAGTTAACAATGGTAAAAATCCTAATGATTGGGATAAACCAATGACAGAGGAAGGATTGGAGGATAAGCTAATTGAGAATGAATATGAAAAAGTTTTAGGAAAGGTAAGGGAGATAAGAATAAGGTAAATCCTAGAAGTATAACAATCGTTGAATTTTCGAGGACAAAAGTTATTTAATGGAGGTAGTAATGTAACATCCCAAATTTCCAATTATCTTAAGTTGATATTAGAAACCTTGATTAGGGATAAAATGGGCTTAAAGTGGAGCCATAAACCTTATGAAAGATCTAGAAACACTAAAAAGGACAAAAACACCCCTAGACGAGTGTGGAATCCCTTAGAAGCTTCTAAAAGAAAGAAAATCAGATGTTTTCCTATAGGTACCCTCACGATGCAACGGTACCTGTGAGAGGGAACCATCGCGATGCGATGACGTCTAGCACTTGTCTTCGTTCAAACTGCAACACGTATAAAGGTAGGGGTATCGTCGCATTGCGATGGTACTTACACAGGGTCCATCGCGATGCGATGGGGTCAAAACTCACCTATAAATAGGTGCTCACCCTCCCTTCATTTCCTGCACCAAATCCTCTTTTCTCTAGCCTTCACTCTCTGGGAACTTCTTCTAAGGAGTAAGTATGCTCTGCACTTTCCTCAAATGAGGATCCTATGGATCAGAAACCCTTAACAGGTAATCCTCGAGATTGAGAAAGGAGTGAGACTCAGAGGACCACTAAGGAGCAAGTATGCTCTGCACTTGCCTCAAGTGAGGATCCTGTGCATTAGAAAGCTCTTAGTAGGCAAACCTCCGGGGGGGAGGAAGAGGAAAAGAGTGAAAGGCGGTCTAACAGGCAAGGTAGGAGTGTGTGTAGCAGGTTCAGAGGTAGGAGTGCGAGTAACAAGTGCGGGGGGAAGGGGTGCAGATAGTGGAAGCATCTTTAGCAATCTTCTAACCAGGTGGGAGCAAGGAACCTTGCACTCTAGGGATTGCAAGATATAGTAGTGCACATAAATACACACAGGATGACCCAAGCCCTACCAGCGGTTGATAACAGCAGCACCTCAGGAGACGAGCCTGTGGCCTGTGATAGCTGAGGATAGTTGTCAGAGGTCTGTCAAACATAGGAATGATCTATTGATATCTATGGATAGATAGTAACCTACTATAGATGACTGATGCTGATTGATGTGATGCTGATTAAATATGATTGTTTGTAATTGTGTGACTATGCTGCTGACTTTATATGATTGTTGGTATCTGTGTGACTATGTTGCTGAATAATATGTTAGTTAACAGTCGCCCATAGCGATGCAAGGTTGATCCATATGTTTTCCGTGCTAGTTTGATGCTTGAGATATGCTTTAATTTTGACTGTTGACTCTGCCTATGATTGAGATGAATTATTGATTGAACGTGAACACAAGAAGGGGGGTTGAATTGTGTTAAAAACTTTTCGCAAACTATACGTAAAAACTTCAACACAGGTTTTTTCAAAACTGTTTGTATATCAGATGTAGAGAATTAAACCGGATGCAGAAATTAAACAGCTTATGAAAACTTGTTTTACTGAGCAAGGTAAAGATAAATGTAAAGCAGTAAAGGATGAGACGCAGAGATTTATACTAGTTCACCACCAACTGGTAGCTACGTCTAGTCCCTTCGTTCCTGAAGGATTTTTCACTATAATCAACTGATTACAATTTTCCTCAAGAGTATTTGTAACACCTGATGACGAGATCGACCTCGTGTCGAGACCTCGTACCAAGACCTCGTGTCGAGATCCCGTGCCAAGATCGCGTGCCGAGGTCATAAGTCGAGCTGATGAGGTCGCGTACCGAGCTGAGGAGGTCGCATGTCGAACTGAGGAGGCCACGTGCACGAACTCGTGTTAGAGCCTTGTGCGCTTGCACAAGCACCCTGATCGACCTCGTGTCGAGACTGTAACACTCGTATTTTTACGAACGTTGTTTAGCGTTGATGATTATATTGTTTGTAATATTTATAAATTTATATTATCGGTTTGCAGTTCTCGTCGCTGTGTTTTTAGATCTTTAACCTATAGATTAGAGGGTAATCATGAGAGAGGAGAGATTAGATGGGTAGAATGATTGATGGGATTAGCATCTCATAACAGTAGTTACACGTCACTTATTTGTGTTTTTTTTTAAAAAAGAAAAATTCATTTAAATGGTTTCTTTACCAGCTGTATATCACGATCAGCCCCCTCACAACCCTCACTTTCTCTTTTCTTCTTTCTTCTTCTCTAAGTTTCCTCTTCCTCTCCAAACTTCCATCGAAGAACCTTGGATTTTATTGAGTCTTTGCACGAACCTTCTTCATCAATCTTGTTTCTCATCATCTCCTCTACATATATCATCATCTTGATCATCATTTGAGGTATGAAAAACAGAATTTTCTCTTCCTTCATGCTACTGCTTAGCGCCACTTCTTCCCTCCATTTTAGCTAGTTTTTATGCTTCCAAATCATGTCATATTGATAGGTTTTCTTCTTCATGATGAAAATATTTTTCAGAAAACATAAACTTAGATTTTGATTAATTTGTGCTTAATATGCTACTTGATTTTAAGCTTGAGTTAATACTTAGGAAAAATGGCTTTGTCTGATGATATGTATGAAAGAAGTTTTAAAAAAATTATTAGAGAAAAGGAGTTAATTTGTAATGCTTGAATTCTTGTTGTATTTGTTTAAGTTCTTGAGTTTTAATATTTACTTGGGTTGTAGTTAAGATTGGGGTAATGAGAGCTAAGTGCTATTAGAACCCATAGATGGAACTAAGTTGTGCTTGTATTAGGAAGTCTGATTCCCGAGATCGTGTGATTTCCGAATCGAGGTGTACGGGAGAGCGAACCCGAGGACGTGGGAGCAGTGGGATCCAGATTGAGGACGGTACGTGTCGAGGTCGTTGTCGAGCTCGATTGAGGACAGCGTAGACGCGTAGCTTGGAGTTCGGTAAGGGCACTTCTAGACATTCTAGGATTTTTATTGTTATATTCCTATGTATGGATTCCTTGATTTGTGTCGAGCTTGAAGTGTTGTGATATGATTGAATATATGCCACGAATTGTGTATTGCTGTTGAATTGCGTTTCTTCATGTTGAGCCTGCTCTTTTTATTTGACATGCGGTTGAATATCTTGCGTATAACTCTTTGAATATCGTATGCGGCAAATTGTTCATTGAGTGAGAGAGCTTAGCGAGTCGTTGGCGTTTGAAGTTGCGACCCGGATAGCGGAGAGGGTGCTAGGTCCCCTTTTCCGTTTATGGGGACTTCTAAGCGTTGCCACGCTATGGGACCTGAGTTGACTGTCCTAGGGAGAGCGAAGATCCCAAGGCTTCGCCGACTTTCCAAAGATACTGATGCGCGTGTGCCTTCCGGAAAAGTGTCGAGTCGAGAGGAAATGGATAGCGAGTTGAGTCGAGTCTAGAGTGAGATGGTTGAGTCACGTTTGGTGAATGTTATACTTTGTTGTTTACTTATTTCTTTATGCCTGGATTATCTTGATTTGTTGAGAAGTTGACCCTTTTCCGTGGTGCCTTCAATCCATGATGGTTACCCAGGCGAGGTCGAGGGCGCAGGGAACTCGACAGCAGATGATGGCGAGGAGGATCTCGACGAGGATCCGGGCGACGACCTCTACTTGTCGTGATTTGCTTTGTCTATGTTTTTGTGTATAGTGGTTGTGACCAGTTGGGCCGGTTATGTTTTGTTATTACAGGGTAGATCAAGGTTTACTTTTGGAGTAGCCCCCTGCGTGGGAGTCTGCCGGAAGTACCCCCAGGGTATGATTGCTCTCTTGAAGTCGTCATACCTTAGGTGTATCTCTTTGTACATTTACTACTCTGTATTTTGTATACATTATCATTTCGAGTGGTATATATGTATATTATGCATGTATGTTTTATTAGAATTTAAGTCTTGTGTCTTAGTTGCACCATGTTTCGAAAAGTTGTAATTACTCTGATGTGCACTAGCGGGAATAAAAAAAAAAAAGTACCGCATTTTTCTGAAGGGCACAAGAGTACCGTTTTAAAACGCATCGCATACAGTTTTAGTGTAGCTCGGTAGCGGTCCGGAAACGGGTCGTTACAGTATTCTTCTGTCACAAACTTGACAATACTCTCAACTTCTCAAAACGACTCAGTGCAGTCGAGCCATTGAGGAACAAAGCCTTCACAAGGCCAAAACCAGTTTACAAAAGAGATTATACTTTTGAATACAATCAAAATAACTTTCACAGAGAGGATGAAAAGATTAAGCTCAAAACAGAATGACTTTCTAAAAGAAAGTATATGACGCTGAGTTTAGTTC
Organism: Calophaca sinica; assembly: GCA_037113605.1. Lineage (NCBI taxonomy): Eukaryota > Viridiplantae > Streptophyta > Magnoliopsida > Fabales > Fabaceae > Calophaca > Calophaca sinica. The sequence continues at coordinate 82,427,329 of CM073731.1, forward strand.
TATGTAGACCAGAAACTTGGCACGAAACTTGATTGCTCACTTGAGTAATTTTTGTTTCAGAATGAAGTTTCTTCACAGTTTTTCCAACTTCTCTTCAATGAATACCTTGGGGTATTTATAGGAGTCTTCAAGGGTATTACCGTTGCAGTAAAAATATCTCCTTTCCATTGAGTGAGGTAATTTGAAATGTAGTCCTTTTCTTCCTTTCCAGAGAATATCAGAATAGTACACATTACCGTTTTCGTACTATCTGTAATTTGCAATTGCCTTGTACGATTTTTGTCTTATGATAAAGGTGTCACCTTTGCTTCCTCGTACATCAAAATGAGCGCATAAAATCAAATTCGAATTTCGTTCCTGTAACGACCCGTTTCCGGACCGCTACCGAGCTCAATATACCGAGCTCGAGTTACCGAGCTCAACACACCAAGCTCAAACATAAACCTATATGAGATGTGTTTTTAAAACAAAACTCTTGTGCCTTTTAAAAATACGATATATTTTTTTTATAAAACCAACTCGTGCACATCAGAGTAATTACAGCTTTTCGAAACATGGTGCAACTAAGACACAAGACTTAAATTCAAATAAAACATACATGCATAACATACATATATATATATCACTCGAAATAATAATAATGTATACAAAATACAGAGTAGCAAATGTGTAAAGAAAATACACCTAAGGTACGACAACTTCAAAAGAGTAGTCATACCCTGGGGGTACTTCCGGCAGACTCCCACGCAGGGGGCTGCTCCAAAAGTAAGACCACCACCACCTCAGAGCAACAACACAACATCGCCTAAATCGTCACGACCTCGAACACAAAAGAAATACAAAACAAATCCTCGGAAAAACAAACATCCAACAAATAAACAATCACGACGGATAGAGGTCGTCACTCGGGTCCTCGTCGACCTCCTCCTCGGCATCGTCTCATCGCCGAAGTTTCCTGCGCCTCGACATCGCTCGGGTAACCGCTATGGATTGAAGGCACCACGGAAGTGGTCAACTTCTCAACAAGTTAAGATAAGCTCGACATAAAAATATAAGCAAACAAAGAAAGTATAACAATCACCGACGTGACTCGACCATCTCACTCTAAACTCGACACAACTCACAATTCCATTTTCTCTCGACTGACAATTTTCCGGAATGCACACGCTGCATCAGATGTCGGAAAGTCCAGCCGAAGCCTTGGGATCCTCGCTCTCCCTAGATACTAACTCAAGTCCCGTAGCGTGGCGACGTCTAGTCAATCTCCCGTAAACAAAAAGGGGACCTAGCACCCTCAGTTATCCGGGTCACGGCTCAAAAACGTCATACGACTCACCTAGCTCGCTCACTCGATGAACAATTCGCCGCATACGATATTCAAAGAGTTAAACACAAAATATTCAACCGCATGTTAAATAAGAGAGCAAGCTCGACATGAAGAAACGCAATTCAACATGCAATACACACTTCACGACATATATTCAATCACATATTAAATACATGCAAAACTCAATCATATCACAACATTTCATCTCGACACAAATCAGTAAATCCATACACAATAACATAACCACATAGAATATGAAATGCCCTTATATACTATAACAAGTATAAATGTGAAGCGCCCTTACTTAAGGACTTATACAATAAAGCCTTAGAGATATCTAGAAGTAGCCCTTACCGAACTCCGAGTTAATGCTGCTCGACAACGACCTCGACACAGCTGTCTCCAAATGAGCTCGACAACGACCTCGACAAGGTTGTCTTCAAAGAGCTCGACACGTACGCTTCTCAGTCGACCTCGTACAATCCTCGATCTGGATTCTGCTTGCTTCGCGTCCTTGGATTAAGCTTTCCGTACCCTTGATTCGGAATCACTCGATCTCGGGAATCAGACTTCCTAAAACAAACACAACTCAGATCGATCTATGGTTCTAATACATCTAGCTCTCTCTTCCCCAAACTCAACCACAACCCAGAAAAATATGAAACTCAAGAACTGAAAGATATTTTTCCTCTAACACAAAGTTAGGGATTTCGATCAAAATTCATGAAAAAGTTATCTGATGCTTCAACAGATAGATCGACAACAACAATATTCAGAAGCAACGAACGAAAAACAAGAAATCGAACGAACCAAAAATGGGGTTTTCTGGGCACTGCCGATTGCAGAAAAACAGAGAAAGAAATTTGTTTTACAAGCCCAATTAATCGGTTAAAAAGATAGGTAATATTATGAAGAAGAAAACCCATCAATTTGACATGATTTGGAAGCATAAAACTGGTTAAAAATGGAAGAAGATTTAGCGCTAAACAGTAGCACAAATGAAAGAAAATCTGTTCTTCATACCTCAACGGTGATGGTCGATCAAACGAGATATGGGTCGAGAAGTTGATGATGAACAAAATTGATGAAGAAATCTTGTGCAGAATCTCGCTGGAACTCACGGTTTCGTCGATGAAGATTTTGAAGAAAACAACGAAACACAGCAGAAGGAAGGAAGAAGAAAGAAGAAAAGAGAAATGAGTGAAACGGTCGTGGTATACAGCTGGCGAGATAGGGGTATAAACGTAACTCCACCTATAAGATGCCAATCCCATCAATCATCTACCCGTTAACTCGTTCCTCTCATGATTACCCTCTACTCTGTCGGTCAACGACAAGCCGACAATGTAATAATTACAAACAATATAATAATAACGCTGAGTAACGTTCGAAATAATACGAGGTATCATCTCGACACGATGTCGACAAGAGTGCTCGTGCAAACGTACAAGGTTCTAACACGATTTCGTGAACGCGGTCTCCTCAGCTCGACTTGCGTCCTCATCAGCTCGGTACGCGACTTCATCAACTCGACACCCAACCTCCTCAGCTCAGCAGCTAGTGCACGTGGTCTCATCAGCTCGGCAAACGATCTAGTCACGGGATCTCGACACAAGGTCTTGGTCGAGGTCTCGATACGTCGTCCTAATACGATGTCGATCTCGTCTTCAGGTGTTACAGTTCCAGAACAGTCGAGGCTAAGAGCAAAAACATGATCATCACGTGCTTCATTAAAGTGATCAGACGCTTGCTCAGAACAGAGGACGGACGCTCGCAGCAATTGAGTATTCAACGTGTCAAAGAGTAACACTACTGGAAGCTTGCTGTCAGCAAGACGCTGGAGTGAGTTCGGATGCTGACACTAGTGGATTGTATTCAATTCTTTTGTTAATTTCTTCTTCTTCCTTGAGTGTTTTGTACATATATCTGAATCTTTGATACCTGTACACTCAAAGATATGTTAGAAGATAAATTGTTCTCTTGAGAATTACTTTGTTATCATCAAAATTAATGAGGGTCTAAACTTCTCAATCGTTTAGGTTCCAACAATCTCTCCCTTTTTGATGATGACAAATATCCAAGGTTGATGAAGAATTTAATTTCAAAATAATATCAAGGGTCTCCCCCTGAATTTAACAATTTAGATATATAAGAACAATTAAGGTATTAAGGCGATTGTTGATAAACAAATTCATTTAAGTGATCGCAAAAATACGTAGATGTATCAGAGCATATATTTAACAAAGTGAGATCGGATGCTGATTTTCATTTTATCAAAAAGATTTTCATTGTACCAAATTTAGTGATCATTATTAAAGTAATGAATAACCGTACAAATGCTATGTATGAAATGATATGCATGATACTTCTGTATGATACTTCTGTTTTAGTGTATTTGAACATCGGACGGTGAATTAGTCAATCAGACTTTCACGTGTTCATCAAACCTTTCTTTTATTCCCCCTTTTGTCATCAGACAAAAAGAGTGTAAAGTACATCATAGTCAAGATATGGCTTAGAAAAATTTGAATATATATAAACAGATAATCAAATATAGGTATGTATAGTCAAATAATCAGAGCAAAAACACTGAATATATACATAAAAGAGTACCTAAAAAAATTTTTATATCACACAAAAAAAAATTAAGGGTTTGGTGGAGGTGGAGGAGGGATGTTGAGACGTTCATATAAAAGCTTTAGTGCATTCTCCAGCTGAGTGACTTTCAGGTTAGTGGCTTTCATTTCTTCAAACTCTGCTTTAGGAATGGTGACCATTTCAACTGCAGGAGTAGAAGTAGAAGGTTCAGCTTCTGGTGCAGGTTTCATCTTCTGATGCTCTGCTAGCACCCAGTTGGAAAGCTTCAGTCTCAGTTCCTTCTTTTGTTGAGCCTTTTGAAAGAACGCATCATTTGGTATAAACCATTTGATGAGACTTCCAAGTTTCCTCTGCTCAGATTCTGACTGAATTTTCCTTCTATTCTCCACCTCTTCTGGATACAGCAAATCCATGAAGATAGTTTCCCTATGCAGAAGCACGTCAGCAGTGAAAGCATCAAACCTGTTTCCAGCATCTTCTCCCCATATTCTTCTGATGAAGACACTCAATGCTTCAGAAGCAAAAGAGAGTGCTTCATTTTCTGCCAAGTATACTCTTCGCAGATTTTCCTTGTCAGTTTCTTCAAGCGCTAGGGGGACGAGGCATGGTAACAAGGCTTTGTCTTTCCAAGACTCAGACCATTGACTCCAAGAAAATCCAATGTCGAAGTGCTTGGTCATAACAGCCCATTGGACATATATCTTCATGCAGTCAAGAGGCCTGATTACTGAACACCTGAACGTATCATCAAAGTAGGTAGTTCCCAGATTGGTGTCAGTAACTCTGCTGATAGTGCCAACTGTTGGAATTATGGCTTTCTCGGCATTGCAGCAGTTTGAGGAGCCAGTTTTCCATTCATCTTCCTTTAGAGAACTAAGGTAGAACCTTCTGGCATGATCCTCAGTGATCTTGGCAACCGGAAGCTTAGAGAATTCTTTAAAATTATACTTCTTGGGAGCCTTCTCATACTCTATGAGTCCGATTTTGCTAAATGGCTGCTTGCCAGGAGCAGGTTCTTTCCTCTTTCCAGGAGTAGACTAAGGTAGCCACCTTTGTCTGTCTGGTACAATCTTTACTGATACAGAAGAAGGATCCCTGAACTGTCTGATAACTTCAATTTTCTTCATCTCAAGACAGTGTGCCATGAAGGTAGCTTCTTCATCTATAATCCATCTTCCACACTCCTCCAGTGTGAGAGGTTCAGTTTGTGGTAGGAATTTAGGAAGATCAACAGAGAAAGGAATTGCTCTGCTACCAGATACTGGTCTTAGTATTCCTTTGAATGATAACTGAAAACAGTCTTCTCCATCCTTGAAGGTAGCAGTCATTGGAGAGGCAATCTCTTGTCTGGCAACTCCAGAGGTGAAGGTTTTCAAATGCCATGTAGAGGGACGATTGTAGATGCTGTGATATGACTCATACTTAACAAACTGTGGTTTGTTAATACATGAGACATTCTTCCTTCCACCAAGGTCTGTAGGTTTATGGGTAATGGTGAGTAAAGTGGGAGTGGTTTTTGTGATTGAATAGGTTTTAGGTGTGTAGGGTTTGAAGGGATTAATGGGAGGTACTTTGAATAATAGGTTAAAGGGATGAGAGTGAAGTTTAGACATGTATGTGGTAAGTGAGGTATTTGAGGAATTTTGTGGTAGGTTAAGGTTGAGTGTATTGGATGATGGTTGGGTAGGTTTTGAGAGGGTAGAGGTTTGTCGGAGGCTCATTCTGGTTTTCTTGGTTTGTGGTTGTGTTTGTGGTTGTGAAACAGACAATGGGGGTGCAGGAATAATATCATGAGCATCAAAGACAGATATTGACTCATCAGCAGTAAAGTCGAGTACCTTTGGGTTAAGCTCTGAAGACTTAACCAACCTTCTTTTTGTTCCTCTAGGGACAACAACGGCAGGAGGAGGAGGAGGGACTTGTTTCCCTTGACCGAACGCTGAAGCATCTTTTTCAGCTACTGGCTTATTCTTTTTCTCCAAGACCTTTCTGATGGGAATTCTATCCTCATCTTCTGGTTCCTCAACAGTAGGTGTAGGAGCCACCTTCTGTTTCATTCTTCTTGTTTCCCGTATAGGGGATTCAGCAGGTCTCTTTACACCAGCCATTGAGCTTCTGGTGGTTTTCTTTTCAGCTTCTCCTTCCTGTTGCTCTAATTTCACCTTCTTGATCATAGAGCCAGTTATCAGCTGCATTCTGACTAAACTGTTGACTCCAAAAACTTCTGGACGAACAACAACACCAACACCAAAATATTTTTCTTTTTCTTCTGTGTTGGTAGAGTCAGTCAGCTTTCTCATAACACCGTCTTTCATCATCATTATGGAGAGAAGAACTCCATAAGGGATAACCTTGACGATATTCTTCTTATCGACACTCTTCCTTGAGAAGACAAGAGCATTTATCAGATTATTGATAATCAACCTTGGCAGATTGATTTTCTTCCCATCCATGTAGTTTCTCATAATGAACTTTTGCTCGTAGTTCACTATGTCGCTTGAGCCAGCCTTCAGAATCACGCTCTTAGCGATGATTTTGTGCAGTACTCTGTAGTGGCTTTTCAAGTCTTTGGCAGTGGGAGTTATGTTCTTCTTCTTCTTCTTCAATTCACGGTAGTTTTCAAACAGGGCTTCGTTGACGTTTTCCAGTCCTTTGTAAGCGTCAACCCAGTTAGCATGGTAACTGATTCCTTCACAAGGGCATTTGATCGTCTGAGCAATAGAGTTGATGGTGAAGCGTAACTTGAAGCCTCTGATGTGTCCTTCTATAATTTCTCCCAGAAGTAAGTAAGCGTTCCCCTAGAACTCCTTAATAGCATAGCTCAGTACGTCGACTGGTTTCCAGATGAAGTAATTTTTCCAGCCTAGTTTCTCCAGACCTTCTTCAAAATCAAAACCATATAGCTTGAAGTTCTCAAAATCAATCATGTTCTCATTCATGAGTTTTGCTTCTGAGAAGACATCGAAAACAACAGTGTACTGTCCAACCTTTCTGTCGGCCATGGTAGTAGTTGCAGAGAGGGTAATGGAGGTTTTACGGCTTGAAATCACACACAGAGAGAGAGAGAGAGAGAGAAAGAACAGTTTTGCAAGAAAATGCAGAGTGAAGTGATGGAGCAAAAAATGTGGAGTAGTGGGAAAGTTGATAGAAAATGGTACAGTCATTTTTCAAAAAATCGCTTCGTATTTCCACACAAAAATTAAATCAAAAAAGAAAAGAAAATAAAGATTCGCCTTTTCATTAAATGAAGACGCCAAAAGAAAAGTAAGATCAAGTAAAAAGATTTTATCGAAAGACATAAGTAATTATGACTCAGTAGATGTGATGAGATGCTTAAGTCCTTAACACGTGTGACACGTGTGGAGTGCGCTTCAGGCCTTACGCAACCGATTCACCAGACGATGAGTTATGATGCACATGACAAATAAGATGCTTATTCGTATACATGCTTATGCCATACCAGATGCTGAGATTGTGCATATTATCTGACGCTGAGATTAATCATTCTTCTATAAGATGAAAATTTAAATTTCTTCTTATAAAATTGAATCTATCTTCAGCAAGGGGTTTTGTAAATATGTCAGCCCACTGATGATCAGTGTCTACAAATTTTATTTCGAGAATACCCTTCTGAACATAGTCTCTTATAAAATGATGCTTAATCTCAATGTGCTTGGCTCGTGAATGCAATATGAGATTTTTAGTAAGACAGATTGCAGAAGTATTATCACAAAAGATAGGAATGTTACTCTCTTTTATCAGATAGTCTTCAAGTTGATATTTCATCCACAGAAGTTGAGAGCTGCAACTTGCTGCTGAAATATATTCAGCTTCTGCTATTGAGAGTGCATTCGTGCTTTGCCTTTTGCTTGACCAAGATACAAGATTTGCTCCAAGGATTTGGCAGCCTCCACTTGTGCTTTTTCTTTCAATTCGGTCTCAGCAAAGTCAGCATCACAGAAACCTACAACTTGTAATATTTTGATTTCTTATAAAGCAAACCAAGATTAGTAGATCCTTGCAAATATCTAAAGATTCTTTTAACAGCACTCAAGTGTGATTCTCTAGGATCTGATTGAAATCTAGCACCGCAGACAGGTTGAACATAATATCGTGTCTTGAAGTCGTAAGATAAAGTAGAGATCCAATCATACCTCTGTACATCTTTTGATCTACCTTTTACCGCCGTCTTTACCAAGAATGCATGTGGGATGCATAGGAGTACACATAGGTTTGCAATCCACCATTTTGAATTTCTTTAGCAATTCCTTGATATATTTGCTTTGATGTATATAGATACCATCATTGCATTGTTTGATTTGAATTCCAAGGAAAAACTTCAGTTCACCCATCATGCTCATCTCGAATTCAGCCTGCATTAGCTTAGAAAATTCTTTGCAAAGGCTTTCATTAGTAGCTCCAAAAATAATGTCATCAACATATATTTGAACAATTATAAAGTGCTTGTTTGATGTTTTTCTAAAAAGAGTAGTGCCTACTAGACCTCAGGTAAAGCCATTTTTCATCAAAAATGTACTCAGTCTTTCATACCAAGCTCTGGGAGCTTGCTTAAGACCATGCAGGGCCTTTTTAAGCTTGAAGACATGTTCTGGAAATTCAATGTCTTTGAATCCAGAAGGTTATTTTATAAAGACTTCCTCAGTTATAAAACCATTCAAGAAAGCACTTTTCACATCCATTTGATAAAGAATTATATCATGATGTGCAACAAATGAAAGTAAAATGCGTATAGCTTCTAACCTTGCAACAGGTGCAAATGTTTCAGTAAAATCAATACCTTTTTCCTGTGAGTAACCTTGAGCAACCAATCTTGCCTTGTTTCTCACAACCTTTCCATATTCATCAAGCTTGTTTCAAAATACCCATTTAGTACCAATAGCTTGCTTATCTTCTGATAAAGTAACCAGCTTCCATACATCGTTTCTTTGGAACTGATTCAACTCTTCTTGCATGGCCAGAATCCAACCTTCATCTTTCAATGCTTGATTAATCGTTTTAGGTTCCATTTCTGAGAGTAGTGCCATATCTGCATGCTCTTTAAAAGAGGATCTGGTGCTTACTCTATCTCCAGGTTTTCCTATGATTTGATCTTTAGGATGATTGGCTTTGTACTTCCAGCTCTTTCTGAATTCAGCTTCTAAAGATTCTTGTGTCTGGTCACCACCGGACGATGAAGATGTAGGTTCACTATTTGTAGTATTACCTATATTTAATTCTGAAAATAATTCATCTAGCTCTGACATGGCTGTGTCAGGCTTCTTGTTATCAAATTTGACATGAATGGATTCTTCCACTGTCATAGTTTCTTTATTGTATATTCTAAAAGCTTTAGATCTTTCAGAATATCCCAAAAAGATTCCTTTGTCAACTTTTGAATCAAACTTACCAAGCTGATCTTTAGTATTTAAAATGTAACACGTACATCCAAATGAATTAAAATATGATATGTTTGGTTTCCTTCCTTTCCACAGTTCATATGGAGTCTTCTTCAAAATAGGTCTAATAGAAATTCTATTTTGAATGTAACAAGCTGTGTTTATACGCTTCGCCAAAAATGTTTTGCAATGTTAGCCTCATTGATCATGGTCCTGGCCATTTCTTGGAGGGACCTATTCTTCCTTTCTACAACACCATTTTGTTGAGGTGTTCTAGGAGAGGAGAAATTGTGGGAGATTTCGTTATCATCACAAAATTTTTGAAAGCTTTCATTTTCAAATTCTCCCCCATGATCACTTCTAATAGAAGAAATACAAATTCCTTTTTCATTTTGAACTATTTTGCAGAATACAGTAAATACCTTGTATGACTCATCTTTGTGAGCAAGGAATCTAACCCATGTCCATCTAGTAAAATCATCAACAATGACTAACCCATATTTCTTTCAGTTAAAGAGGCTGTCCTTGTTGGACCAAAAAGATCAAGATGCAAAAGCTCAAGTGGTCTAGAGGTTGAAACAACATTTTTTGAATGAAAAGAAGTTCTAACTTGTTTTCCTCTTTGACATGCCTCACAGATAGCATTGGATTGATACTTAAGATTTGGTAAGCCTCTGACAAGACTGTGCTTGTTTAATTTTGAGATTAATCTCAAATTGGCATGACCCAATCTCTTGTGCCAAATCCATTGTTCTTCGTCAACAGACATGAGACACTTGACATCTTGTTTTGCAAGTTCAGAGAGATCAATTTTGTAAATATTTTGTTTCCTCTTAGCAGTAAAGAAAGTAGAGCCGTCTTTCTTGCTTTTTACTAGACATCCAGTTTCTGTAAAGATGACTTCATAACCATTGTCACATAATTGACTTATGCTCAATAAGTTATGTTTAAGTCCTTCAACATATAGTACATTATCAATAGAGGGAAGAGAGCCTTTACCAATGCGACCAATTCCAACTATTTTACCTTTCTGGTTTCCTCCGAACCCAACGAATCCAGCTTTTTTAGGCCTTAGTTCTTGGAACATATGCTTTTCTCCCGTCATGTGACGCGAGCATCCACTGTCTAAGTACCAAGATAGGTGTGTTGACTTTGTTGCTAAGCATGTCTGCAACATAGACTATTTTATCTTTAGGTACCCATATCTTTTTGGGTCCTTTCTTGTTAGTTCTTGAAGGAAGCTTATTTCACAGTTTTAAAAACAGTACATACACTTTTCAAATGACCAGGTTTATTGCAGTAAGTACAATGCAAGCATTTACTATGATTATTGGATTTATCGATCTTTGAATCATTTTCTAAAAGAGGTTCATCTGATATATAACCAAGACCATGAGTTGTCGTTTTACTGACACCCCAAATCATTGAAGCTTGCTTGCTTCGAGTTACACTCTCTGCAAGAAACTTTTGAAAAGCATATTCATAATCATTTGATTTGCATTTAGGATTGCCTGTAACTTTAGAGCTTTCAGATTGAGAGCTCTCAGCTTTTGGTTGCTTGTTAGCGGTCAGACGCTGGTTATCCATCAGATGCTGATTTTCAGTTTTCAGCTTCTAATTCTCTTTATTGAGTACATATTTTTCTTTGTTTAAAGCTTGAAAGTCTTGTGATAATTTTGAAAATTTCTTTTTCAAATTCTTATACTCAACAGAGAGAGCGGCAGAGTCCTTAAGAAGATCATCGAATGCAAGTTGAAGTTCGGAGTAGGAATCATATACTATTACCTCTTCAACTTCTTCTTCTGAATCAAGGTCAGTGTCTGCCATGAGAGCGAGATTTGCTTCTACTTCATTATCTTTCTCAGATGAGGATAAATCTAGATCTTCCCATATAGCCATGAGGCTCTTCTTCTTTTTCTTGAAAGAACTTCTTGTGGGCTTCTCCTTAAGATTAGGACATTCGGACTTGAAATGTCCAGGCTTTTTACATTCATAGCAAATGACTTGAGCCTTGTCCTTGCTTTCCTTCTTGTCCTTAGTATCTTTCTTCTGAAACTTCCTCCTGAAGTTTCTCTTCTTCCATATTCTTTGTATCTTCTTGGATATAAACGCGAGCTCATCTTCTGATGTGTCAACATCTTCTTCTGAAGCTTCATCTTCTGATTCTTCTTCTTCAACCTGAAGGGCTTTGGAAGAACTGGCTTTATGTTGAGCGACTTTCAAAGCAATAGACTTGCCCTTTTTGACAAGTTCTTCTTCATTTAGCTCAAGTTCATGAGCTTTCAACGAACTCATAAGATCTTCAAGTCGTAGGACATTTAGATCTTTTGCTTCCTGAATAGCAGTGACCTTGGATCTCCACTGCTTAGTCAAGCTTCTTAAGATCTTTCTAACATGGTCAGGTGTAGTGTAACTTTTTCCAAGGGCCTGTAACCCATGAACAAGTGTTTGGAATCTTCCAAGCATGGTTTCAATGCTTTCACCATCTTCCATTTTGAACAACTCGTATTGACGAACCAACATGCTAGCTTTGGTTTCTCTTACTTGGGCAGAGCCTTCGTAAGATAAAACAAGTGAGTCCCAGATTTCTTTGGCAGTATCAAATTTGGCACATTTATCATATTCTTTTTCTGTCATAGCACAGATAAGAATGAATCTAGCTTTTTGATTGATTTGATATCTCTTTTTCTGCTCATCATTCCAATCTTCTCTGGCTATAGCAACACCACGAGGATTAGTGGGAGGAATGTAGCCACTTCGAACTATATCCCACAACTCAAGTTGTTGTGTCTCAAAGAAAGCTTTTATCTTATCTTTCCTGTAATCAAAATTTTCTCCATCGAATAGAGGAGGACGGTTCATATGACCACCTTCAGTAGACATGTTCACAGTATAGGATCTTTTCTCTTAACACTGTTAAGTGCTCAACCAAGAGGCCGAGCTCTGGTACCAACTGAACGTGAACACAAGAAGGGGGTTGAATTGTGTTAAAAACTTTTCGCAAACTATACGTGAAAACTTCAACACAGGTTTTTCAAAACTGTTTGTATATCAGATGCAGAGAATTAAACCGGATGCAGAAATTAAACAGCTTATGAAAACTTGTTTTACTGAGCAAGGTAAAGATAAATGTAAAGCGAGAAAGGATGAGGCAGAGATTTATACTAGTTCACCACCAACCGGTAGCTACGTCTAGTCCCGTTCTGCTCAAGGATTTTTCACTATAATCAACTGATTACAATTTTCCTCAAGAGTATTCTTCTGTCACAAACTTGACAATACTCTCAACTTTTCAAAACGACTCAGTGCAGTCGAGCCTTTGAGAAACAAAGCCTTCACAAGGCCAAAACCAGTTTACAAAAGAGATTATACTTTTGAATACAATCAAAATAACTTTCATAGAGAGGATGAAAAGATTAAGCTCAAAACAGAATGGCTTTCTAAAAGAAAGTATAAGACGCTGAGTTTAGTTCTATGTAGACCAGAAACTTGGCACGAAACTTGATTGCTCACTTGAGTAATTTTTCTTTCAGAATGAAGTTTTTTCACAGTTTTTCCAACTTCTCTTCAATGAATACCTTGGGGTATTTATAGGAGTCTTCAAGGGTATTACCGTTGCAGTAAAAATATCTCCTTTCCATTGAGTGAGGTAATTTGAAATGTAGTCCTTTTCTTCCTTTCCAGAGAATATCAGAATAGTACACATTACCGCTGCACTATCTGTAATTTGCAATTGCCTTGTACGATTTTTGTCTTATGCTAAAGGTGTCACCTTTGCTTCCTCGCACATCAAAATGAGCGCATAAAATCAAATTCAATTCCATTCCGTAACGCCGAGGCTAAGAGCAAAAACGTGATCATCACGTGCTTCATTAAAGTGATCGACGCCGCTCGTAACGAGAGGACGGACGCTCGCGAAGAATTGAGTATTCCACGTGTCAAAGAGTAACACTCGGGCCGCTTCTTTGTCGCCAAGACGCCGAGTGAGTTCGGATGCTGACACTAGTGGATTGTATTCAATTCTTTTGTAAATTTCTTCTTCTTCCTTGAGTGTTTTGTACATATATATGAATCTTTGATACCTGTACACTCAAAGATATGTTAGAAGATAAATTGTTCTATTGAGAATTACTTTGTTATCATCAAAATTAATGAGGGTCTAAACTTCTCAATCGTTTAGGTTCCAACATTGATGTGATAGGAGTATCAGTGAATACTATTAGCCCTTAGCTGGTAGGTTAGACCTTGATAAACTATAGGGGTAATCAAGATAGTTGACTAGGAGCGGTGAAAGGGACGAAAACACTGTTAAAGATGACAGTTTAGCTAGTAAAGGTACATAGTAGTTTGGAATAGGATACAAAGAGGTCTATAGGGTGTGAGAAGGAAGTGGGTGGAACTAGGCTTAGATATAGTGGTGAAGACCTAAGGGATAGTGAATGTGATCTAGGTAGACGCGAGAATTTGTTGTGCTTGCTTGAGTGTGTGCCATTTGTATATATTTCTATCCCTGCTTTCCCGACTTTCATGTCGTGTAATGTGTTTCTTAGCTCCTTCTATTTTTCTTGTGTTGTATGTTCTTTTTCACATAAAATAGAGTAATATGGACTTAATGGAGGCATCATCGGCATCTTGGAGTGTATAGAGGGTACTCAGTAAGAGTGGCTCTCTCTCTTTTTTTTTTTTTTCAATTACGTGATATAACCAATGAGTCAATGTTTGTATACGTGTTGTATAGGTTGTGGACCCTAGGCACGAGTTCCTTAAATATGTAATCTTATGTACGTATGTGACAATATATACAATTTGAATAAATTAGTGTTTTTAGTATATCTATATCGCCTAATTACTCGTTTAAAGCTTTAATTATTTGAGGAAAATGTGATGGGGTCGTCTCAATTGGCATAAAGATCTACAGAGAAAGAGCTCGAGGCATTTTGGGTTTGTCTCAAGAGACCTATATCAACAAAATTTTAGAGAGATTCAACATGAAAGATTGCTCACCAAGTATAGCTCCCATTGTGAAGGGTTCTCGATCTGCATCAATGCCCGAAAAATGATTTTGAACAGGAACACATGAAGAATATTCCATATGCTTCAGCTGTCGGAAGCCTTATATATGCTCAGGTTTGCACTAGACCTTGTTGTTGGAGTTTTGGGAAGATATCAGAGTAAACCAGGTGTTGACCATTGGAAAGATGCAAATAAGGTGATAAGATATCTTCAAGGGACAAAGAACTTTATGCTCATGTATAGATGGACTGATGATCTGGAAGTGATTGGCTACTCCGATTCAGACTATGTCGGCTGCATTGATACCAGGAAATCTTCATCTGGTTATGTTTTCATGCTAGCTGGTGGAGCTGTATCTTGGGGAAGTACAAAACAGACCTTGGCTGATACTTCCACTATGGAGGCCGAGTTTGCTTCTTGTTTTGAGACTACCTCGCATGGTGTATGGTTGAAGAGTTTCATATCTGGGCTTAGAGTTGTGGACTCTATGTCTAGGCCATTGAAGATGTATTGTGACAACTTTGTGCTGTATTTATGACTAAGAACAATAAGAGTGAAAGTCGAAGTAAGCACATCGACATCAAATATTTAACCATAAGAGAGCGTGATAAGGGAAAAAAAAGTGGTCATTGAACACGTCAACACTGAGTTGATGATATCCGATCCATTAACTAAAGGCATGCCACCAAAGAATTTTAAGGATCATGTAGCACATATGGGACTTGGTTCCATGATGTGATGTACATTTATTGTTTTTAGTTAAACTCTTATTCAGTTTGATATTTTCTCATAATATTTATTTTGAGAAATATCGTTTAGTTTTGACCTAGAATAAACATATGGTTTATTCATTAAGTTAAAGGAGTGGTATTGAGAAACTTAATATATTGTGATACATGGAAGATAATACTCGCTGCTAGAGGACCTAACGCCATGATTCATATGTTTTGTTTCTTTTTATAATTGATGAGTTAAATGGACCAAGTGGGAGAATGATGAAATTCCCTAATTTTTGAGACAATTTTACTCTGTTTTAATTAGGATTAGAGTAAAATCTGGTTACTGGTTTATGGGGAAAATTAGTCAATGAATGTGGTCCATTTTTTGGCTTATATTCAGACCTGTAGAAAAGAGTACTGAATAATAATGCTGAATATTATTTCAATTGTATATCATTTACAAACACTAATACACTTAAATAGACTAGAAGAAACCTAATGGGCCTGACTAATGGGCCTTATAGAAAAACACTACTAATTTCAAATTATATGCTATATTTACAACACTCCACCTCAAGCTGGTGAATGGATATCTATCATTCCCAGCTTGCAAGTATGTTAGCCGAATCATTCTCTTGGCAAGCCCTTTGTTAACACATCCGCTAGTTGGTTCCCAGAGGGAATGTAGGTTGTTGTTATCACACCACTATCTAACTTCTCCTTGATAAAGTGTCGGTCTATCTTAATATGTTTTATCCTGTCATGCTGAACAAGATTATGAGCAATGCTGATAGCAAATTTGTTGTCACAAAACAACTTCATAGGACCCTCATACTTTATCTTCAAGTCATCAAGACCAATCTTCATCCATAGTAGCTCACAAATTCCATGTGCCATAGCTCTGAACTCTGCCTCAGCATTTGATCGAGCCACTACATTTTGCTTCTTACTTCTCCAAGTAACAAGGTTCCCACATAGGAATGTGCAATAACCTGCAGTGGACCTTCTATCACTCACTGAACTTGCATAGCCTGCATCAGTATAAGCCTCCAAAGTCAATCTTTCACCTCTTTTGAACAAGAGGCCTCTCCCTGGAGTGGCCTTGAGATATTGCAGAACATGGTCCACAGCCTGTAAGTGTCTCATCCTCGGATCATGCATAAATTGGCTAACCACACTGACTGCATATGCTAAGTCTGGTCTAGTGTGTGCCAAGTAAATCAACTTCCCCACTAGTCTCTGATATTGGACCTTGTCAACTTTAGCACTCTCTTCTTTAATGCCCATTTTGTGATTTTGCTCGATGGGAACACCTGCAGGTTTACATCCAAGTTTGCCTGTTTCTTGTAAAAGATCAAGCACATACTTCCTTTAAGAAATGAAAATGCCTTGCTTAGAGTAGGCCACTTCAATTCCTAAGAAGTACTTGAGTTTTCCAAGGTCCTTCATCTCAAATTCAGCAGATAGTTTCTCTTTGAGTATTTGTCTCTTAACTGGATCATCTCCTGTAACAATAATGTCATCAACATAAACAAGAAGTACAGTCAGCTTTCCTCCCTGTGAATATTTGAAGAATAGTGTGTGATCGCCTTGACTTTGCTTGTAGCCTAGGCACACCATAGCCTTCATGAATCTTCTAAACCAGGCTCGGGGAGACTGTTTCAGCCCATACAAAGCTTTTCTCAGTCTGCACACTTTGTTTGTTCCACTAGTGGGTCCAAATCCAGGAGGAATCTCTATATACACTTCCTCTTCTAAGTTTCCATGCAAGAATGCATTTTTAACATCAAATTGCTGTAGTACTCACCCAGAGTGGGTGGCAAGAGAGAGTAAAATTTGGACAGTGTTCATCTTTGCCACAGGAGCAAATGTCTCCTCATAATCGATACCATAAGTCTGAGTATATCCCTTTGCCACTAGTCTTGCCTTGTACCAATCAAGAGTACCATCTGATTTGTGCTTGACTGTATAGATCCACCTGCAACCAACGGGCTTCTTGCCCCATGGTCTGTTAATAATCTCCTAAGTTCCATTCTTCTCAAGTGCTTTCATCTCCTCATCCATAGCTTGGACCCGATCTTTATCCTTTAGTGCCTCTTGCACAGATGCTGGGATTCTCACTGAGTCAACAACTGCAATAAAACTCTGATACTGCAGGGAAAGATGTTTAGAAGAAACAAATTGAGAAATAGGGTATTTGACACAAGACCTTTTCCCTTTTCTCAAGGCAATAGGTAAGTCATCTGGATCATGGTCAAGGGTATCAGAAATCTGAGAATCAGAAGTAGAGGGATCATTTTCAGTACTTACCTCCGGTTCAGACGGTTGGAGTTGTTTCTGGACCAGGTTGGGCTTTCCTTTCCTCTGATAAGTCAACATAGGCTCACTAGCCTTGTTCTTCACTGGTGCCAAAGGTGTTGTTTCCTGCAAAATAGAAGACATAGGGGACACAGAAGGAACAGAAGGACTAGGAACAGGACCACCAAGAGGATCGGGAGGATCAGGACTTGGTGACAAAGAGTCTAAAACAGGAGGATCAGGAGGAGCAGGACCTGGAGACAAAGAGTTTGAACCAGGAGGTAAGTCACCTAGCCAAGGACCAAGGAAGAGAAACTCAAGCTCGAACTCAGATTCCAAATTAGAATTAGAATCACTACTCTCCCCCTGAAGCTGAGGACGAGTGAAATAGGAGACATGCTCGTGGAATGTGACATCCATAGAAACAAAGAACTTACGACTTGGTGGATGATAACATTTGTACCCTCTTTTGTTAGGAGCATAACCCAAGAAAACACACCAGATGGCACGAGAATCCAACTTATTTCGGTGTTGTGGATGAACATGGACAAAAGCCACACAGCCAAATATCCGAGACTCAAGACTCTGCATGATAGGAACAAAAGGAAACTGTGAGATCATATACTAAATAGGACTAACATCACCTAAAACACGAGATGGCACACGATTAATCAGATAGGCAGCAGTCAATACTGCTTCACCCTAATATGACTTTAGGACAGACATTTGGGAGAGAAGGGCTCGAGCAACTTCAAGTAAGTGACGATTTTTCCTTTCAGTAACCCCATTTTGTTGCGGGGTATCGACACAAGTAAGTTCATGAATGATGCCCTGTTTAACAAGAAAACTGGAAAGGTTATGATTAACATATTCTTTGCCATTGTCACAATGAATTCTTTTAATGCGTCTTCCAAATTGAGTCTGTATCATATTATAAAATTGAATAAATAATTGAGATACTTCAGATTTATCTTTCATCAAGAATATCCAGGTTACTCAAGTACAATCATTAATAAATGACACAAAACCATTGTGCATCAGAAATATTAGTAACTGGGGCAGGACCCCAAACATCAGAGTGAATAAGATCAAACGGTTCAGCACTTTTAATAAGACTAAAAGGAAAAGTAGCACGGTGGTGCTTAGAAAATTGACAGACGTCCCACTTAAAAGACTCAACAGATTGTTTTAGAAACAAAGATGGAAACATAGACCTCATTAAAGAATGGAGGATGACCAAGACGCTTGTGCTGAAGCCAGATTTGTCAGGCAGCAGAATGAGACTCTGATTGAGACCGGAGTGCGGAAGACAACACCTTTTGACCAGCTCGTTCATTAGACAGATAGTACAGTCCTCCCTGTTCCTTGGCAACTCCAATCGTCTTCCCCGTTGTAAGATCCTAAAAAACACAATGAGAATGAAAAAACATCACTGTATAGTTATTGTCCTAGGTAAGCTTACGAATAGAGATAAGGTTATTCGAAAGACCGGGAACATGAAGCACATTTTTCAATTTAAAAAATTGAAGGTCAATATCCCCACAACCATCAACACGAGTATGTGAACCATCTGCAACAATAATATATGGAATGCTGGAAGGAGAATTATAAGTCAGAAACAGTTCGGAATGAAAGGTCATGTGATGAGTGGCACCAGAGTCAAGAATCCATGCACTCTGAGTGATAGTATCATCAACATGAAGAGAATTCAAGGCTGAAACATCCACATATCTATTGTCTGACATATTAATTGATGTTCTGCAACTGTGCCTTGCTCAAGAGAGCAAAAATAGCCTACAGACGGCAATAAAAAGGGCCCCTGAACACACAGCAAGCCTGAAACGCAGTAACGGAGACAAACGAGCCAAAAAACCGTAAGAAAGCGAAGGAACGCCTGTCAAAAGTGGGACCCACACACTGAAAATGGTCCCAAACGAACCAGTAGGGGCAGAGCAGTTGCCGTGAGACCAGAAACAATAACCAAATCAAATACAAGAACACATAAACGATGTCTTCAAAGTGACCCATGAACCAAAGTGCTCAAAACCAAAAAAGAGTTGAACAGCAAGCGTATGGGCGTGATGAACAGTGCCGTACGGTCGTACAGACGGCGTGAATAGTGACTGTACGGACTCGTACGAACAGTGTGAATAGCGACTGTACGAACATCATGAATAGTGGCAGTGCCGTGTCGGTGAACAACGTCGGTGCCAACCAATAAGAGATCTGAGCACAATGAAGGTGCCAAACGCTGCAATGAAGGTAGTGAAGAAGGCCGCAATGAAGGCAACAAAGAGAACCGTAAAGAAGATGGCTAGGGTTTTATGCGAAAGTGAGACCCTCAAGATCGAGAGCTCGTGATACCATGCAGAAAAGAGTACTGAATAATATTGCTGAATATTATTTCAATTGTATATCATTTACAAACACTAATACACTTAAATAGACTAGAAGAAACCTAATGGGCCTGACTAATGGGCCTTATAGAAAAACACTACTAATTACAAATTATATGCTATATTTACAACAAGACCATTACTTTTTAGAAATGAAATCATTGTTAGCTATAATTTTTGCAACGTTTAGAAACGCATTTGGGCAAAAATCATGGGCGGGATCCCGCGTTCTCTTCACGTCAGTTGAGCTCTTTGATGGAGAGAGCTCTATAAATTGAACATTTTGCTCACTTTTTGGGTCACTAAGCCTGCTCCTCTCTTCAGTAAGCAGCACGATCATGTATTTGAGCGAGTAAGGGTCTCGAAAAACTAAAATATCAACCGGTCCAAGTCTGATTTTGCAATGGCTGGAGGTAGGAGTTCTCAGATATTTTTGCATCTGCTGTTTGAATATTTGAGTCTTACATTTGATTGTTTGATCTCGCAGCTCCACTAAATCTTATCATAAAATAGCCACCCTAGATTTTGCCCTCACTCTCTCTCCCAAGGTTTTTAAAATCGGATCGGCCGTTGAATCAGACAAGGCACCAGTTCAAGGTTCAAGGGTTCGACCGGAGTTAAACCGGGGTCGAACCGAAAATGAATTAAACCGGGGTTGCCCTCACTCATCTATCGGTGATATTGGGTTACGTTCTTCCTAGAGGTACAGAGCAACAATAATGCTAGGGTTCTTTTTCAAATCTGAAAAAGCTTATGTTTTTATTCCCCTTATCTTAAAAATGGCTGATTTTGAACGGGATTTTGGAAGAAAAAGTAACGTGCGACACTGTTGCGGCTCTGTTACGGGTTTTGATGGTCAATGCCCTTTTTTTCGAGGCTAATGGTCATCTTTGTTTGAAGTTTTCCTCTTGAAAAATGCATCAATTTTTTATGCTTAACCATTGTATCACTCCTATAAAAAAAATAATCCATACTTGCAGGAGAGAAGACTGTGGCGTGCGGCGAGCAGGAGGAAGGAAGAGGCGAAGCTGTGTGGTGTAGAGAACTGGAGGAAGGTGAGGCAGAGGTGGAGTTGTGCGCGGCAGAGCTATGTGTGCGGTAGAGCACCTGTGTGGTGCGATCACTGCATCTATAATGCCGATGGGTGAGGCGGTGCTGTGAGCTATTGAGCTGTGTGGTGGTGCAGAGAAACTAAGGAAGTGAGATGATTGGGAGTCATGCAATAAGGGGGAGTAAGAGCCATGCGATGCCTTAGGTTTTGATTTTTGAAATAAAAAAATCCCAAACCAAAGTCTACCTCTTCGTTTAGCCATCAACAATAAATGAAGAGGCCAGTATTAAATATGCATTATGCAATTAATGAAGAAATTTGGGCGGGCTTTTGTTATTTGTAGATTATAGACAAATTATAAGATTAAGATGTGTATGCTAATTTGCTTTGAATAACCCTAATTCCCAAACCTAAATATGGGTCCCCTTTTTCCTCACAAGGAGCAATACTGTTGCAACTCTCTTATCCCACATTTACATTCCAATTTTTATCTCTCACGGAAACCCTATAAGCACTCCATTCTGCATCCCATTCTTACACGCATAAATGGCTCTCCCTCTCTTCCACATAGACTAGACACCTTCCCTACCCTCTGTATCTCTTCTCCCCATTTCTGTTGTAACAGTACCACGACCCCTCTATGCTAGGTATTACTCCTGCGTTTTCTTTCTACTCAAAGAGGCAAGCAACAACTTGCTTACTCCATTCCTTAAACCAAAGCAACACCAATGGTTCTCCCCTCTCCTCATCTCATTTTGAAATAACCACAATAAACCTTTTCTTCCTCGCTTCAAATGGACCAAGATCACTGTGGCCGTGAGCATGATTCCGCCACTGTGTGTCGTTACAGCTAACCACAACAGTTAAATCACTCTCCGTCACACAAGGACCTCGTCGATTGCTTACCTCCCATGTCAGACTATCGCCGATGCCACCGCAAACTGTCATTGTCGTTTGTTGTATTGAGGATGTCGTCCTCGATTGTCCGTCATCCTGACTGTAACGACCCATTTTTGGACCGCTACTAAAACTAAAACCAACCCTATATATGGCGCACTTTTTAAAATAGTACTCTTGTGTCCTTTGAAAAATGCGGTCTATTTTTTTTTAAAACAATTACATCCGCAAGCATACACAGAGTTGTCACAGCTTTTAGAAACATGGTGCAATCTAAGCATGGTGCAATCTAAGACACAAGACGCAAGCTCTGGAAATACATACATACATATAAGCAAGAAGCCATAGCCAGTGCATACCAAATAGAAAGTGCATAAACATGTACAAGAGAATATACCTATGGTATGAAGACCCTCGTGAGAGCAATCATACCCCGGGGGTACTCCCGGCAGACACCCATGCAGGGGGCTGCTCCAAAAGTATGCCACCAGTCTACCCTACAGTACACAAAAGACATCCACCAAGCCCGACTGGTCACCAAAACAAACTGTACTCTATAAATGAAACACTACAGTCATCCAAAATACAAAACAAGCAGTCAGACAATCACAACAACTATAGATAGCTATTTGAATCCTCAGACGGATCCTCCTCGTCATCATCCTCCATCGGGTCTGCCGTATCCTCTCCAGTCAAGTCTAAGAAAGGAACCGTAGCAGGTATACCCTCTGACACGTCCTCCTCTACTAGCACCTCCTCAATGAATCCTGTGCCGCTACATCCGGCCTCACCGCACTCTCGACATACCGGTGAAAGATGTCTCGGTGGAGTAGGTGTCCTAACAATCATGGGGGAAGCCGGCTCTGTCTCACGCTCAGGCTCTGCCAAAGAACTCGGGGTAGCTGCCCCTCGAGATGTAGAAGCTCCAACAGTCCCACGCTTGATCATGCTCTTTCGAGCGGTCATCCAAAATCTTGCTCCCCTAGGCAGAGGTGCATAACGAGTAGTAATAAGCCTCGGAACCTCGAAAGATCCCTCCGGCAAAGAAGATGATACTGGCGTCGCCTGCTCTCTCTGAATGCTGTGCCATGCATCCACCACCTGCATGGTCCTGATCGGAAAACTAACTGTATGCCTAGATGTCTCCTGTCTCAGCACTAGTCCATCAACTCAAAAAGTCTGTACAACGTCCCCTGTATATACAACACGGCGGGAGATGGGGTCGAACTCCATCGCCGCGGGTATCTTGATA
Source organism: Calophaca sinica (assembly GCA_037113605.1). Taxonomy (NCBI): domain Eukaryota; kingdom Viridiplantae; phylum Streptophyta; class Magnoliopsida; order Fabales; family Fabaceae; genus Calophaca; species Calophaca sinica. The sequence continues at coordinate 82,450,276 of CM073731.1, forward strand.
TCTGGAAAATCAAACACGATCTCCGGCGATGTCGTCATCACCGGTATCACCAGGGTCTTCGTCATCGCCTGGGTTACCATCATGGGTTGAAAGAACCACCAGAAAAGGTCAACTTCTCGAATAAACACATAAACAAAAAACATAAAGCAAGAGACAATAAGATGCACAAATGCCATAATGCAACTCTCGACACACTCTCTCAAGACACTTTCGACAAATTTTTGGAAGTAACGCCGAACAAGCTACTGAAATCCAGCTATAGGCTTTGGGCTCCATGACCACCCTAGGATATTCAGGACGAGTTCCTTGATGTTAAGACGTCTAACTAAGCTGCCGAAAAACAAGGGGGTCCTAGCACCCTAAGTTTATTCGGGATATAGTTAAAAAATGTCACGACGACACTTTCTCCACCCCAATGAATAAATCGACGCATACGATGATTCAAGGAAGCATGATGAATAAATCAACTCATATGATAATTCAAGAAAGCAACTCGAATAATTATTCAATCTCATATTAAATAAATATTCACACAAAGCTCAATACAAGACAACCCAATTCAACAGTATCAAGCAATCAAGTCATATCACAACAGTCGAAATACAATTCATCCCTCTGTAGCTCAATGGAGTTGACAGAGAGGAAATCAAACAAGTGTGGGGGGTTGGGGACAGCTGCCAATCACTTGCAGACAAGCCCACTAAATAATCATAATGAAAGTTTTAAGAACTAAAAATCGAAGGGGTACGAGACCCTCACTTCGAACCCTGAGGTTGTTAGACTTTTTCGCTTTATAACATAAATTTAAAATCTATCTATATCTATAAGTTGCCCTTACCAAAGTCGTCCGCTAGCGTAGTACCGCTCGCCTCGATCCCGCGTCGCACGAATTCGGAATCTACAAGTCCTATCATCACAAGGTAAGCTTAGCACAATTCTAAGGCTCAACTTAAAAACCTTAGGCTCTCAACACCTAAACCTTTTCCTATCCAAACACCATTACATAGAACTTAATCATATATCAACACAACGATTATAAACTAGAATGCAAAACAATTTCTCTCCCAAAACTCCTAAGGAACTCACGGCCAACACCAAGGAAATAGGAACAAATTTCAAAACATATTGCAAGTCATATACCACTTTCCAAAATCATGCTTTCAAGTGTGTGTTTTTCACAAAATCTATCTTATTCAAGGCTTCAATTAAGCATGCATATATTAATACAAGTCTTTGCAAGAAATTTCCCTTTTTCCTATGCCTATAGGGCTCACGGCTAAGGGCCTAAAATGAGTGACCAATTTGCAAATTTTCCAACCATAAATTAGTACCATTTCACTTAGCATTTCCTTTTCAAGACAACAAGTCACAATTCAAGACCAATATTCAACTAAGTGCCAAAACTATTTTCAAAACATTTCAAGAGTAAGAGTTTCAAAGAATCCTTCCAATTCTTTTGATCCCAAAACATTTTAACTATGGCAATCACAAAGTTATTAACTAGAGAACAAACTCAATCAAGTTCCAACATGCTTTTTATGTCCTCAAGAACAAATTTTCACAATTAGCTTACTAACTCTTCCACTTAAACATATCCAACATATCCAATAACAATCTTATCAACCAAAACATGTTATTCCTCAACCAATTTCATGCTTCATCAATCAATTTCTACCATTTCCCTCTTTTCAAGAATAGGTTCAATCCATAAAAATAACTTAATCAACAAGCTAATCCTAAACTATGAACAAATATAACAACAACAACATCAAATGAGCTTATTTAACCCATTAATCACTTGATTCACCAAGGATCACACAAAGCCCTCTTCTTCTCCCTTAGGTCATGCCTAGGGTTCCAAGGAATAGAGGTTGAAGTGTTCATCTCCTCTTATGATCACAATCAAGCAAAAATCAACACAACACAAAGCATGAAAACAAGAAAGAAATGAGAAAAGAACCACCACCTCCTCCTCATACGTGGTCGTGGCCTAGGGGCTGCTTGTGGGGGAGAAAATGGTTCTCTCCACTTGCTTGGTGATGAGCTAGGTAATGACGGAAGGTAGAAGAAGGAACTAGCAAGAAAATGAAGCAAGAGATGAAGTAACTCAAGACTTGATGAAGGTAGCTTCCATGGAGGTTTTGGAGCTTCTCTCTCTAAAGGATGAAGATGATGAACAAATGAGGGTAGAGAGAGGGTGGGGGCGCGGTTTGGGCTGATTAGAGGAAGGGGATGATTATTTTTTTGCACTTAAAAAAAATGCTTGGTTGGAAATGAATCTAATAAAGTGTTAAAAAAACTAGTCACACACTAAGTGACACATAACCTTAAAGCAAAGATGCTAAACACATCAACTCATCTATCCCATCTAATCTCACATCTCTCATGATTACCCGTTAATTCTAGAGTCTAAGGGTTGCTAAAATACAACGTAGAGTAATCGCATTACCGGTAAATCTCCCGCTGATAAATTCGCAAAAATTAATTTGACGAGAAATTAATTCACCACGTGAAAATAAATTATCATAAATAATAAAAACAATCTAAAACACTCACAAATAATCACAACAAGTCACGATTCGATTTTCATCGAAATCGGGATTCATTTAAAATTGTATCGCGACAAAACTGTCCGGTGATTTGAAACAAGACGAAACTTCGTTAGAATTTTTTGACGATATTCGAATCATGAATTAATATGAAATATTAATTCTCAAATTCAATTTGATCTTGATTTATTTAAATCACTTATTTAGAGAATAAGGAATTGTTTATTATAGCATAATTACGACAAAAATTACACTACGATAACGCTAAATAACGTTTCGTAAAAGTACGGGTGTTACAATACTCTCCCTCTAAAATAGTTTCATCCTCAAAACTATGGGTAAGATACGTACCGAGGAAAAGTTCTGGATACTGATCCTTCATCTTCTCTTCCAGCTACCACGTTGCATCACCAGTCTTCTGATTCCACACAACCTTGACAAGTTGAATCTCTTTATTCCTTAATTGCTTAGTCTTCCGATCGATAATCTTTGCAGGTGATACTTCAAATGATAAGTCATCCTTCAGTTGAATCGCATCAGGTTCGTTAATGTGAGAAGGGTCGAAAACATACTTTCGTAACTGAGAAACGTGGAAGACGTCATGAATATTTGACAGAAAGGGTGGCAAGGCAATCTGATATGCTACTAGACCAATACGACGAAGAATCTGGTAGGGTCCAATGAACTTAGGAGTAAGCTTTTTAGATTTGATCGCTCAACCAACTTCAGTAGTAGGTGTAACTCGGAGGAATACATGCTCTCCTTCATCAAATTGTAACGGTCGGCGACCCTGGTCCGCATAACTCTTCTGTCGACTTTGCGACGTTCTCATCCTATCTCTGATCAATCGAATCTTCTCGACGTTTTCAAATTGATGGCAATCTGGAGTTCACAACGAAAATGGATCTCGTACACGTTATTGTTCTTGGTGATAGAATTTATGATCGTCGTTCTTATTGAAGGAAATATTTTAATTTTTACTCCAAAAACAATTAGTTTTAGAAAAAGAAACCCGACTATTTTTACAAAGCATTTGAAATCATACTATTTTATAATAAGAATAGCATTAGTGGATTAGGGTGTTATATTAAGTGGTATCAGAGCAGTTCGGTCTTACCAGACTGTGTATGTGTCTGTTATGTTTTCCTGTATGAAGTCTGCATCTATGTAGTCCTCGAGTTGCGTGATTTTTGGGTCTCTATGATTTCAGTTTTGTGATATGTTTTCTATAGTCCACGTCATGTGATTTTGTGACATAAAAAAATAATAATGATAATAAATTGCTAGTTTAGTGGTTAACTCAGCTAATCTGTTATAGTAGCTTTAATAGTTATGTTTGTTGAATTCATGGTATGACACACGCTGTAATAGTAAATGAGAGGTTAAATTAGTTTTTTGAACAAAAAGAAGAATGAAAAGTTTTCTCTGTAGTGACTCATCCATCTACCTGCTATCTGTTCTTTTATATTCTTCCTCATAAATTCTACAGTAAGGATTTTGTTCTCTAGTATCATTGTCCTACTAAAATTGGGCATTTAGAAAGGATGTGTTGTATGACATGCACTGGGTAAAGATTATAAGTTTTCTGTATTATATTACTAAATTTCCTTTGTGGCTTCCGTCATGCCTGATATGAGTATGAACAAAGGGATAACAACTTTTTGCGAAAATGGGCTTCGGGTGTATACTTATTGTTGGCAATATTCCTTGCTTTTGGACTCTCACATTTCTCTTGGTTTGGCATGAATACTACGAGATGGTGAGTGAAATTATCTGTAACTTTTTGGAACACTGTTTTGGGCTATTTGGTAGAGGTTGATAGTGCCATTTAGTTCAAGTATAAACCTCATTTGACGTGGAGAATGGGTTGATATGTAATTTGAAAGGTTTGGTAAGGATTTCCTAATTCCTGTTGCTATTTTAGTTTCACTGTGTCAAAGATATTTATTGAACACATTTTGATGCTGCCCAGTGATCTGATTGTCAAATGTGTGATTTTACACTGTTACTGTTTACTATTCTAAGCATAAAGGTTCTGATCTACAACCTAGATTTTATCCAATACAAAAGTGGTATTTCACACACGTTCTAATGCAATTTTTCCAAAAGTTTCACTTTAGTTTCGGCCATTGAACATGCGCTTCTGATGTTCAGGATCTAAAACAAATAGGTACCTAAACATCAGGGCATTACATAGTTGATGACCCATGCATAGGAATTATGAAGGTAGTTTGTATGTATACGTTTATTGCTGGGTGGTGGGAGAGTTTGTGTTGATGGATGGGACAATTACATGTGTGATTTTAATTATGATGTTCTATGTATGGCTACTGTTTTCCTTTAAGTCAAAGGGTACGCTGATATATACCTTGTGCCTAGTTGCCTACCCTGACTAGATATTTTATAAAAGGAAAACTATGCTATCATATTTACCTTTTTTTTTTTTTTAAAGATGATTTCCTCCGTTGTGAATTGAGTAATGAGCATACTTTTTGTGGCTAATGTAACCAATCTTTGGAAATTGGTGAATTCCAATATTCCTTACCACCTTGTAGAAAAGAATGATGTACTGATACTTAAACAGTTAAACCTCTGAGTATATGTTTAATTTATGATCATTATTGTCTTCTTCAAAACGGCTTTTGCTTACTCTCCTTGTAAGTGACATATTTATCAGCTTTGATAGAACAATTAGTTGCCTGCATGTTATGCTGTCTTTATCATCCCCTTTGTTGAATTGTTCTGCATATGAATTCTTTTTGCATCTGTACTAATTAATTGTGTTTTAACATTTCATTTTGTGTAGTATCTGTAATAGTATGATCTCTACTATTCTGTGCACTTGTAGTTGTGCATTTTTGTGTTGAAGTAAAATTGTGTGCTTGACTTGTAAGACATAGTTGTTAGAATAAGATAGTCAGTCTAAGGTATCGTAGAATTTGTACTTCTTTGCTTGAAGATCGTTACTGTCTCAATTTCATTACTAAGTCATATAAATTATACTCAAGTTTTTGACTCCTTGCACATGAGAGTTTCTCTCTCGCACCTCGGTGCTCGTGAGTGCCTTAGAAAATTGAGTTGACCAAATCCTTTATCAAATGGTACTCTAATTGTCCTTCACTTCAAAATTTGTCATGAATATTTGCTTGAGTTGAAGTGATTATGGAAATTCACGTGAAGGAAGAAACTTCGATAGTCTCGTTTGTAAGCATGTGTTAGGCCAACACATCTTTATACTTAAGAATATATTGAAGACTATTTTTACACGTTGAGTGTTAATTATCTTCTGCCTAGAAATTTTCATTGTATATTCTCATGAAGGTAAAGCCTTGTAACTTGTCCTTCGGAAAGAGAAAACTCATTCTTATTCTAAGATTGTGTCTTGATATTCGTTGAGATGACTTACTTTTGTTAATGTATTCTATCCTTCCTTTACAATTGTTGTTGTCTATTCTATTCATATAATTGTGAGAGTTCAGTCACTCTTATATGTTTATGAGCTATTCAGAGTATGGCAAACGAGCATTAGTTAACGGATACCTTTTTAATTTTTTTCTTCCCGTTTTTGCAAATTTTGAGGGCAAAATTTCTTTAAAGGGGGGTAGAGTGTGACAACCGGTATTTTCATATATTACGTATTTGTTTTTATTATATACTTGTCTAATTAATTACTGTGATTTATAGAGTAAATTGTCTCCTGTATTGTGTGTGCTTGAATTCCTAAGTACGGTAATATTGATCAATGCTCATGTATTTTCCTTTTAAGATAATATTGATATTATTTTATTATTTTGTTATTGTTAATTTTATAAATTATTATTTTTGGATTATTATTAATATTTTAGAGAGAATACTTTATGTAAATGGGTTCATATTAGTAATTACGATGATTATTTGTGTTTGTGTTTACTTTAGTAATTAGTGTGCCCTAATGATATTTTACTTTTGTTATAAAGGAATATCATACTTATTGCTTTAAGAAAATAATTTATTTTAATCCAGGTAGTATTAAATTATTAATATTTGTTTTGAAGATAATTTGCTTTTAAGATGAAATTACTTTTCAAATGATGGAGGATAGCGTTAAATTGAGTGTTATGGAAGTGTTTTTTTTAGGGAACAAAAGAATAGAGTTTTGATCTATTATTACTATCTGTATGCTATTTTGCTTTGTGCTGCCCCAATTCCAAAACCTAAGTATTGGTCCCCTTTTTCCTCACAAGGGGCAATGCCGCTGCAACTCTCTTCTCCTTCATCTACATTCCAATATTTTATCTCTCATGGAAACCCCATAAGCTCTCCATTCTGCATCCCATTCTCACACACATAAATGGCTCTCCCTCTCTTCCCCAGAGACCAGACGCCTTCCCCACCCTCTGTATCTCTTCTCCCCATTTCTGTTGTAATAGTACCACAACCCCTCTATGCTTCGTATTACTCCTGCGTTTTCTTTCTACTCACAGAGGCAAGCAATAACTTGCTTTCTCCATTCCTTAAATCGAAGCAACACCAATGGTTTTCCCCTCTCCTCATCTCGTTTTGAAATAACCATGATAAACCTTTTCTTCCTCGGTTCAAATGGACCAAGATCACCATGGCCGTGAGCATGATTCCGCCACCGTGTGTCGTTATAGCCAACCATGACAATTAAAGCACTCTCCGTCACACAAAGACCTCGTCAATTACTCACCTCCCTTGTCAGACTATCGCCGATGCCACCGCAAACTGTCATTGTCGTTTGTTGTAGTGAGGATGCCGTCCTCGATTTTCTGTCATCCTGACTTTCGTGGAGGAGTGAATCGTTGTACTTGAGAAGTAAAGATTGCTGGTACATCGATGGTGCAAATGCTCAACGGAAGAGACTGCACAAAAAAAAGGTCGAAGTCAACTAAGGTGAGTGTTTCCTTCGTTTGGGGTACCCTGTGACCCCGAACGTGTTCTTATGTGTTTTGTGTGGTTACATTGTATGAGTAATGGTATAATTGTGACTATATGCTGATTATGTGGGTCTGGGTGTCTGTTCATTGTAGGAGCAATGAAACAAGCTGAATAGTAAGAGTATGTGTATTCTTGATGGATAATATATATATATATCACGTGGATTCTCAATTGAATATGCGGAACTAAATGTGTTGTTGGGTGTTGTTTAATTGATATCTGAGACTGTGATATAGTGTTGTCTGTCTCGAGAGACTATGTGGTGCTTAGTGCTTGATTAAATTGATGGAATAAATTATTGGTTGATACTCTAGTTGAATCCTTTGGTGACTGGTTGCATAAGCATGCCTTGATAATGATAGTATGCCATATATTCGTTGAAAACGTTGTGTTCATGAATTGTGGACTTTTGGTACCTATGAAATAAGTGTGATATATGATAGAATTTAACCATGACGATTTCTAAAGCTTAGCATCATAATAATGAATTATTTGTCTCCTTGTGATTACTTTGTGACAAGTCCACTCTTAGTGGCAAATGACTCTGTGACAAGTTCACCGTAATTAGCAACTACTCTGTGACAAGTCCACTCGCGTGTGGCCATGACAAGTCCACTGACGAGTGGCAAATTGCTTTTAAATTCACTCATGCGCAGGACATTAAAAAAAATGAATAGTCATTATAAGATTTTAGTTTCTGATGATAAAGGCATAATTGCTTTGAGTTATGTGTTCTCGAAATGGGTAGACGTTGTGCTTGCATACATTGTACTAGATCTTGTGCCTGTATGAATGGACATTTGTTGCTATTGAATTTAATGTGGTTTGTCTTATGTGCTACATGATACAAGTTGTTTTATAGCTTCATTATGCTTGCTGCATGAACACTTGCATCCTTTGCATATGCTTTGCTTGTTAATTGCCGGGTGCGTGTGTGGTGGGGACACTCGCTAAGATTTTCATCTCATTCCTTTCCATTTACCTTTTTTTCAGTTAATTGGCTTGGAGAACTGAAGATATCTTTTGAGTTAAATTTGAATATTTAGAAAGAATTTTTGTAAATAAAGTTTTAAATTTCTAACCTGTCTTTGTATTAAGGGACTCTTTGCATTGTGTATTGTAAATATATTTTGGCCTAAAATGTAATAATGTATGGTGATTCACGAAGATTTAGTCTTAATGTCACATTACTTTTAACAGCTTAATTTTTGGAAAAGGTCGCGTATACGTGTTTTAAAGGGACAATATTTTGCGAAACATAGTTTTCAAATTGATGGCATTCTGGAGTTCACAATGAAAATGGATCTCGTACACGTTATTGTTATTGGTGACAGAATTTATGATCGTCGTTCTTATTGAAGGAAATATTTTAATTTTTACTCAAAAAACAATTAGTTTTAGAAAAAGAAACCCGACTATTTTAACAAAGCATTTGAAATCATACTATTTTATAATAAGAATAGCATTAGTGGATTCGGGTGTTACATTGATAATGTTTGACATGCATGACCATGATTGAGTGACTATGCTTGTGTTGTTGTGAGACATGATGTATTGAATGTATCAATGGTCGATGTACCGTAATTGTGAAGGTGGTGACCTAGAATACTTATTAAATTGGTTTGGGTAAGAGCAGGACATCCCCTAGGATATACCTTAAGAGTACCATGGGAGACTAATGAATTAGAGCGTGTAGTTAATTACCTGTAGAAGAACCCATCCCTTAGAATGGCTAAGGTGATAAATTAGTAGTGAGCCTTAAGATTAATTAAGACGTGAGTAATGAAGATTAAGAAGTCATTAAACTAGCTAATGATAATTTAATTAGGAATGAAGTTAGTAAAGAGCGTATCTTACTGGTGTAATAAAGAACAAGGATTACCATGAAAAGGGGCAACTACATAAATTAGTGAATAACTATATTTCCCCTAGTATTAGGTAATAGAAAACCGACAAGGAAAGTGTCAGGGCATTGTTTTAATAATAGAATGTTGAATGAACCTTAGGAATAGAATGCTAATTACCTTAGGGCAAAAACAAGTAGAACTTCCAATGTAGTCTAATAGACTTTAAGAATCCCCTTAAAAATGGTTTAAAGCAAACCTCGTGAAAAGTCCACTATTTAGTGGCCATGTTTGTGAAGAGTCCACAGGGAGTGGCAATGTTTACGGTTTAAGATAACCATTGTTTGAGTCTCCTAGCTATACGTAGCTACTGTGGAGCTCAGGTTAATCTTTGTTTGCTGAACTTAGTCCTATGGGCTATACTTGTTTACATACAACCTATGGTAGGTGGAGTTTGGTGGAAACCCAACCTTGCGTGTTTGTTTGTCATAACGATCTGCTTAGAATAGGTGGAAATACCGTTGAAATGAAAGGTGTAGGTCAACAGGAGTGAGATTACATGGCAATATCTCGGCCTTTGGGGGTCCAGAGCCTGAGCCTGTGGTCCACGATAGTTTGAGTTTTCTCCTTGAAATGGTGGTCACTTACCAAACTTAGCTACCCCGAAAGTCACCAAACATTCTCAAGGTTAGTCAAAAATGTGTGACAACAAAGTACTCACCATTGCGGTGTATTCCTTCAAGAAGTCAAACATGTCCTCCTAGCCAAACTTCCCAGAGTAGTAGATGGATTCACATGCATCAGGAGTAGTGATGTAGCAACTTGCATCGAGCCTATTTTGGGCATTTGATGTTGTGATTGATGATTCGTTGTGGTTGCACCCACATATGTGTGGGTATGTATAACTATGTATGCATGTGTGTGTATATGTGTATGGTATGTATACCCTAAGTGATATGATCCAAACTGGATGCATATAGTTTTTAACGGATCATCCTCGAATTGACTCTTGTTATAAGGATTAAGACGGAATAAAAATGAGAACTTTAGGAATTAGAGTCCTTAATCCTCAAAACTGGCGCCCACTTCTATTGAAGAAGGAAGAACAAATACAAGCTTTGCTCTTAAATTAATAATGGCGCATGCAAACAGGTAAACAAGAAGAATGAAATGCTAAAGGTGCAAGCTTTAAGAATGATGGCGCATAAGCAAAAGAACGCAATAAACAGAACAAAATAAAAAGATGGAAAATAAGACAGAAAATGGAAGAAGATGCCACACTCTCAAGAGAGTGATAAGTCCGGTGAAGATTCGCCACAAGAGAAAAGAAGCTCTTGATAAGAATCAGAAATGGTTCATCCAAGAACCTAAGAGGCTTAGCTCTCACAAACTCACAATGGAGTGCAAATAAATTCTGATTTCAAAAGTGCTGAATTAGGAGAGTACAAAGGCATTTTATAGCCATAATGGTAATCAATTCCCTCCCCCTTTTCCTAATAGAATGTAGCGGCCAAACCTACTTGGAGGAGGCAGCAAGTTGGCGCTCCCCAAGTCTAAACCTAGCTCAAAGATATGGGCCAAGCCCAATTAGCAAAGCTACAACACTTCCTAAGATCCTATGTGCTTAGTTAGCCCAAAACAAGTAGGATCTTATTACAAAATTATCCCAAATGGAAAATACAACCAAACTGAATTTAAAAATGTTCAAATACTTAATTTAAATAAATTAAAAGAACGGCTAGGGTGATATCATGCCCCCACATTGGGTTCTTCATGAACTTGGATTATTTGGACTATCTTGAGAGTTGGGCCTTGGCGAGTTGGTTTGAGAGATAGAAAATAGTTGACTTCTTTGTCTAAAGCCTCTTTAGCCTTCTTAGTCCTTGACCTCGTCATTGGGCCTCCAAGTCCTTGTAGAGCATCATTGGGCCTTGCATCTATGGGATGGTCTCCATTTGAGCTTCCTTGGTCTTCATCACTATGTGTGTTTGTTTTCACCTTCGTCTTACTATTACAGCACTGCTACAACAGACTCACCCATCTCTACTTGTGTGTTCCCTTGTATCCTGTATTTGGCTTGCATATATCCCTAACGTCAAAGTAGACGACTACCAAATTTTGGGACGGGCTAAAAAAAATTAAAAGTAGTTCCTGAACCAGTAGGACAGTGCACATTTAGCTCAATAACAAGGAAAAGAAAAAACCAATGAAAAAATCACTTTGTTGAGTAATCGGGTAACTTCATCACAAATATTGTTATTCGCGTAAATAGACAAAGTGGCACAAAAAAAAGGAGAAAGTAAAGAAAAAGGCAAATGAAAAATGCAAAAATATGTCAATGGTGTGTGCACTGTTTTAGAAAAGAGGCATGATAGAGTAGTGCCCATTTTATGTTACAGCCCCTTGATGTGTTGTAATGCCTAATCTCCTTTTGGATGGATAAGGAGGACCAAAGTAGGAAGGTTTTGGGTGGGTAGTAGATCTAAACAATCTGGATTGTCCTAATTTTCAAGAAAAGAATGTGGGGACACACACACACACATTTAAATTGGAGGAAATGAGTGGAACTTGAAGTTGCCAAGGGTATGCTTGACATGCGTAAGTTTAAGGATGGAGCCCTACGAGTAAGAACCTTGTGAAGATGAATTCTCTGTCTGATAGTTCTGCTATTTTCTGCCATTACTCGAGGAGGGGCAATGATTCAAGTTTGGGGTGAAATAACTATTAGAATTAAGAGTTATTTAAAATTTTATTACAAGAATAATTGCAAGTTCAAGGGTGAAATATATAAATAATTGACATGTTTTGATGTAAATATGGTATCTAGTTGTTCATAGAGTTAGTATGTGATTTCGGGCATTTTTGATGCCCTGATGGAGAGAATTGACTGTTTGTGAAGTGTGCGGGAATTTTTGTGAAGAAATAGAAACGGTGTCGTGCGGCGCCATGGCACCCAATATTTGATGAGAAAAAGAAGAGAAAAGGCTAAGTAAATGAAGTCTGCTGCGTGTTGAGCTGGCAAGTGATCCCAAGGACATTCCCCACGTGTGACAGATGCTTTTCTACTGGTCCCCACTACGCTGTGAGATATTTTTCTAATGGGACAATGCACCTTTATTTGTTTGGGCCTAGTGTAACACCCCGATTTTCAGAGCGCTACTTAATGAATTAAAACCCCAAATGCAGAATAACTTCGAAGATATAATACTCTTCTTGCTTACTCTTGTTGCTATATGAAAACATAAGGTAAATTTTTTTTCATTTTAAACATCTTTTCAAGACTACAAGTCAGAGTATTATAGCGTTTAGAAACATGAGGGCACAATTCATAACATAATGAAAATACAACTGAATATATATATATCAACAACCTTAGCCCGGAGGTGTTACAAGTTTTCATAATGCAAGTATAACCCCAAAATACGATACCAAAATAAAAGTACACCTTGAATATGAATGACCTATGCCTAAGAACACTCATACTCATGGGGTACTTCCGGCAAACACCTACGCAGAGGGTTGCTCCAAAATACAAAATAAATACAATAAACTCCAAAATAAATATACAATAGATGCTAAGCTGATCGACACAACTAACTCAAGCAGCCGGAGTGACCAATCGCTCCCGGCGCATAGCCTTAAAATGGGCAAATGTATCCGCATTTTGTGGCTTTTAGTGAGTCACGTCGTTTTCAACTTTGTATCTGTACACTGACACAGCTGTAAATATAGAATCTTGTCCCTAGTGATCTTTTTGAATACGAGACACTTCTGAAGCAAGTTATTTCTGATGATTATTTCCGTTGACATTCTCTTTGGCCTTTGATTCCTTGTACATTAAAATACTCATCAATGAGGATTCTTTAATGCTTGATAATGTCTTTAATGCTTCACTCAGTCTGGTTTCCAATAAGAGGTATCTTCTACTAATTGATGCTTATTACTGAGATACTCTGTATACCAAAGTGAGCTTTGACCAAAGGCAAGTTCTTCAACGTAGTTTAACTTGGCCTTTCATATACCAGAGTCTTGTAGTACCAGACGCAGGGTTTCAACAGAGTGTAGTCTTACCAGAGAATGGTCTACACCAGAGCGTTGACTACTAGAGCGATGACCAGAGTGAGGTTATAAGATACTGACATCATCAGTTCTTACCAGACCGTTCTGAGACTCTTCCATATGATGAATAATGACTTACTCACGAATGTTCTGTACCCTAATAAACACATCAGAGGATAAATTGTTCTTTTCATTATTTGTTATCATCAAAACAATTAAGGGTCATTGTTTCTGTATCCACCTGTTCAAACATACTCTGCGGGAGCCACTGGTTCCACAAGGGAAACTGGCGAACCCACAACTATGTGAGAGGCGGATGCACCAACACCCATCTCCTTGGACTGAATGCTCCTAAGAGGGGTAGCACGTAGCAGAGAGCCACCAATCTGCGGCTCGCTACAAAAGGTAGTCTGGCATAGTGTCTCGGACAAACCTGCTGATGCCGAAGAGCCTCCGACAGAACAATACGTGCAAAAGGCACCGGGAACTCCATCACCCGACGCGAAATCTCTATTCGCGTGGACCATCCCTCCATGAGCGTAGTCTCGACCACGTCTCCAGAATACGTCACCCGGCTTGGGCGCGGTTTACCTCCCAGATGAACGGAGCCTCCATATCTAGAGCCTCCTAGGGGTAACTCTCTTACACTTACAACATGAGCAAGGTTTAGAAATCACATTTCAAAAACTTAATACTTTATCACTAAAATGACTTTGGTTAGTATGCTAACATTTGAAACTTGTCCTTCCCACAAATGGAAGGCTCACAACTTGTTTTCCTCTTGGATCAAGTCTTTGTTTCAACTTCTTTTACACATATTAGGCTCATCCATCTAAAGAATTCATAGCCCAAAACCTTAAGCTACTAAGTTATCAAACTTTACTATCAAAACCTTGAAATCACTAAGCTAAAACCCTTTTAATCTTCAAAGTGTAACATCCCTATTTTTTGTGTGTTTCAAAAACGTGTTTTCTGTATTTTTATATACGGGGGTATTTTGGTCATTTTCAAAATACATATTTTGGGGAAATATATTTTGTCGTCGAGTTCTAAATATATTATTTAGTTGGTGGTTGTGACAGCCCTAGTTTTCGCCACTCGTTAGTTTGTAAATTGCATTCTGTACGCAATATACAGAACGAGGGTATTTTTGTAATTTTATAAAGTACGTAATTTTTCGAAACGGACTTCATGGTTGAATTGTAAATATTTTATTTAGCTAGTGACAATAGTTTTAGATTTTAATTCTGACGAAAACCGGACGTCGTTTTGACTACCGGTTAACATTTTTACTGTTGAAAAAGTTTGTTTTTTACCCTAAAATATTCATATTTTGAAATTTTTACTGCATGTCAAAAGTTGACGATATGTGAGAAGGTTTTAATTTTATTACTGCCTTGTTAATTTTGCAGACGTCAGTTTAATCGCTTAACATTTTAATCGCGTAGTTGAATTTTTAATCGATATAGAATAAAAATCCTAACTAAAAATATTATTTTATGATGGTCAAAAATTATATTAATCAAATTTAATGATTTTTCAATTACATAACTATATGTTATCATTTTTGTATTACATAATCATATTTTATAAAATTTGGATTACATAACTTAATTTAATTATAATTTGGTGTACAAATTTAAAAATGCCAAGATTGTCCCCCCTTTTCTTCCATCCCCTTCTTGTTTTCCTCCATATTTTCACTTCTTCAAATTTGTAGAAAGAGAAGGAGAAAGAAAAAAAGAAAACCTAGAGAGAGAAATTGAAGATTTTGGCCTAAAAATTCATCCAAACTCAAATCCAAACACATCATCATCATCATTATCCTTGAGGTATTGTTAACACACCAATTTGTCTATATTTATAGGGGCATTTTTAGTATCTAATTATACCATTTTGCACTGATTAATGCACAAAGGTACTCATTTATGTTTTATTATGCAGAAATATCATGAAGACACTACTCGGAGCAAAAGATGCGAAAAAAGACAAAAAACTGGCTAGTTTTGGAGAGTTTTAGCACTACTGGACAAGCGTTACGGCCTGACTTACTAACAGTACCACTGTACCTAGAGCAGGACCTCATTAAGGGCGAACCCTCTCAGTCTGTACCACCTGACGTCAATAAAATAGTCCAGTGCGGCCGTGCCAAAGGCAGTACGGCCATACACAAGTGATGTCAGGGCAACAGCTCGCACGGGTACATGTCAACGTCATCAACGAAGCTCGGTACGACCGTGTATATATGCAGTATGGCCATACCCCGTCCCTGATCAGTGTAGATTTGAAGCCAGATAACCTAATTCGCAGCCTAGTCTATAAATAGGGGCTCTTAACATGTTACAAAGACCTTTTTGACGAATTACTGAGTCAAGAGCCCCCTTTTGAGAATCATTCACAAATACCATATGATTGGAGTAAGTTTGGATCATTGGAGCTTCACATCAATTCTGAATTGTTGCTGGAGTCCTGGAGACGTGAGGAACATACGAGAGGATTGCCGTTATACCGAAAGGGTGTCCCAGTTCTTTAACTCATGTCTTTTAGGAGTTTGGATCTGTTTTACTTTCTTTTGTTACATAACATTATGAGTAGCTAAGCCCATCACTAGGGGTGATGGGGGATCTTTTACAATATCCTTGATATCTGTTTAATTGCTATTTTAAATTCCTTATTATCTTTATGAATGTGTTGATTCTAGTATGCTTAATCTAATATGGAGTAGCTAACCCTTATAAAATTAGTTAGTTGTGGTAACAGGATCATAATTAATTAGTGGAACTCTAGGATCATAGAGCTCACGCTATACGCCGAATAGGTTATTGCTTGCTTCCAATCAGTTATTAGATTAACAAACTAGCTTGTTCTTAATGCTCTTTCCCTTAGTTACCTTCTGGACCAAACAGAGTAATTAGTTGGGAGGAAAGCTATTGTACGCGAGGACTGCCTTTAGTAATTTAGAGTAAATGGTTGGTATTCAATAAGGAAATACAATTCATAATAGCAAAAAAGTAGATTCAAGAACTAGTATTAGTGAACCTGGTTACCCTAGGCTTCTCCTATTTAATCTTGCTCTAATTATCTTAGTTTAAAGTCTTATTTGCATTTTGTCTAGTTTTCTATTCAATTCCAACTTGACCACTCTGTTCGCTTAAGGAATTAAAGGTCTCTATTACACTGGTACTTGCTCATTCCTTGTGGGTTCGACATTCGGAGTCTTAACTATACTCCACTTTATTACGAGTTACGATCAGGTGCACTTGCCTGAGCCGCAACAGGTATTCTCTTCATTTTCATCTTTGAAAAACTTTGATTCCATGAAGTTTTTAGCAAATGGTATTATGATGAATTTTGGAAGTTTTTGAAGTTACAAATGATGTTTTCTACTTAATTTTCAAGTATAAGTTTGGAAAGAATTATACATCACTACTTAAACCTTGTTTTGAATTTACATGGGATGGAAAACAATTCTTCCCCTATTTTTCTTGGCTGGTCGTGAGTTATTGGAGAGAGAGAGGAGGGATTTCAAGACTTTCTTTTGTTGATTTGTGTTTATATGATGATATGCTAGGTTGTTTGTGTGTTGGTGGTAATTGTGAGCACCAAGGAACTCTTGGGAGGCTTGAAGATACCAGTTTTCAAGGTAAGGGAAATCATTTAGTGAGTTTTAGCTTTCATGGGTATTGATGTTTGCATGATTTGTTTGTTGTTTGTAAAATTGGAAAATGTGAGCATGATAAGTTTGTTGTTTGCAAAATTGGAAAATGTGAGCAGGATAATATGTGGAAGTAACCTTGGTATTTGGATGATTATGTGAAGTAAGAATATATGTTATTGCAAGTAGTATGATTATATGCATAAATGCTTAAGTTTGATGATGATTTGGAATTGTAAAGTCTGAAATTGATGTATGTGAAGCATGAAATTGGTTATGTTTGATTATGTTTGGAATTGAGAAAATGGTGTAGGAATTATTTAGCATATGACTGTGGTTGAAATAATATTGGAAAGTGTTGGAAACATGATTGGTATCATGTATTGGATTGATTTGAATTTAAGTATGAGTGACCGTTTAGTTGGTTTTGACGGCGTAGTTAGTACTACGACCTAATGCGCTTAATTTGATTATTGAAGAATATTTTGTTAATTATTTTCAAAGTAGGAAGTGTTTTATGGATTTAATTAGGTTATGGCAAAAAAAAATTACCAAATGAATAGTAACCATGACCAAATGAATAGTAATTTACCAAATTGTGTTTTGAATAACTTGAGTTTTAAATTGATTTTTGAAAAGTTTTCAAGATAGGATGTAATCTTATCTAAAACCTTAAGTGTGGGTGAATTATAGGGTCATTTTAATAATCAAGGGTTTCTAAATTACAAAATGATTTGTAGTGCATTTTAGAGGTTTAAAAGTGTACTTAAATGGGCTTTTGATGAAAAATGTGTTAAGTCTTAATTTTGAACCCAAGTTGTCTAAAATGATTTTATACTTGGTTTATGGACTTAGAAAACGAGTTTTGATCTAGTATGTCCTATATAGGCAAATACGTTGTTGCAAAAATATTTTGGGAAATACGTTATTTTTCCAATGGAACTTTATGTGGTTATACTATTGTTGTGTTGCATTCATATTCATGAAACATGAGATTTACTTGGGCCTAAGTGCGAAATGCCTTAGTGTCCGGTAAATGTAACGTACACCTCTCTAAGTATGTGACATTACCTGTGGAATGCCCACTTTGCATGTACCGGTTGGATTATTCGGAACGTATACCTCTCTAAGTATATCGCGTTACCGCCTATAGTAAATGTTTGCATCTGGGATGTGCCATTAACTGTTTGAACCACCGTGTATGTTAGATGGCTTGGGACCATAAACGTTCGCATTTGGGATGTGACATTATCCTATTGGTATAGGAGACTTGTTCCATTGGTATGGATATTATTGGAAGGGCTCATAAACATAATCATGGCATACTTATATTGCTGACTAACACATATCATGCATTCTAACTATTGGTTGAGTTATATGCTTGATGCAGTGATATGAACTTTTGTGTGATATATGTGTTATCTATTTGATATAGAATTGTGAAATATGGTATGGTATCCTGCTTATGTGAATTCTACATGCTTGATAATGTGTACATGTGAATGTTTGGCTCATGAATAGCTTGCGATAAACTCTTGAAGCTAGTGATATACCATTCCAATTGTTTTCTTTGTATTTGTTTAATTTAAATTTTAGACCACGCTGTTGGAGCCTTCGGTTCACTTGGAGTTGTTCCACTAGACCTTACTGGAGATAACGGAGAATTCGATTTGGGAGTTGGAAAAGGCAACCCAGGTCGGGTGTCCTATGGGTTGGCTCGCTGGACTGATACATCTAGTGGAGTACTGAAGTCAGAGTCTTTTCTCTTTGGGCTATGTGGTTTGTATTTAGTCAGATTAGAGTTTAGTGTAGACCAGCTCTTAGGACTTTTGTCTATTAAGATAAATTTTCTAACTGTATTTATGCGTGTGGTGTATTGAAAGGATTTCAAAAAACAGATGTAAGCCTCACGGTGAGAATGATTATCAGTTTAAAATGATAAGTTTAAGTTTGTTCTTGTTTATTATTGAATGTTCTTGGTATCGTATTTTTTGCAACTAATTTGAGGATCTTTTGAAAAAGTTTTAAACAATTGCGAAAATTTTTGTCCATAAAATGTGATGTCATGGAAGGTGTCACAGTTTATCTGTGAAGTAATGCCATGCTTCGTACTCCGGAAATGAGGGTGTTACACAAAGCACATGAAATGACTTTGGATCTTACTCCTCCTTCCTTATGAGGTCACGGCCTCAAGGAGATCATGGGAGGAATCCATTTCTCTTTTTAAAAGAAAGGATCAAAGAATAGGAATCATGATCATAGCAAAGATCAAGTCTTCACTCATATGAACAATCATTTTAGGCAAGTAAAAATCTTGAAATCCAACTCCATACATATAAGTATGGCCATGGTTTTGGGCACCAAACCAACACCCTCTTTTATAAAATTATTTCCAACACTACATACACATAAACTTGGTTTTCAAAAACAAAAACAACAAGATCTAACCATCATCAAAATCTTACATTAACCACTCCTTTTTGAAAGAAAAATAGAATCAAATTCATTTTCCAACCTCAACACCTCAACGAGGCTCCAGTATCAACATTACTCTCAAGAATCTGAGTGTGAAAACTTGAACAAAAACTTCCCCTAAGAATCACATAAGGTTCGGCCACCATGCTCAAGAAAGGAAGGAAGATGTTTCAAATCTTAACACTTGATCACACTAACACATAACCAAAGAAAAGAGAAGGAAAATGAGTCAATAATCTTACATAAGACTTCCAACAAGGCCACGACTTAAAGAGAAAAGAAGAAGGAAAATGCCTTGCTGTAACTCTTACACTTTCTTGATTTCTCTCTCACTAAGACTTAAGCTTTTTAAAGTGGTAAATGATGAACAAATGAAACTTAATATAGGCTAGAAGGGGGTGCCAATTTCCACGGCCAAAACAAACCCAGGGGAGGGAATTTGTTTAAAAAAATAATCTTATGACACCGTGAATGGCATAACTTGCCTAAGCCATGCTTAAGGTATAAAGAGCCATACCAATCTAAACCCCTTCAACCACTCCCATCTAATCACATTTTGACCAAAACTAAGCTTGCTCTCCAAGCTTCCCTTAGGTGGCGCCTAAGGGTCTCTGCTTCCAAGGTTCTCGCATTCGATGGTTCGTGTTATCGATTAATCACGTAAATTAATTTACCGTGAATTTAATTCAACGCGTGACTAAGAAATTATCCACGAATAATTTCTTTACCAATAATTCACAAATCCACTTTTAAACAATCATATACTATCACAATAAGCTACGATTCAATTTTCGTCGAAATCGGAGTTCGTTACAAATTTTCTCGCTGGTAAAATTTACCCAGCGGGTCAAAACACAGTGAAACTTCATTAGAATTTTTCGACGAGATTTAAACCATGAATTAATAATAAATATTCTCAAATATAGTTTTATCTTGATGAAATTCAATCAGTTTATGAACAGAAAAAAATATGCACATTAATTGTGTAATACAACAAAATTACAATACACTAACGTTAACTAAATACAATAAAACTACGGATGTTACACCTAGACATGTCGTTTTATAAAAAGTACCTTGTTTTTTGGCCCATGAGAGAGTAAAAAAGGACAACGATCTAAGAAGGGCAGGCGGGCCGATAAATTTGTTGATCCCTAGGTTAGAATTAGGCTCTCTTTAGTGGAACAGTCGCCACCCTCACCTCATCTTCGTACCTCACCTTCCACTCACCTTCCATACACCATTTTCATGAAGTTGAACGGGCTATTTTCATGGAGTTCAAGGCAAGCTCAGACTTAGCATGGAGAAGCAGAAGCAAAACATTGCTTCAGTGAAGTGACCCTTCATCTTGACAGAGCTAAAGGCCACCAACTTTGCTGCTTTTCCTCCTATATCTGTAAAAATTCTGAACTGAAAAGTTTAGGAGCCATGGATCTATTTTACATCACTTGTTTATGCTCTTTTATTTCTTTGCTCAATATGAGCTGAACACTTTAAGCTAGGATGATTTGAAGTTGTAATCAAACCTTGTTGGTGAAAGTATGTCATGTTTGTTCAGTACTTTTAGCTCATGCGTATTTATTGATATATGTTTAATCTAAGTTTCATCGCCTTAGGTTAGGCACATGTTTATTAAATGCTGAAAAGGTTTGATAAGCTGAATTCATGAATTAATATGGATCGTATTAGTAAAGAACACTTTAGATAATCTTGATTAAACTAGACATAGTAAATCAAGTCCATATACTGATCTGAGTCACACAGATTAGTCAAAGGTGAACCTAATGAGGGCTTAGACATAAGGGACTCTTACTTAAACCATATAGAAAGTGATTGAAAGGCACATACTGTAGCACTCGATACTCAGGTAGCACTCATGACAGCACCTAGCTAACTTGGTCAAATTACAATGGATCTGACTTCCTAGCTATTTTTCTCAATTTTTACCACCTACTTCTTAGTTGTTTCACTATTGTTTCCACCTAATTTTAATTACTAAATGCATCAATATTTGAGAATGGTTGTTACTATTTATTTTATTTTATTCACTAGCTACCTTACTAGTTAAGAACTTGTGACAATACTCAATCTGTAACACTCCGATTTTTGGAGCGCTACTAATCAAATAAAGTTTCTAAATGCGGAAATGCTTTTGATGAAAATACTCCTCTTGCATAGTTTTCGCAAAATGCGGGTCTATTTTTTTTCTTTTCAAACTTCTTTTCAAAATAGTAATCAAAGTATTGCAGCGTTTTCGAAACATGATGTACAACTAATAACATAATAACCATGCAAATAAATATTTATATAAACATAATATTCGCACAAAGGAGATCCAGGTTTTTGAAAATACAAAATATATAATACAACTCGACAGAAAAAAAAACATTAAAGATGCTATAGCTGGTCAGCTCTACAACGCTTACTGTTTCCCACAACAAGTCTCATAACCCATGACTTCAAAGAATAAAATCGGACGGAGTCCTCATCCGCATTGCTTGTCGACCTCGAGTGATAACACCTCTCCCACTTTCACCATCGTCTGGGTTGGCATCCATGAGAATACCTGAATAGAAAGGGTCATCTTCCCGAAACAATCATATAATAACTACAGAATGTACACAAATCACATCATACCAACAGATTAACATGAGATAGCATGGCATAAGAAACATTCAAACAATCAATCCAATAAAGAAGCACCACAATCCCTATTGGTCATTCTATATGCCAATGCACATGATTCCGAAATATCGCCACACCACCCTTGCAAGGGTTCCCCGCATGGATATACATTGGTCCCATAGGATTACTTCAGGTCATGATTTAAGTACGACTAGGTCCCACAGGATTGCTTTAGGTCGACTTTAATTTGGGAGTGACCAGGTCCCACAGGATTGCTTCAGGTCAAAACTCATTAATTTCCCCGCAGGGATACATGTTCAGTACCACACAAGGATTTACCTGAGACATGCATTCGACACTAGTCCCACAGGATTGCTTCAGGTCGGCATCTCCTTAATCTCCTCGCGGGGATCATGTATGCATGGAAATACACCACCACAGTTAGTCACCACAACGAGATCACTCACGCAGAGTGTCCGAGATATTCAACTCCTACTCTAGACTCACTTAGCCTAGAGCCCCGCCTTATCTTCTTGCAACCTCACTTGGTATCCCTAAAGTCCCTGTTCTTGTCGAAACTCCTATTAGTTGTAAAACATTAGTATTTGAAAATTCCACTATTAGTTCAAAAATAATCATAATACCGCAACAACATCAAATCAATTCATCAAATCATAACCACATAGAAATCATAATCACAACCACCATCACAACTTTTCAAGAAACATCATCACCATCTCAACCATCCACACCAAACATAAGCACACATAAAACGATAAATGGAAGATGCCTGACCTTAAGCGCTTTTGCGCACAAGCTTGTCTACCAGTATCGTCAACGAATAAATCACATTTCACCTACAACACAATCGCTAGAACCCTAAATCAACAAACACTAAAGTTAAGAAACAACCTTAAGCCACTAATACCACTTATTATGGTCCTGGCTCAAAGCCAAAACTAGGGTGACACCAATCTAAAGTCTCTAGCTTGCTACCCATACTCCAATAATTAGACAAGGTTTAAAATAAAGTGTTTTAGAAACTCAAAACCTAACACAAAAACATCACTTCAAAATACTCAATCACATAAGTTAGTATGTAAATAATTGAAACTTATTGATCCCACAAATGGAAAACTCACAACTTGATCCTTTTTGGACAAGTCTTTGTTTCAAATTCTTTTATGACATACTAGGCTCATCCATTAAGGAATTCATAGCCCAAAACCCTAAGTCACTAAGTTATAAAAATAAACTTTGAATCTTACACAAAAATACTACTTTCTTTCAAACACCAAAATATAAGCTTATACTTCTTAAAATCTGCACAACTTTGATTCTAGAAAACTTTTATATTTTTATCAATCAAACTCATTTTTTTTTTCAAACAAGTTCATGGATTTAACCTTCAAAACACATAGTTCTTAAACTATTAACATTTTAATCAAATAAAAGTTGTCAAATCATCACCAAAAACCCTAACACCTCACGTTTGCAACCAAAACATCAAACTCCAAAATTTTCTCGTCTTTCAAGCCTTTCCAATAACAAAAGTAAGACAAAACTAAAGACTTGATCATAAAATTTCTTAAGACTCTACCTTCTTTAGAAATACAAAGATTTCTTCAAGATCTAGGTGTTCATTGTCTTAAAACATCAAAATACGTCTTGAATCCAAGATTAAAGCTAAATCAACCCCAAAATCACTTATTTGAAAAAATTCAAGGATCTAAAAATCTTTTCCACTTCTTTTGTAAAACAAACCCCACATTCAAAATAGTTTACCATCCTTAATTCCTTAACAACATCAACAACAAAATCATAAAGAAACTAAGTTTGAAGAGCTTGAAATCTTCTCCCTTTCTCCTTTCAAGGTCACGGCCTCAAGGTCTCTTAAGGAGGAGAAAATTAATTTTCATTTTTCTTCTTAAATCATCATCATCACGATCAACAACAACAACAAATAACAAGTGAATCAAAGTAAATCTTCCCCCAAAACTATCTCAAGGTCACGTCCTAAATGGCTCATGAGGAGAGGGAAAGATTCAACTTTTGTTCACTCAAAACCATCATCAACTAAAGCACAAGAAATTAGTAATAAAAAGAATTAAAATCATGCTCACCCAAGTCAAGGAGCTCACCGTTTACACTAAGGAAAATGGAGGAGAATTTCTTGACCTTCCACTCAACACTCACAAAAACTCTAGCATAAGATTTTGGCTTAAAATCGAGCTAAGAAATGAGCTCAAAGGGGGTGCTATCTCACGACTGAAAGAGAGAAATAAGAGAGGGATTTTCTTTGCTTTGATCCAAACACCAACACAAGCTCCAACTTAAGAGAAAAAATGAAAATAGTGTGGGTTTTGGGAGGGAGGCCATGGCTTCAATAGGAAAGGGAGAAGAAGAAATTTGGCTTCACCAAAACTTAGGTCTCATGACTCACCATATAACCATACCTTAGGTTATGTCTCACCATGCCTTTAAGTGGGATTTTTATCCATGAACCAATAACAACATGACACCTCACACCCTCTCCCAACCACTAAATTCTTTTTTTGACTCTAGGTCAAATAGGTCTCGATGTCGCAAAATTACAGTGTCAGGTGATTGCGTTACCGATTGTTCGTTCGACGATTAATCACGTAAATTAATTTAATGAGAAATTAATTCAACGCGTGACTAAAAAAATATTCTCGAATAATTTCCTCACCAATAAATAATAAAATTGGTCTAATAAAAGCACATCTCATCATACCAAGCCACGATTCGATTTTCGTCGAAATCGAAATTCATTAGAATTTTCTCTCGGGTAAAAATTTACCTGGCGGCTCAAAACGTGACGAAACTTTGTTAGGATATTTCGACGAGACTTGAACCATGAATTAATAATAAATATTAATTCTCGATTATAGTTTCATCCTGATAAATTTTCATTTACTTGATTAACAACAAAAATACGTGTCACCGCGTCAAACCGAAAACTTAGAGAAAATTTTTCGGTGTTTTCACATTAAAAGCAGCATACGTCTACGCTGTCTATTAATCTAAATTGACACTGTAAATAATAATTGTTGAAAATAAATCGACATAGTTCTTCGTACTCTTAGAAAGTCATCGAAGTGATCAGTCTCTACGACTTACCTTCAAGTATTCAGGACTATACTTGTAAAACAATTTTTCTTAAAAATTTGGATGTTACACATTCAATCCTCGTGGGAACGATCTTTACTTATACTCTATTACTTGTTTGACTGTGTATACTTGCATATTAATTTTCACAACAGTAAACATTGAGGAAATATCATTGGAAAAATAGTAATTTAATTGAGTCGTTTCAAAAGTGTGAGTGTCACTTCAATAATGTCAAATACCAAAATGCGGAATAATGAAAAATTCAAAACTAGATAAGTGAAACCAAGGTAAAACCCAAAATCCCGATGTTGCATGTCTCAGAGCTTTACCCTATGTTCGAAAGTTCAAATAAAATAATAATGATAACTATCCAACAATCATAAATAAACGCATAAGCTAAGTAGCAACATGTAGCCTACTCCTCAGCATCCACATCAACGTCGTCACCTGCAGGCTCATCATCTACCCATACATCGTGGTGCATAAGTAGCCACAAAGGAAGAAAAGGTGAGGAATCATATTCATATAGGTCCCACATGGTAGGGGAAATAACCAACATGATGTAAATATAATGACATACATAACTATATCAACATCATCCACATTAAACGAAATGTGCACATACTGTGACACTATCAAGAATCAATGCAATGCAAGACTCATCACTAGCAACTACTCTGAGAATTCATGTGGATCCATCTAAATCTGGGTGAGTGAATAAGAGTGCCCTTGATATTCATAGAGACAAGCACATAGTCTGGTTAGGTTGATCCAGTATATCTATGGGACGCCCCAGTAGTACCCTACCTTTATATAAGACCCCCCACTAGTAACTACCCGCAAGGCTAAGATAAGCTTATTGTGGCCATCACTGCATTCTTCCAAAGTTTGCTTACCATCCCAACGAACGACATCAATGATGCATGACATACTAGCCTATGTGTCAAACAACAAATTGTGGTTAACTCCCGACCATTTTCAAACACATTAACATGTCCAAGCCTAACAAGGTACTTCTGGTCCATATTGCGACAAGATCTTACCATATTGTGACTAGGTTTCCCCAAAATATGGACAAGTCCGCTTAATGAATCGTAACTAGCTTAAACACTAATTACCTACCATCAACCATCTCTGTTGAGACTAACCAACAACAACTAACTCCTCAAGAAGC
Source organism: Calophaca sinica (assembly GCA_037113605.1). Lineage (NCBI taxonomy): Eukaryota > Viridiplantae > Streptophyta > Magnoliopsida > Fabales > Fabaceae > Calophaca > Calophaca sinica. The sequence continues at coordinate 82,476,727 of CM073731.1, forward strand.
CATAACTCATTAACTCTAATTAACTTACTCTTTAGTCACTCGCTATCAATTTGACTCTCGTCCTTACAAATGGGGATACTCGGGAAATTCTATTAACTAGAAGTCGATCCTTTGGTCATCTCGTCCTTTCTAAACGCCTCATCCTTCTATTATTTAGGAATTTGCAATCATGCAATAATCTCCTCCTTGTCACATCTGAAACATAATTTCTCAGTGAAGGAATAGTTCTTGACCAAGCGAGGACTCCTACCTCCTAACACTTTTTCTGGTTTTACTGCACCTAAAATTCCCAAATATCCTACTTCTTCCGACTATAAGGCTGACAAGTTATATAGCCACACTGTTCCTAACTCCCATCTCCAAGATTAGCCATTGCTCTCCATAAAGAGATAAACATCTCACAGTCATAAGATATGAGGAAACATGTAATCATATGTCAAATATCATATGAATAAGCAAAAAGTATGCATCTATATTAACACAATACAGATAGATTGATATCTGACATTGTACCCAATATCTAAGCATAATCAGTATCTGGTGGGAACCGACTAGACACAGCCAGTAACAACACCCTAATGACCTCACAGTCTGGTTAAGATTGAACTGCTCTCTAATACATAAAATTAGACGACCTCGCCCCATTAAAGCCCCAACCCATAATAACTAACCCTAATCGAATAGTTAAACGATAATACATATGACAAAAATATGGAAAAAATTTAAAACGATAATAACAAATCCAATTAATACATATGTCTGACACATAATAATAAGTCACAACACCCAACATCGGATCATAAATTACAATTACATATTATAATACAATAGCATGATACCACATACAATGTCATGTAATCAACTAAGCATACGACTCAATCATCACACAAGTAGGTTGTCTACCCTAAAGTCGCATGCTACTGAACATCCTCAATAGCTCAATGGATAAATCCTATGCATAATACCCCCAAACCTCTTAAACACTAATCGGGACTACTCCACTGTAATCACCAATATGGTTTAAGGTTATAGGTTATTACCCTCTAATAGGGCATAGGTCACTCTACACATATTCAAACTTGCAAATCTACCCTACAATCCCAGTGTGTAAAGTTTCTTTCTTGCACGAAGCACTCCTAACCTTAAGCTCCCAACCAATTACGAACAGCCTGGACCCACGATCCAACGAACAAAACGACAATGAGGGCAAAACCAACAAATGAAATCAGAGACTAGATTTGCCCCTAGTCGAACTACCACTAAGGAGACCCGGACAGTGGTCCCGAGCACGTTAACAGGATCCAACAACTACATAAAACACATAAATGACCACATACCTAGTTAGAAAACAATAGAGACAATTAAGCTAATCAAAACTAGGAAGTCAGAATCAGGTTCAAGGGTATTACCCATAATTCAGAGGGACCAAGAAACAACGATGAGATTCTGAATGCGTTTCGGGCACGTATGGACCCCGATCAACTCGTAAGAACCTAGAACGATAAAATACCAAGCCTAGGAACCAAATGAAATGAAAAAACAACCAATAAGCAATGGAGAACAGATCTAATTTCTGGATTTTACCAATACTACTAAGAAACCAAAAATGATAACAATGTTCTGGAAGCTTCCCTTAGCCCGTATGGGCACCGAATCACTCGCGAGAATCTAAGATATAGAGATAACAAGAATTAGGGATCAAATTGAGATAACCCAACCAACCAAAATAATGAAACCAAAACTTTGTTTTGAGGGTTTACCACGACCACAACCACAACAAGGATCAAAGAGTAAGTGAACTCAAAATCCAAAGGAATCGGTGACATCTTCTCAAAAAAAAAAAAAAAGGAATCGGTGACAACACTGTCACTATGCGAGCTTAATATCTCTTGTTCCAGAGCTCGAATCATCAATCCAACTGTTGAAATCAAAGAAACATATGTCCTTACTAATTTGTGTCACGATTCAATGTTGAACGAATCTCTGATAGTTATTTTATTGTGCCAGGTCGGGTGAGTGTAGTGCCAGAAACAAAGCTCCTGTGCGAGTTGAATATCTCGCCCTTCAGACCTCGTATTGATGACCCAACCATTGAAAACTAAGAACCACGTGTCCTAGAGCTACTATGCATGTGTTAGCTTGATCCAACGGTTTACCATCCTCCTGTAGCCTTTTTACTGTGACAGTATAGGTGGTTTACATGATGAATTTTTTCATATTCTCTTCTCTCCTTTATTACATGAATTTGTTGGACTTGTGAGTGAGGAATGGGTGATCAAACTTGCCTTCTGTTGCCTTAAGAATTCTGATAAAGCATGCATGGAAGGAAAGGGCAAGTGGAGCTCTTGCAAATGACACTTGGATGGGTTGAAATGAAAGAAAGCAATGTGTGTTACAAGGAAGTAGAAACATTTGTCCACAATTGTGCCATGTGTCTTAGTCTAAGAATTGGGATTATGCATGGTTGACATGTATCTTTTAGGTGTCGATTGTTTGGCTCTCCAAGTGTGAGAAATTTTGGTGGCATGTCGTAGCAACAACTTGCACTTGATGCATTATTCAAGTCTTAAGAAAATTGGGTACACAAGAAAATGAATTAGGCATCCATTTATGGCTATAATTTTGGCTAGCATCTCTTAGGGAAAATAGGGAATAAATTCTATCATTTAGAGTATTTGTTCTCATAAGAATGCGATTAGAAGAATACCCAATGCAATGGTGACAATTCGCACGAAACCTTATGTCGTGATTTTCATTCTAATCGCGTAAAGTTTTTTACGGATAACAAAATTCTTAATCTAATACCCAACAAATTTTAAGAGAATATAAAATCAACCAAACACATCAAAATATTATTAGTTCTGGAAATTTCCAATTATAGGGTCAGAACGAGTTTCTTAGCTAGCATAAATTTACGTAGTCGACTTAAAAACACGGTCCGGATTTCGTCTAAGCTTTAAACTTAGCTTTCACCACTACCCCTTGCCAAGGTCCTAATCAAGCACATAAACAAGCAAATACACAATCACATACATATATATGTAGGAATTAGTATTTTGGAAATGAGGATGTCACACTTATGATTGGGGTGCTGGACCTAGTGGAGGTGACCGCGGTGATGGAGCTTCCTGAGAAAAGTATTCGTATACAGTTTGTACTAGTTGTACCACAGCCAGTGGGTTTAGAGTTTTGCTACCCCATGCGAGTATTGTGTATATCAGTGTCACCGTTGTGCGTACTCTGATACAATTATATATATATATATATATATATATATATATATAGCATTGTTGTTGTTGTGGTTTTATGTTTGTGTGTTGTCTTAGTATTTTATAATGTGGCGTCCTATTTAGGTGGGGTGTTACATGCCTTGAATTAGTTATGATTTATGATTCATTGCTATAATTGCTGCTTGTCTGGCTTGTATGAGTTGAGTATTCTGCCATATGATATGAGATTGATTGACTGATTACACGATAATCAAGATGAGATGATAGGTCAGAATACTAGGCTCCTAGGTTAGAACTCAATAATTAAAATGGATGCATCATGACATAACATATGCATTGACGTTCTCTTTTGATAAAGGTTCAACAATATTCTTCCTTGAATAGCTCTACCTTGATGCTTGCCGGTGGTAGGTTGATCATTACTCTATGGATAGAGTCCTCTATCAAGAGAGGTTATCCCCTTCTGAAGTTTTGTTTAAATTATATGGATAGAAGCCTCCATGTGCGGGGTTTAACTTTCAGACACTCTTAGGAAGGGATGATGGAAGAAACTTTTCTCAGGGAGGAGGATGCTCTTAAGATAGATTTGGGTCTAGGCCTTATGGTAAGACCAATTTTGTGATCTATCCGGCCTTCGGGGGACAACTTATGAGTCCCATTGGTAAGGAAGAAAGCTTCTAAGGCCAAAGGGTAAGGAAGGGATCACGAGGACACCACAACTCTCGCGAGAAGTGAGGATGTGTAACATCCCAAGTTTTATGAAAATTATTTTATAGTTCCAGCTACTTGAAAATAAATCATGGAGATTGATCACCTCAATGGTTTGTTAAAAGTACGAAGAACAACAAAGATTTATTGTAAACAACTTACTGTTTTAGTAATTAATTCAGATTAACAGACAGTGTAGACGTATACTGATTTTAATATGAATTAATCCCGGAAAATGTGAAAGATTGTTATTTGATTAAATAAAATTATTTTATTGAAAGAGAAATAATTTTTAGGATTTAATAAATATTTTCAAGTCATAGTTTGATTTTTCATGGTTTAGTTATTATATTATTTGTCTGTTTTATGTCATATTTAATATGACTATTATTTTAAAGATTTTGTCTTGATAATTTTATTGTTTGAATAATATCTATATGATAAGAGAAATTGAAATTAGTGATCCTCACTAATTTACGCTTTTATTACGTCAAGAGAATTCTATCGACTCACAAGCAACTAGGCTATTATGTGTGTTTCTAACTGAAACATGCCCAAACGTGATTCAAATTTTATAAAATTTGAGATCTTAGCATTTTCCAATATTTAGGATTTATTGTAATGTTTTTAGAATTTTTGGGCATCAGAAAATATTTAGTGTATTTTCTATGGCCAAAAACTGCCTAATTGCGACGTTTCGGTTCGCATTTCGAGAAAACGAGAAACATGGGTACTTTTCTTATGCCGTGAGGAACATTTGTAATTTTTTGGTGTGGGGTTATAATTAGAATTATTTTTGGGAATTTTAAGTGTAGAAGAAGTTGGTTCATTGTTAAGGGGATTGAATGTGGTGAATTTGTATGTGTTAAGCTTTGAAAAATTGTTTGAAATAAAATAAATTTTGGGGCTGTTTTGTGGTTTTGAAAACAGCAACCTTTGTAGTGATAAATGAGTTTTATGAACTTGCTTTTATGGCTTAAAGGTATTACAATTAGTAGATATTAGCTTATGAGTTAAAGGCTAACAAGTTTGCATGATTTAGATTATAGAAAATGAAGTTTATAGATCAAATCCTTGACTTGCTTTTGGGTTTTCAAAACTGTGACTTGGGGGGAAGTTCTTGATGAAGTTTAACTTGTTTTAAGTGTATTAAAATGGTAAAGAGTTTGGTTTTTGGTTATGGCTTGAATCCATAAAGTTTAGTATGTTTAAAACATTAAAAATGGTTGAAAATCTTTAGTTGGTTTTTATTGTTCTAAGCCGTGACCTATAGTGACTTTTTGGGATTGAATTTAGTTGTTTTAAACCTTGTGAATGTTGTAAAAAGTGGGAAGGGATTTGATTTAGCAAAACAATTCAAAGAAGTATGATTTTGGGAAAAGTTTGAGTTTATGTTTCAAGAATTGTTTTGAACTTGTAATAGAATTGTTTCTAAAATTTTGTGACATGTTTTAGTGCTTTGAAAAATGGTTCAAAGTTGGCAAAACACTATTCATTTGGTAAAATATTATTCCAATTGTTAAGTTTTGGGTTTTGGTATTTTCTAAGTGTGTAGCTTTTGAAAAAGTTGAAAACTTGCATGGTTTGAAATTGTTCCATCACATGTGACTAGGTGTGAACCAAATGGGATTGAGATAGTAGTTCTTAGGCCTTAAGGACCTTAGAGCCGTGGCTGCCCTAGGGGTATTAGGACTTGAGTTTTAGTTCTAAATGATTGAAACTTGCGTTGTTAAGGTTCGTGCCTAAGGCTCGTGCGATGAACGACTTGATGATAGTTCGAATTTACCTTGCTTGGATTCTTAAAGCGTCCAAGGTAAGGGAAATTCTTACATAATGAATTTGGGCTTTTCGCCTTGTTTGTTGTTTGTTTGATTGTTGATGGATTGTGTAGTAGTACTTGTAGTATTACTATGTGCTGTTGAGATGTTGTAGCATGAGCTGCTGTGTATTGATTTGGACTATGGGGCAAGACTGAATTGTATTGTGTTGCTTAAATCATACTTGATTGATTTAATTGGACTTGAAATTGATGATATGTTCTTGGCCCTGCGTGGCATTATGAGTTGTATTATTTTCCTTGAAGAATCACCTTGGATTTCATTGGAACTTGGCATTGAATTGGAATAAGAAAAATATATTATTGTTGATTAATTAAAGCATTACTCGGGCACTCACTACGGTGAGCACGCCACATTGTAGAATTTGTTTGGATATCACTTGGGCGTTTACTACGGTGAACATGTCATATTGTTGAATTTGTTGGATATCACTCGGGCGTTCACTACGGTGAACATGCCATATTGTTGAATTTGTTGGATATCATTCGGGCGTTCACTATGGTGAGCATGCCATATTGTTGAATTTGTTTGGATGTGTACTAACCATTGAGCATCGACACTCGGAGTGTTTGATTGGTCTTAAAGACTTCAAAAGACGAGTTGTCATGTCACTCGTAGCGTTTGATTGGTCGTACAGACTTCAAAAGGCGAGTTGACACTGCATTGCCTAAGTAGAGGCCCGCCAAAGTAGTGGCCAGCCAAAGTAGTGGCAAGCCTAAGCAGAGGCTATTTTGTTTGGACGTTGGGAAAGTAGTCCCCATCATACTGCTGACCTATTAAGGCTGCAGGTGTATACAATAATCGTCATCTTGCATTGACATGCATAGCTAACCACATTTATGATATGTGATGAATTGTTTGATGAATTGGATATTGTGATAACTTGATCACTTATCTGTTGATAGATTTGCCTGCTCACATGCAATAGTTTGATATTGTAGTGACTTGATTGTTGATTTGTTGGTTGTTTTGGTTGCTCACATGCAATGCTTGATATACCATGCTGATTGTGTGCAGTCTATTAAGTACATATATGTATATAAAAGCATGTTGTTGTATTATATATGTATATATTGTTTGCATGCGACATAGCCTATGATAAACTCGTGGACAAAGGATTTACCCTTGCACTGTTGTTGGATTAGATGTCCTTATGGATGTCACTTCCAGACGGAGTTCGATAGCTATTGCAGCTTCGCTTTTCAGGAGCATTAAAGATTGAGCCAGTGGAGGAAGATTCCTCTGAGTACTTCGTGTTTGGACTTGCTGAGATGTTTCTCAGTAAGAGTTATAGTTGTTGGCCAGCTTAGCTTAAGGTTTTATAAATTGTTGTGTTATAATTACTCTTTTCAGAAAACCTCGCCTTAGTGCGAAATGATTATGTTATGTGAAGTATTATTTTGTGATGCATTATACTCTGGTAATTGCAAAAGTCTAAATTGGCATCATTTAGAAAACTGTAGTACTCTATGTCTCATTTTGAAAAGGGTTTCAAAGGAAAGAAAATGAAAAAAAAATTTACTCCTATTTTTCCGTTGCGAAATACATAAGAGTACTCTTTAACTGAAAGCATACAAGCATTAAATGTTTTCAGCATTAGATTGGGTTGCACAGTAGCGCTCTGGAATCGGGGTGTTACAGGATGCAATTAAAGACTAAGCCAACATGCATATAGGAGTAGTTACTTATAGTTAGGTCCTGAACCTAGAATGAGACTTTAAGGATGACTGTGATTGATTGATCGATTGATGGATTGTGTGTGCGCATTAAATTTCTAATTATTACTCTAATATCCATGTTTTATGTTGTTTAGAAGATTTACCCCTTCTCTATTTCTATCCATTAATGCTCTTTGTCTATCTTATTGGATTATGACCTCAAACGGAGACTAGCTTCACTATCATCATTCCCGTACCTGGTTTGATTAACATGATCGTGGACGTTACCTTTCATAATGACGGAGGCAGATGCTGGAGCTTTGATTTCTCTATGTTTACCATAGTTTAAGTGGACATGGTCACATTTCACACACATAAGAGGACTAGGGAGTTGAAATGTCGTATAGGTCACTATAGAGTGGTGCTTAGATTGCCTTTTGAGGCAATGTGGCAAGGTGGGTTTACCCATCCTAAACCCACCCATCATGGTAGGAGTTGTGTCGAGATAGTCCTATGAGGGGCTAAGATGAGGGCCATACAATGTGGGTTGAGGCGCTCAAGCGTCTTAGTTATAGGTAGATGAAGGAAGCCAAAGGAGGGGGTGGGAGACTCAAGAATACGAAAGGAGAAGGAAGTCAAAGGAGGAGGATGGAGACTCAAGATTACTCCACTGAGTAATCCGATGGCACGTCGAAGAGCTATCAATTTGAGTTAGTGGATGGCTGGTCATGTATTTAAGTTTTCTTTTGTTGGTATGTACTGGGTGGGTAGTCATGCCCTTTTGATGTATTTTGAGTCCCACATCACACTTGTCTATATGTATATATCTTATAATTTGAGCAGTGTAGATAGCATTTATGTGTTGTATGTTCGGTGTAGAAAAGTTTTAAATTATTATATGTTTCTGCGCACTCGATAACATTAATAAACTCTTAACTATCACTAATTCGGGTTAAGTTAATGTGACATCCAATGGTGTTACAAGTTTTGGACACATCTTTACTCGTTGGCAGTGTCTAGTGGACAATGACCGACATGATGTTGGAAGAGGTGTTTCTTGGGTCTTGGTCTTTGCATTCATTCAATTGCAGGCTAAAGATAACAGAAAAGGACAAGAAGCACAACAGACAAGAACACACAATAAAGGTATTAAAGGAGATGAGAAGCAACATGCAAGCTAGAGATTCAAATCATGTTGTTGTTGAGCTCATCCATGTGTGATAAGAAATGGTAGAAAAGGACCAGATGCGTGAGGAGGATGTTGCAGTTGAAGTTGTTGCACAAGGAGTGCGCTAGACGTGTACTCACTGTACGACGACGGGAGCTGTTTGTTGATGGGAAATACCAGTAGCACCCCCCATTGGACTACCAGCACCCCCTGCCAGCTTTTTGCAAATGTGAAAAGACCAAAAACCCTGATTAAACCATCACATCACATGTCTGTGAACCTTACGTGAATTGGGTTAACGTATTAATACGTGAAATTCAATTCACGTACCTTCTTAAAATTGTAAATTTTTGAATTTCACGTGAACCCTTTATGTAAGTATACGTGAATTAAGTTCTTGTACCATATGTGAATTTAAATCACGTATTGCTACGTGATTTAAGCTCACGTAGTGAAAAAAAATTTGATAAAAATAAAATAATTTTTTTTACCTTCGTGAACTTAATTCACGTAGCAATACGTGATTTAAATTCACGTATGCAAAAATTTGTACCTTCGTGGAATTAATTCACGTAACAGTATGTGAATTAAGTTCACGTAACATATGTAATATCCCATTTTCGCAAAAGGTTTTCTTTGAAACTAGCAGTGTTTTTTTTTTATCACAAGTGTAATACTTTAGAACGATAAACAACAACCACTTCTAAAGTAAAACATAACCAACATCATATATATATGCATCATAGCATTATCAAGGATCAGAGTATTTTGCACGCAGGCGAGTTCCCAAATATACACAAGTACATACTCAAAATAAAATACATCAGTCATATGAAAACCCTAAAACCTAGAGTTGACTCATATCCGTGATGCATCCTGGAAGCTCCTATCAATGGACTTAGGCCCAAAAGTCATACTGTACAATATATTAACTAGAGCCTAACCAATTGACTCTATCTAACTATGCTGACCCATAAGTAAACTTGAGACGCTTGCGAGGGGGGAAACCCCGCATAGAAGGTAATCGACTCCGAGCTAACAGGCCCCGATGCCTCTGAAGGATCCTCCTCCTCCTCCTCGTCCTCACTGTCAATCACTACTCTACTTCTCGACGTCCATTCCCTAGTGGTCCTACACCCATTGATTGTGTCTCCGACCGTAGGGATGGGAGGCAAGGGATAAGAGCAGTGAGGGAAGTGAATGCAAAAAGAGGGAGGACTACCCTCAGGTGTAGCAGGTGTCATCAATGAAGCTGTCGGTATAGCAGAAGTAGTAGCAGTGATGATGGGTGGAGTGTCAGGAACTCCAGTCGAAGGTGGATATGCATTCGAACTCGGCATCATGGACGGATGTGCAGGGTCCATATACGGAAATATCCCAGCAGGTACAGAAGTAGAAGGTACAGAAAGTAGACTAGGTGGAACTAAAACTGAAGTCTCTTATTGCTGAAACGTACAGCCGTCGAGAATTCTCCATCCTCGTCGGTCTCTATCACAATTCCTGAATGAGACAATCATCCAGAAACGGGATCAACAGACCACGCTGATGGTTCCTTCCCCTGAGGGAATTCATACGTTGTCACCCCAAGAAACCTCATGGGGATCGGCATCATCTAAGTAGCAAATCCAGAGCAAGATTATGAAGCAAAATAAACACAAGGGTAAATTCTTTGTCCACGAGTTTATCGTAGGCTATATCGCATGCAAGCACTATACATATATAATATAACAACACAATTTTATATTCATATACATAATTAATAAACCGCACGCATCATCATGGTATAGCAATTATTGCATATGAGCAAACAAATCAACCAACAGATCAACAATCAAGCCACCACAATATTATATTCATCAAACAATTTATCACATATCATAAATGTGGATAGTCATGCAAGCCAATGCAGTATGACAAGTTGTGTATACACCTCAGCCTTAATAGGTCAGCAGTATGACGAGGAATTTTCCCAACGTCCGAACAATATAGCCACACATTAGGCTTGCCTCAAGTTAGGCTTGCCACACATTAGGCAATGCAGTGTCAACTCGTCTTTTGAAGTCTTTAAGACAAATCAAAAACTCCGAGTGACATGACAACTCGTCTTTTGAAGTCTTTAAGACAAATCAAACGCTTCGAGTGTCTATGCTCAATGGTCAGTACACATCAAAACAAATTCTTCAATATGGCATGCTCACCGTAGGGAGCGCCCGAGTAATGTTTTAACTAATCAATAATATTTTTCATATTCTAAATCAATACCAAGTTCCAATTGAATCCAACATGATTCAAGGAAAACAAGATAATTCATAATGTCACGCAGGGCGAGAACATGCCACAAAGATTTCGCATAAAGATATAACAATTTATCATGCTACAACATGCTACAAACGTTTTAAAGCGACATACAAAGAGTACTACAAGTACTATCACGCAATAAGTCAAACAATCAAGCCACACACAAGGCGAAAAGCCCAAACTCATTATGTAAGAATTTCCCTTACCTTGAACAAGCTTCAGATAAGGAATTTTCAACGTGTCACCGAAACGTACCTCGCTCGAACCTTAACAATACAAACTTAACCAAATTAGAACCAAAAACCCAAGTCCTAAGACTCTAGGGCAGCCACGGTTTGAAGTCCTAAAAGGCCTAAAATCTTGCTAATTTAACCCTATTTGGATCACACCTAATCATATACTATGTTACAAGTTCAAGACAAGCAAGTTTTGAAACTTCCATTAACTCTATATACTTAGAAAAGCTTAAATCAAATCTTACCAATTGAAATAGTGTTTTTACCAAATGAATAGTTGTCGTACCCTAATTTTGTCCATCCTCTTTCTTTTAATTTATTATTGCTTATTAAAATTAGTAGTAGTAATATTTAATAAATAAATAAATAAAAATAATATTTTTGGTCTCATAGAATGAATAAAGAAAATAAAAAAATAAGGCAAAAGAAAGAAGTAGAAAAAATAAGGCCAAAGATCCTCTTCCATCCCTTTCCTTTTCAGAAAGCATATTTTGGAGAATCAATCAAATCTCCCTTTCTTAATCTCAAACCAAATCACACCAAAATCCCCTTTTTCGATAATATGTCTCAGATTTATGGAGATTCGGTTGAGAGGAAAACATGGACATCCAGAACCAAATCAGGGAGTGATTCTATTCTCTTTTTCTTCATTTATTTCCTTTTATTCCCAGTTTATTTTGATCCTGATCTTTCTTAGTTTCTGTAACAGATTCGAAGAATGCTATAAAAGCCTCTCAAAGAGGAGAAAAAGGGGAGTGAACCGATGAGAGTTTTCGGGATCTGAAAAGAGTCACCAAGAGAGCGTTCAGGATCTCAAAAAAAAGGGAAGTTGATTTTTGAATCTGAGGAGAGACAGAAGCGAGAGCAAGGCCGCTGCTGAGATCTTTGTGAGGCCACAAAAGAAAAACAAACACTCTTAGTTTTAGATGGATTTAATTTTTTGCTACCCTGTAAATTTCTGGGTCCTGAGTTGTTCGCCCAGGTTTCATCTTCTTCTCTTATTTCTTTTTCTTTTATGATCTGTAATAGTAATTCAGATTGTTAGTCTTAATCTATTCTATTATATTTCTTCAACTTGCTTTATTTTTTATTAACTTTTTTATTTATCTTTCTATTTGGATCGTGTTTATTTGTTGCTGCTGAGTTTTTTTTCTATTTATCTTCTCATTTTACATCATGTGAGGCTCGAAGCTAGTGTTAGGGTTTGGCCTCCCAATGGGGCCAAACCTTGTAGGGACCGAATTGTAAATTTTCCATTAAGAGGGGCATCAAAGCAAAAAAATGAAGGTTTCTACCTTTTTTTATTTATATGTTTTTTTCTTTAATAAGTTAACATAATTGAAATCATGTTTATTTTCTTTTCCAAAGTTTCCTTTTTTTTCATTTCTGTGTTATTTTTAAAAAAGGGATGAAGTAATAATATTAAAAAAGGAATTTTTCTGGATTCTAACAAAAATAATAATAAAGCTTTCTTTTTGAAACGAAGTACTTTCCTTTTTTAAATAAATTAGTTTTTAGTTTGTGGAAGATAGGCTGAAAGCAATTGAAGGGGCAAATCATATTGGGTTCAAAGCTTCAGAAGTATGTTTGGTCCTGGACGTGGTAATTCCTCCAAAATTCAAAGTTCCTGAGTTCGTCAAGTATGAAGGTTTAGCTTGTCCAAAAAGCCACCTCATCATGTACTGCCGGAAGATGGCCTCCTGCTCCAGTAATGATAAGCTCTTAATCCATTTCTTCCAAGAGAGTCTTACCGGGGCATCCTTACGCTGGTATATGCAGTTAGAGCGGAGCAAAATCAACTCATGGAATGATTTGGCTAACGCTTTCATCAAACATTATAGATACAACTTGGATATGGCTCCTGACCGCTCCCAGTTGCAAGCCATGGTAAAAGGGGGCAATGAAAGCTTCAAAGAGTATGCCCAAAGATGGAGAGGGATTGCAGCCCAAGTGAAACCTCCGCTATCTGAGAAAGAGATGGTTATCATGTTCACTGACACACTTCAACAACCCTTCTATGATCTGATGATGGGAAACGTCTCTTCAAGCTTCTCAGATCTAGTTGTTGTCGGAGAAAGAGTGGAAGCCGGGATAACAAGCGGAAGGATTGGCAACCTCGAAGCTCAACAGCCATTGCGCAGTATAGGTCAAGAGAGGGAAGAAGAAACAAACGCTGCTCATCACAATATGCCAAGTTGGGGCAGTGGGTCATTCAATTGAGAATTGTTGAGGCTTTGAAATACAAAGGGCAAGATCTGATCAACGCCAAGTGGTTGGACTTCAAGAAAGATAACTTTGTTTACTTTTTATGCTTTTGCTCCAAGCCCGAGGGCATATCTTGTAAAGGGCTCATTATGTTCTCATCTTTTCAGTTCATCAATAAAACTGTAATTTGAATTTTTTCAATTCAGCTCATAGAATAATGGTAAAGCAAATGCGCAATTATCAAAAATTAAATTTTGTGAAAATTTGAGCAATGAGATTTTGAGATGAAGTTTGGCCATTTTTCTCTATCCAAAAATATAAAAAATATTTATCCCTTGCTATCCCTTTTGAGCCTACAAAAAAAAATTTCTTTCAAATGCCCTAAACAAGGATTACCCATACATTGAAGGCTAGCACAACAGTCCATTAAATTTTGTCTATTAAAAAAAAAGCAAAGCAAGCAAGCAAATATCAAATGCAACATATCAAGACACTTGCAAAAAAAAAAAAGCAAAAAAAAAATGAATAAAAATGCAAAAGCAAAACAAGCCAATTGCGTTAGCAACCATCCAAGTGCATCTTGGCACTAAAGATCCTTGTTTTCATAAATCCTTAAACACTTTTTGGGCCTGAAATATCCTTTCTTTCATAGCCCTTAACCCTTGGCCACGTTACAACCCTAATAAAGTCCATTCTGATCAAAAGTCAAAATTGCTCATATTTTCTTAAAACCTGATTTTGAAAGAGGAAATCCATACAAACTCCTCAGTGTAGTTGCCATACCTAAAAAAAAAAGAATATAAAATAAAACGCTCGCTAGACTGAAAACCCGAAAGGACGGTCTAGGTAGAAATTAGAGCGACCCGCTAGGTGAAAACTCGCAAAGAGCAGCCTAGGCAAAAGTTGGGGTCAAATTTACAAACATGTTAACTCGGATTGTATCTCACAGATCTAAACAGAAACTAAGAAGCTAGGGGCAAAAGTTGTGCCTATCATCTACAAGCTTCGCATTCAAGATTTCATTCTAGTTGCAGAGCTACGCAAAGTGATTTGTCTCTCAACATAGATCCTTCCTCACATGGCTGGACGAAGGCCAAAGGGACACTGAAAAGTCTCTATGAATCAAAGTTGTCAATCTAATCCTCCCAAGAGCATTGATAGTATGGAAGGAATAATCAGAAATCCACAAAGATAGACATAATGAACTATCAAGGGGCAAATATGCAAACCTGGTGCAGTACAAAGTCAACCATTCGGACAAACAATCTGACAGAAAGTTATCATCCCACGAGTCTAGGGGCAGAGTCCTCAAAGGAATTCAGGGAAATCAAAAAAAAAAAAGAGAAAGAAATTCAAAACAATAATGATGCTCATGCATGACATGCCATTCATTGCACCTTGCATGATCGTTAATACTTTTGGGTCCTCAACCCACCTTAAAAAAACATTTCTCTAAAAATAAAAATTTCATGCATGGCATACCATTCATTGCATCCTGCATGACCATCAAAGTTTTTGGGTCCATCGACCCACCCTCTCAAATGTTGCATACAGTTGGTCTGTTGTTACTCAGTAAGAACTAGTACTCAGCCTATTCAATCTTATTAGCAAGAGTTAGGAACACGTCCTACACCTTGCTGGGAATCTGACCCACCACCTTGGGAATCTGACCCCAAGCTTTTAGTCGGGAACGACCGCGTCTCGAGATCTTCCTCGATTATGGAAATCGATCCACACCTTTTAACAAGAGTTAGAATCGACCTATACCTTGCTCTGAATCAATCTGAATCAAGCTTCGAGTGACGGAGAAGCTCATACACTGGACGTTCACTTGCAATAGGAAAACCAGTCCATACTTTAGCAAGAGTTAGAATTCTGACCTACATCTTGCCGGGAATCTGACCCAAACCCATATTGAGTGACAGAGAAGCTCATATCACGGACCTTACTTAAATAGGGTAGCCAATCCGTACCTTTTAGCAAGAGTTAAGAACCTAATTTACCCTTGTTGAGAATCTGATCCAAACCTGTGTCGACTGACGAAGAAGCTCGCACCCTAAACTTTCCCTAAGTAGGGAAGTAATCAATACCAAAGATGTGAGGGTTAGGAATCACACCTATGCCTTACCGAGAATTCACTAGGAATCGAACCTAGAATCTCTCACCAATTTTGTAAGAGTTAGGAACCAAACTTATGTCTTACCAGGAATTCACTAGGAATCGAGCCTAGAAACTCTCACCAATTTTGTAAGAGTTAGGAACTAAACATATGCCTTACCGGGAATTCACTAGGAATCAGACCTAGAATCCCAAAGCAAAGTCGGAAGCCAATCTCGCATCCTCAAACAACTTCGTTCTGGACAAAATTAGAGCCCTTTATCCTTAATTACTTTTTACAACGAATGCACGAAGACCTTCGAGTAAAATGTAATTAAGGAGGGGCAGCTGTCGTACCCTAATTTTGTCCGGCCTCTTTCTTTTAATTTATTTTTGCTTATTAAAATTAGTAGTAGTAAAATTAAATAAATAAATAAAAATAATATTTTTGGTCTCATAGAATGAATAAAGAAAATAAGAAAATAAGGCAAAAGAAAGAAATAGAAAAAATAAGGCCAAAGATCCTCTTCCATCCCTTTCCTTTTCAGAAAGCATATTTTGGAGAATCAATCAAATCTTCCTTTCTTAATCTCAAACCAAATCACACCAAAATCCCCTTTTTTTCGATAATATGTCTCAGATTTATGGAGATTCGGTTGAGAGGAAAACATGGACATCCAGAACCAAATCAGGAAGTGATTCTATTCTCTTTTTCTTCATTTATTTCCTTTTATTCCCAGTTTATTTTGATCCTGATATTTCTTTGTTTATGTAACAGATTCGAAGAATGCTATAAAAGCCTCTCAAAGAGAAGAAAAAGGGGAGCGAACCGAGGAGAGTTTTCGGGATCTGAAAAGAGTCATCAAGAAAGCGTTCAGGATATCAAAAAAAAGGGAAGTTGATTTTTGAATCCGAGGAGAGACAGAAGCGACAGCAAGGCCACTGCTCAGATCTTTGTGAGGCCACAAAAGAAAAACAAACACTCTTAGTTTTAGATGGATTTAATTTTTTGCTACCCTGTAAATTTCTGGGTCCTGAGTTGTTCGCCCAGGTTTCATCTTCTTCTCTTATTTCTTTTTCTTTTTTGATCTGTAATAGTAATTCAGATTGTTAGCCTTAATCTATTCTATTATATTTCTTCAACTTGCTTTATTTTTTATTAACTTTTTTATTTATCTTTCTATTTGGATCGTGTTTATTTGTTGCTGCTGAGTTTTTTTTCTATTTATCTTCTCATTTTACATCATGTGAGGCTCGAAGCTAGTGTTAGGGTTTTGCCTCCCAATGGGGCCAAACTTTGTAGGGACCGAATTGCAAATTTCCCATTAAGAGGGGTATCAAAGCGAAAAAGGAAGGTTTCTACCTTTTTTTATTTATATGTTTTTTTCTTTAATAAGTTAACATAATTCAAATCATGTTTATTTTCTTTTCCAAAGTTTCCTTTTTTTTCATTTCTGTGTTATTTTTAAAAAAGGGATGAAGTAATAATATTAAAAAAGGAATTTTTCTGGATTCTAACATAAATAATAATAAAGCTTTCTTTTTGGAACGAAGTACTTTTCTTTTTTAAATAAATTAGTTTTTAGGCACTATTGCTAATAAAACCAAAAAAGAGAATCAATTTTAGGCAAACATTTTTTCGAACAATTAAAGGTACCATTTTTATGGGCGTTTTAGGGGTGTTAGTACCTTCCCTATGCGTAACCAACTCCCGAGCTTAAAATCTGGTTCAAAGACCTTTTTCCTCGTTAAATTCAAAAAAAATTCAAAAAATAGGTTTTCCAATGTTTCCTATAAAAATAAATATTGGTGGCGGCTCCATTTCAAATTTTGGTGTGGTTGTCACAGCTGGCGACTCCACTGAGGACTTTAGAGAGTTAGGCCTTTTGATTGTTTGAATTATTTGTTTGCCTTACAATGTGAATTGTTTCATTTTTTTTTATTTTTATTTATTTATTTATTACTATTATTTTTTTATTTTTTCAATTTATTTATTTTTATCTTATCTTACTTGTTTTTATCTTTGTTTAGTTTATTTATTTTTATTGTGATTATATGTATATTGAACATTAGGATAGTTACCATGTATATATTGTTTTATTTATTTTGCAGCGGGTAGTTTTAAGTTTGCTCATTCACACACTTCACTTTATACACTTTATTTACACACACTTTGAGTGGGTGCCTTATACCCGGGCCCGAGTGAATCTTAAGTTAGGAGAGGCTATGTAGTGGGTGCTCTACTGGACGTACGGCTAGTGGGTTCCTATGAAAGCCTCACCTAGAGTTTGGCTCCATTTGAGAAAAAACCATCCTTTAATAATATACTTATTATTGGTGGTAACATTTTCAAATGGGACACTTGGCTCTAGGGACCTTTTAGATTAGTATCTTAAATCCACCCAATGGAAAGACACTTATGTGGACCATAGACCCTTTTTAGGAGCTACCGGCCCATATCACAAAAGGAGCATACTTTATCCCATTTTCCACGTGACAAAAGTCGTATGACCTAAGATCTTAGGAAATACCGGCCTCCATCACAAGGGGCACACTCTGCCCGTTTTTTCCTTCATCCATTTATTTTTCATTCACATTTCCAAAATTGTGAAAGATAATAAATGATATTTTTCTCTAAAAAGGGGGCAATGAAAGCTTCAAAGAGTATGCCCAAAGATGGAGAGGGATTGCAGCCCAAGTGGAACCTCCACTATCTGAGAAAGAGATGGTTATCATGTTCACTGACAGACTTCAACAACCCTTCTATGATCTGATGATGGGAAACGTCTCTTCAAGCTTCTCAGATCTAGTTGTTGTCGGAGAAAGAGTGGAAGCCGGGATAACAAGCGGAAGGATTGGCAACCTCGAAGCTCAACAGCCATTGCGCAGTATAGGTCAAGAGAGGGAAGAAGAAACAAACGCTGCTCATCACAATATGCCAAGTCAGCAAAGTGGGTCATTCAATTTAGAATTCTTTGAGGCTTTGAAATACAAAGGGCAAGATCTGATCAACGCCAAGTGGTTGGACTTCAAGAAAGATAACTTTGTTTACTTTTTATGCTTTTGCTCCAAGCCCGAGGGCATATCTTGTAAAGGGCTCATTATGTTCTCATCTTTTCAGTTCATCAATAAAACTGTAATTTGAATTTTTTTAATTCAGCTCATAGAATAATGGTAAAGCAAATGCGCAATTATCAAAAATTAATTTTTGTGAAAATTTGAGCAATGAGATTTTGAGATGAAGTTTGGTCGTTTTTCTCTATCCAAAAATATAAAAAATATTTATCCCTTGCTATCCCTTTTGAGCCTACAAAAAAAAAATTCTTTCAAATACCCTAAACAAGGATTACCCATACATTGAAGGCTAGCACAACAATCCATTAAATTTTGTCTATTAAAAAAAAAAATCAAAGCAAGCAAGCAAATATCAAATGCAACATATCAAGACACTTGCAAAAAAAAAAAAGCAAAAAAAAAATGAATAAAAATGCAAAAGCAAAACAAGCCAATTGCGTTAGCAACCATCCAAGTGCATCTTGGCACTAAAGATCCTTGTTTTCATAAATCCTTAAACACTTTTTGGGCCTGAAATATCCTTTCTTTCATAGCCCTTAACCCTTGGTCATGTTAAACCATAATAAAGTCCATTCTGATCAAAAGTCAAAATTGCTCATATTTTCTTAAAACCTGATTTTTGAAAGAGGAAATCCATATAAACTCCTCAGTGCAGTTGCCATACCTAAAAAAAAAAAGAATATAAAATTAAATGCTCGCTAGGCTAAAAACCCGAAAGGGCGGTCTAGGCAGAAATTAGAGCGACCCGCTAGGTTGAAAACTCGCAAAGAGCAGCCTAGGAAAAAGTTAGGGTCAAATTTACAAACATGTTAACCCGGATTGTATCTCACAGATCTAAACAGAAACTAAGAAGCTAGGGGCAAAAGCTGTGCCTATCATCTACAAGCTTCGCATTCAAGATTTCATTCCAGTTGCAGAGCTACGCAAAGTGATTTGTCTCTCAACATAGATCCTTCCTCACATGGCTGGACGAAGGCCAAAGGGACACTGAAAAGTCTCTATGAATCAAAGTTGTCAATCTAATCCTCCCAAGAGCATTCATAGTATGGAAGGAATATTCAAAAATCCACAAAGATAGATAGAATGAACTATCAAGGGGCAAATATGCAAACCTGGTGCAGTACAAAGTCAACCATTCGGACAAGCAACCTGACAAAAAGTTATCATCCCACGAGTCTAGGGGCAGAGTCCTCAAAGGAATTCAGGGAAATCAAAAAAAAAAAGAGAAAGAAATTCAAAACAATAATGATGCTCATGCATAACATGCCATTCATTGCACCTTCATGATCGTTAATACTTTTGGGTCCTCAACCCACCTTAAAAAAATATTTCTCTAAAAATAAAAATTTCATGCATGGCATACCATTCATTGCATCCTGCATGACCATCAAAGTTTTTGGGTCCATCGACCCACCCTCTCAAATGTTGCATACAGTTGGTCTGTTGTTACTCAGTAAGAACTAGTACTCAGCATATTTAATCTTATTAGCAAGAGTTAGGAACCCGTCCTACACCTTGCTGGGAATCTGACCCACCACCTTGGGAATCTGACCCCAAGCTTTTAGTCGGGAACCTGACCCGCGTCTCAGATCTTCCTCGATTATGGAAATCGATCCACACCTTTTAACAAAAGTTAGGAATCTGACCTATACCTTGTCGGGAATCTGACCCGAACTGTTTCGAGTGACGGAGAAGCTCATACACTGGACGTTCACCTGCAATAGGAAAACCAGTCCATACTTTAGCAAGAGTTAGAATTCTGACCTACATCTTGCCGGGAATCTGACCCGAACCCATATTGAGTGACAGAGAAGCTCATATCTCGGACCTTACTTAAATAGGGTAGCCAATCCGTACCTTTTAGCAAGAGTTAAGAACCTAATTTACCCTTGTTGGGAATCTGACCCAAACCTGTGTCGAGTGACGAAGAAGCTCGCACCCTAAACTTTCCCTAAGTAGGGAACTAATCAATACCAAAGATGTGAGGGTTAGGAATCAGACCTATGCCTTACCGAGAATTCACTAGGAATCGAACCTAGAATCTCTCACCAATTTTGTAAGAGTTAGGAACCAAACCTATGTCTTATCGAGAATTCACTAGGAATCGAACCTAGAATCTCTCACCAATTTTGTAAGAGTTAGGAACTAAACATATGCCTTACCGGGAACTCACTAGGAATCAGACCTAGAATCCCAAAGCAAAGTCGGAAGCCAATCTCGCATCCTCAAACAATTTCATTTTGGACAAAATTAGAGTCCTTTATCCTTAATTACTTTTTACAACGAATGCACAAAGACCTTCGAGTAAAATGTAATTAAGGAGGGGCACTGTCGTACCCTAATTTTGGCCGGCCTCTTTCTTTTAATTTATTTTTGCTTATTAAAATTAGTAGTAGTAATATTAAATAAATAAATAAATAAAAATAATATTTTTGGACTCATAGAGTGAATAAAGAAAATAAAAAAATACGGCAAAAGAAAGAAATAGAAAAAATAAGGCCAAAGATCCTCTTCCATCCCTTTCCTTTTCAGAAAGCATATTTTGGAGAATCAATCAAATCTCCCTTTCTTAATCTCAAACCAAATCACACCAAAATCCCCCCTTTTTTTGATATTATGTCTCAGATTTATGGAGATTCGGTTGAGATGAAAACATGGACATCCAGAACCAAATCAGGGAGTGATTCTATTCTCTTTTTCTTCATTTATTTCCTTTTATTCCCAGTGTATTTTGATCCTGATCTTTCTTTGTTTTACATGTGATTCAAGAATGCTATAAAAGCCTCTCAAAGAGGAGAAAAAGGGGACGAGCAGGAGAGTTTTCGGATCCAAAAGAGTCACCAAGAGAGCGTTCTGGATCTCAAAAAAAAGGGAAGTTGATTTTTGAATTGAGGAGAGACAGAAGCGAGAGCAAGGCCACTGCTGAGATCTTTGGGAGGCCACAAAAGAAAAACAAACACTCTTAGTTTTAGGTGGATTTAATTTTTTGCTACCCTGTAAATTTCTGGGTCGTGAGTTGTTCGCCCAGGTTTCATCTTCTTCTCTTATTTCTTTTTCTTTTTTGATCTGTAATAGTAATTCAGATTGTTAGCCTTAATCTATTCTATTATATTTCTTCAACTTGCTTTTTTTTTATTAACTTTTTTATTTATCTTTCTATTTGGATCGTGTTTATTTGTTGCTGCTGAGTTTTTTTTCTATTTATCTTCTCATTTTACATCATGTGAGGCTCGAAGCTAGTGTTATGGTTTGGCCTCCCAATGGGGCTAAACCTTGTAGGGACCGAATTGCAAATTTCCCATTAAGAGGGGCATCAAAGCGAAAAAGGAAGGTTTCTACCTTTTTTATTTATATGTTTTTTTCTTTAATAAGTTAACATAATTGAAATCATGTTTATTTTCTTTTCCAAAGTTTCCTTTTTTTCATTTCTATGTTATTTTTAAAAAAGGGATGAAATAATAATATTAAAAAAGGAATTTTTCTGGATTCTAACAAAAATAATAATAAAGCTTTCTTTTTGAAACGAAGTACTTTCCTTTTTTAAATAAATTAGTTCTTAGGCACTATTGCTAATAAAACCAAAAAGGGAATCAATTTTAGGCAAACATTTTTTCGAACAATTAAAGGTACCATTTTTATGGGCGTTTTAGGGGTGCTAGTACCTTCCCTATGCGTAACCAACTCCCGAGCTTAAAATCTGGTTCAAAGACCTTTTTCCTCGTTAAATTCAAAAAAAATTCAAAAAATAGGTTTTCCAATGTTTCCTATAAAAATAAATATTGGTGGCGGCTCCATTTCAAATTTTGGTGTGGTTGTCACAATAGTGTTTTGCCAACTTTGAACCACTTTTAAAATATAGAACATGCCATGAAAATTAAAGAAATAGATTAGTTACAAGTCCAAGACATCTCTGAAACATAAACTAAAACTTTTTCCAAAATTCAAACTTCTTTGAATTGATTTGCTAAACCAAATTCTTGATCAACTTTTACACTATTTTAAGGACACAAAACAACTTAAAACAATGCTTAAAAGTATCATAAGGGCCACGGTTTTGGTGCCTAAAAACCAACCCAAAGTTTTCAACTTTTCATTTTCAAAACAAATCATTTCACCACACTTAAATCCTTGAACCTTAAACCAACCTTCTCAACACTTGAAACTCTTTACAAACAATTTAACACATCCCCCAAAACCATATTAGAGCCACGGTTTCATCCCCCTATTTCCAAGCAATCCATTTTTCCAAAAACCTTGTAAACATGCATATATGATTAGTATCCAAACATACTACTAATAAACCTTCAAGACTAACTCCAAATCAACAAAAACAAGTCAAGAACAAGGCTTAGAACAGCCCCAAAGTTTCGGCCAGCAAAGGGGTTAGGGTTTTCCAAACTTGAAACACCAAGAACAAAGCTAATCATGGAAGAAAACAAAGGGCTTTATGGCTAATCATGCAAATCTAGCCAAAACAAACACTTTAACTCAAAAACAACTCTTAAATCCATCAAAACCCATGTCATGGAACTCAAAAGAGATAAGGGAAGGATTATAGAGATTACCAAGAGATTTGATGATGATTGAACAAGGATTGAGAAGAAAGGAAGCAAAGGTGCAAACTTGATCACAAAAACTTCCCAAAATCCAAGCTTTCTCTTTCTAGAAATTTTCTCAAGTTTTTTCTCTCTAATGGAAGAAAAAAGGCTGAATGTGATTAAGGAAGAAGGTTACGAAATTTTTAGGGACATGGAAGGAACAAAATTGATCATTTAGTTGGAAACTAATTAATTAAGTCCTAAACTAACTAACCTAATTACCTACCTTTAACTTAATCACTAATCACCACTTGACACTTGTAAAAGCACTTTCTAAAAGCAAGTTCAGCTCCCCTAGTGGCTGGGTGAACCGCTCCTCAGCCCTAAATATCAAGATATTATCATTTAAATCAGCGTTCTAAACTTGCAAGGGTCTTGTGGCGTTTCGCGTTTATTAGGGTTTTTGTACCAAAACTCCAAAATAAAACTAATAAATTACTATATAATCAAAAATTATTAATCCCTCAAAATATCCACAAAAATATTAGAAGTTTTACTATGAATGTCGTTTTCTCGATTTACGAGCTCAACGTCACCGTTAGGCAATTTCAAGGCATAAAAAATACCCTATATATTTTCTGATGCCCAAAAATTCCCAAAAAATTTCAATAAATCATAAATATTGGAAAATACTTAGATCTCAAATTTTATAAAATTTGGATCATATTTGAGCAGATTTCAGTTAAACACTGAAAATTAGGGTGTTACAACGTACATGAACTTAAATCACGTTCTATTGCGTGAATTAAGTTCACATAATAGTCATGATTCCAGGAAAAAGAACGAAGCGTGATTTGTTTTCGAAATGAAAACGCAGAGAAGCGAAGGGAAAAAGAAAGAAGAGAAGGAATGATTGAGAGGATCATGGTAAAATAGGAGGCTTTTAAACGGAGTTGGTATTGTCGGATTTACAACAAGAATTGTTTAATTTTTCTTTTATTCGTTCATCCCTTCTGCATGTTTTAGAATTTACGCAAAAAAAAGTGTGAGAAAAGATTTAATTTGGGGTATTGGTCACTTAAGTCCTTGGAAGTGTGACTCGGTGTCACTTTAGTCCCTGAAAGCATATAAACTCCAAAATAGTCTCTGTAAGTGTGCTTCGTCTGTCACTTTGATCCCTGCCGTTAACAATCTCATTGACTCCGTGAGTAATTGGTCACTTTAGTCCCTGAAAGTGTAACTCGGTGTCACTTTAGTCCCTGAAAGCATATAAACTCCAAAATAGTCTTTAAAAGTGTTCAACGTTTGTTACTTTGGTCCCTATCGTTAGCCATTATTTTGGAATGAGAGACAATGAAATGGCTAATGGTAAGGACTAAAGGGACAAAGGTATAACACTTTCAGGGACTATTTTGGAGTTGTTACTCTTCCAGGGACCAAAGTGACACCGAGTTACACTTTCAGGGACCAATGTGACTAATTACTCACGGAGTCAATGAAATTGTTAACGGTAGGGACCAAAGTGAGTGACGGAGCACACTTACAGGGACTATTTTGGAGTTTATATGCTTTCAGGGACTAAAGTGACACCGAGTCACACTTCCAAGGACTTAAGTGACTAATACCCATATTTAATTTGGGGGAGGGGATCGCTGCTGAATAGGGAGGGAGGGGGTGGGGATGCTTTGTGGGTGGGAGGGAGAAACGTGTATCAGCGATGAGGTGTAGGTGTGTAACGACCCGTTTCCAGACCGCTACTGAACTAAAACTAAACTTGTATGCGATGGATTTTTAAAAACGGTACTCTTGTGTCCTTCAGAAAATGCGGTATATATATATATATATATATATATTAACAACAGTGCCCGTAAAGCACACACAGAGTACTTATAGCGTTTCGAAACATGGTGCAACTAGGACACAAGTTACGTACTGGAAATGCATACACATATAAACATATACAATCAACATAAACAGTACGTACAAAATAAAACAGAGTAGTAATGTATGAGAGAATAACCTATGATATGAAGACCCTCGCGAGAGTAATCATACCCTGGGGGTACTCCTGGCAGACACCCACGCAGGGGGCTGCTCCAAAAGTAGAACCACCAGTCTACCCTGCATCAACAAAACATCACTAGCCTAACTGGTCACCAACTAACTGTACACAAAAGATATACACTACAGTCATCCAAAAAGAAACATAACAACGGTCAGATAACGCAGCATCTATAAATCACTATCCAGATCCTTCGATGGATCCTCCTCCTCCTCGTCCTCCATCGGATCCTCGCCTGTCAAACGATGAAAGGTGTCGCAGCTGGCATATCCTCTGGCACGTCACTCGGCACGTACTCTCCTGCAGTCGCATCATCATCAGGTCGTGCACCTAAACAATCTGCCTCTCCACACACCACGCAAACAGGGCGTGGATTCACTGGTGGGGTAAGGATCCTATCAACAGAAGGAGAACTCGGTCCTTTTGGAAAACTCTGAACAGCAGCTGCCCTCGAGGTAGACGCTCCTGCAAATCCTCGTCTAATCACGCTCTTACGAGCGGTCCATCTCACCCTCGGTCCTCGACCACGTCCTCGTGACAAAATCCTGGAAACAGTAGGTCTAGGAATCTCAATCGGTCCCTCTGGAGACAAAGAAGAGGCCGGCATAGCCCCCTCATACTGGGTAGCCCTCCAAGTATCAACCACCTGTATAGTCCGAATAGGGAAACTCACTATACGTCGCGACATCTCCTGCCTCACAACAACACCGTCCTCCCTGAAAGTCTATACAATATCCCCTGTATATACAACACGGTGAGAGATGGGATCAAACTCCATCGCCATGGGCTGCTCGATGTCGGGGAAATCAAAGATGATCTCCGGTGACGTCCGCATCGCCGGAATCAGTATGGTTTTCACCATCACCTGGGTAGCCATCATGAATCGAAGGTACCACGGGAAAGGGTCAACTTCTCAACAAATCAAAATATAACAATTCCCAAAGCAATAAGCAAACAACAATGTATACAGTTCACAAGGTTTAGTTCAAAATTCTCGCTCAAGACTCGACTCACGACTCATTTTCTCCCGACTCGACAATTTTTCCGGAAAGCAGATGTCGATCCATCCACTGAATACCAGCCGTAGCTTTGGGACATTCAGCTCCGGTTCCTTAACGATGCGACGCCTAGCTAATCCACCATGAACGAAGGGGACCTAGCACCCTCAGTTGTTCGGCTTACAGCTCAAAAACATCTCGACGACTCGACAAAGCTCTCAGACTAGATGAACAATTCGCCGCATACGATATTCAAAGAGTGGTACGCAAGATTATTCGATCGCATATCAAATAATAAGAGCATGCTTAATATGAAGAAACGCAATTCAACAACTTAAGCAATAAAAGCAGTTTGCATGGAGAAACGCAATTCAACAAGCAATACGCAATTCGCAACATGCATTCAATCTCATAGTAAATAATTGCATAACTCAATAATATCAGCAGACATCACATGCTTGACACGCAAGTCAAGTGATCCATCCCTCTGCAACTCAATGGAGTTGACAGAGAGGTACGACAAATGTGGGGGGTTGGGTTCAGGAGACCAACCGCAAAGTTTTCACCCATGATGACTCGGAAAATGGACGACAGCACGACAATAAAATAAACGAAGGGGTTCGAAAACCCTAACCTCGAACTCGGAGAGTTCTTAGACTTCTTCGTATTTAAATAAGCATTTAAATAACAAAAAGCCTAGAAATATCTAAAGTCGCCCTTACCACTTGCCGTCGCTAATGTAGCTCCAACGTCCTCGTGTCCGCGTCGCTCGGTCTCCGGATACACGCTTCCTATCACCACGACAAATTAAATAGGCTAAATTACAAAATTGGTCCTCTAAGTTTATTTTAGGTTTCAATTTGGTCCTCTACGTTTTATTTGTTTCGTTTTGGTCCTCTACGTTTTATTTTAGTTTTCAATTTGGTCATTTCCGTCACTAAAAGTCAATTGTCCGTAGCTAGAAGTCCATTTTTCAAAATGTTATTTGGCTTTTAGCTACGGACAATTGGCTTTTAGTGACGGAAAGGACCAACCTGTTGTAACTTTTAAAACGTAAGGGACCAAAACAAAACAAATAAAACATAGAGGACCAAATTGAAACCTAAAATAAACATAGAGGACCAATTTTGTAATTTAGCCAATTAAATATTATTCTAGTATATCTAACCCATAGCTCTCACTAACCCTTTTCCTAACCAAAACTTAAATAAGTATTTCACTTAATAGTCACTTAAAAATAATTGAGGTTTTTGAAACCAAAACTTTTCTGGCAGTCCAAGCAACACCAAACAATAAACCATTTTCATAAGTTTTCAAAACCTAATACATACTCAATCAAACATTTATAAATCAAGTCCACAATTAAAATTCTCCCTCTACTTCCTTCTAGGCCTCTCGGCCACACCCTCTTTTTTTTCCAAAATATTTGCAAGATTTTTCTTTCCATAACAATAACCATTCCAAATCAACTTCAACATATTACAAGTATTCTTACACATAGCATTTTCTACTTCAAAACCACTAATCACAAATAACTAACTAAGTTTTCACAATTTGTTTTCAAAGCATTTTCAAGACAATTAGGCAAGTACCATAACTAACATAGTTAAACCATAACTAAAAGCCTACCAAAACAAAGGTTTTTTTTTTTAAAAAAAAATTCTTTTCAAATCATTCTTTCCCAAAAAATTAAAGAACCACAACCAACTCATTTTCATCGATTCAAAAATCATCCCATCAAATTTTATATCCCTTTCTAGTCCTTCATAAACTAATTTTTGCATAAAACATAACCTTCAATCAAGCTAGCTCATGCATACAAATTCTAATAACCTTAAAATAATTCTAATCACTTTATCAAACATCTAACACATAATTAAACATCACACCCTCATGTTCTCATAGTTCAAGAATTGAAAAATTACTAAAACAATCATGTTACACCTAATTAATTTAAACAACAACCTCAATCAACACATTCAATCCCTATAACACAATTAAGCATTTAATTAGTTAATTCTTCAAGGATCACACCATTTCCCTCTTTTTCATACTTAGGGTTTTCGCCCTCAAGTACCAAAGAGAGATTAGAGATGTTCATCTCCTCATATTCATCATCAACTGTCCAAACAACATTACAAATCAACAATTAATTAAGCTAGAACAACAATTTAAACAAACACAAAAGGGGAGGGATTGGGGCGCTGTTTTAGGGCTTTATTTGGGGTGGAAAATTCTGTTTTCCTTCTTATTTACATGCTAGGAAGAATAGCTAAGACAAAGGAGAGAATAACCCAGCAAGAAATCAAGTTTTGGAAGCAAAATCAAGTGTACAAAAAAGGGGGGTGGGTCGCGACTTTAAAACAGAAACTTGGGGGGGACATTTAATTTTTCTCTTACCCAAATGATGTAGATGATGAGGAACTATGTTGGGGTGATGATCTAGAGCAAGTTTGATGAAGAAATCTAGCTCAAAAACTCAATGGAGGTGGAGGTAGCTTCAATGGAGCTTGTCTTGCTCAAGAAGGGAAAGGAGAAGAAGATGAGGGTTTTTGGGAGAGGGTGAGGGTGGCGTGAAAATGAGGTTGAAATGGGGGGGTCTCACCCTTCATTTTGCTTAAATAATCAATTTAATAGAATTAGTAATAATAAAATAAATTAAAGTAATAGTTTTTAAAATAAAAACCACACACATGTGACACTTAGATCACTTTTAGAGATGTTAATCCCATCACTCACTCTAACCCATCTAATCTCACTTCTCTCAAGGTTAGCCTCTAATCTAGAGTCTTAAGATTTAAAAACACGGCGACGAGAAACCGATAAACTCGCGAAAATTAATTTAACGAGAAATTAATTCATCGCGTGATAATATTTAATTATAAATAATAAAAATCATGTCAAACACTCAAAAATAGTCATAACAAGTTGCGATTCGATTTTTATTGAAATCGGGGCTCATTTTAAATGTTATCTGCGGTAGAAACTGCCCGGCGATTCGAAGCACGACGAAACTTCGTGAGAATTTTTCGATGATACTCGAACCGTGAATTAATATAAAATATTAATTCTCAAGTATAGTTATCTTGATTTAATTAATTCACTTACTTAGGGAACAAGAATTTGCTTTATTATAGCGTAAATACGACAAAATACACTAATTAATGCTAATTAACGCATCGTGAAAATACCCGTGTTACAATACTCCCCCTCTAAGAATAGTTTCAACCTCGAAACTACAGGTAAGATACGTACCATGAAAGAGTTCTGGATACTGGTTCTTCATCTTCTCCTCCAGCTCCCAGGTAGCATCTCCGGTCTTCTGGTTCCATACAACCTTGACCAGTTATATCTCCTTGTTCCTTAACTGCTTAGTCTTTCGGTCTACAATCTTTGCAGGTAACGTTTCGAAAGATAGGTCATCCTTTAGTTGGATCACATCCGGTTCGATGACATGAAAAGGGTCAGAAACATATTTCCGCAAGTGCGAGACGTGAAAGACGTCATGAATGTTTGATAAGAAAGGTGGCAAGGCAATTTGATAGGCCACTGGACCAATACGACGAAGAATCTGGTAGGGTCCAATGAATTTAGGAGTAAGTTTCTTGGATTTGATCGCTCGACCAACTCCAGTAATAGGGGTAACTCGGAGAAATACATGTTCTCCTTCTTCAAACTCCAGCGGTCGGCGTCCCTGGTCTGCGTAGCTCTTCTGTCGACTCTGAGACGTCCGCATCCTATCTCTGATCAGTCGGATCTTCTCGGTAGTCTGCTGGATCATGTCTGGTCCCACGACAGAACTCTCACCATTCTGGTACTAACAAAGAGGCGTTTGACACTTATGTCCATACAACGCTTCATACGGCGCCATACCGATATTCGCGTGGAAAATGTTGTTATAGGTGAACTCCACTAGTGGTAAGACATCGTCCCAACTCCCTCTGTGATCCAATGTGCACGCTCGTAATAAATCTTCCAGTGATTGAATCGTTCTCTCGGTCTGACCGTTGGTCTGGGGGTGATATGTCGAGCTAAGTTTGAGTTTGGTTCCCATCGCTTCTTGTAGTTCCCTCCAAAAGTGAGATGTGAACTTCGTGTCTCGATCGAAAACGATAGAAGAAGGTACACCATGTAGACACACAACCTCTGCGATGTAGATCTCTGTCAGCTTCTCTATGTTGTATGTCGATCTCACTGGCAAGAAATGTGCCGATTTAGTCAATTGGTCGACGATCACCCAAATCGAGTCATGCTTCCTCTGCGTTCTCGGAAATCCCACGACGATATCCATAGAAATGCTATCCCACTTCCACACTGGTACGTCGAGCGGTTGTAGCATCCCTGCTGGTCGCTGATGTTCTACCTTCGCTTTCTGACAAGTTAGACAGGAAGCCACATACTCTGCCACTTGCTTCTTCATTCCAGGCCACCAAAAATGCTTCTTCAAGTCCTGATACATCTTCGTAACTCCCGGATGAATACTCAAACCACTCTTGTGTGCCTCATCGAGAATCAACTTCCTCAGCTTAGCTATGTTGGGTACACAAACACGTCCATTGCATCTCAATATGTTGTCCACTCCAACCTTGAACTATGTTGCTTTTCCTCGCGCCATAAGCTCAACCTTCTCTTGAAGTAGCTTGTCGTGAGCCTGCTGTTCCTTAATCTCCTCCAATAGTCCGCTAGAAATGGTGAGCATTCCAAACTTCAGCTTTCCTGGTGACAATTCCACGCTCAACTTCAAGTCTCGAAACTTCTCTAGCATCTCCAACTCCTTGATCATAATTGCTGAAACTAAAACGCTTTTCCTGTTTAGTGCATCAGCTACCACGTTCGCCTTCCTTGGATGGTATTCCAAAGTAAAATCGTAGTCTTTCAGAAATTCTGTCCATCTTCACTGTCGCATGTTGAGCTCCTTCTGATCAAATAAGTACCTCAAGCTCTTGTGGTCGCTGTACACGGTGAATGTGCTCCCATAGAGGTAGTGCCTCCAAATCTTTAGTGCAAAAACCACTGCAGCGAGCTCCAAATCGTGAGTAGGGTAATTCCTTTCGTGAATCTTGAGCTGTCTCGAAGCATAAGCCACAACTTTTTGATGTTGCATCAGCACGCATCCTAATCCTTGGTGTGACGCATCGCAATAAACCTCGTAAGGTTCTTCTGGTCGGGGCAGAATCAACACAGGTGCTGTTGTCAAAAGCTCCTTTAGACTCCGGAAACTGGATTCGCACTCTTCAGTCCAAGCAAACGGTTGATCCTTCCTTGTGAGTCGTGTGAGTGGTGCGACAATCTTTGAAAAACCTTCGATAAATCTCCGGTAATAGCCTGCTAAGCCCACGAAGCTTCTGATATCTGTCACAGTCTTCGGCTGTTCCCATGCTAACACAGCTTCTATCTTAGCTAGATCCACATCTATTCTATCTCTAGTTATCACATGCCTGAGAAAGTTCACCTCTTCAAGCCAGAATTCATACTTAGAAAGGTTAGCATAAAGCTGCTTCTCTTGGAGTATATGCAGTACTCGACGTAGATGCTCTTCGTGCTCCTCTCTACTCCTCGAGTAAATCAAAATGTCGTCGATGAACACTACCACAAACTGATCCAAGAATGGGTGAAAGATCCTGTTCATGTAGTCCATAAACACTGCTGGTGCGTTCGTCACCCCAAATGGCATCACTAAGTACTCGTAGTGACCGTATCTCGTCCTGAAAGCGGTCTTGGGAATATCCTCTTTCTTCACTCGAATCTGATGATAACCTGACTTTAAGTCAATCTTGGAAAATATCGCAGCTCCCCGTAGTTGGTCCATCAAATCATCTATACGCGGTAGCGGATACCGATTCTTGACAGTAACCTTGTTGAGTTGGCGATAATCCATGCACAGTCTTGATCGTCTATCCTTCTTCTTCACTAGCAACACTGGGGCTCCCCATGGCGACACGCTGGGTCTATGAACTGCTTCGACTCCAAGTGCTCAATCTGAGACTTCAACTCCTTCATCTCGGCTGGTGATATTCGATAGGGCGCTATCGAAATTGGTCCTGTTCTTGGAAGCAAATCAATGGAAAATTCGATTTCCCTTGCTGGCGGTAATCCCGACACATCTTCTGGAAAAACATCAAAAAGGTCGCAAACCACAAGAACATTCTTCAACTCGAGCTCTTGAGAAACTTTTGAACTAGCTAAGTACATGTATTCCTGAGTTCCCTCTTTCAATGAAACACCAATGTGATTAACAGATAGGTAGTTGGAAATTCCGAGGTCGGGAAAAACCACAGTTTTTCGGGCATAGTCCAAAAGGCATGGTGGTGAGACAACCAATCCATCCCGAGAATGACATCTAGACCCTTAAGTGGTAAACAGACCAAATTAACTACAAATTTTCTACCCTGAATGATCACTACACAATTAAGGCATGCAGTGTTGGTAACCAAGGTTTTAGCAGCTGGGGTAGTAACTACTAGCTTGAATGGTAAGGCAGTCACAGTCAACTTTAAACGATCTACACAATCTGAGGAAATGAAGGAATGGGTTGCACCCGAATAAAAAAAACGTTTGGGGTTTACCCTCAATCTCACAATCTCCTTGGATGAGGCCATTAGCTTGCTCTGCTTCTTCTCCACTCATACAGAAGACTCTGCCTTTAGCCATAGGGCGTTTCCCTTTAGCCTTTGCTGCGTGCATTGCTGGTTCAGCCTTAGGTGTCGGACAATCCTTGGCGAAGTGCCTCGGCTTCTTGCAGTTGAAGCACACATCTTCTTTCTGGACACAGTTGCTTATATAGTGTCCTCGCCTTCCACAACGATAACAGGTCACATCGGTACCAGTCTGACTTCTGCTCCTCACATTCTGGGCCATCGGGCAATATTGTCCCCTGCTGTTATTCCCTTGGGGTCGGTTGTAGGGCTTCTTCTGCTGCTTTCCATTTTGTGCAAACCTCTGTCCCATGCTCTGAGGTCTCATCGGTCCACCTAGGCCAGTCTTCTTCTTGTGGCTCCTCATTCCTTCTACCTCAACACAACGATCGATCAACTCTTGGAGATTCCTGATTCTCAGGGACACCACTGACTTTTCAATATCGAACCTTAAACCTCTCTGAAATCTCTCACTCAGCCAACCTTGGTCAGTTCGGTCGCGGAATGGACTGAAGTACCTAGCAAGTGACTCAAACTTCGCAGCATATTCGGACACCGTCATGCTGCCATATTGTAGTTGAAGAAACTCCTGCTCTTTCTCTGCCCGTGCTGTGTCAGGAAAATACTTGTCCAAGAACCTTCCGTGAAAAACCTCCCAGGTTAGCTCACGACGCTCCACGGTCAATGCTTGCTTCACACCCTTCCACCAATACTCAGCATCCCTTAGCAACAAGTAGGTGGCGTAGTCTACCTTCACATTGTTTGGGCAATGAAGTGCCTCGAAAATCTTCTCGATCTCTTGCATCCATAAGTCAGCTTTGTCCGGGTTTGGCTCGCCATAGAACTTCGGTGGGTCGTGCTCCCGAAAGTCCGCCAATCCTCTCGCTTCAGCATTCCGCTCAGCTCTCTGCTGTTGCTGCAAGTTCTGCTAGGTCAAAGCTGCCGTCTACTGGGCCATCGTATTAGACTGTTGGGTTGCAGCAGCCGATTGCTGGGCCATGGCCGCCGCCATTTCTGTCATAGCCTGAATCGCTCGTTCCATGTTGGAGTTATCTGATCCGACTGTAGGGTCTCTACGAGGTGGCATTAGATTTCGAAAAATCCAAAACCTGCCAGAAACTCACAAACAAGTGATGTGTTAAAACACATTGCTTCAATTAAGAAACAATTCAAATAATTGACAGATAACTACTTCACTCAGCAAACAATAGCAATACAAGTCAACCAATCACATCAACACACACAACCCGACATGGTGAGCAGTTCCAAATTTCCTATGCATAGTCCGGTTAGAACCCAACTGCTCTGATACCACCATTGTAACGACCCATTTCTGGACCGCTACTGAACTAAAACTAAACCTGTATGCGATGGATTTTTAAAAATGGTACTCTTGTGTCCTTCAGAAAATACGGTATATTTTTTTTTAACAACAGTGCCCGTAAAGCACACACAGAGTACTTACAGCGTTTCGAAACATGGTGCAACTAGGACACAAGTTACGTACTGGAAATGCATACACGCATAAACATATACAATCAACATAAACAGTACGTACAAAATAAAACAGAGTAGTAATGTATGAGAGAATACACCTATGATATGAAGACCCTCGCGAGAGTAATCATACCCTGGGGGTACTCCTGGCAGACACCCACGCAGGGGGCTGCTCCAAAAGTAGAACCACCAGTCTACCCTGCATCAGCAAAACATCACTAGCCCGACTGGTCACCAACTAACTGTACACAAAAGATATGCACTACAGTCATCCAAAAAGAAACATAACAGCGGTCAGATAACGCAGCATCTATAAATCACTATCCAGATCCTCCGATGGATCCTCCTCCTCCTCCTCCTCCTCCATCAGATCCTCGCCTATCAAATCGATGAAAGGTGCCACAACTGGCACATCCTCTGGCACGTTAGTCGGCATGTACTCTCCTGCAGTCGCATCATCATCAGGCCGTGCACCTAAACAATCTGCCTCTCCATACACCGCGCAAACAGGGGGTGGATTCACTGGTGGGGTGAGGATCCTATCAACAGAAGGAGAACTCGGTCCTATTAGAAAACTATGAACAGCAGCTGCTCTTGAGGTAGACGCTCCTGCAGATCCTCATCTAATCACGCTCTTACGAGCGGTCCATCTCACCCTCGATCCTCGACCACGTCCTCGTGACAAAATCCTGGAAACAGTAGGTTTAGGAATCTCAATCGATCCCTCTGGAGACAAAGAAGAGGCCGGCATAGCTCCCTCACACTGGGTAGCCCTCCAAGTATAAACCACCTGTATAGTCCGAATAGGGAAACTCACTGTACGTCGCGACATCTCCTGCCTCACAACAACACCGTCCTCCCTGAAAGTCTGTACAATATCCCCTGTATATACAACACGGCGAGAGATGAGATCAAACTCCATCGCCGTGGGCTTCTCGATGTCGGGGAAATCAAAGATGATCTCTGGCGACGTCCGCATCGCTGGAATCAGTATGCTCTTCACCATCACCTGGTTAGCCATCATGAATCGAAGGTACCACGGGAAAGGGTCAACTTCTCAACAAATCAAAATATAACAATTCCCAAAGCAATAAGCAAACAACAATGTATACAGTTCACAAGGTTTAGTTCAAAATTCTCGCTCAAGACTCGACTCAGGACTCATTTTCTCCCGACTCGACAATTTTTTCGGAAAGCAGACGCCGATCCATCCACTGAATACCAGCCGTAGCTTTGGGATCTTTTCTCTCCTTAGGACATTCAGCTCCGGTTCCTTAATGCTGCGATGCCTAGCTAATCCACCACGAATGAAGGGGACCTAGCACCCTCAGTTGTTCGGCTCACAGCTCAAAAACGTCTCGACGACTCGACAAAGCTCTCAGACTCGATGAACAATTCGCCGCATACGATATTCAAAGAGTGGTACGCAAGATTATTTGACCGCATATCAAATAATAAGAGCATGCTTAATATGAAGAAACGCAATTCAACAACTTAAGCAATAAAAGCAGTTTGCATGGAGAAACGCAATTCAACAAGCAATACACAATTCACAGCATGCATTCAATCTCATATTAAATAATTGCATAACTCAATAATATCAGCAGACATCACATACTTGACACGCAAATCAAGGGATCCATCCCTCTGCAACTCGATGGAGTTGACAGAGAGGTACGACAAATGTGGGGGGTTGGGTTCAGGAGACCAACCGCAAAGTTTTCACCCACAATGACTCGGAAAATGGATGACTGCACGACAATAAAATAAACGTAGGGGTTCGGAAACCCTAACCTCGAACTCGGAGAGTTCTCAGAATTCTTCGTATTTAAATAAGCATTTAAATAACAAAAAGCCTAGAAATATCTAAAGTCGCCCTTACCACTTACCGTCGCTAACGTAGCTCCAACGTCCTCGGGTCCGCGTCGCTCGGTCTCCGGATACACACTTCCTATCACCACGACAAATTAAATATAATTCTAGGATATCTAACCCATAGCTCTCACTAACCCTTTTCCTAACCAAAACTCAAATAAGTATTTCACTTAATAGTCACTTAAAAATAATTGAGGTTTTTGAAACTAAAACTTTTCTGGCAGTCCAAGCAACACCAAACAATAAACCATTTTCATAAGTTTTCAAAACCTAATACATACTCAATCAAACATTTATAAATCAAGTCCACAATTAAAATTCTCCCTCTACTTCCTTCTAGGCCTCTCGGCCACACCCTCTTTTTTTTCCAAAATAGTTGCAAGACTTTTCTTTCCATAACAATAACCATTCCAAATCAACTTCAACATATTACAAGTATTCTTACACATAGCATTTTCTACTTCAAAACCACTAATCACAAATAACTAACCTAACTAAGTTTTCACAATTTGTTTTCAAAGCATTTTCAAGACAATTAGGCAAGTACCATAACTAATATAGTTAAACCATAACTAAAAGCCTACCAAAACAAAGGTTTTTTTTTTTTTAAAAAAAAAATCTTTTCAAATCATTCTTTCCCAAAAAATTAAAGAACCACAACTAACTCATTTTCATCAATTCAAAAATCATCCCATCAAATTTTATATCCCTTTCTAGTCCTTCATAAACTAGTTTTTGCATAAAACATAACCTTCAATCAAGCTAGCTCATGCATACAAATTCTAATAACCTTAAAAATAATTCTAATCACTTTATCAAACATCTAACACATAATTAAACATCACACCCTCATGTTCTCATAGTTCAAGAATTGAAAAATTACTAAAACTATCATGTTACACCTAATTAATTTAAACAACAATTTCAATCAACACATATTCAATCCCAATAACACAATTAAGCATTTAATTAGTTGATTCTTCAAGGATCACACCATTTCCCCCTTTTTCATACTTAGGGTTTTCGCCCTCAAGTACCAAAGAGAGATTAGAGATGTTCATCTCCTCATATTCATCATCAACTGTCCAAACAACATTACAAATCAACAATTAATTAAGCTAGAACAACAATTTAAACAAACACAAAAGGGGAGGGTTTGGGCGCTGTTTTAGGGCTTCATTTGGGGTGGGAAATTCTGTTTTCCTTCTCATTTAAATGCTAGGAAGAATAGCTAAGACAAAGGAGAGAATAACCTAGCAAGAAATCAAGTTTTGGAAGCAAAATCAAGTGTACAAAAAAGGGGGGTGGGTCGCGACTTTAAAACAGAAACTTGGGGGGAAAAATTTAATTTTTCTCTTACCCAAATGATGTAGATGATGAGGAACTATGTTGGGGTGATGATCGATCTAGAGCAAGTTTGATGAAGAAATCTAGCTCAAAAACTCAATGGAGGTGGAGGCAGCTTCAATGGAGCTTGTCTTGCTCAAGAAGGGAAAGGAGAAGAAGATGAGGGTTTTTAGGAGAGGATGAGGGTGGCCTGAAAATGAGGCTGAAATGGGGGGTCTCACCCTTCATTTTGCTTAAATAATCAATTTAATAGAATTAGTATTAATAAAATAAATTAAAGTAATAGTTTTTAAAATAAAAACCACACACATGTGACACTTAGATCACTTTTAGAGATGCTAATCTCATCACTCACTCTAACCCATCTAATCTCACTTCTCTCAAGGTTACCCTCTAATCTAGAGTCTTAAGATTTAAAAACACGGCGTCGAGAAACCGAAAACCGATAAACTCGCGAAAATTAATAAAAATCATGTCAAACACTCAACAATAGTCATAACAAGTTGCGATTCGATTTTCATCGAAATCGGGGCTCATTTTAAATGTTATCTACGGTAGAAACTGCCCGGCGAATCGAAGCGCGACGAAACTTCGTGAGAATTTTTCGACGATACTCGAATCGTGAATTAATATAAAATATTAATTCTCAAGTATAGTTTGATATTGATTTAGTTAATTTACTTACTTAGAGAACTAGAATTTGCTTTATTATAGCGTAAATACGACAAAATATACTAATTAACACTAATTAACGCATCGTAAAAATACACGTGTTACAGGGCCGGAGGGGGAGAGAGAGAGAGAAAATAAAAGGTGTATGAGATGTGATGGTTGGAATGGAAGATTTGAATTGGTGGCAGGGGTATTTTCGTCATTTCTGATTTGAAAAAGCTGATGGGGGTGTGGGTAGGATAATGGGGGTGCTGGTAGAAATTGCCTTTGTTCATAATGTTGGGTACGGTTTGGAGAGAGAAAGAGAAGATGAAAAACTGTGGAATAATTTTTATGATTTTAAAAACAATGAGAGACTTAAAAATAATTTTAAAATTATTACAGGACCTCCTTGTATTGTGCATCATCACCTCCTATGTGATGCACGCTAGACATTGCCCGAAAAAGATATTTCCTCATCACGCTAGGAAACCTTATCCCTCCAATCAAAAATCCCGTTTCCCTCACAAGCCACACCACCCAGCAATCACTTCAAACTCGTAGCTTCCTTACCCCTCCAAATTCAATTCGGCCAAACATTCCTCCAAATCCGACCCTCACCACAAATAGAGACAGACATGTTCACCTCATCTTCCTTCCCATTCCACGCCCCAATCCTTCATCTTCGTCACCATCATCATCATCTTCCCTCAACCACCACACACCCGTGGTGCTCTCACCCTCATAACCTCACTCCCCACCCTCGCACCCTGTCCTTCCTCCGCCCTCGTCCGCTGCAACCCTTCCCGTCGGCAATTTTTACCGTTGCCGCCAAGTCTCCGACGGCCGACGAGCAGAAGTGGGTCCACGAAGGCCTGATCACTGAGTCCCTTTCCAACGGCATGTTCCGCGTTCGCCTCGACAACGAGGACTTGATCCTCGGCTACATCTCCGGAAGGATCCGAAAGAACTTCGTTCGGATCCTTCCCGGCGACAGAGTCAGAGTCGAGGTTAGTCGCTACGACTCCTCCAAAGGACGCATAGTTTACAGGCTCCGCAGCAGCACTGGCAGTGGCACCTCCTCTTAGTTTTTAGACACGTGCGGTGTTTGTGAAAATGATTCAAACGCACGTGATTGTTTCATTAGAGTGGTGAGGGAAATTCTGTTTTATTGTTTTAGTTGTTTGATTTTCAATCTTCCTTCAATATAAAGAACCAACTTTTATTTGAGTACATGGTTGTTGTAAAAAAGGGCTCTCTGATTTTGCACTGTTTGTTTCAGTTTCATCTTTTACCTGTTGTCTTGTTGGTAGTTGTTCACATGATAAATGTATAAAACCTTCTAGAAAATAGTTTGTGGCGCCACTTTTTTGTTGAAGAATCAACACTGCTAGGTAGTTTTGTATGTGCAGGGTTGTACTGAAATGAACACCAAATCTTTTATCTATTTATTTAATTTTTCAAAAAGTGGTCTTCTGCTGCAAAATTTGCGTTGCTGAATGTGTAATGTGGTGCTGTTTGGCTGAGTGTTACATGCTAACTGCTACATGATTTGCTTGTGCAACTCTATATCTATATACTTATTGAGGCAAAGAGATAGAATGAACTGCTATATTTTTAGTTTTACGTGAGAACTGAATGTATGATCTCTACCCTCCTCATCCTAACCCATATATCAAGTGGAATAGAATTCTTCGCTATTTAATATGACTTAAAACTGCTACATGGTAGCAGCAATTACTAGGGAACCACCTTCCATTCACTTTGAGAAACACAGGAGTATGGTTTTGGACACGTCCATAGTAACTAGGAACATTTGGTGGCATCTGTTATGACCACAGATCCAAACTTTCTACTCTCCATGTCATTGATTTCTGTTTCAGTATGGAAACTCAATGGTTGATCTCCTCTCGTTTGATGAGTGCTCCTCCAAAGCTCCGTCAGGGGGTGCACCTGCAAAAGACACTCCGATGCCTTAGTTAAATAGGCTTTAGATAAGTTTAGAGAGAAGAATGTGAGATGAGTGAAGTATCAAACTTGTGGGGCTGAACCCCCTTTGTATAGTGCTGGTACCTCCTGAAATCAGCTCTCCATCTGAACCTAGGATACTAGTACTCTCCATCAAATTATATTTTTCCATGGGTGACTTTTTGGACATAAGAATTAAAGGTCTTTTTTTTAATCGAAATTTATCTGAGGTTTTGTTCCATGGTTGAATCTGGTTATATTTACTACCAGGGAGCCAAGTTAACTGATCTTAAACTATCAGTGACTATCACCACTAGTCTGGTTTATGTAGAACCTTGAAGAGGCTGATGATCCAAATCATTTTATGCTCACTTCCGTACTAAACTACACATCCAGGTTATTATATTTGGTCTCTGACAGTATTGCCACCTGGCTTGCAGCTGAATACAAGTAGTGATTACTCTTACCTGCCACTGTATTTGAATTGATAATTGCCATGCTATGAATTTTATTTCTGTTGGCAATAGGAAACTTATCTAAATTCATGTGAAATCATGTATCTTAGTATATACCTTAAGATATGTGTACATGCTCTTTATTCTGTTCAGTTGTGCGTGTTTGGGAAAATGAAAGCTTCAAGATCATTAAAATCGGTTTCCCTACCAAACAACATTTTTTGCACCCGACATGATTTCAGACTGTTTTGTTTACGTGTACTTGAGTCTGTATAGGTTAGCATTCCAATATTATTATTATTTTTTTTTTTGACTAGAAATTCTCATATTCTCATGGATATAGTTTTGGGATTAATTCTTGGATTGGAGTTGGTGGTTTGGTCTGTCCTTAAGAAAGTCATTCAAATCTCTGACATGACGAAACAATCACCTCGTTATCCTTATTATGTCAGAACAGATATTTCCTCTTTTTTAAGTTGTCATCTCAGCAAAACCAAAACCTTATCCCTCCCACCAAAAATCTCACACACCACCAGTCAAACACTTCAAACTAGAAGTTTACACCTTCAATTCAGCCAAACACTCTCACCACAAAGAGACATGTTCACCTCATCTTCCTTCCCATTCAGCGCCCCAATCCTTCATCGTCGTCATCTTCCCTCAACTACTACGCACCCATTGTGTTTCCACCCCGATAACCTCACTTCCAAGTCCCACACTCGCATCTCGTCCTTCCTTTGCCACCCTCCGTTGCAACACTTCCCGCTGGCAATTTTCATTGTCGCCACCAAGTCCAACGAGCAGAAGTGGGTCCATGGAGGCCTGATCACTGAGTCGCTCCCCAATGGCATGTTCCGCATTGGACTCGACAACGAGGACTTGATCCTCGGCTACATCTCCGGCAGGGTCTGAAAGAACTCCGTTAGGATCCTTCCCGGCGAGGTGACAGAGTCAGAGTCGAGCTGGCAATTTTCATTGTCGCCACCAAGTCCAACGAGCAGAAGTGGGTCCATGGAGGCCTAATCACTGAGTCGCTCCCCAATGGCATGTTCCGCATTGGACTCGACAACGAGGACTTGATCCTCGGCTACATCTCCGGCAGGATCTGAAAGAACTTCGTTAGGATCCTTCCCGGTGAGGTGACAGAGTCAGAGTCGAGGTCAATCATTATGACTCCTCTAAAGGATGCATAGTTTATAGGCTCTGCAGCAGCAGTGGCACCGACACCTCCTCTTAGTTTTTAGGCACGTGTCTTTTTCATTAAAGTGGTGAGGGAAATTCTGTTTTGTTGTTTTAGTTGTTTGATTTTCAAGCTTCCTTGAATATAAAGAATCAACTATAATTCGAGTACACGGTTGTTGTAGAAATGGGCTCTGATATGGCACTGTTTATTTCAGTTTCATCTTTTAACTGTTGTCTTGTTGGTAGTTGTTCACGGGATAAATATATAGGACGCAGATTATGAAGTCAGCGATCTCTATCTCTCTTCAGTTACATTTTTTTCCCTCTTTTTTTAGACAAAGCAAATCAAGAGTTGTGAGCGTGAAAGAAACCAGATCAACGGTGGTGGTATAGCTGACTGCAGCATCAAGCAGTGACCGCAGTCCATCCAAGTCCAAATATATAAAACCTTATAGGAAATACTTTTTATTGAAAAATCCACACTGCTAATGCTAGGTAGTTTTGTATGTGCAGTGTTGTACTGAAATATGAACATCAAAGCTTTTATTTATTTATTTGTTTAATTTTTAAAAAGTGGTCTTCAGCTGCAAAATTTGCATTGCTGAATGTGTAGTATGGTACTACAATCAACATCCAAGGGTATATTTGCCTTCTGCTGCTACTGTCAGCCTTGGTTAACAAAGTTCCTTTCTTGAGTGTTATATGCTAGCTGCAACATGATTTGGTTGTGCAACTCTACATCTATATTGAGGCAAAGAGATAGAATGAGCTACATTTTTTTTGGTTCTACATTGAGAACTGAATGTATGATGTCTATCCTAACCCGTATATCAAGTGGCTTAGAATTCACTGTTTAATATGACTTAATCTGCTACATGTAACAGCAATTACTAGACTAGGGAACCACCTTCTATTCACTTTGAGAAACAAAGGAGTCTAGTTTTGGACACATCCATAGTAACTAGGAAGATTTGGTGGTATCTGTTATGACAACAGAAACAGATCCAAACTTAATTTCTACCACTCTCCATGTCATTGATTTCTCATTCTGCCATCACAGTCCCTCAATCAATTATCACTGCAGCTGTTAAACACACCACTTTCTCACTCTCATGAATCTGGTAAGGCGAGTAGTTAACATGGTTTCGTTGAATTTCAAGTACAAGACTGTCCACGCAACTTGTTTGGTTTCTGAAAAAACATTCTAATTTTGTGGCTGCATCATTGTATCAGGCATAAGCTACAGAATTGAGGGAGAAATAACAGTGAAATTATATTTTTCTATGGAGGACTTTTTGGACATAAGAATGAAAGGTCTTTGTTTTTCTTTTCGAAATATATCTGGGAGGTTTTGTTGCATGCTCTGATCTGGTTATATTTACTGCCAGGGAGGCA
Organism: Calophaca sinica; assembly: GCA_037113605.1. NCBI lineage: Eukaryota > Viridiplantae > Streptophyta > Magnoliopsida > Fabales > Fabaceae > Calophaca > Calophaca sinica. The sequence goes on from CM073731.1 coordinate 82,519,843, forward strand.
AGTTAACTTTTCTTGAAGAGCTTGATGATCCAAATGATTTTAAACTCGCTTCCCTAAACTACACATCCAGGTTATATTATGTTTGGTCTATGAGAGTATTGCCACCTGGCTTGCAGCTAAATACAAGTAGTAATGTGTTGAGTACTCTCACCCGCCACTGTGTTTGAATTGATTATTGCCATTACTATGAATTTTATTCTTTTGGCAATAGTAAACTTATCAAGATAATCATAAATCTCAGTTTGGATATCTAGTAGACTTTGTGTAGTTGGCAGGTTAGGTACACATAACACAATATAATATGATGATTTCTTCCACTCCTGTAAATCATTAGCTGGGCATAAGAGCATTACGTAATCTGCTGTTGCTTTTTTTTTTTTTTTTTAGTGATCATAATCTTCTGTTGCTTGATGTCTACTAAATGCAGCTGTATAGAATGTGTTTCATTTCATGTTGGGGAATGTTCTTTCAGAATAAGCATGAAGTTGCCTGCTTCCTGGTCAATCAAATTCACCAGAAGCATCATAGGGAAAATTCATGTTACTTTGACAGGATCTTCTTCCAAAGTTCTAAACTTGCAGCTTGCTCTTCTAGGAGTTAAACAAGTGTGTGTTTGGTTCTATGATGGTAAAAATTGATTTTAGTTAAAAATGAGTTCAAGTCATTTATGTTTGGACACATTCATCTAAAAGTGAGTTAATAAATTTGAGGATAAAATTTTTTTCTCTTCATGGAGCCTCTAAATCATAGCTTTAAGTTAGAATCTATTTTGGAGTTAGAATTTTTTTTTTTCAACAGAAGCAAAACACTCAAATATGTGTAAAAATCAATTTTATGGGTAAAATCAGCTCTGAAAAAGATGTTTTCAGAAACAGACGGGGGATATTTCCTTATGGGTATTCATATGCCTTAAGATATGATGCTAAAAGTTTTCTGAGCATGAGTTTCACTTCCTCTATTTAATTTTGGCCTATATAGATGCTCTTAAGGCCTTGATTTTACCACCTTCCTTTATTAATTTTCACACCTCCCATTATTTTGAAAATCTAACTTTGCCCTTGTTAAAAAACACAAAATCACTTTGTCACCTCCCTTTCCACCTCCCTCATTGCATGCTCAGATGCTCTGCCCCTCCCTCCCTCTCTCAAGCTCGTTCACCCCCTCTCACTCTCTATCACTTTTGAAGGTGTTTTTCTCACCTTGTCATCTGCCCCTATCTCTCTGGTGCCATCTCGTTCCATTCCTCTTCCACATTGCAATAGATCTGAGGTGCGTTAGTGTATTTTTTTCTTCTTCTGAAATCGCTGGTTTTCCGGATTTATGTTCTCGGATTCTCCCGGATATAAGAATCCGGACGTTGTTGTGTCTGTTTAATTGTTTGATGTTTCCGGATTGTAAAATCCGGATAATTCCGTATTCTAAAGTCCGGTAGTTCTAAAACTTCCAGAAATAAGAATCCGGAATTTGTGTCTGTTAGAATTTTGACAATTCTTTTTCAGTGCAGTTTCAATGGAAGACAACTTTCCCGACACCATAGTGGCCAGTGTTCCTGATGTTCCAAAAGTCGTTTCCATGGATTGTACTAGTGCATTCACTACTGTACGGGTACTTATTTTTATTGATCAGTTTTGTTAAAATTTGTTGGATGAGTTGGTGAATGATACATGTTGTCGTTTCAGGTATTTTCTACTCGAGATGACCTATTGGCGTGGGCACAAGATGTTGGCAAATCTGTTGGATGTGTGGTTGTTATTTTAAGATCAGATTATGGGCAATCAAGCAAAAAGACTTTTGTGATGTTGGGTTGCGAGAAAAGTAGCAAGTATAAACCTTACAAGACTACGGGTTTGAAGGCTACTGGCACTGGAAAATGTCAATGTCCATTTAGATTGAAAGGAAGACCGGTGAAAAGTGCCGGAGGGGGGAGTTTTGAAGGTAATGTGTGGTATGCACAATCACGGGTTAGTTGAAAACTTTGAAGGTCATCCATATGCTGGTCGTCTAACTTCCGAAGAGTTGTCTAATCTGAGTGACATGACATTGAACATGATTAAGACGAGAAGTGCCTTACTTTCATTGCAACGTAATAATCCAAACAACCACACCACAATTAGGCAGATTTACAATGCACATCAAAAGATCCGGTCCAATCTAAGACAGGACACAACTGAGTTACAACATTTGATGAACTTGATGCACCGTGATTATTATCTCCACTGGCACAGAAAGGCCGATAACTCTGATGTTATCACTGATATAGTTTGGGCACATCCTGAAGCTATCAAGCTTTTAAATTCGTTCAATATTGTTTTGCTTATTGATTCGACAAACAAGACTAACAGGTACAGGATGCCACTAATTGAGATTGTTGGTGTGACCTTAACAGAGATGACATTCGCTGTTGCATTTGCATTTGTGGAGTCGGAGAAAGCTGATAACTACACATGGGTGCTTGAGCAGTTGAAGGGTATGTTTTTGAGATAGGATTCGTTACCACCAGTGATAATGACTGACCGAGAACTTTCTTTAATGAATGCAATGGCTAACGTTTTTCCCATGTCGTCTAACATGTTGTGCCAATTCCATATCCATAAGAATGTGAGGGCCAAGTGCAAGACTTATGCATATCCACAAGAGAAAATTGAGTTGGCGATGTCTGCGTTTGATTCTGTTATTAATTCACCAGCAGTGGATGACTACCAGGAGCGACTGCAACATTTTGAGGATGTGTTAGCACCATTCAGTAACTTCATCGACTATGTCAAGAACACCTGGCTGAATCCTCACAAGGGAAAATTTGTTTATGCATGGATAGACCGGATTATGCACATTGGAAACATAACTAACAGGTATGCATCTGAAATGTGCAATACTTCTCATATTTATCACTGTTTTTGTAAAGTTCTGAATTATTGTGTTTGTGTTCTGATGAAAAGGGTTGAGTCTGCACATTGGAGGTTGAAGAGGTTATTATCTGATAACAGAGGAGATTTGTGTAACTGTTGGGATGCAATGAATAACATGATCAGGTTACAACACAATGAGTTGAAGGCTTCATTTGAGCATAACATTAGTAGACAATAACATTGCTTTAATATTGTAGTCTACAAGCACTTAAATGGCCTTGTGTCTAGGAGTGCATTAGAGTACATTATCGATGAGTTTCTCCTTGTAAACACCGTTGGCATTGATAGTTCTGCTTGTGGTTGTGTGCTAAGATGCACGCATGGAGTACCTTGTGCATGTGAGCTTGCCAGATATACGATGCACTACATCCCAATTCCGTTGGAGGCAGTTCATATTCACTGGAGGAAATTGAGCTTCAACAACCCCGGTGACACCGACAGTGGCTATGGTTCAGAATTAAGTATACAGGTTAAGCTAGAAGCATTGGCACGTAGGTTTTAGGAGCTTGATGTTGCAGGCAAGGTAGCACTGAAGACGAAATTACGCGAGTTAGCATTTCCTGACACCACTACCATGTGTCCACCCCCTGTAAGGTGAACCCAACGGGAGCAATAAAGAAAGAAAAGAGGTTGACAGTAGATACTTTAGCAAAACGTGATCCATCCTATTGGGAACGTGTTGATGACTTCTTTGCATCCCAACATGACAGTGCGTCAACTCCAACCTCGTCTAGACGTTCAGTTCCTCCTCCGCCCAACAAGTCATCTCACACTTTGTCTAGACATTCAGCGCCTCCTCCGCCCAACAAGTCAGCTCCGACTTCGTCTAGACATTCAGCTCCTCATCCGCCCACCAAGTCAGCTCCGACTTCGTCTAGACATTCAGCTCCTCCTCTGCCCACCAAGTTAGAACCACCTACACATCCTCCTCCGCTGAAGAAGTCAGCTCCGGCTCTGCCATACATACAACAGTTTCCTTATCAAATTCATCAATACATTGACAGCATTATTGATGTACAGCCCGATGGGAATTGTAGGTTTCGTAGCATCGTTGCATTACTTGGTTTGGGTGAGAATGCCTGGCCCTTAATCCGACAGGATTTGATTAGAGAGCTTGAGAGAAACCGTGACGACTATGTTGGGGTACTTTGTGGCGAAGACAACCTTGAGGCACTATGGCGGTCACTATATGTTGACAAGGTTGATCAGGTTGCCAAGAAAGACAAATGGATGACCATGCCAGATGCAGGATATGTCATTGCTAACAAATATAAGGTGATCCTGATATGTTTAGACCTAAGTGGAAGTTCCACAATTTTCGCTCTCAGGCACGAACCACCGAAAGATGGTTATACTCACCGTGTCCTCTGCATTGGTTTTCTACATAGAATGGAACACTTTGTACAGGTACAATAGTTGTGTTGACTCTTTATTTTTTGTAACCTTTACATAGTTTATTGACTTTGTTTAATTGGTTTTAAAATGACATGTTTCCAGGTCTATTTAAAGAATGATGCTCCAATACCTCAGCCAGATGTTCAATGGAAAAGGTTTAGAAACAATAGTGCTAGGGAATGGGAGACGCTATATCTTAGTCGCATACAACATTAGAGTCTATTTTTATTTCATCTACAAGCCATGTAGCTGTAGATTGAATATTTATTGTATTGGATGTCTATGTTTATGGTTCTCTTTGCATTTTCATTGTATTTACCTTGTGCTTAAGTTTAATGATGTTGTTTAGTCCTATTAACTAGTCTAATTTTGAATTCTGAACCATTTTGAAAACATGCTGTAAACTCAACGTCCTGATTCTTGAGTCTGGAATTTTCCATAAACAAGAATACGGGAGTGTAAAACACAGCTATTGTAAACTAAACGTCCAGATTCTTGAGTCTGGAATTTTCTATAAACAAGAATCTGAAAATGTAACAAATACGTATTATAATTCAAACGTCCAAATTCTTGATTACGGAAAATTTCGGACTCAAGAATCTGGAATATCAAGGCACGTAGAAAAAAAATTAGCACAAATAGAAGCTGCCTGAACGAAGGTGAGAGAGAGGGTGGCATTGTGGGAGAGGGAGATAAGGAGATAGGGAGCTGAGCAAGAGTGAGGGAGGTTTCACATGAGAGAGAGGGAGATAAGGAAGAGATAGTGGAAGGTGATCGTGCGATATAGATGGGAAGGTGTGGAAGGGAGAAGGGATGAAGGGGGAGGGGCATTTTCGTCTGTTTAGTAGGTGGGAGAGGTGTTAAAATTAAAGAGGGGAGGTGGTAAAATCATGAGCCATGCTCTTATTCTGTTCGGTGGTGTGTGTTTGGCCAAATGAAAGCTCAAAGTCGTTGTGCCCATAAAAAAAATGGGCTCAAAATCATTAAAACACGATGCCATTTTTTGATGCCATTTTTTGCACCCAACATGATGCAAGGCTGCTTTGTTCAAGAGTGTACGTGATAGAAATGTAGAAGGTGGAGCAATCTATTTAGGTTGAGTAAATAGTCATTTTGGTCTCTAAATTTGTGAGTTGTTGTCACTATAGTCTTTGAATGTGTCAAAATTTCAAAAATATTCCTCGAGTGTGTCTTCTATTAGTAATTTCAAGGACCAAACTGACTAACAGAAGATACATTTGACACATTTGAGGACCAAACTGACTAATGAAAGACACATTTAAGGACCAAAATGGCTGTTTACTCATTTAGGGTTTGATCATTAAAGAATAAAAGATGTTTGATAAGCAAGCTTATCACACTAACTTATAGGTTTTTATGAGATGTTACTTGAAGTAAGATCCGAGTTTATAGCTTATAGTTTTTTTTTATTCTTTTATCTCATTTTTATCCTCATTATTTTATTATTTATCCTTTTCCAAATTTAAAATAAAGATAAACTCCTATTCTTTTGTGTCATTTTATATTTACCAGTTAGTAGAGGTCAAAAAAAAAAAAAAGGAAAGAAATTTCTATTAACATTGCAAATAAGCGTGTGAACTATCCTAAATAAAGCATTAAATACGGAATCAAAATTTCGTTTTAATCATCACCTGTGAAGTGGATTCTAATTTATAAAGTATTGTGCATATTAAGTATGTTTTCATTGAAATTTTGTAGAGATAGCCCTTTTGGTAAACCTGTATGGAGTCTCGATGAGGACACGAACAACACAAGCACTTGGGATGAAGCATAATACAATTCTCGTTGATCTAGTCACAAGAGCGCACACAAAGAAGTTCATGAAAGCACTTGTTAGATTGATTCAAGTAAGTTCAGCTCAAGTTGATCAAGTCACAAGAGCTCACACAAAGAAGTTCAAGAAAGTACTTGTTAGCTTGATTCAAGTAAGTTCAGCTCAAGCTAACGCACGGAAATCCATTGAGGAGAGTACAAGTATCAATCAAGCTAACCTATGAATTATAAATGGCAAACGTAATATATAAAAATAAATATAATACAAATCCTATAATATGTATACATTAGTGTTCAAAAATAAAAACTTTGGGAGCCTCTGAGACTAAGGATTCGAGGATTCTGACTGCTAATCAAGTTAGAGGCACATTAAGGGAAGATGCTCAAGTGTTTATGATCCTTTCATCTGTAACGGTTGAGAAGGGTATGGAAGTAAAGGATTTGACAAGGCAGTTTCTAATAACACCCCCATTGGACTACTCCCACCCCCTGTCAGATTTTTTTAATTGTTAAAAGACCACACAACCCTTACCCCAATATCAAATTTCCCAGCAAACCACTTTCCCTCACCCCCCCACTCTCTGAAGCGTCGCGAACAACCCCGCCCACTCTCTCTCCCGTCGTCCCTAACTCTCTCTCCCAACACAACTCAGCATCTCTCTCTCCCAAAATTTCACAACCATTTTCGCTGAGGAGGAAGCTTTCTGAGCAAGCTTGAGAGTGGTTGGTTCTTGTTCTCTGCACCATCTCTGCAGCAGGTAAACTCCAAGTCTTTTTTTTTTCTTTCTATGATTTCCTTCCATTTTCGTTTAGTATAGGATCTTAGGGCATTGATTGTTACTGCATTTTAATGGTTTAGGGTTTAGATGATGTTTGGGTTTTAGGTTGGTTCCGCCATTAACGCGTTTCTGAGTTCTGCAATTTTTTTTTTTCAAAAACGATGATCTTCATGTGAATTGAGTTCACGTATCACACGTTAACTGAATTCACGTAGTGGCCAAAATTTCATTCCTGGACGTGAATTCAATACACATATCACACGTTAACTGAATTCACGTGTTATACATGAACTTAATTCACGTAAGGGGATGAAATTTTGAACCCCACGTGAATTCAATTCATGTATAGGTAAATTTGTGGATTTTTACGTTTTTTTTTGTCAAAAATGGTTGTTGAACTGTGTGCAGGCATGGCTAAGACTATGATCACTAATAGCAAGGGTCGTCGTGTTTTGCTTCATGCTTCTGCAAGTAGGGTCCGTATGAAGCAGCAACAACAAACCGTACCCCGACACTAGCGAGGGAGGCCTCGTACCCAGCCTCAGCAGGACGAGCCACTGGTCCAAGGGGAGCAGGATCAGGCACAGCCCCATTAGAAGTCACAACCCCAGGAACACCAATTACATGATGACGTCGATATCCCGAGTGAGGGATTTTCTGGTGGTCCTGTTGACACATCTGTCCTCAGGACATATACAGACCATGTGGCCACTCAATTGTGGACTGGAGAGATAATGTGTCCTAAACAACATTTCTTTTTTGTGTTTGTTGTCAGATTTACTTGTCGATTAACTAACAAAATAAAATTTGCTTTGATTTTAGGATCGTGGAGAGCTGAGAGTGTCCAGCAATGGGAAGAAGCTGAAGGACGTGATTGTACAATCCGAGGTTATGCAGTATGTGGAGGGGTCACAGCTCCTACCCCTGTTGGAGTGCAGTCATTCCCTTATTGACAAGGGACTGGTGTCTGCTTTTGCCGAGAGATGGCACCGGGACACCAATAGCTTTCATCTCCCCGTTGGGGAGATGACCATTACTTTGGACGATGTGTGGTCACTACTGTACATACCGATCATGGGGGCATTATTCTTTGTGGCCGTGTTTGACAGGGATCAGGGTGTGGAGGTCATGAGTGAGCTGTTGGGAGTCACCACAGCAAAAGCCAAGGACGAGTTCGACGTTACCAGGTCTACAGCCATTCGCTACACTGAGCTCCTTGATATATACACACAATGTTGTGAGCAGCAGCGATGGGAGCAGGCTGCTAGGGCTTTGTTGTTGTGCATAGTTGGCTGCACACTCTTTAGCGACAAGAGTGCATTTGCGGTCAATGTTGCATTTTTTGAGTGTTTTAGGGACTTGGATAGCTGTGGAGGATATGCTTGGGGTGCTGCAGCCCTTGGACACTTGTATGATAATCTACGCGACTCCAGTCTTCACCACACAAAGACTATTGCTGGTTATCTGACTCTCCTGTAGGTATTAGTTTTGCTGTTGTGTTTTCTGTGAACTTTTATTAATTATAAAGTAACATGTTGTTGTTATTATTTCTAAAGGCTTGGATCTATGCTCATTTTCCTAATCTATGCGCCGACGTCAAGAAGGAGTTCCCAATTTACAATGAGTCCCGACCTCGAGCTCTTCGATGGCAGCCGAGGAGGAATAGGGGGCTGGTGCTTCCTTTTAGGTGTAAGTTGGATCTGCTAACCGAGGAGTCCGTGTGCTGGAGCACATACGACGAGCATAGAGGGTGATGGCCTTTTCAGGAGGCATCACTATACAGAGGATGGATCAAAAGGGGTCTGCATATGTTTGTACATCTCCCAGATATGGTCCTGTGACAGTACGGATTTATTCAGACCATTCAGCCGTCATTGCGCGATATCATAGGTCGTATGACCACGCCGGAGGAAATGGACGTCATGTTCACGCAGTGGGGTATTCACCTAGTTGATGGGACTCCTGTAGTGCACCCGGGAGATTGTTCTGTTGATTATATGGACTGGTTCCACATGATCTCCCACCCTTTCATCATGCCACAACATGCTCCAGCTCCGCCACCAGTTACATCGGTACATTTTATAACTTATATTGTTAGCTTATAACCCTATTTATAATTTATATATCTATATAACTGTTATTTATTATAGGCACGACATATGAGGATGGTTGAGATCATGTAGACTCTTATAGATCTGCACGTCTCACCCGATAGGATGCTACTCGCCAGGGAGTTGATGCACTTGATCCACAGTGACGATGATCAGGGAGATGCCTCTACCATGATATGACAGACTGGTGGTGGACGCTGGAGGAGGACATATGTGAGGACTAGGAAGAGAGGTCGAGATTTCCAGTGACTTGTATATTTCTGTGGACCTATGGCTATTGTATATTTGCCTATAGTGGCTTTATATTTTGGTGCCTTTCAGACTACTATAATTGTATTACTTTTTTTAAATTAATTTTACTTTAGAGTATATTTAGAGTAAATTAATTATAGTTACTTAAACGAAACGATAACAATATTATTCAACAACACTTGGACAATAACTAAACATGTAGATAAGCATAAAACACCATTGAAATGCAAGGATAATTTAAGACACCAACAACATCAAGAAAGCCATCTGCTTGAGCCAGATCATGGTTGAGTCAAACTGATAATGTTCGATGACTCTGGTTCACGACACATAGCAATGATTTGGTCGATTGTTCTTGGTGGAGTCAACATTGCGATAATGTCGTCAGCTGATCTTGCCAAGTTAGTGTACAACTCTATTGGGCCGAGCTTTTCGTTTTCGTTGAATCCTTGTCATTTACAAGTGTCATCTACCCGTACCAAACACACCCATTTCCCATGCTTGAAGGGCATCGATAAATGATGTTTGCCACCCTTCATGATCCAGCTCTGATCTTTTGATGAATCTTTTGCCTCAGTTCTTCAATTGTGATGTCGTGCTTTGTCCTACATAATTTTGGGTCATCACATTCAAACACGACACCATTAAAACTTGTTATGATCTGGCCATCATGATAAACAATGGTCATACTCGACTCCATCGAGATCTGGATTACTTGAGTGAGTGCCATTGCTGACGGCTGGACTGAGTTCTCAAAGAGTTTAGTGTTTATGAATGTTAGGGTTTGTGATGGCTAGGGTTCTATTTATAAAATAGTGGGTGCGATTTTGACCATCAAAAGCGTCAGTCGGATCTCGTCAGTTGCTTTTTCATTTTACAAAGTGACAAAGGGAATTGATTACTTTTGTAACACCACACATTTAAAGTCATAAGCGATATTACATATATGTCCAAACATGAATAAATTTTATTACAATAATGTAAAAAAAAGGCTATTCAGTAATATCAATCATCTGCAAGGTTTATACGAGGTGTCTTTGAAAATGGAAATATTCACAACTAATGTTGTATGCGAGGAACGCAGAAAGCCTCCCATGTGTGAGCATCTTCATAGGTACACTTTCTCTATAGGCTTGTTGGGGGAGGTATTGGCGAATCACACTTCAAATGAACCTGTAATGATGGGACAACTGCATATATTCGATTATTTGTACAAAACAAATAGTTATAGCAACTTGTGTGATACATAAAGGTTTAGTACCTGCACAAAGTGACACTTCTTGACAGAAGCAATCACAATGACGGGAATACACGACGTAGAGGGTCCACGTCTAAGTGGAAGAAAATTCAACGGCTGGTCTAGCGATAAACTGACAAGGACAACATTATATCTCGAAGCAATTACGTGTCCCATTTTTGGAAGGGTCATCCAGTTATCATATACAATATCATGAACATATAAGGAATTAATAAGCTGGTACACGCAAATGTCACCACCGAAAAGTATCGAATAGTCGTCGGCCCACTGCTGAAGCTCCATGATCAACTCATGATGGATTTTCGGCCAAGATTCCTCACCCTACCTAGCAAGGAACCAACAGAACGATACCCACAAAAGAATGGCAGCAGGCATCATGTTGTAACTGGCAAGCTCACAAGCACTGGGCAATCCATGTGTTGTCCTAATGATACAACCACATAAGGACTTATCAATACCAACATACTTAACGTGGTCAAATTCATCGGTAATGTGCATCAATGCACTCCTTAACACAAATCCGCGCAGATGGGCATACAATCTGCTACTGTATCGATGTTCTTGCACAAGTATGATTTTCTGGAATGATGTCTTTATTTCATTGTGTTGTTGTATGATCTTGCTGGAACAGCATCCCAAACACTGCAAAAGTCACCCATATCTTGCAACAACCTCTTCAAACTCCAGTGTGCAGACTCGACCCTATTAAGAAACAAGAAGGATAATAACACAAAATTAGTGATGGTTGCATAATTGTTTACTCTAGATTCATTGCATAAGATATATCATTATACCTATTTGTCGTCGTGTTCCCTAAGTGCATCATTTGGTTTGTCCATGCCTCAACATTTTTTCCTTGTGAGATTTCAACCACTGCTCATGTACATAATCATATAAATAAGGAGAATCATGACAAACACGTTGAAACACACCCAACCGCTCCATATACTCAGCTACTCAGAACACATCACAAGAGCATCCCATGCCTGCATGACCACTTCCTATTCCTCCTTCGGGGCAACAAGAGTCTTGCACTTGGCCTTCATGTTCTTGTACGCATAGGGAAAACAAGGTGCAATGCTTTCATCAAGCCAAGGTCTCTATCAGTAACGATGACCTCGACATCATCACTTGTAATATGTTCTTTCAACATCAAGAGTGCCCATGCTAAGTTATCAATATGCTCATTCTGTAAATATACGAAGGCCACTAAAAATGTCAATCCAGTCGATGTAACTCTGAAAATCTCAATTTGTGGTAAGCGATATCGGCAAGTCTTGTATGTGCTATCAATAATCATTACCAGGCGAAAGGTATTGACAAGCGTGATGGCATCTGGATGTGTCCAAAAAATGTCTCTGACTTCATTAGAATCCTCCACCAACCTATATCGATAAACATACTGATCGCGGTCCATCAACTTCAGTAGTTTCTGCTTTTGAATTCTATTACCTCAAATGGATGATCGTTATGCTTGTCGTGCATTGTAAATCTACTTCATAGTAGTCATATTCTCCCCATTATTATTCTTCATTTTCAGCAATATGTTTCTTAGTTTAACCATATTCTTTGTCATGACTTCTAGTAAAGCCTTCTCTTCACATGATAAGCGACCAACAAAAGAATGACTAACTAGTGTTTCAGCCAACTCATGGATGTGCAAACCACATGATACAATTAGGATCCATCCTTCACCGCCACTCGTGGGTTTCCCTTTCAATCTAAAGGGACATTCACATTTTTTTGTGCCCGTACTCCTCACAGGTTCAGGGTTCTTCCAAGGTCTATACTAGCCGCTTCTTTCATAACCAACGACTAATTTTTTCTTCGTTCCTGGACGTCCTGTTGCTGTTTCAGATCTAATAGTCACCACAACTATTCCATTTTCCTTCCCAACATTTCCAACCCATTGCAACAAATCACTTTGTGTGGCAAACACCTATAAAGACAAAAATGACAAAGTTGTAAAAAATACTTACAACATGGTAAATTTGCTAAAAGTAAGAGTCAGATATTTATTACATTGTTGGTGGTAAATTTTTCACTACAATCCACTTCGAATTCAGTATTTTACTGTCATCCACTTCGTCAAAATTATCTTGCTCAACTCCATTTACTGCATGAAGCACACCCACAACATTTTATAATTGTGTCATATGGCATTTTAAAGGTGTACGTAAATCAAAATAACATACAGTGAACTTACGTAAACTAAATTCACGTAAGTACACGTTAATTAAATTCACGTAAAGTAACGTAAATTAAATTCACGTATGTACACGTTAATTTAATTCATGTGCATTGATGTTAACTTAATTAACGTAGCAATCCTTTAATTGAATTCACGTGTATATACGTGAATTAAATTCATGTTGAATCTGAAAATGTAAAAAATTTATACATTACATGAATTGAATTCACGTGTACGTACGTTAACTCAATTCACATACGATTCGTAGACGACGAAAAAAAATACGGACAGAGATCACTTACCATTGCACAAATGGAGCGCGAGAGAGAGAACGAAAATGGTGTGGGGGAGAGTCAGGGTCGGACAGAGAGTGGGGCGGGGAGACTGAGGAACAGGATAGAGAATGGGGGAGAGAGAGGATAAAAAATGAAAATGGGGTGTGATGGTTTGTTTGGAAAATTTGATTTGGGAGTAAGGGTGTTTTGGTCTTTTAATAATTAAAAAATATGAGAGGGGGTGGGAGTAGTCCAATGGGGGGTGTTGTTAGAATTTGCCATTTGACAACCCTATGCAAGTTCCCGAAGTGTTTGAAGATGTTGATATACTGCCGCTAGAAAGCGAGGTAGAGTTCATCATTGACCTTATGCCTGGCATTGGACCTATCTCCATTGCACCTTATAGGATGTCTCCATTGGAGCTAGCAAAATTAAAGAAACAATTGGAAGACATGCTACAAAAGCAATTCATTCGACCTAGTGTATCTTCATGGAGAGTGTCAGTTTTATTAGTTGAAAAGAAAGATTGTACAATGCGACTGTATGTAGATTTCAGCTAGCTGAACAAAATGACTATAAAGAATCGCTATCCACTTCCTAGGATTGATGACCTCATGGACCAGTTGATAGGAGCTTGCATTTTCTCAAAGATTGATTTGAGGTAACGTTGTCACCAAATCTGAGTTAAGGTTGAAGATATCTAGAAGATCGCATTCAAAAGACACCATGATCATTATGAGTACCTAGTTATGTTGTCCGGTGTGACTAATACCCCTGCGGTATTCATGGATTACATGAAAAGATTTTTCATCCTTACTTGGACAGATCCGTGGTCATTTTCATCGACGACATCTTGGTGTATCTGAAGTCTTAGGAAGAGTATGAAAAGCATCTGAGGATAGTTATGCAAACTCTTAAGGAGAATCGGTTGTATGCGATGTTATCAAAGTGTGAGTTTTGGCTAAAAGAATTGAATTTCTTGGCCATGTAATTTCCCACGGTGGTATTGCAGTAGACCTGGTGAAGGTTGAGAATGTTCTGCATTAGGAGACACCAAAGTTAGTGACTAAGATCAAGAGTTTTCTAGGACTGGATGGTTACTATAGGAGGTTTATAGAAGGGTTCTCCAAGTTAGCACTGCAATTGATTAACCATACGAGGAAGGCTCAAGTTTTTGTCTGGGATGCCAAGTGAAAAGAGAGCTTCCAAACGTTGAAGGGCAAGTTGACATCTGCACTCATGCTGGTTTTGCCTAACCCCAATGATGCTTTCGTTGTGTATTGTGATGTATCGAAGCAAGATTTAGGTGGTGTGTTGATACAATATGGACAAGTAGTGGCTTATGCTTCTCGACAGTTGAAGACTTATGAAATGAATTCACGACTTGGAACTAGGAGTTGTGTTGTTTGCCTTGAAGGTTTGGAGGCACTATTTATATGAAGCTCGATTCGAAGTTTTCAGCAATCACAAGAGTTTGAAATACTTGTTTGATCAGAAAAGGCTGAATATGAGGCAATAAAGATGGATGGAGTTTCTGAAGAATGATGAATTTGATTTGAACTACCATCCAGGAAAGGCTAATATCATAGCTGATGATCTAAGTAGGAAGACCTTGCATTGTTCAACCATGATGATTAAGCAGATGGAATTGATCAAGGACTTCAGGAATCTAAGTTTGGATACTGATTTGACCCCTACAGGTGTTAGACTTGGTTTGCTGAAGATCACTAGTGACTTATTAGAGAAGATTAAGGAGGGCTAGAATGAAGACTTATATCTTGTGGATAAAAGGACTTTGATTTCGCAAGGCAATGAGACTAGTTTCCTGGAAGGAACAAATGGTATTTTAAGATTCAAGGATAGAGTTTGCATAGATGGTGTTCCAGAGCTGAAGAGGATGATCTTAGAAGAATGTCATAGGAGTAAGTTGAATATTCATCTAGGAGCTATGAAGATGTATCATGATTTGATTCAAAATCTTTTCAAAAGCAATTAAAATCCTTCTCTAACTATTAGATCACCACCCAATCTATTTCGGAAGCTTACTTAATTATGACATTATTCTAATCTGATCATTATCATCAACAATTTTCCTAATTTAAATCAAATACCCCATCTTCTCCTATAAAAGAGTAGTCTGGGACTGAAACTTCACTCCTCATCTGTTCTAGAGCATCTTAATTCATTTTCCAAAAACGAAATCAAGGTAAAATTGGTGGGTTTAATCCTTAATTCCTTCCTTAATCCTGTTATTTCTAAAACACCTTTTCTTCTTCTTTTGGTACATGTTCATGTGAGAAGAGTTCCTCCAAAAGAAGGTTTTTTTTCTTCTCAGATCTAGAACGTCCTTGATCCTTTTCAAAGACAAATCCAGGTAACAATCCTCATAATTAATTTTTTGGTTCGTTCTTGAATCATTGAAACCATAAAAATTCCTTCTTGTGTTTTTGCATTTTCTGCTACTGAAGGACCTTGGGGGAGTAGGACCTGTGAAATCTCTTCTTCCCTTGCTGATTTTCATGACCTCAATTCTGTAACGACCCGTTTCTAGACCGCTACTAAACTAGAACTAAACCTGTATGCGATGTATTTTTAAAATAATGCTCTTGTGTCCTTTGGAAAATGTGGTCTATTTTTTTTTAAAACAGTCACATCCGCAAAGTACACATAGTGTTGCCACATCGTTTCGAAACATGGTGCAAACTAAGACACAAAACTCAAGCACTGGAAATACATACATATATACACAACCAAGTCTGCATAAACAGTACGTACAAAATAATGTAGTGCATGAAAATGTACGAGAGAATACACCTATGGTATGAAGACCTTCATGAGAGCAATCATATCTCGGGGGTACTCCCGGCAGACACCCACGCAGGGGGCTACTCCAAAAGTATACCACCAGTCTACCCTGCAATATACAAAAGACAATTCACAAGCCCGACTGGTCACCAAAACAAACTGTACACTAAGAGCATATACTACAGTCATCCAAAATAATATAACAAACAGTCAGACAATCACGGAAACTACAGATAGCTATCCGGATCCTCCTCCTCCTCCTCCTCCTCATCGTCCATCAGGTCCTCGCCAGTCAAATCAATAAAAGGTATAGCCGCTGGTACATCCTCCGACACATCCTCTCCTACTAGCACATTCTTCGCAGCACCTGCACCACTACAACCCACCTCTCCGCACACACTACACACATGAGGAGGGTCCACCGGCAGAGTAGGGGTCCTATCAATCATGGGGGAGCCCGGCTCTGCTGCTGGCTCTGGCTCAGCCTCTGCCAAAGAACTCGGAATAATAGCCGCCCTGGAAGTAGAAGCTCCTACAGTCCCACGTCTTATCACGCTCTTACGAGCGATCCATCGAACCCTTGGTCCTCGTCCTTGGGAAGCAAGTCGGGAAGCAGTATGCCTCGGGATCTCGAGGGGTCCCTCTGGTGAGGAAGATGATGCTGGCATAGTCCTCTCTCTCTGAATAGCACGCTAGGTGTCCACTACCTGCATCGTCCGAATCAGAAAGCTCACTGTGCGCCGCGAAGTCTCCTGTCTCACTACCATACCACCTTCTCGGAAGCTCTGTACAACATCCCCTGTATAAACAACGCGACAGGAGATGGGGTCGAACACCATCGCCGCGGGCATCTTAATGTCTGGAAAATCAAAGATGATCTCCGATGATGTCCTCATCACCGGTATCAGCACACTCTTCGTCATCGCCTGGGTCACCATCATTGGTTGAAGGCACCACGGGAAAGGGTCAACTTCTCAACAAATCAGGGAATAACAATCATAACAATAGGCAAAAATAACTATATGCACAGTACTCAAGACACAATTCAAGACTCTCACAAGACTCAACTTAAGACTCATATTCTCACGACACTTGGCAATTTCTGAAAAGTAACGCCGATCCATCCACTGAATACCAACCGTAGCCTTGGGCTCTCCGCTCACCCTAGGACATTCAGCTCAGGTTCCTTGATGCTACGACATCTAGCTAAGCTGTCGAAGAACCAGCCGGAGCCGTTTAGGGGATCCTAGCACCCTAGGTTAATCGGATCGAAGCTCAAAAACATCACGACAACCCAACGACTTGACTAAACTCTCGCACTCCAATGAATAGGTCTCCGCATACGATAATTCACGAAGCAAATTGAATAATTATTTAATCGCATATCAAATAATATTCATGCCAAGCTCAATATAGTGCGAAACAGTTTAGCAGTATAAGCAATTCATTTCAACCAATCACAACTCAGCAAACAACGCAATTTGACAATTCAGTTCATCCCTCTGCAACTCAGTGGAGTTAACAGAGAGGAAATCAAACAAGTGTGAAGGGTTGGGGACAGCTGCCAACCACTTGCAGACAAGCTCACTAAATAATCATAATTACAATTTTAAGAAATAAAAGTCGAAGGGGTACGAGACCCTCACTTCAAACCCTGAGGTTCTCAGACTTCTTCGCATAAGGCTGAAAATTAAATTCCTATCAATATCTAAAGTTGCCTTTCCCAGAGTTAGTTGCTAGCGTGGTACCGCACGCCTCGAGTCCACATCGCACAATTTCCAAATTTGTATCTCCTATCACCACAAGTAAACTTAGCACAATTCTAAGAACTAACTAGAAACTTAGGCTCTCAAAACCTAACCCTTTTCTAACCAAGTATTCACTCAAGCATTTAATTACTAGCTACTTGAAAGAAATAGGTTTTAAAATCAAAATCATTTCTTGAAAGGTTAACATAACACATATCTTTAATTCCTTGAAAACCTTAAAATAAGCATACTTCAATTAACCATTTTTTTCATACATTTCCAAAAGCCTAAAACACATTTCATGCAAGCATTATTTCCAAGTTACAAACAAAACTTTCCTTCCACATCCTTTAAGGGCCTCTCGGCCACACCCCTTTTTCTTATAAAAATTTGCAAAACTTCTTTTAAATAGGTAACCATTTCCATACATCATTTCCAAACTCAAATAACATCAAGTAGCATTTAGTACACATAAGAAAACTTATAACAAACAACAAACTATTTTCTCAATTCTCATAACCAAAAGATTTTCAAGTAACTTTTAACTAACACTTGAGTCCTAATCCTTTTCACTAAATCAAATTCAATAAAAGACCATTTTCAATACCAATTAAAAGAAAGTTTCAAAATAATTTTTCCTCTCCTATTTCTCTCCTAAAGCTCACGGCCTCAACCCCCTTTTTTTTAAAAATTTTGCGAATCCTCACCCAACATCAACAACACCATTTTAATCAATTCTTTTCCTTCATCAAATCACAATCCAACATCAAAAACTAATCATCAACAAGCTTAGGCATGCTATACAACATTTCAAGAGCCTCAAATTTCTAATTAAAATACCTAATCATTCTTCTAACACAAAACCATCAACTACAACAACAAAAACATCACCAATTAAGATAGAAACAACAATTAATTTCATGATTGTTCATCAAGATCACACTACCCTCCTTTTCCCCTTTTTGCTTGCGCCTAGGGTTTCAAGATTGGGGTTTATGTGTTCATCTCCATCATTTAATCATGATCAAACAATAAACAACACAAAAACAAGCTATAAGAACAAGGAAAAAAAAATGAAAGAAGCCACCACCTCTTCTTCCTCAAGCTCATGGCCAAGGGCTGTTTTGGGAGGAGAAAATGTGATCTCAACCTTGCTTGAATGGAGGAGTAGAGGGTGATGGAGAGTAGAAGAAAAAGCTAGCAAGAATCATGGAAGAATGGAGGTTAAATGGAGCTTGAAAAAGCTTGGAACCATGGAGGATTTTTGGAGCTTCTCTTTCTAAGTTGAAGAAGATGAAGATGATGAGTGTAGAGAAAGAGGGAGGGGTCGGCCTTGGGGCTGAAATAAGGGGGTGGGATTTTTGTTTTATCACTTAAAATAAAACTAGGCTAAAAATGGTTTAATAAAAAGTAATTTCATATTAATCACACATAATATGACACCTAGCAATAAAGCAAATATGCTAATCACATCATCTAATCCTACCCATCTAATCTCACATCTCTCATGATTACACTCAAATTCTAGAGTCTAAGGGTTGCTAAAACATGGCGTCGAATAATCGCGTTACCGATTAATTACCCGCCGATAAAATCGCGAAAATTAATTTAGTGAGAAATTAATTCACCGCGTGATATCATTTTATTATACATAATAAAAATCATATCAAATGTTCAAAAATAATCACGACAAGTTACGATTCGATTTTCATCGAAATCGGGGTTCATTTAAAATTTTATCTACGGTAAAACTGCTAGGCGATTCGAAACGTGACGAAACTTCGTTAGAATTTTTCGACGATATTCGAACCATGAATTAATATTAAATATTAACTCTCAAATTTAATTTGATCTTGATTTATTTAAATCACTTACTTAGAGCACAAGAAACTACTTATTATAGCATAAATACGTCAAAACATACCATAATAACGCTAAATAATGCATCGTGAAAATACAGGTGTTACAAATTCTAAGTATGAGGGGAGAGTGATCTCTAACAAATGGGTATTCAGAGAGGATGAGTAATAGAAGGATTTCCCATGATCCCATTTGTGCGTATTTGTTAATTATATGAAGCCTGTGTAGAAGCAAGGCATAATTTGGTGTTATCTATATTCATAAGAATGTGACTACATGTTTTGTTTCTTTAGTTATTGATTGTGTAGGAGAACATTCTAGATTCATGAAAAGTTTCATATGAATGATGAAGAAGCATGTTTTTCATAATATGTATGTGTTGACTGATGATCTTGCATCCTGAAATTATATGAATTATTGAGTTAGAAGTAAGACGTAATTAGAAGTTAGAAAGACCCTTTGGAATTAATTGGGTTCCATTGGGTTAAGTTTCTGCCATTGTTGTTGTGATTGATCGTGGTAATCAATTACAACCCTTAGCGTAATCAATTAACAGAGCCTTAGTAAATCCAAAATGTAAATTTAATTGTGGCAACCGATTAACAAGTAGTAGGTAATTTATTAGACCTTGTTCAGAACTAAAATTGATGATCAACCTAATTAGCATTAGTAAGATAGCTACTGAAGTGACCTTATGTAATGTTAGAACCTCTAAGTTATGATTCCAACTTACAGAAGGTCCAACTCTGGCCACTAGAACAGTAAGAAACCAGAAATTAGTCAAGGATGCCAAGTCGCCAGTTTGCAGAAGCAGTAGAATGCCAGGTTATGATTGATTAATCACTTAAAAACCTTAGTATGATAATCTAGTCCTAATATCTGATTCGTTTAAGATATTTTGAGGATAATAAGTGTACCACCCTGAATTTCTATGTCTTTAAGTATTGAAGATTATAGAATTATTGTATGTTAATTGTGTGTTTTAATAAGTATTTTAGAGCTAGTTTAAGAAGGAAGACCCTTAGAAGGGACTACATAGCCTTAGAATTAAGAAAAATCACTTTTAAGGCAAATTTGAGTCTGTGAATCGATTCACACCCGTGGATGAATTGATCCATAGCGGCTGAAAGTGTTTTTTAATTATCTGGTGGCTCCGTTCCGGCCCGCTTTGCTTCTAGCCGTGATAAGGCTCTTGGACCACGACCTAGACCTTGAACGTGAACACAAGAAGGAGGGTTGAATTGTGTTGAAAACTTTTTGTAAACTTTAAGTAAAAGAAAACTTTTGAACACTCGTTTTTAAAGCTGTTTGTTATCGGAAACTGAAATGTAAACGGACGTTGGAAATGACTATATGAAAACTTGTTTTTCTTTGCAAGATAAAAGATAATGTAAAGCAGTAAAACAAGAGACACAGATATTTATATTAGTTCACCACCAAACTGGTAGCTACGTCTAGTCCCTTCGTTCCTGAAGGATTTTCCACTATAATCAACTGATTACAAATTTTCTTAAGAGTATTCTTCTGTCACAAACTTGACAATACTCTTAACTTCTCAAAACGACTCAGTACGTTCGAGCCTTTGAGGAACTAAGCCTGTAACTAGGCAATACAACTTTCACAAAGTATTTTCTTTTGAATACAATCAAATAATTCTCACAGACAGGTTGAAAAGATTAAGCTCAAAACAATAACTTTCTAAAAGAAAGAGTATAAGATGCTGAAGTTCAGTTATTTGGTTTCCAGAAACTTGGCACAAAACTTGATTGCTCACTTAAGAATAGCCTTAGCAGAATGTAGTTTCTAGCAACCTTCTTCAATGAATACCTTAGGGTATTTATAGGAGTCCTTGAGGGTGTTACCGTTGTAGATAATTTTGGCTTCAAATAATTGGGTGAGGTATTTTGAAAAAGCATGTCCTTTTCTTCCTTTCTAGAGAATATCATAATAGTACATATTTCCGTTATGGTACTATCTGCTTTTCACAATTGCCTTGTAAAGGTGTCACCTTTGATACCTCGTACATAAAAATGAGCGCACAAAATCAAATTCGAATTCCGTTCCAGAATAGCTGAGATAAAAGAGCACAAACGTGACCATCATGTGCTTCATTAGTAAGACCAGATGCTTGATCAGAAGTCAAGACAGACGCTCACAGCAATTGAGAATCACGTGTCATAAGATAACACTACCGAACGCTCGCTATACACAAGACACTGGAGTGAACCGGATGCATACACACATGGAATGTATTCAAACTCTTGTGAATTTCTTCTTTTATCTTGAGTGAGTTATAAAACATAAGTGATTTTAATACCTGCACACTTTAAGACTTATTAGAAGATAAATTGTTTACTTGCAGAATACTTTGTTATCATCAAAATTAATGTGGGTCTAAACTTCTCAACCGTTTAGGTTCCAACAGACCTAATCCTAAACCTAAAAGGAATCTAAACCTAATCTATAAACTCAACTTAAGAGCTCTAATTAACCCTAGGATTCCTAGAGCTCTCCTTTTGTCGTTGACGTTGTTTTGACTCTTTCTCTCTCGTTTCTCCATCGATTTGGACGCTGTCTTCAAGGCCACAACCAGAGAACCTTTCTCCTTTGTGTCCTCCATTCCTTCTGGTTCTAAGGAAGTGGATTTCGTTTGTATCTATAACCCTTTCAATTCTTCTTTTTTCAATTCTTTAGTGATTCAAATTCTAACTTTAGATTTGAATCCTTTGATTTTCGTTATTATAGGAACCAAGAATGAAATCGAACTAAGAGCTCTCTAAAGCTTGTTGGAGGCCGTGACCTACTCTAAGTTATGGGGTGGATGATCCTACGAAAAGAGGCATATGGCTCCAAATAGCATGTTATGGATGTCCCATGATCCCTATGCCTTGCAGGGCAGGTGATTTGCTGTTACTCTTTGCAAAAGCAATGATTTTAATTGTTTAGTTTCTGTTTTGATCAATTATAAGACCCTTGTATGAACAAGAAGCCCTAAGAATCTTTAATTAATATAATTAGAAAACTTGATGCGTGTTTAATATTGCTTTGTTGGTGTTTAACATGATTTGTTAGTTTGAAGCATGATCTATGATATGTTAGTATTCTTCGAATTGTAAAATGGCATAATACATTAGTTGTAGTTGCTGATTTGTGGTATGATTATATGTTTGCACGTTTAGAATTAGTATGGGGTTACTATTATTTAATTGGGATGTGCTTGGTATAGGTTGTTGAATTAGAATTATTCAAAGAAGTGAATAACGTAGAAATTTGATAAATAAGATGATTAAATTTGAATAAGAAATCTCTAATAGATTAAAGGATTGGTATAGACTAATATGATTTGTAAGTAGTGATAATTTGAATTGGTTTAAATGAGTTAGTTATAAATTAGTAGAACTAAAGCAAGATGAGGTAAGATGATGGAGTTCATGATAAGATTTAAAGAACAAAGATTTAAATTAAGATTTGAATTTAAAATCAGTGATTAGAGATCTTAGGGACAATTTAGTAATTGTCCCAAAATTTGGATTGGACGTTTAGGCGACCCCGTCCCATTTTTCCAAATAATTAAAATCTTAAACGAGTAATTAGGCTATATAGATATACTGAAAATACTGATTTATTTAAAACTGAATATATTGTCACATACATTTATGAGATTACATATCTAAGGAACCCGTACCTAGGGCCCACAACCTATTCAAACACATATACAGACTTTAACTACTGGCTGTATTATGTAATTGAAACGAGAGAGAGTCACTCTTGTTGAGTACCCTCTAGACGCTCCAAGCTGCTGGCGATACCTTCATCAAGTCCCATATTAGATGCCCTCAAGAAAGGACATTATTAATCTTTTTTATGTGAAAACATACAACATAAGAAAAATAGAAAGAGCTAAGAAACACATTACACACCATGAAAGTCGGGAAAGCAGGTATAGAAACTATATACAAACAGCACACACTCAAGCAAGCACAACAATCTCTCATCTACCTAGATCACATCCACTATCCCTTAGGTCCGTACCACTATCTCTAAGCCTACTTCCACCCACTTCCTTCTCACATCCTATTCATAACTACTCTATACCATCACTAGCTAAATTGTCATCTCTAATAACGTCTCTGTCCCTTTCCCAACTCCTAATCAACTATTTTGAATGTCCCTACCACCTATCAAGGTCTAACCTACTAGCTAAGGCCTAACGGTATTCTCCCGATACTCCTATCAATAGTTCATCTCAATCACAGGCACAGTCAACGACATAATCAAAGCATATCTCAAGCATCAGACTTGCAAATACAACACAAGGATCAATCCTAGTGTCGTTATGGGTGACAATTAACTAAGATATTATTTAGCAATATAATCACACAGATACAAGCAATCATAGTCAACAGTATAGCCACCCAAATGCAAACAATCATATTCAGAATCATAGTCAGCATAGTCACACAGATACCAACAATCAATACCAATCAGCACAAGCAATCTATCCTCATCCATCCATAGGCGTCAACAGATCATTCCTAAGGTTGACAGACCTCTGACAACTTTCCTCAGCTATCACAGGTCACAACCCCTCTCCTGAGGTGTTGATGTTATCAACCGCTAGTAGGGCTTGGGTTACCCTACGTACATTTGTATGCACTACTCTATCCTACAATCCCTATAGTGTAAAGTTTCTTGCTTCCACCTGGTTGAAGACTGCTGAAGTTACTGCTGCTACCTGCACCTTCGAGCCTGCTACTCGTATCCCCAAATAGCGACTACTCACGCCCTCGGGCAACTGCTAGTCACATCCCCCTCGAGGGTCTCCTACTAAGAGCTTTCTGGTGCACACGATCCTCTCTTGAGGCAAGTACAGAGCATACTTACTTCTTAGAGGAAATTCTAGAGAGAGAATTCCTAAAGAGATAAAATCTAGAGATAGAAGTGTTGGCTTTATTGGTCAGCGTCACCCTTAGGATTCGATGGGCTTAACATCCTAACCCATGGCACTTATAATGGGCGCAGCCCCTTAAGCTTGATGCGGTTCTGAGTATCCTTAAGGAAATAAAGTTGCGACCTTGCTAATAGCTATAGCTTTTGGCCAAGTGGTAAGCGTTTGATCCAACAAGAAGGGGAACTGATGTGTGGAGGAATGAGAATGAGACGTGCTATTTATAGGGGTGGATCATGACTTGCCCTAAGTTTACTTGGTTTGCAAGTTTCTTGCTTTCCAAGTTACTTGGCCTCCAAGTTTACTTAGCCTGCAAGTTTCTCAAAAACTACTACTTGCACCCTCGTACTACTACTTGCACCCCTTTTCCTTAAGTCATGGAACCGCTCCTTAAGGCCTCACTACTTTCCTTACCCTCGAGGATTTCTTAATAAGAGCTTTCTGATGCACATGATCCTCTCTCTCGAGGCAAGTGTAGAGCATACTTACTCTTTAGAGAAAGTTCCTAGAGAAAGGAAGAGAAGAGGATTTGGTGCAGGAAATGTAGGGAGGGTGAACACCTATTTATTGGTGAGTTTCGATTTCATCACGTCGCGATGGTCCTTGTGTAGGGGTACCATCACGTCGCGATGTTACCCCTTCCTTTATAGTGTCCAAAAACCAGAGGTGATACTGTCAGGTACATGTCGCGTTGCGATGAGGCTTTTAGGAAAATATCTAATTTTCCTTCTTCTATAAGCTTTTGGGGGGTTCCACACCCTTTCAGGGGTGTTTTCATCCTTTTAGGGTTTCTAGATCTTTTCTAAAGTTTATGTGCCCCACTTAAGCCCATTTCATCCATAATCAAGGTTTTTTTTAACTTTCATTTATCACCTAATCACTTACCTAACTACATTTCTAACATCAACTTAAGATTATTGAAATAATCTGTGATGGTCCTTATGTATGTACCATCACGTCGCGTTGCTACCCCTTCCTTTACACTGTCCAAAAACCAGAGGTGATACTGTCAGGTACATGTTGCGTTGCGATGAAGCTTTTAGGAAAATATCTAATTTTCCTTCTTCTAGAAGCTTCTGGGGGGTTCCACACCCTTTCAGGGGTGTTTTCATCCTTTTAGGGTTTCTAGATCTTTTCCAAAGTTTATGGGGCCCACTTAAGCCCATTTCATCCCCAATCAAGGTTTTTTTTACCTTCCGTTTATCACCTAATCACTTACCTAACTACGTTTCTAACATCAACTTAAGATTATTGAAAATTTGGGATGTTATAGACATGGGACCACTTAGGAGAAGTCCCCAACTCGTGAAAGTGCAGAAAACAATTTTACTGCACTTCTGCAGATCCTGTGAATCGATATATACTTGCATGAATCGATTCACACCTGCATGAATCGATTCACACCTGCTGTTTACAGAAATGATGAATTGAAGTCATAAATCGATTCATGACTGCGCACTTAGATTCCCAGAATGGGTTTTTGACTCTGAATCGATTCACAAGGGTATGAGTCAATTTTTTTTAATCAAAATTGGCATGCAAAGGCATCACAATGGCAAGCTGACATCCCAGCTAAGTTGGCACCCCAGATTATTATCCTCATCAATTGTCTATTGGAATGCATGATTTGTGTAGAGAGGATAACTGATTATTATCCTTGTTGCTTGTTTATTGGTCACGGGTTTGTGACGAATCTGCGATGACAACTTCCATTGTATACTCGACGGGTTTGTTGAGTATTTGGTTTTTAGTAAACTCGTCGACGAGTTTGTTGACGCCGTGGACCCTGTAGCGACCTCAAAAATTTTAGGAGCTGCCACTTATTCATTAGGAAAAACCCTATTACAATAAATAGAAGAAGAATTGTCTTATGAACCAAATTTAGATTTGGAAGTTGATTACGTGTAGGAAAGGTGTTAGCACTCCTACGACGTCCATTTTTAAAATATTGTACCCATTAGTTATTTGTTAATATCAGTTTGCCTTATAAATTATTCCCCAAAAGTAAAAAGAAAATACTTATTTACTTTTATTCTCTTTTTTTAAAGGGATTATTAAAACTAACTTAGAAATATATTAAAAATTCATTTTTATTCATTTTAATATTCATTCTAACATTGTTATTATACTTGTCTACATTAACCCCAAAAGAATAATTTTCGGTTAAATTAAACTTCTAACCTAAATTTTGAATTTCTATCCCTTATTCCTTTTATTTTCTATTTTTAAATTCTAAGATGATGAATTATGTTTTACTTTTTTATCTTTTGTTAACATTCTCATTTTTTAAAAAACACAAAATAAAAACGAGATAAAAACAGTAATTATCTTAATGAGAAAAAAAAATCATATTTTCATCTACTTTTTATTTACTTTCCTTTTACATCCGCAAATAACAATAAAGGAGGGAAAAAAAAGATACGCAAAATAAAAAATTGATCTATGAACATTTTCCTAGATTTAGCTCCTAACCTTAAGTCAATTCACATTCTCTAATAAAAAAATTCACCTTCTATTTTGTTCTCCTCTTTTTCCTAAAAAAAGATTCTCAATTCTTATATCTTTATTATCATATTCACAAAATAAAAAAGAAAATAATGTTCTCATCAAAAAAAAAAAAATAATGAATGAACAATAAAAAATTTTAAAAAAGAAATTTGACCCTAATCTATGTTTCTGGGTGCAAACAAAAATGGCAAGGGGAACCAATGGGTTACCCCTCCGAATGAAAATTCATATAGATTCACAAACAAGAAAGGAAAGGATAAAAATAAAATGAAAACAAGAAAGTAGGGAAAAGGAGAAGAAAATATAGATTTATCGCAGTCCTGTCTTTTACAAACCCTTAAAAATACCAAACAAAAAGAAATGAATGATACTGAGAGAAGGATAGCACAACCTTATGAATGTTTTCTCAGCAACCAATTCCCTGAAGGTTATAATATATTTTTTCTTCTTTTTTTCTTTCTTTTTCTTTTTTTTCTCTCTTTCTGTTCCTCCCTTGATGCTCTTTATGCAGCAATGTAACAATTTAATTATTCTAGAAGGGAAAAGTATTTGTTAAGCCTTCGTTGTTCTCAAAAAATCCTAAGGCATTCCTAACATAAATCTTGATTTTTTGCCACTAATTGCTCTAACAACTGTATTTTTCAATGTTACCACAACAACAACAACAACAACAACAACAACAATAATAATAATAATAATAATAATAATAATAATAAACAAAAAGGTACCAAAGAAATATAATATAAGCACAAAAACGTGCAACTAGTGGTAAAATGTTTGCAACAAAATTGAAGTAACCCTGAAAAATTCCTAAATTTGCCCCTATCAGTTTCACATGAAAGCAAATTTAAATTCGCTTTGCAATGGTCTCAACAAAAGTTCTAGAATGAATAACATGGGAAAAATATCACTCAGGTAAAAATTATGATATGACATCTCATTTAGGCTCAAATCTCACATTAGTTGTTTACACTGACAAGTCGAAACTTATCGATCTTCATTGCTAATTATCAGCTGATTCTAACACTACAACAATCTCATTTCAATCAAAAGTTGTCTGAATTTTTTCTAACATTGCCCCCAAAGCAGAAAAATTTGGGGTTTATCAACCTCCCCACACTTAAGTTTTACTTGTCTTCAAGCAAACTACCTGGATAATTATATAAAAAATTGAATTTACTGACTAGGGACATAAACGAGATACATGAACATAGAGCAATATCATAAAAAGTGCTATGTAATAGAATGTCTAATTAGAGATGTAAGTTCAACAAGCTCATCAATCTGTGATTTATAAGTCACTCTTCTCAATATTCTCAACTGTTTGAAGGTGTAGTCATTAACGCTCTAGTTTTTCCAATGAAGTGACATTGTCATAGGCTTGTACATTGACAAAAAATCTACTATTAAAATTCACTTATCATGCAAAAAGGAAAGTGGTCTTTCATGGGTTGTAATGAGGCCAAATAATAATGTTAGGTGGAATAAAAAGAAAGAAAAGGTCACGCAAAGGGTTAGAACTAAATCAACTAAACAAATAACCTTTTTTTTAACTATAAAGAGTAGATAATTGATCCCTCTAATATTCAACAACAATTTTCTAATTGTATTCTGAAGGCTATAACGTATTTTCTTTATTTCCTTTTTTCTTTTTCTTTTTCTTTTTCTTTCCTTTTTTTATTTTTATTTCTTTTTCTTTTTCTTTCTTTTGCTTTCCTTTCCTCCTATGATCTCTTTATGCAACAATTTAACAACTTAATAATTCTAGGAGGGGACAGTATTTTGTTAAGCCTTCCTTATTCTAAAAAATTCCTGAGGGATTCCTAACATTGATCTTGATTTTTGCCACTAATTGCTCTAACAACTGTATTTTCCAAGGTTACCACAATAATAATAACCAAAATCAACAAAAGGGTACTAAAGAAATATAATATAAGCACAAAAATGGGCAACTAGTGGTAAAATATTTGCAACAAAATTGAAGTCAGCCTGAAAAATTCCTAAAATTGCCCCTACCAGTTTTACATGAAAGTAAATTTATATTCGCTTTGCAATAGTCTCAGCACAAGTTCTAGAATGCACAATCTTGGGAAAAATATCACTCAATCAATGAAAAGAGGTAAAAGGTATGATGTGATCTCTAATTTAGGCTCAAATCTCACATTTAATAGTTTACACAGATAAGTTGAAACTCATAAAACTTCAATGTGAATTATCAGCTAATTCTAAAACTAGTAGCAATCTAGTTTCAATCACAAGTTGTCAGATTTTTTTTATTTTAAAAATAGCCCCTAAATCAGAAAAATATCAGATTTTCCATAATTTAACAATTACAAGCATAGTCAAGTAATTATAATTGGAGTTCTCTCCCCACACTTATTTTTAGCAGTGTCCTCACTGCTAACCGTTATAAAAAAAGCAATAAAAATTTATTTAGTTACAATAGGTGCTAAAAATAATTTAAGGTGAAAAGGTACCCCTCTGATAATTTCACAAACAAATTGTGGAGGTGAGCCAATTATAGATTCCTTGCCATTACCCATGGAGCTACTAAGCAGCTGGAGAAACTGTGAATTACAATAAACAATTAAAAATATAAAAGTAAATAGAAAGAAATTAAATAACATAAAATTAAATAACGCAGGTTGCCTCCTGCAAAGCGTTTGTTTAATGTCTGAGCCTAACGGTTTATTTAGGAGCGGTCAATCAGGGGACTCTCCAAGTGTGAATTTTGCATTTAGTGCATTTTCCCTTCTCCACTTCTTAACTATGTGGTTTTGGTTGTTCTATCTTTTTTCAAGTGGTTGATGGGCTTCAAAAGATAGTGTGCTGTTTATTTCATCACCACCCTCCAATATGTTAGGATCCTGCAAGTTAGTAATTTGTTCTAAAAGGTCCTGCATCCTTAAATCATCAAACGTATTAGTAACAACCAAATCATTAGTAAAATAGGAAAAAATAAAAGATGATGGATTTTTAGTAGAATTTAAAACTTTTAAAACATTATCTTCCTTACCACTCCTTAAAGTTACAATTCCCTCTAAATCATCAATGTTGCTGGAGTAGAATCTTGACTCTCCCAGATTCAATAGGAGTTTCAAAAAAGTCGAATTGGTCACCATGTTTTTCCCAAATTTAGCCCAAATCTCATCCATGGTTGGTTCTTCATTTAACTCTTCATCATTCTGCAGTGGTGTTTACTATTTTCTCCATAGATTTGAATCTTTCATCCAATTGCCCCAAGAAAGTGTACATAGTCTCTTCTAAATTAGTCCTTTTCTCGCTTTGAGCTTGATTTTGCAGACAAGGTGACTAATAAAAATCTTCTCTTTGATTCTGTCTTCTCCAAGAGTTGCTCACATAATCTGCTCTGAATTCAATTGAAAAGTTGCCTGCTAAACAATCTTACCATTCAAGTCCTACAAAATACTCACAAGAAAAAAGAGAACCCATGAGAATTTTTTAATTAAAATAATAATAACACTAATAACCAAGCAGTTAAAAACAGTTAATAACAATTTATGATAATAATTAATAATAATTAATAACAATAATAACAAAAATAATAATAACAATATTAACAATTAACAACAACAACAACAACAACAACAACAACGACAACAACAACAACAACAACAACAACAATAATAATAATAATAATAATAATAATTTCTAAAGTACAAGAATCTTGTTGATCTAATATCGCTAAAACATTTCCCAGTAATGGCGCAAAAAATTGTTGTGCCTCAGACAAGTGCACCTGGTCGTAACTCGTAATAAAGTGGAGTATATTTAAGACTCCGAATGTCGAACCCACAGGGAATGCGCGAATACTAAATTAATAGGGATCTTTTATTATTTAGATGAACGAATGTAACAATTACGAGAAGGAGACAAACAAGTAATAATAATAAAGCAAATACGCAAGAATGGAATAAAGATCAAGTATGGAAAGCCTAGGGGAACCGAGTTCACTAATACTTAGTCCTTGAATTTATCAATTAACTATCACGAGCTATATTCCCTATTCGAAAGCTAATCTCCCACTCTATTATTATTATTTTTTTTTAAAAGAAAGAAAGGGGCCTCGTTAAAACCTTCTGATGCAAAACCCTCCTTAGGGAAAAAACATCAAGAAGGAAAAAGAGTACCCCCCCTAAAATTTATTGATAAAAAAGATAAAAAGAGAACAAGAAGAATGGGGGGACTAGGCCAAAACCCATTAAGAAAGAAAACAACCAGAGCAATAGGCGAGGGATGAGAACCTATACACAGACCAAAATCAAGGCAAACAATAATGGTATGCAAAGACATCACTATAAGGTCTTCCATCCCAACGAGGTTGGCACCAAAGACCTTAACAATCATCTGCAGCATACCAAAAAAGCAAAAAAACGTGGAAGCAAAACAAGAAAGATCCACAATCCAAGACGGAAAAACAACTATCTGAACCGGTAGCATGGCAGACCATATCTGTTGCGGGAGAATTCCTCTGCCACGAAGGAAGGGACAGTGTCCCACCAAGAGAGACCCGGATAGTGAAAACCATTATTAGCCAACTTGTCCGCGCAGGAATTGCCTTCTCTAAAGATATGAGAGCAACTGAAGGACATGTTCTTAGTAGTGTGAATACAATTTAGCCAGCGATTACGAATTTTCCAAGGAACAATGACTGGATTCGAAAAAGCTTGAACCACCAACATAGAGTCACATTCCAGCCCAGCTTGTTCCACCATTGCGGCCGCCAACTCGATAGCAATGATAGCACCCATTAATTCAAAGATAGAAAGCATTAGCAACCCCGATATTGTAAGTAAAACAACAAGAGTGGTCAAGGCTACTATCTCTAAAAATGCCACCACAAAGTAAGACCCGGAGATCCCCTAGCCGCCCCATCAAGATTAACCTTGATCCAAGAGCAAATAGGGGTGCCGCTCACTTCAACGATCTTCCGAGCTTTGCTCAACTTACCGAAATGAAGAATTTCTTAAGGAAGACAAATTCTTGAATATTACCGGACATATAACCAGAGGATAGGTTACCGTAAGATTGACATTAGCCGCAATCATGTTCATAGCCACCGCCGTGGTGACTTTGTTGTTCTCAAACGGTCGATTTCTACAAAGATGCAGATAGCCCAAATAGCATTAGCAACAATTGCAATGAAAACCTCTTTAGATTGAGAGCTCCATGCACTGGTCAGAAATTTAAGGATGGTTAGAATGGAAGAGGTATCCAAAACCGACCCAAGACAATCACTCAACCAACTCCAAATATGAGAAGCAAAGGCGCACTGTAAAAATAGGTGACTAGTGGATTCATAGTTGGATCCATAGAGACTACACACGGAAACCATGGTGCAACCCCTCCTCCATAATTGATCATCCGTAGGAAACCTGTCATGAATTAACCGCCAAATGAGAAAAGATTTGGAAGGGGGAATAGAGTTTCTCCAAATTAGCTTGGTCCAAGCTAAAGGATGCGCAGAAGGGGCGTGGAAGTTGTAAGCTGCTTTCAAGGAGAGGCCCCCTGAAGCAGTGTCCCTCCAAAGACAAGTGTCAGAGCTAGGGAACCTGGGAATCTTGATATTCCGAATCTCAGAAACCAGAAAGGGATAACGCTGCAGCAAAACCTGGGGGATGTGCCACTCATAGTTCGAAATAAAATCACTAACCTTAGCAGTAAGGGAACCGTGCAGCGAAGCTGGGATATTAAGCAGGTTGACAATCGGCTGGGAGAGCCAGCAATCCAACCAGAAATTGATAGTAGTACCATCACCAAGCTGCCAAGAGCTATGAGTATCAACAGTGTTGACAAAGTGCCTCAAACTAGCCCAAATGGATGAGTTAATGTGATAGTTAATAGAGGCCTTATTTTTTAAGACTCTAGCCCTAAGAAGCTGGGCCCATTGGGCATTAGAAGACTTAAGCTCCCAACATCTTTTAAGCATAGCAGCCTTGTTGGTTGCTTTTAAAGAGCGAAGACCCAGACCACCAGCCTCCAAAGGAGTACACACCTTATGCCAAGCAACAGTGACCACTTTAGATTTATGGATGTTGCCAGACCAAATAAAGTTCCAAATACATCTATCCAACAAATTCAGAAGAGAAACCGGCCAAGCGTACACCTGAAAAGAGTAAGTCAAAGATTCCAAAAATAATGATTTAACAAGTCGACTCTCCCATAAGAGAGAGCATGGATCCTTTCCAAGAAGCAAGCTTAAGAATAATTTTATCAGCAATAGGTTGAAGATGCGCTTTCCTAGGCTTCCCTCTAAACAAAGGCACGCCAAGATAGGTAAACGGAAGCTGACCCCGACCAAAGCCCAAGATATACGAAAGGGATTGAAGCCGGGCACGAGGGATACAACCATCATAAAACTTGGATTTCTCATAATTAATATTCTGACCGGAAGCCTGGTTGTAAAGCTGGAAGAGATTCATAAGATTTTCAATATTTTTCTTTGTACCTTTGCAGAAAATAAGAATGTCATCTGCATAAAGAACATGGCTAGGGACTTTATACCCTCTCGGACTGGCCATCTGCAGTAAATCACCGTGCTCAACTAACTTTAAAATACCTCTACTAAGGACTTCTTCAGCAAGGCAGAAGAGAAGAGGAGATAGAGGATCTCCCTGCCTGACCCCCCGCTTGCAAGCAAAGTAACCTGCAGATTTACCATTGACGGATATAGAAAGTTTAGCCGAATTGAGAATGATACCAACCCAATTACAAAAGGCCGGATCGAAGCCAAACTGCTTAAGCGTTTTCAGAAGAAAGGTCCAATCAATTGTATCAAAAGCCTTTCTGATATCAATTTTGAGAGCAATGTTACCACCAAAACTCTTCTTGTGGAGAAGGTTAACTGCTTCCGAAGCCACACCAATACAGTCAAAAATCTGGCGCCCCTGAATGAAACCTCTTTGATTTTGCGAAACAATTTTGGAAGCCACTTTGGCTAATCTATCAGCAAGAACCTTAGTGATGATCTTGAATTTAAAGTTGGCTAGGGCAATAGGCCTATACTGACCAATAGTATCCGCTTCTGGGGTCTTAGGAATAAGAACCACAATATTAGAATTAAAGTTCGGAAGGATCCAACCTGTCTTGAAGAACTTGAGCACCGCATTGAAAACATCAGGACCAACTACATCCCAGTACTTCGTGAAGAAGAAGCCCCCAAAACCATCTGGCCCAGGAGCGCCATTTGCATTCATAGTGAAGACAGCATTTTTAACCTCGTCCATAGAAGGCAAGTTAGTCAACATCAAATTATCATCAACAGTAACCTCAGGAGTAATAACAGATTCAATAAGACCATTATCAGCACAATTATTGTCAACAGCAAAGAGGGAAGTGTAAAAATCAAGAGTATGATTCTCAATATCAATAGGGTCAGTAAGAATAGCATCACCTGATTTGAGCATGGTCATCCTCTTTGTTGTGTTTCTGATTTTGGTGGCTGTATGAAAGAAAGAAGTGCACCTATCCCCGTGAGGTGTGCCACCAATCTAGATTTTTCTTTCCAAAAGGATTCTTGAGTCAGAGCTTGATGGAGACTGACTTGAGCCAACTTTTCTTGCTCAACTAAATCTTCCGAATACCCATGCAAATCCAATTGCTCCTGGATCGAAGAAATTGAATTCATGGCAGCCTGGACCTTGAGATTGATATCCCCAAAGCAGTGTTTATTCCAATGCTTGAGCTTCTCCTTGACTAACTTGAGCTTTTGGGTGAGCACAACCATAGGGCAGCCAGAGACCGGAGTGGCCCAAGCGTCCCTAATTATACCATAGCAATCATCATGGTCGGCCCACATTTTTAAAAACTTAAAAGAAGTAGGGAAGGATATTTCTTGCTTGTTAAACTCTAGACAAATAGGATGATGATCAGATTTAGACTTCACTAAAGTACAGCAAGACACAACACTCCAAGTAGAGAGCCAGTCCTGGTTGCAAATAGAGCAATCCAATCGCTTTTCAGTGAGGTTTCGGCCTTTCCTACCATTGGTCCAGGTGAAAAACGCTCCTCTAGTGTTGATATGGACCAAGCTGGAGTTGTCGGTCCAATCTCTAAAGTCGTTGCAGGCAATTTGGGTCGGGGTCCCTTTACCTCTATACTCATGCGACCCTAACACAGTGTTAAAGTCCCCAATAAAACACCAAGCACCCTGATTAGACACCTGAATATCCGTCAAGTCCTGCCACAGCTGTCTGCGAACCATGTAAGAATTGGAAGCATAAACTGCAGCCATATAAAAAAGCTGATTCTCCCACTCCAAAGAGAAGGCCACCAGCTGGTTAGTAACAGAGATAATAGTAGGATTTAAAGAAACATGACAAATGCACCAAAGGTTTGGAATAAGGTTCTGTCTGTTGTTCACCTCAAAGACTTTGTATTTCAAATTAGACCAAAAACGGGAAGAGAACTGATCTAACCGAATCCACGGCTCAGAAATAAACAAAAGATTAGGTTTATTAACAGTGACTAGCTGCTTGATAACCAATCTAGTATCAGGATTGGCTACCCCTCTAGCATTCCAATAGATGGCTCTCATTTAGAGGATTGTTTCGTGGCTGCCCTAGAGCGGGTATTATAGTCCATCTTACCACCAGATTTTGTCTTTTGCCTTAACTTTTTCTTCTGAGACTTGGACAACACTTTGACGAATTCCGCTTGAGGCTCAACGGACTGGTTGTTTATCAAGTATTTGGTAGCTGAGGCAGATTTAGTTCCATCGGTGTCTTCAACTATCTCAATGTCATTCACATCTTCATTGTTGTCATCCCAAAGTCGGCCCACAATAGCTAAGTCATGCCTAACAATGTGATTCAGATTCAATGATGAATGAATGGGGGTCTCTAACAATTGCTCATTGATGTTCTTGTTAGGAGTGTCATCATGCAACACGTGCGCAGGACCTACAAAAGAAACAGAATCTGGCACAAAGGAATTAGAAGAGTTGGGGTTATTAACCTGGTTGTTGTCAGCTGATGTAGATCCTTGATGCAACGAGTTGTTGTCGGCTTCATCCACCTCAATATCTGTTTCCTCAGCTGAAGATTCGGGACCAATCAAAGGATTCTTACCACTTTGGAGATCAGCTACATTAAAGGGCTCATTATTAACCCCTTTGAAAGCATTTGTGTCAGTGATAAATTGCACTTCCATGTCAACTTCCATCTCCTTATTATTGGTTTCTGTTTGTGCCACAACTAAAACCTGATGGGCGCAATTACCATCACCCAAATTAACATTAACAGTGGGAGAAACTCCAATCCTTTCAACTTCAACCTGTTGCTCAAAGCTGGCTACCTGATCATGAAGAGGTTCACGATTGGTAAAGCTCACAGCATGAATCACTGTTTCGAGGGCATGAGCAACATTCTGCTCATCTTCAACTTGAAGGTCGTTGTTGGAGTCCTGGTTCACATCAGGAATGGGCTGCTCAACAGCATGAATCCCAGTATTCGGAGGGCCATTCTTAGCAACAACAGCCACTGGTTCAGTGTTTCTAACAATAGGTTGTCTAGGAGCATGAGATTTGCGAATGATCTTAGGACCATGATCATCCACCAAGTTGTCTATATCCTTCTTCCTGCAAGTAGCTGTAGAATGACCGATTTGTTTGCAAGAAGAACAAAACAGGGGCAAGTTCTCATAAACCAGTTCCACCAAGAAGGAAAAACCACGCCTTTCAACCCAAAGTTTGCTTCGAAGGTTAGAAGTGAGATCAATATCAATATGGACGCGAGCAAAGTGGCCAAGCAGGCGTTTGTTCGTTGCTTCATCTAGGCATATAGGGATGCCAATGCTTCCAGCGATGGCAAAGATTATACGAGGGTCCCAATACTCTTGAGCAAGCCCTACAATCCGAACCCAGCATTGTGCATTTGATTGCTTGAGGTTCTTGGTATCAAAATCAGGTGTCCAAGAGTATAGCCGCAAGAAACCCGGTCGTAATTGCCAAGAAGTGATCGATCGGACGCTTCGGAGATCTTCAACAGAAGAGAATTCAAACTCATAATATCCTTTGCCAAGAGGAATCATGTGCCAATGTCCAATCGGTTTCCACAAATCTTGAAGCTTGTTACGCAAGGCAGCCGCACGAATTGGGACGTCGCCTTTAGAGAGAAAGAGGTGACCATGGAGATGGTTCTTGCATCTCTCTAAACCAGCAAGGTAAGCATCTTCAAGTATTTGGATTGACAGTTCGCCACCTTTGATACAAGGTTTCGGGAGTTGGCTGTAGGGGACGGCGCATGCATTATTCACAGCCTGCGCAAACGATTTGGTCTGCGGTGTTGGCGCTTCCGGAGCAGGAGATGGGATAGCTGTTACGTGAGGCTGACCTGAGGAGGAGGAAAGGCCAGCTAAGAAGGGCCAGGGGCATACCGGCAGACTTTCGGCAGCCATGGCAACGGCAAGGGCGATGGGGAGACTCTAAGAGGGAACCCTAGCACCACTCTATTATTATTAATACCCAATGATCATGCAATATTAATAGTCTTCTTCCTAACTATTACCCCTAATGATCATGCAAAGCAATTAGCAAAGAGAGCATTAAGCAACAATGAGATTGTTAATCCAATAACTGATTAGAAACAAACAATTATCCTTGATCTGACATAATTAGCGAGTTCAATTATTCCTCTAGTTCCGTTAACTAACTATGGTCTGATCACCTCCAATTAATTAACTTATTCAGGATTGGCCAGACCCTATGAGATTAAGCATACTACGAACAATACATTCAACAGGATAATAGGAAACTCATAGTAGCAATTAAAAAAATATCAAAGACATACTAAAAGATCCCCCATCACCCCTAGTGATAGATTTAGCTACTCAATAACATCAAATAATAACAATCCAAATAAGAATCCATAAAAGACTGAGTTAAATGGAGCCGAGACACCCTTTCAAGATGGCAGTGGTCCTTCTCTTCTTCTCCAAAGCTCTGGCAGAAAAACGGTGTAACTGAATGAGCAAAGTGGCAAAAAGCCCTAAAAAAGGGTTTAGAATGTCTATTTATAGGCTTTGGTGCGCACTAGGTCAACTGGCTTCAAATCTGTGTGTTCTGGGCTTCGGTACAGCCGTACTGACTTTATGTACGGTCGTACTTCGCATTTCCTCGATGCTAGGTCATACCACGCGAATATGGACGGCCATACCTCACATATGTACAGCCATATATACCTATCCAAACCCATGCAACCTTGTAGATCTTTTTGAGAGCTTTTCAACACCATAAAGATCACCTCAATCGAACGTTCCTAGCTCAAGTTATGGTTAAAATACCGTAATAGCATTGAAGTTGAATTCGTCACTATGTACGGCCGTACTGAGGGGATATGTGGCCGTACACCTGAAAACTCTAGCGGCCCATACTGATAGCTCTATATGCAGCTAGGTACAACTATACTGGATATGTTTAAGACCATATTGAGTGTCCAGAATCACAAAAACTCTTAAAGTCTTGCCAGTTTTTGCTCCATTTGCGCGTTTTCCACTCAAGCTGCTGTCTTTGTGATATTTTTGTAAAATGAGACACAATTAAGTACTTTATACTTCAAATATCACAAAATGAAACAATTAAGTACTCAAAAGTTCCCATAAAAATAGACAAAATTGGGGTTTATTAGGTAGTGTCTGAACTAGATGATCAAGATACATCAAAGATAATGTAATAAGAAGATTCAACATCAACAAACAAGAAGACTCAACGTCAACAAACACGAAGAATCACAACAAAAATTTTAACATCCGTAGTTTTGCGATGCGTTATTTAACGTTATTTTAGTGTAAATTATCGTATTTATGCTATAATAAGCAGTTTCTTGTTGACTAAGTAAGTGATTAAATTAAATCAAGACAAAATTAAATTTGAGAATTAATATTATATATTAATTCATGGTTCAAAAATCGTCAAAAAATTCTAATGAAGTTTTGCCGTGTTTTGAATCACCGAATAGTTTTTATCCGCACTAAAATTTTAAACGAACCCCGATTTTGATGAAAATCGAATTGTAACTTGTTGTGATTATGATTGAGTGTTTTCAATTGTTTTTTATTATTTATGATAAATTATTATCACGTAGTGAATTAATTTCTAGGTAAATTAATTTTCGCTAATTAATCGGCGAAAGAATTAATCGGTAGCGCGATTACCCGACGCCGTATTTTTTTAGTACACTTAAGACTCTAGGATTAGAGGGTAATCATGAGAAGAGAGAGATTAGATGTTTAGACTTGTGATTAGATTAGAATCTAGCTTTTTAAGGTGTAGGTGTCACACTTTTGGTGACTAATTATTTTATACTTATCCTAATTACTCTTTAACCAAGTGTTTTACCTTAATTAAATTTTTTTAACCCCTCCCCTTTTTTTAAGGAGCAGGCCGTGACCCCCACCCCCCATTTCACCTTCATTTTATTTTTTTTCCTTGTTCTTGAGAGAGAAGCTTAAGTTCTCATCCATGGCTTCCATCATCTTCATCTTCTTTGGCTTGTTTCATCTCCATTTGTCAACCTTACTTGCTCCTAGCTTCTTCTTCTTCTTGATTACTTCTTCCTAACCTTGTAAGTAAGCATAAAAACCAACTCTTCCTTCCCCATTTTTGAGCCCAAAACCGTGGGGCCTTATATAGGTGTAGGAGATGATTTTCTTCCTTCTTTCATTGTTTAATGCTTTATGTATGGCTTGATTATGATCTTGAGAAAGATGAACATAATTTCCCCCAATTTTTACAAACCCTAGGTTGAATGGCCTACGGAAAAGGGGTATGGGTTTTCTCATGTGAATCACTAAATTGATTTGTGGTTCTTACTTCTTAATGATTGTTATTGTTGTTGTTGTTGTTGTTGTTGTCAATTTTGGCTTTGGATCAAAGGAATTGTGAATTTTATGAAACCCTTGAGTGCTTGAAAGCCATGATAGGATAATGGAGTTGAGTATTGAATTTGGTTTGGAAAAATTAAGTGTTTTGGGAAGAGAATTAAGGGTTGAATGATGTGGTTGATTGAATTGAAAATTTTACAATTTGTCCCTATTTTT
This sequence comes from Calophaca sinica, assembly GCA_037113605.1. Taxonomy (NCBI): domain Eukaryota; kingdom Viridiplantae; phylum Streptophyta; class Magnoliopsida; order Fabales; family Fabaceae; genus Calophaca; species Calophaca sinica. The sequence continues at coordinate 82,559,729 of CM073731.1, forward strand.
GGGTGTGTAGGCCGAGAGCTCTAAGGGCTTGAGGGAGGGAAAATTTTTGTGTTCTTAGCTTAAATTAGTTGTATTGGATTGTATTTCAAGTATGGAAAGTTTTGGAAATAGTTTGATTAAATTGGAAGTTCTTTGGATTGTTAAAGGCAATGAAACACTTAAGGCAAATTAGGATTTTGAAATCCTAAAGCCAAGTGGAGCCTTAATTTAAGGATTTTGATGAAGAGTATTTGATCTTAGTTTTGTTTCATGTCTCAAGTTTTAAAAGAAGAGAGTTTTTGTATTTAAAACCTTTTTTTTCAACTTTGTGTATTATTTCAAGTAAGTCTTAAGTCTTTAAAAAAATTTTAATTTCAAGTTGCTTATTGTTTCAAGTATGTGTACCTTATTATAAAGATTTTTAGGGATTGAAAACCTAGGAGATAGAATTGAGTCTATGCCTAGGGAATTATTTTTGGGTGGACTAGAATTGTACTAAGCTTTGATGTGTTGTTTAGGATCCTTGAGGAGTTGTTCGTGTTGAGTAGGTTGTGACGTACTTGACATGTGAGCTATTTACTTTTGGTAAGGGCTACTTCTAGATATAACTAGAGTTTAGATATTGAAATGCTGAGATGTGGTTTATGTTTCATATGCTTATGTTTAATGAATATTGAATTGTGGATGCAAGTTGATTAGATTTGCCGAATTATTGTGATATTGAGTCGTTGGACTGTTGAATTGATTATGTGGTATATGTTGGATATATGCTTAATTTTGTGGGAATATGCTGGATAATTAAATATTTATTTGATGTTGGATAATTAAATATTTATTTTATTATGCCTTATTGAAATATCATATGCATGATATATTCATTGGAGTAGGTGGAATGCATTGTCATGCATTGTGGTATAACTTCGACTTGAATATCCTGGGGTGATGGATTGCCTCATGGCCAAAGGAATTTAGGGGCAACTTTAGTCGAACCATCGCATGGGGCAATGCCTATTCTGGTACGTACAGAACGACTGGCCATAGCGTATGGAATTCTCGAATCATAAACAGTGGCATGTAGTCGCATTTGCAGGCATTGTGCATATTTATTGAATTGCTTGTTATGTTGTACTATGTTATACTTGTTTATTTAAGAAGTTGACCCTTGCCTGTGGTTCCTTCAATTTTTTTTTTTGATAAGCAAAAATTTTTTATTAACAGGGAGTACAAGGGGTACTCCAACCCGATACAACCCGTGGTTCCTTCAATTGATGATGGTAACCCACAGGATAGCGAATGCGATAGAGATCCCGACAATGACGATATTGCCGGAGGTGGTCTTTGACTTTCCAGATATGGAAATTTCCTCGGCTATGGAGTTTGACCCCACTTCAGGCCGAGTTGTATATATAGGGGATGTGGTTGAGACTTTCCATATGTGAGCTTTCCTGTCATGGTGGATCAGATTGTGGATAGCTGGCATCACACTCAGCAGGATCGAGTTCCACCGACTACTTCTTCTACTTCGGTTGATGAGTCCTTTGAGATACCTAGGGAGATGACTTTTCGTTACGCACCCATTCCTGGTGGTGCTAAGGTTAGGCATACTGCTTGTAAGAGCGTGGGCATAAGGCGTTGGGCATTGGGAGCCTCTACATCGCGAGTAGCAGTAGACACACCTAGTCTAGTAGTGGATCCGGAGCCAAAGCCGGAGGCTGTGCCGACTCCTCCCGTACGTATTAGGACACCTACCCCGCCTGTGGATCCTTCTTCTTTTTTTGGGAGTGTGGCGATGTTGGATGTAGTGGCACAAGATGGATAGATGAAGTGCTGGTGGAGGAGGCGAGGCCAGATGGAGTACCCGCTTCTGTACCTTTTGTGGATTTGACTAAGGATGATGAGGACGATCTGATGGAGGAGGACTCGTCGGAGGACTTGAGTAGTGATGTGTAGTTTGGTTAGTTGGTGACTCTGTTTTGATTGTACATAGTTTTGGTTGGTTACCAGTTCATTGACATGCTAGTCTATTATGGTAGTGGTTAGGTAGATCTGGAGGTTTACTTTTGGAGCAGCCCCCTGCGTGGGTAACGGCCGAGAGTACTCCAGAAGTATGATCACTCTTGTTAGGGTCTTCATACTTTAGGTGTATTCCTCATGTGAATATTTATTTACCTTTGTATTTAGTACAAGCTAGCTATGTATATCTTTTAGAAATGTATATATGTTTATATTTCAGTGGCATTTGTCTTGCGTATGGTAGAACTCCATCATGTTTCTAAAACGCTATGGATACTCTGATTGTGTTCTGCAAAAGACATTTGTTTATAAAAAAAAAATTTACTGCATTTTCCAAAGGACGAAAGAGTACCTTTTTGAAAAGATCGTTGCATTTAGAGTTAAGTTCTAGTTAGTAGCGCTTCAGAAATGGGGTGTTACAAAAATTAACCTGAAGACCACAACAAAGAAGACGTTCCCATCAACATCAATCAACTAAAATTACAATAAGAAGATCTTCACTACTTCAAAAAATCAACCTGAATCAACCTAAGAATCTCAATCACTCCACATCGTCAGCAATATGAGATTTAAAGAAGCAAAGTATCTTAGCTGTCTGAAAACAAAAAAGAGAAGGAATCACTATGTCTAATTAAAGAAGCTGAAAGTAACTTTCAATCTATCCGTCAAAGGATTACAAAGACGAAAAACAAAGAAGCTGAATTGAAGATATACAGACATATGGAAATGTCTAATGAAGTCACCGTGTGAAGCAGTCTTACAGGTACAAGCATATTCAAGAATCCTTATATGTCTGATTGACACAAAGGCAAGTTACTAACCACGGATCTAGTACATGCCTACAATGAAGAAGAGACAAACTTGTGTCTGACCAATTATTTAGAATAATGACTATACTACTGTCTGATAATAGGAAAGAACAAAGTGTCTGCTTTCATTGTTGAAGACCAAGAAGACTTATGAAAGGACAAAAAGGGCAAAAGGAACTTATATTCAAATATTGTCAACTGTCATGGGATAATAGCCGTTGTAAAGCAAAATCACTTTTTTGTACCAAGACAGCTATTTAAAGTGTGTCAATAAGAAAAACATTACAGGACAAAACAACGGATATATTTCACGAGGAAAGAAATCCCAAGTCTTAACGGTAGCATTTCAAATTGCCGAAGACTATAAATTCTGAAGATCATCACTAAAGATAGTGACGACCAACGATCGTCCAAGAAGATGATAGAAAAGGTTGATGAAGAACTCATAGTACAGATGCTGAAGCTCAAAGATCAGAAGTCATTAACAATGAAAAAATGATACAGAGCATATAAATCCTCTTAATGAGAGTCATCATCAAGGAATCAATGATTGCTGAAGAATCAAATTGAAGATGCTGAAGCTCAAGCTCAGAATACCCTCACAACAAGAAAAAGAAGCTTAAGCTGATTTCATATCCACTCTTAGAGTGTTTTAGCTTAGGACACGAAGCGTAATTGTAAATCCTCTCAGATTAAGAGTTGACTATAAACACGAGCAAAATCAGTACAAATTTACTGAGTAGAAGTGAGGAAAGTGTACTCACAATGGACACTCTTTTAGTTTGAAAGCAGTTGTCTACAACCTTTGTAAAGGGATGGGTTTACTACCCTTAACAACAAGGATTACTGCCCGAAATGTTGTTTTCCTTAGAAGCATGATAGTCTATGTGAACTTGCTAGGATACTTAGTACATAGTCACGTCGACAGAATTATATATGCAAGGGATGGCCAGGTAGGTCCTTTCCTAGGATTCGCAAAGATATTGTGGTTGTCTAAGAGGATGTTGGTATAGCCAGGTTGGCAGTAGATACTCACAAGGTTGCTGTAATCAGGTTGATTATAGTGGAAAGATCCTTCTGCAACGAAGGGACTAGAGGTAGTTATCAGTTGGATAGTGAACCAATATAAATCTCTATGTCTTCTTTACTTTTTTGCATGTCTATTTTTACCTACCTGAATGTTTTCATTACGCATCTGTTTTCATCGAGTAAACACGCTTTTGTTTTTATCATCTAAGTTTTTATAAGACCCTCACAACCACAAGAAGAAGCTCAAGCTGATTTCATATCCACTTTTAGAGTGTTTCAGCTTAGGACACAGAGCGTAATTGTAAATCCTCTTAGATTAAGAGTTGAGTGTAAACACGAGCGAAATTAGTACAAATCTACTAAGTAGAAGTGAGGAAAGTGTACTCATAATGGACACTCTTTCAGTTTGAAAGTAGTTGTCTACAACCTTTGTAAAGGGATGGGTTTTCTACCCTTAACAGCAGGGATTGCTGCCCAAAATGTTGCTTTCCTTAGAAGCATGATAATCTATGTGTGCTTGCTAGGATACTTGGTACATAGCCTGGTCGACAGAATTATGTACGCAAGGGATAGCTTTCTTGGAGTCGCAAAGATATTGTGGTTGTCTAAGAGGGTGTGGGTATAGCCAAGTTGGCATTAGATACTCACAAGATTGCTGTAATCAGGTTGATTATAGTGGAAAAATAATTCCATAACGAAGGGACTGGAGGTGGCTATCAGTTGGATAGTGAACAGTATAAATCTTTGTGTCTTCTTTACTTTTCTGCATGTCTGTTTTTACTTACTTGTATGTTTTCATTATGCGTCTGTTTTCATCGAGTAAACACGCTTTTGTTTTTGTCGTCTACATTTTTACTTTTGCGTCTAGATTTAGGAAAAATGTTTTAAGAAAACCTCTAGATCAATAACATGACATCTAGTTAAAGTCAATACTTTATACCTATGCAACCTGTGTTTGGAACATACTAATCTAGTTAAAGCCATAGAGATTGGACCCGTCCTAGGAACAACATCAATCACAAACTCCACATCCCGTTCAGGTGGTAAAGAATTAATTTCTTCAATGACTCCTGGAAACTCACAAACAGTCGACACATCCTTTACTTCTAGTTTTGTCTTCGTGGGCATAGAACATAACATCACATATACTTGGGCTTCTTACTTCAAGGATGATCGAATCTTCTTAGCAGTCACCACCCTTGGGTTACTAGGTTCGGCTACTCCAACACCACATTGCCAAAGCAATTCAAAAGCACATGATTGGCGGTCAACCAATCCATACCCAATATAACATCTATTCCCTAGAGGGGTAAACACACAAGGTTCACCACAATACTTCTATCCTCAATGACAATGGTGCATTCCTTATGCACATTAGAAGTAACCACAGGTTCATGCAAAGGAATTTCCACTAACAAATCAAAAGCAAGATGAGATACAGGCAGTTGCAAGATTTTCACACAATCAACTGAGATGAAAGAGTGGGTCGTACCAGAGTCGTACAATACCACTAAAGGAGTTCCTTGTATAAGACAAGTACCTTATATAAGATCCTCTAATTCAGCCGCCTCGGCTCCAGTGAGAGCAAACACTCTTCCAGTGGACTTTATCTTGTTAGCTTGAGGCTTCTGAGTCTTGTTCCCACTCGCTGGTTCAGTTTTCACCACATCACAGTCATAACTGATATGCCCAAGCTTGCCACACTTGAAACAGATGACTTTAGTATCCTTGCACTCCCGAGTGAAGTGGCCCTTCCCACACCTTCTACACCTAATCTAATTGTATCCCCACATGCTTCCTCCAGTAGACCTACCTGCAGACAAGTTAGTCTCCTTGTTGCCTTCATACTTGAATCCCTTGCCAGTTGGGGTTAAGGGTTGTTTCCCCTTGTGCTACTGAGTAGACTTCTGATTTTCTGTGGTATTTCTTACTGCAGCCACCTGCTCATTATAAGCATCCTTGTAGTCTCTGGTCTTATGAACCAAAGTGCCAGAATCAGTAAGCTCCAAAATAGCTACACCCTGCTTAAGCTCAGGTAGCAATCCATTCTTGAACTTAACACATTTTGAAACGATCATTCACTGCAGCCTCTTTCTTGTCACGCAATTCAGTAGGGAAATACTTCTCCAAGAACCTCTCCTTGAACAGATTCCAAGTAACAGCAACTTCAGTATTCTCCAAGCCCTGGTGGGTGTTATCCCACCAATGTTCAGCCTCATCAGATAGCTTGAAAGTCGCAAATGCCACCTTCTAAGCATCAGTGCAAGCCATCACTCAAAATATTTTCTCCATATCACGAATCAAGTGATGAGCTCCTTTAGGGTTGAATGCTCCCTTAAAGGTTGGGGGCTCACTCTTTTGGAAATCAGCAATGCCCTGAAAGTTAGCAATCCTCTGATTCCGATTTTGGTTGCGCTCCATCGCCTCAATAACCTTCCCTAAGGCCTCAATCATATTACAGTTACTTCTGTTTGCCACATCTTCCTTCTAAGACAAACAGTAAAAGTAAGTTAGTCTTATTCAAGTACTTAAAATCTCATACTCCTATCTATTCTAACATAGATACTCACATGAGAGTACACATAAAATACATGCTAGACTCATACCACGACCTGAAGAATAACTCAGGCTTTGATACCACTAAATGTGATGCCCTCTACCCCTTATGCATATTTAAAATGCGTCGCAAAATAAATAATAGGAGAAATAGGCATCCAATTAAAAAATTTAAACAAAAAGGATAAAGTTGCCATACTCATACATCATGCAGAAACAAATTAAGGCATACCAAAATACGACGATAAAATAATAAAAACCAAAGCCCGGATGTCACATGTATCTCAGAGCTAAATAACCAGTATCAATCGTACTTAACTAATAATCCAATATCAATGAAATAAAATCCTAACTAAGCCAATGACTCCATCTAAGTAGTCACTCCTCAACCTCGATGTCATCCGCACCTGCAAGCTTATTGTCTACACATACATGATGGTGTATGCATAGCCACATCAAAAGGAGTTAGAAATCACATACACGAATAGTACTAACAGTATAGGAATCAACTAAGCAATACACATAATCATAAACAACTATCAACATCACATATCACAAGCATATGTATGCAAGACTCCATGTATACATATGCAATCCTAAGACCACTGTCTACTCTGGAATATATGTGGTTCCAACTAAACTCATGTAAGTGAGTGAGGATGTTCCCGCCACTCATGATGGCGAATAGTGTCTAGTCAGGGTGACCCAGTTTATAACTGAGACGCCCCAGCGGTCCCCCGCCTTTATATAAGACCCCTCTACTGGATCGACATGCAAGGCCGGGTACCATGCCCGTCATGGCCATCACTAATACGTATCCACTTTGCTCACCGCCAAAAACAACAACAACGATGACACCCCATGATGCATGAACTTATAATTAGACAATGTGTCTATCAATTAACATTAACAACGCCAATCAACTCACCTAGTGATTGGTATCAACAACACCATATAGGTATTTTTTGTTCAGTACGTTGACAAGCCTCCCTCAACTATAGAATAGACTAATTAATTATCCTATTTAACAACATCAAATTATAAGCCATCTCTTCTTTAATTCTATTTCTTAAACTTATGATTGATCTCACCTAAGCTCATCATGTTAAACTAACCCATTAAACCATTTTTAGAATCTCAATTAATCGTAATTAACTATGTAGAACACTGCCCGAAGACCGACGACAACAGAACGTAACGAAACATGTGACGCCTATACTCCAACAATAATTGAAATAAGACAATTTACATTAAAGTACAGGAATTACTAAAAATTTAAAACTTGATTAATAAATACAAGTCTAAACTTTAGCCTATGTAATAAGTCTAAAAGTTAGAATTACAACATCATCTAAGTCCATAACTTGGGAGTACAAAATACAAGATAAATATTTGTCCTTAATAACAAAACGAGTCAAGTACATCAACAGAATAAAAGTAACCAAGAAAACTAGGCTGACGTGTTGTCTAATCCTCCTTAGGTACTTGTTTATCTGAAAACAATAGAGGAAAGGGTGAGATTATAAAATCTCAGTGAGTCTTTCACGAACCCCTCACCAACACTAGCCACAATCACAATAATAATCATTTACAATCATTAAAGCAAACATGAAAATTCCATACAACAAGGATCGCTCGTAACAGCCGGGACGTGTCATTACCTCACAGTGGTACAACCGCTCAGCACTCATAACTATTCCGTAACAACCGGGATGTATCGTTCGATAGCAGTGGTACACCGCTCTGTACAACTATTTGTAACAGTTGGGACGTGTCGCTATCTCATAGTGGCACACCGCTCTGTACGACTATCTTACTAGAGCCATTATAAATTCAATAGCTCTAATACCATAACTTTAAAGGTTTTATTCAAACTTAAGTTGAATTAACTCTTCTAAGGGGTCTCTATGATCCCTTTCTAGTTCCATAGACAAGCTTAGCAATATCTTTATTTACTCACATGAAATATATTATTCTAACTCTTTCCAATTTCTTACTTACAAACCTTTACATTATCAATGAATTTACATAATCATATAAGTGGGCAAGTAAAAATACTCCATCATAAGCAATCTTAGTCCTATGCCATTCTTATGTAAAGGTGGAGGAAGGATATAAATTAATGGAAAAGAATTTGAAAGGAAAAGAAAAAAAGAAAAAAAAAAGAAAAGCAGGAGCTCACCTAGGGAAAATGCGCAGGGGCCGTGTGTTGCCCAGCAAAGCACCCCGCGAGACTGCATAGAATGGCACACTTTCTGGTTGCAGCGTGGCTCGCCCTGCAAACAGTAGAGCTCGCCCCGCAACCGCACGAAAAATTCTGCAGAACCAGTTTTCCTGCATCCTTGACTTATCCAATCATATTTTCTTCTCAATCCTAACCAAATTCCAAAGAGATCAAGACAAAAAAATCAAGATTCAGACATGAAAGATGGAGGAACCATGCATTTAACACATGAACATCAAACAATCATATGATTAAACATCACAAAACTCATCCACAATCATCAACACTTTCATACCCATTCCCCTTTTTCTCATAATTTCCCTCAACCCCAACTTAGAGATCAAGCAATCATTCAAAATAAAGGAAATGAAGCCCTATAGTGGGACTTATAGGTGCCCAACATCTAAAGAAAAGAAGAACTCACAATTAACTCCAAGAACTTGAGCTATGTAGTGTAAAACTTGGATTAAACATGGATTTTCTTCCTCTTCTCTAGTTCTACTAGTTTTTCCTCTTTTTCCTCTTAAAGCAACTCCAAATCTCTCCTTGAATGTGAGCCCTAGCTCAGCCTTCTCCTTCTCAAGGCAAGGAATGAGTCTATTCAACTAATTTCCAACCTTGCTCTCCCTAATTTTTGGTGAATGCCCTAGGTCTTCTTCTTTCCCTTCCTTAAGCAGTAGAAAAACGAAATGAAGGGGGGGAGAGTGAAGAGAAAGAAAGGGAAAGTAAGGGGTTTTCAATTAGTTTGGACTAATTTACCCTCTTTCGTCTACACCCCTTCCTTTAATTAAAACTCACATCATGCCCTCATGCTATTCACACCCCTTAACTTATTCCATGACACCCAATTTAATTACTTAACCATCAATTTAAAAACATAATAAGGTCTAAATTAAAGGAGCTAAATAATTAAATTAGGCGGGGTGTTACAAAACACGTGCCAGCAGGCTGCCCAGTGAGCACCTGGTGCTGGGTTGTGGGGTATTGCAACTCAAGCAAGTGCACATGATCGTAACTCGTAATAAAGTGGAGTATAATTAAGACTTCGAATGTCGAACCCATAGGGAATGTGCGAGTACTAACGTAATAAAGATCCTATGTTATTTAGACGAGCGAAGGTTGTGGTTTTAAAAACGTAAGCAATCAAATTGAAATAAGACAAAAGCAAGATAATTCGTACGAACGAGTAAATTCAATTATGGGAAGCGTAGTGCAATTGGGTTCACCAATACTTAGTCTCTGAATTTACTAGTTAATTACTATGAGCTATGTTTCCTGGGTGAAAGCTAATCTCCCACTCTAATATTATTAATACCCAATGTTCATGCAATATTAATAGTCTTCTCCCAAACTAATATCCTCATTGATCATGCAAAATAAATCGAAAGAAGAGCATTAAGCAACAGTGGAATTATTAATTCAATAACTGATTAGAAATAAGCAATTATCCTTGATCCGACATAACTAGTTAGTTCAATTAATCTTAGAGTTCCGTTAACTAATTGTGGTATGATCGCCTCCAATTAAATTAACTTATTAAAAGGTGATCAAGCGTTATAGGATTAAGCATGCTAAGAACAATACGATAAATAGGATAATAAGAAACTTATAGAATTAAGGGTTAATACCCCTTTTGGTCCCTGTAATTTGAGCAAAATTTGGTTTTAGTCCCTGTAAAATTTTTTGCTTTGATTTAGTCCCTGTAATTTAATATTCTTCTACTTTTAGTCCCTACCGTCAAATCCTTATTATAAGCTTTGGGTTTTTCTTCCACTTTATGTCCGTATAATTTTAAGATTCTTCCACTTTTAGTCCCTATAATTTTAAGATTCTTCCACTTTTATTGTAACGACCCGTTTCCGGACCGCCACAGTTCTAGGTCCAAAACTTACATGCGACACACTTTTCCAAAATATAACTCTCTCGTGTCCTTCTGAAATGCGGTTTATTTTTTTTTAAAACATTATTTGCATCCGCAAAGCACACATAAAGTAGTCACAGCATTTTCAAAACATGGTGCAAACTAGGACACAAGCAATGCACTGAAAATATATACATACATGCATAAGCTAACAAGTACGAAAGTGTTAATAGTACGTACAACAAAACAGTACACAAAGATAAGTAAGAGAATACACCTTAAGTATGAAAATCCTCAAGGAATTGTCATACTCCTGGGGTACTCTCGGCAGACACCCATGTAGGGGGCTGCTCCAAAAGTAAGACCACCATACCCTGCAGTCTATCAAAAAAACATCTCCAAGCCCAAACTGGTCACAACCACTGCACATCAATCCTATAGACAACTCAAAATACTAACAGACAAGTAAACAGTCAAGCATCTACAGATAACTATTCGGATCCTCAAACGGATCCTCCTCCTCCTCATCTTCCCTAAGGTCCGCAACATCATCGCCCACCAAGTCCACGAAAGGTGCCGTAGCAGGCACGTCCTCGAACACATCACTGGGCGTGTACACTCCAGCTGACCAATCCTCATCCCATCTCGCTGCGAGACAGTCAGTCTCTCCACACACCCTGCAGACGGGAGGTGAAAGATGTCCTGGTGGAGTAGGGGTCCTCACTGCCACTGGAGAAGTCGGCCTCACAATAGTAATCGGGGTAACTGCTACTCCAGAGGTAGATGCTCCGGCTGTCCTGCGCCTAATTACTCTCTTGCGTGCAATCTGTCGGAATCTCGGTCCACGTCCTTGAGTAACAAGGAGAGAAATAGTCTTCCTGGGAACCTCAGCAAGTATCTCAGGTGAAGATGATGATGCTGGCATCCCTTGCTCTCCCATGACACTACGCCATGCGTCAACCATCGGCATGTTCCTGATCGGAAAGCTAACCGTACGCCTCGACGTCTCCTGTCTTAACACTAAGCCATCAACACGAAAGGTCTGCACAACATCCCCGGTATATACAACGCGACGGGAGATGGGGTCGTACTCCATCGACGCGGGTGTCTCTAAATCTGGGAAGTCAAACACGATCTCTGGCGACATCGTCATCGCCGGTATCACCAAGGTCTTCGTCATCGCCTGGGTGACCATCATTGGTTGAAGGCACCACGGGAAAGGGTCAACTTCTCACGCAAACATAATAATAGCAAAGCAATAAGCAAGTAACAGCAATAGCACAGTTCTCAAAACATGACTCAACTCTCTCAAAGACACTTTCGACAATTTCGAAAAGTAACGCCGATCCATCCACTGAATACCAGCCGTAGCTTTGGGATCTTCACTTTCCCTAGGACATTCATGTAACGACCCGTTTCCGGACCGCTACTGAACTAAACTAAACCTGTATGTGATGGATTTTTAAAAATGGTACTCTTGTGTCCTTCAGAAAATACGATATTTTTTTTTAAAAGACAATAGTGCCAGTAAAGCACACACAGAGTACTTACAGCGTTTCAAAACATGGTGCATCAAGGACACAAGTTACGTACTGGAAATGCATACACGCGTAAACATACATAGTCAATATACACAGTGCGTACAAAATAAAGCAGAGTAGAAATGTATGAGAGAATACACCTATGATATGAAAACCTTCGCGAGAGTAATCATACCACAGGGTACTCTCGGAACACCCACGCAGGGGTCGTTCTAAAAGTAGAACCACCGCCTACCTCAGTAACAACAAAACATCACCCTACCTAACCGGGTCACAACAATCAGACACAAAAGACATACTACAGCCATCCCAAGAAAACATATAACAGACATAGTCAATAATGACAAATAAAAGTCGTCGCCCGGATCCTCGAAGAGGTCCTCCTCACCATCATCTGCTATCGGGTTCCTTACGCCCTGGGCATCGCCTGGGTAGCCACCATTGGTTGAAGGCACCACGGAAAAGGGTCAACTTCTCAAATAATCAAAATCAACCAAAGCATAAAGCAGTAGGCAAACAACAGTGTATACAATTCACAAGCGCGACTCAAGACCCAAATTAAGACTCATTCTCTCAACACTTTCGCCACATACCGGAAGTAACGCGGATCCATCCACTGAATACCAGCCGTAGCCTTGGGCTCTCTCCTCACCCTAGGACATTCAGCTCAGGTTCCATTAGCATTACGACGCCTAGCTATTCCCTATCGAACACCAGTCGTAGCCTTTTAGGGGATTCTCGCACCCTAGGTGAATCGACGCAAGCTCAAAAACGTCCCGGCAAAACTAACGTCTAGCCATTCACTACCGAACACTAGTCGTAGCCTTTTAGGGGATTCTCGCACCCTAGGTGAATCAGCTCAAGCTCAAAAACGTCTCAACGACTCGACCAACTCTCGCACTCCGATGAGCAATTCGCATAATTATAACAATATAATTCAGTTCAACAGCATAAGCAACATAGCAACATCTCATCTCAAATAATCACACTTAGCAGCAACAGTCGACAGTCAATATGGAATCCATCCCTCTGCAATTTGATGGAATTGACAGAGAGGCATAAACAAGTGGGGGGTTGGGGCCAGAAGACCAACTGCACAATTTTTCACCCACGAATGACTCGGAATATGGCGACCGCACGATAATAAAATAACGAAGGGGTTCGAAAACCCTAACTTCGAACTCGTAGAGTTCTCAGACTTCTTCGTATTTAATAAAACAATTAAATAACGAAAGCCTAAAAATATCTAAAGTTGCCCTTACCACAAGCTGTCACTTGCGTAGCTCCAACGTCCTCGGGTCCGCGTCGCTCGGTCTCCGGTATTACGATTCCTATTACCAAATACAACTTAGCATACTTCTAGAAAAAAATTAGAACTTAGCTCTCAACTAACCCCTTTCCTAACCAAAACTCAAACAAACATTTCAAATTATTAACATACTTGAAATTAAGTGGAGCTTTAGAATAAAACACTCCTAGGAGAAGTGACATAGCACATAACTATTTTTTTTTTTGAAAGTCAAAGCCATTTGATAAGAATAAAGTTTTGAAATTAAACCTTCTCTTGAACTTCAAATAAGCACCAAGCAATAACTCTTTTTCCATAATTAACATATATGCATACAAGGATTTAAGCAAGTTAGCAATCAAAAATCCTTTTCAAAAATTCCCTAGGCCTCACGGCCTCTATGCCCTTTTTTTCCAAATTTTTTTTTTTTGCAAAATCTTCTTTCCATGGTTACAACAATTCCTAATCACTTCCAAACATACTTCAAGGCATTAAAGCATCAAACCTTTACTAAACATACTCAAGCATATCCAAAGTTATGTTTCTAAAATAATTGCCATAACAATTTTATACCACTTCCATAGCCTTCTTTTTCAAAACAAGTCATTTTCGAAACTAGTTCACAAGCCTCATAGTCCAATTACTCCAAATTAGTCCCAAAACAAGAGTTCTATCATTTAGTTAAATTCCAAAAATCCTTAAACACTTAAATCACGCCATCACCATGTCAAGAATTTAAAGAACAATGGATCATTTCCTTACATGTTACTCTAGTCCCTCAAGAACCAATTTTACTAAAAACACAACTAATACTTAAGCTAATACATGCATATAAATTCTAACAACCTTAAAACTTATTCTAATCATTTTATTAAACATCTAACACATAATCAAACATCATAGCTTCATATTCTCATAGTTCAAGAATTGAAAAATTGCTAAAACTATCATGTTACACATAATCGATTTAAACTACAACCTAAATCAACATCAAACAAGTTCCACTAACTCATATAAACCATCAATTACATGATTGGAGAGGATCACAACATTTCTCCCCTCTTTTATCACTTAGGGTTTCGCCCTAAATCATCAAGAAATGGGTTCATGATGTTTCATCTCTTTCTAATCATCAACAACCAACAAAACAACACATAAACATCAATTAATTCAAACTAGAAACAAACAAATCAAGTAATCAAAAGGGGAGGGTTTTGGGCGCTGATTTGAACAGTGGTTTGGGGGAGGAAAACTTGATTTTTCTTCTCATTCAAATGGTTAGAAACATAGGTAATATAGTAGAGAGAATAACCTAGTATTTTGACAAAGTTTGGAAGCAAAAATCAAGACTAAAAATGGGGGAGAAAATCACGATTTCCAGCAGCAAAATAAGGAGAAAAACTCTGTTTTTCTTACTTGGATGATGATGAGAATGAAGAACTAAGTTGAGGTGATGATTTGGAACAAGTTTGATGAAGAAAGCTAGTTGAAAAACTCAATGGATTTGAAGGTTTTTGGCTATGGAAGTCATGAAGCTCTTGGCTTCTTCAAGAAGAAAGTAAAAGAGAGGAAATGAGAGAGTGGGGGTGGGGGCACGAGTTAGAGCAGCCGAATGGGGGGTTCCCTTCTTTTAAAAACTTAAAAAAATAATAAGGCATAATTAGTAGTAATAAAAATAAATTAAGTAATAGTTTTTAAAATAAAAACCACACACATGTGACACTTAAATCACTTTAAAAGATGCTAATCACATCACTCACTCTAACCCATCTAATCTCACTTCTCTCAAGGTTACCCTCTAATCTAGAGTCTCAAGATTTAAAAACACGGCGACGAGAAACCGCAAAACCGATTAATTTCTCGCCGATAAAATCCCGAAAAATTAATTCGCGAGGAATTAATTCTCCGCGTGATAATATTATTTCATAATTAATAATAACAACAATAATCACTCAAAAACACTTAGAACAAGATACGATTCGATTTTCATCGAAATCAGGGCTCATTTTAAATTTTATCTACGGCAGAAACTGCCCGGCAATTTGAAACGCGATGAAACTTCGTTAGAATTTTTCGACGATATTCAAACCATGAATCAATATAAAAATATTAATTCTCAATTATATTAACTCTTGATTTAATTAAATCACTTACTTAAAGAACAAGCAATTGCTTATTATAGCATAAATACGGCAAAACGTACTAAATAACGCTAAATAACGCATCATAAAAAAATACGCGTGTTACAATTCAGCTCCGGTCACAAAAATGTTACGACGTCTAGCTAGGCTACCGAAAAACAATGGTGGACCTAGCACCCTAAGTTATCTGATACGCAGCTCAAAAATGTCACCACATGACTCCCTCACTAAAATGAATTAATCGCCGCATACGATTATTCAAAAAGCAACATCTAATAATTTATTTAACCGCATATTAAATAAACATTCATGTAAGCACAATATAATGCATTTCAGCTCAAAGCATAAGCAACATATTTCTTAAACACAATTAAGCATATATGCGATCGCATCATAACACATTTCAGAATTTCTCAGCTCAATAATCATAAGCATAAGCATATAAAACATAAGCATATATAATAGTAACACTTAGAATATGAAGCGCCCTTACACAAGGACATACAACATAAAAACCGTAGCAATGTCTAAGAGTTGCCCTTACCAAGTTTGCTCACTAGCGTATTTCCGCTTGCTTCGAATCCTTGTCGCACGGTCTCGGAATTAGCAATTCCTATTACACAAGGAAACTTAGTACAATACTATAACTATACTCCACATCCTTAGGTCCTCAAAGCCTATCCATTTCCTACCCAAACAAACACACTTAGCATTTTTATTCACCAAACTTTTGAAAGAATAAGGTTTTGGACACCAAAATCATTTTCCATTTATCAAAGGTTCTAAAGCATACTTATTCAAACCTTTTAAGTAAGTTCACCAACAAAATTCTTTTGCTCTTTACACCTCGTAGGCTCTCGGCCACACCCTCCTTCCTTCTTAAAAAATTTGCAAAACTTCTTTCAAACTATCAACCATTTCTAAATCATTCAATTACATCCCAAGATACCAAAACATCAAGTCATTCACCAAAACATAGTTTCAACACATTTTAAAACATGTTCTAAAATCATTTCCCAAAACTTCAAGAATTAGGTTTTCAAGAAAAACTTCAAATTCCCATTTGTTTCAAGCCATTTTAATCAAGCCAATTTCAATGCAACTAACTACAAGTCAATTACTTACACTCCAAGACATCAAGTATCAAGTAACAACTTGGTATACTTAGGAAAATTCATATCAAACATCAACCTATTTCCTTAATACTCAAAGTCAAAGGATTTTTAAAACACTTCACATTTTTCTCTTTATTTCAAATCCTTTCATCAAATAATTTTCAATACCAAAACACACACCAATAACAATTAAAATAAAGTTACAAAACACAATTTTTCTCCTCCAACTCTTTCCTTAGGCCTCTCGACCACCACATAGTTTTTTCCCAAAAATCTTTCAATTTCCACAAAATTAATAACAACTCTACCATTGATTCATTTTAATACTTAAATCCAAAACAATTAAACTATGATCATGGCATCATTAACAGTTGAAAAATAAACCTAAATCAATTTCCAGCATGATCTTTTAGTCCCTCATATCAATTCTTTCACATTTTACCCACTAGTTCTCATTTTTAATCACATGCATCAAGTCTATGTTGGAACCTAAACGATTGAGAAATTTAGACCCTCATTAATTTTGATGATAACAAAATATTTCTCAAGAGAACAATTTATCCTCTAGCATATTTTTGAGTGTAAAGGTATCAAAAGCTTCATTAATATATGCACAAATCACTCAAGAAAGAAGAAGAAATATACAAAAGAATTGAATACAATCCACTAGTGTCAGCATCCGAACCCACTTCAGCATCTTGTCACCAGCAAGCATCCAGCAGTGTGACTTCTTGAGACGTGGAACACTCAATTTCTATGAGCGTTCGTCCTCTGTTCTGAGCGAGCGTCTGATCACTTTAATGAAGCACGTGGTGATCACGTTTTTGCTCTCAGCCTCAGACTATTTTGGAACAGAATTCAAATTTGATTTTGTGCGCTCATTTTGATGTACGAGGAAGCAAAGGTGACACCTTTAGCATAAGACAAAAATCGTACAAGGCAATTGCAAATTGCAGATAGTATGAAAACGGTAATGTGTACTATTCTAATATTCTCTGGAAAGGATGAAAAGGACTACATTTCAAATTACCTCTCTCAATAGCAAGGAGATATTTTTACTGCAACGGTAATACCCTTGAAGACTCCTATAAATACCCCAAGGTATTCATTGAAGAAGAGCTAGAGAAACTGTGAAGAAACTTCATTGTGAAAGCAATATTACTCAAGTGTGCAATCAAGCTTCGTGCCAAGTTTCTGGGCTACATTGAACTGAACTCAGCGTCTTATACTTTCTTTTAGAAAGCTATTCTATTTTGAGCTTAATCTTTTCATCCTCTCTGTGAGAGTTATTTTGATTGTTATCAAAATCATAATCTCTTTTGTAAAATTGTATTTGGCCTAGTTAAGGCTCTGTTCCTCAAAGGCTCAACTGTACTGAGTCGTTTTGAGAAGTTGAGAGTATTGTCAAGTTTGTGACAGAAGAATACTCTTGAGGAAATTGTAATCAGTTGATTATAGTGGAAAATCCTTCAGGAACGAAGGGACTAGACGTAGCTACCAGTTGGTGGTGAACTAGTATAAATCTCTGAGTCTCATCCTTTACTGCTTTACATTATTTATCTTTACCTTGCTCAGTAAAACAAGTTTTTATAAACTGTTTAAGTTTCTGCATCCGGTCCTGTTTAATTCTCTGCATCCGATATACAAAACAGTTTTGAACAACTTATTTTGAAGTTTTTACACATAGATTGCGAAAAGTTTTTAACACAATTCAACCCCCCTTCTTGTCTTCACGTTCAATTGGTACCAGAGCTCGGCCTCTTGGTTGAGCACTTAACAGTGTTAAGAGAAAAGATCCTATACTGTGAACATGTCTACTGAAGGTGGTCATATGAACCGTCCTCCTCTATTCGATGGAGAAAAATTTGATTACTGGAAAGATAAGATAAAAGCTTTCTTTGAGACACAACAACTTGAGTTGTGGGATATAGTTCAAAGTGGTTACATTCCTCCCACTAATCCTCGTGGTGTTTCGATAGCCAGAGAAGATTAGAATGATGAACAGAAAAAGAGATATCAAATCAATCAAAAGGCTAGATTCATTTTTATCTGTGCTATGACAGAAAAAGAATATGATAAATGTGGCAAATTTGATACTGCCAAAGAAATCTGGGACTCACTTATTTTATCTTACGAAGGCTCTGCCCAAGTAAGAGAAACCAAAGCTAGCATATTGGTTCGCCAATATGAATTATTCAAAATAGAAGATGGTGAAACCATTGAAACCATGTTTGGAAGATTTCAAACACTTGTTCATGGGTTACAGGCCCTTGGAAAAAGTTACACTACACCTGACCATATTAGAAAGATCTTAAGAAGCTTGACTAAGCAGTGGAGACCCAAGGTCACTGCTATTCAAGAAGCAAAAGATCTAAATGTCTTACGACTTGAAGATCTTATGAGTTCGTTGAAAGCTCATGAACTTGAGCTAAATGAAGAAGAACCGGTCAAAAAGGGCAAATCTATTGCCTTAAAAGTCTCTCAACATAAAGTCAGTTCTTCCAAAGCCCCCCTTCAAACTGAAGAAGAAGAATCAGAAGATGAAGCTTCAGAAGGAGATGCTGACACATCAGAAGATGAGCTCGTGTTTATATCCAGAAAGATACAAAGAATGTGGAAGAAAAGAAACTTCAAAAGGAAGTTTCAGAAGAAAGATACTAAGGACAAGAAAGAGAGCAAGGACAAGGCTCAAGTCATTTGCTATGAATGTAAAAAGCCTGGACATTTCAAGTCCGAATGTCCTAATCTTAAGGAGAAATCCACAAGAAGTTAAATCAAGAAAAAGAAGAAGAGTCTCATGGCTACATGGGAAGATCTAGATTCATCCTCATCTGAGGAAGATAATGAAGTGGAAGCAAATCTCGCTCTCATGGCAGACACTGAATTTGATTCAGAAGAAGAAGTTGAAGAGGTAATAGTATATGATTCCTACTCTAAACTTCAACTTGCATTTGATGATCTTCTTAAAGACTCTGCCACTCTCTCTGTTGAGTATAAGAATTTGAAAAAGAAATTTTCAAAATTATCACAAGACTTTCAAGCTTTAAACCAAGAAAAATCTGTACTCAACAAAGAAAATCAGAAGCTGAAAACTGAAAATCAGCATCTAATGGATAATCAGCGTCTGATCACTAACAAGCAACCAGAAGCTGAGAGCTCTCAAACTGAAAGCTCTAAAGTTACAGGCAATCCTAAATGGAAATCAAATGATTATGAGTATGCTTTTCAAAAGTTTCTTGCAAAGAGTGTAACTCGTAGCAAGCAAGCTTCAATGATTTGGGGTGTCAGTAAAACGACAACTCATGGTCTTGGTTATATATCAGATGAACCTCTTTTAGAAAATGATTCAGCATCTGATAAATCCAATAATCATAGTAAATGCTTGCACTGTACTTACTGCAATAAACCTGGTCATTTGAAAAGTGCATGTACTGTTTTTAAAACTGTGAAGGATAAGCCTCCTTCAAGAACTAACAAGAAAGGACCCAAAAAGATATGGGTACCTAAAGATAAAATAGTCTATGTTGCAGACATGCTTAGCAACAAAGTCAACACACCTATCTTGGTACTTAGACAGTGGATGCTCGCGTCACATGACGGGAGAAAAGCATATGTTCCAAGAACTCAGGCCTAAAGAAGCTGGATTCGTTGGTTTCGGAGGAAACCAGAAAGGTAAAATAGTTGGAATTGGTCGCATTGGTAAAGGCTCTCTTCCCTCTATTGATAATGTACTGTATGTTGAAGGACTTAAACATAACTTATTGAGCATAAGTCAATTATGTGACAATGGTTATGAAGTCACCTTTACAGAAACTGGATGTCTAGTAAAAAGCAAGAAAGACGCCTCTACTTTCTTTACTGCTAAGAGGAAACAAAATATTTACAAAATTGATCTCTCTGAACTTGCAAAACAAGATGTCAAGTGTCTCATGTCTGTTGACGAAGAACAATGGATTTGGTACAAGAGATTGGGTCATGTCAATTTGAGATTAATCTCAAAATTAAACAAGCACAGTCATGTCAGAGGCTTACCAAATCTCAAGTATCAATCTGGTGCTCTCTGTGAGGCATGTCAAAGAGGAAAACAAGTTAAAACTTCTTTTCATTCAAAAAATGTTGTTTCAACCTCTAGACCACTTGAGCTTTTGCATCTTGATCTTTTTGGTCCAACAAGGACAGCCTCTTTAACTGGAAAGAAATATGGGTTAGTCATTGATGATGATTTCACTAGATGGACATGGGTTAGATTCCTTGCTCACAAAGATGAGTCATACAAGGTATTTACTGTATTCTGCAAAACAGTTCAAAATGAAAAAGGAATTTGCATATCTTCTATTAGAAGTGATCATGGGGGAGAATTTGAAAATGAAAGCTTTCAAAAATTTTGCGATGATAACGGCATCTCCCACAATTTCTCCTCTCCTAGAACACCTCAACAAAATGGTGTTGTAGAAAGGAAAAATAGGTCCCTCCAAGAAATGGCCAGGACCATGATCAATGAGGCTAACATTGCGAAACATTTTTGGGCAGAAGCAGTAAACACAGCTTGTTACATTCAAAATAGAATTTCTATAAGATCTATTTTGAAGAAGACTCCATATGAACTGTGGAAAGGAAGGAAACCAAACATATCATATTTTCATTCATTTGGTTGCATGTGTTACATTTTAAATACTAAGGATCAGCTTGGTAAGTTTGATTCAAAAGCTGACAAAGGAATCTTTTTGGGATATTCTGAAAGATCTAAAGCTTTTAGAATATACAATAAAGAAACTATGACAGTGGAAGAATCCATTCATGTCAAATTTGATGACAAGAAGCCTGACACAACCATGTCAGAGCTAGATGAATTGTTTTCAGAATTAAATATAGGTAATACTACAAATAGTGAACCTACATCTTCATCGTCTGGTGGTGACCAGACACAAGAATCTTCAGAAGCTGAATTCAGAAAGAGCTGGAAGTACAAAGCCAATCATCCTAAAGATCAAATCATAGGAAAACCTGGAGATAAAGTAAGAACCAGATCCTCTTTTAAAGAGCATGCAGATATGGGACTACTCTCAGAAATGGAACCTAAAACGATTGATCAAGCATTGAAAGATGAAGGCCGGATTCTGGCCATGCAAGAAAAGTTGAATCAGTTCCAAAGAAACAATGTATGGAAGCTGGTTACCTTACCAGAAGATAAGCAAGCTATTGGAACTAAATGGGTATTTAGAAACAAGCTTGATGAAGATGGAAAGCTTGTGAGAAACAAGGCAATATTAGTTGCTCAAGGGTACTCGCAGGAAGAAGGTATTGATTTTACAGAAACATTTGCACCTGTTGCACATCATGATATAATTCTTTATCAAATGGATGTGAAAAGTGCTTTCCAGAACATGTCTTCAAACTCAAAAAGGCCCTTTATGGTCTTAAGTAAGCTCCCAGAGCTTGGTATGAAAGACTGAGTACATTTTTGATGAAAAATGGATTTACCAGAGGTCTAGTAGACACTACTCTTTTTAGAAAAACATCAAACAAGCACTTTATAATTGTTCAAATATATGTTGATGACATTATTTTTGGAGCTACTAATGAAAGCCTTTGCAAGGTTTTTCTAAGCTAATGCAGGCTGAATTCGAGATGAGCATGATGGGTGAACTGAAGTTTTTCCTTGGAATTCAAAATCAAACAATGCAATGATGGTATATATATACATCAAAGCAAATATATCAAGGAATTACTAAAGAAATTCAAAATGGTGGACTGCAAACCTATGTGTACTCCTATGCATCCCACATGTATTCTTGGTAAAGATGAAACTGGTAAAAAGGTAGATCAGAAGATGTACAGAGGTATGATTGGATCTCTACTTTATCTTACAGCTTCAAGACACGATATTATGTTCGTGCCTGTCTGTGTGCTAGGTTTCAATCAGATCCTAAAGAATCCCATTTGAGTGCTGTTAAAAGAATCTTTAGATATTTGCAAGGATCTACTAATCTTGGTTTGCTTTATAAGAAATCAAAAGATTACAAGTTAGTAGGTTTCGTGATGTCGACTTTCTTTGGAGACCGAATTGAAAGAAAAAGCACAAGTGGAAGTCACAATTCCTTGGAGCAAATCTTGTATCTTGGTCAAGCAAAAGGCAAAGCACGATTGCACTCTCCACAGCCAGGTTTAGTATATTTCAGCGACAAGTTGCAGCTCTCAACTTCTGTGGATGAAATATCAACTTGAAGACTATCTGATAAAAGAGAGTAACATTCCTATCTTCTGTGACAATACTTCTGCAATCTGTCTTACTAAAAATCCCATATTGCATTCACGAGCTAAGCACATTGAGATTAAGCATCACTTCATAAGAGACTATGTTCAGAAGGTATTCTAGAAATAAAATTTGTAGACACTGATCATCAGTGGGCTGACATATTTACAAAACCCCTTACTGAAGATAGATTCAATTTTATAAGAAGAAATTTAAATTTTCATCTTATAGAAGAATGATTAATCTCAACTTCAGATAATATACAAAAGCTCAGCATCTGGTAATACATAAGCATGTATATGAATAAGCATCTTATTTGTCATATGCATCATAACTCATCGTCTGGTGAATCGGTTGCGTACGTCCGAGCACACCCACACGTGTCACACGTGTTAAGGACTCAAGCGTCTCATCACATCTACTGAGTCATAATATCTTTCGATAAAATCTTTTTCTTGATCTTACTTTTCTTTTGGCGTCTGCATTTAATGAAAAGGCGAATCTTTATTTTCTTTTCTTTTTGATTTAATTTTTATGTGGAAATACGAAGCGATTTTTTGAAAAAGGACTGTACCATTTTCTATCAACTTTCCCACTACTCCACATTTTTCGCTCCATCACTTCACTCTGCATTTTCTGCAAAACCGTTCTCTTTCTCTCTGTCTCTCTCTCTCTCTATGTGTGTGTGTTTTCGAACCCTAAAACCTCCATTACCTTCTCTTCAACTGCTACAATGGCCGACAGAAAGGTTGGACAATACACTGCTGCCTTCGACGTCTTCTCTGAGGCAAAACTTCTGAATGAGAACCGGGTTGATTTTGAGAACTTCAAGCTGTATGATTTTGATTTTGAAGAAGGTCTTGAGAAACTGGGCTGGAAAAACTACTTCATCTGGGAACCAGTTGACGTACTGAGCTACGCTATTAAGGAGTTCTAGGGGAATGCGTACTTACTTCCGGGGGAAGTCATAGAAGGTCACATCAGAGGCTTCAAACTACGCTTCACCATCAACTCTATTGCTCAGACGATCAAGTGTCCGTGTAAAGGAATCAATTACCATTCAAACTGGGCTGATGCTTACAGAGGACTTGAAAATGTCAACGAAGCCCTGTTTGAAAACTACCGTGAACTGAAGAAGAAGAACATCACTCCCACGGCCAAAGACTTGAAAAGCCACTACCGTGTACTGCACAAAATCATCACCAAGAGCGTGATTCTGAAGGCTGGATCAAGCGACATAGTGAACTACGAGCAAAAGTTCATTATGAGGAACTACATGGATGGGAAGAAAATCAATCTGCCAAGGTTGATTATCAACAATCTGATAAATGCCCTTGTCTTCTCAAGAAGGAGTGTCGATAAGAAGAATATCGTCAAGATAATTCCTTATGGAGTTCTTCTCTCCATTATGATGATCAAAGATGGCGTTGTGAGGAAGCTGACTGACTCCATCAACACAGAGGAAAGAGAAAAATACTTTGGTGTTGGTGCTGTTGTTCGTCCAGAAGTTTTTGGAGTCAACAATTTGGTCAGGATGCAGCTAATTACTGGCTCTATGGTCAAGAAAGTGAAAATAGAGCAACTGGAAGGAGAAGCTGAAAAGAAAACCACCAGAAGCTCAATGACTGGTGTGAAAAGACCTGCTGAGTCCCCTTCAAGGGAGACAAGAAGAACAAAATAGAAGGTGGCTCCTGCACCTACTGTTGAAGAACCAGAAGATGAGGATAGAATTCCCATCAGAAAGGTCTTGGAGAAACAGTTTAGACCAGCAGCTGAAAAGGATGCTTCAGCGTCCGGTCAAGGGAAGCAAGTCCCTCCTCCTCCTCCTCCTCCTGCTGTTGCTGTCATGAGAGGATCGAAAAGAAGGCTGGTTAAGTCTTCAGAGGTTAACCCAAAGGTACTTGATTTTACTGCTGATGAATCAGTATCTGTCTTTGATGCTCATGATGTTATTCCTGCACCCCCATTGTCTATTTCACAACCACAAACACAACCACAAACCAAAAAAACCAGAATGAGCCTCCGACAAACCTCTACCCTCCCTAAACCTACCCAACCATCATCCTCTACACTCAACCTTGACCTACCATCATCCTCAAATACTTCTCTTACCACATATATTTCCAAACTTCACTCTCATCCCTTTAATCTATTATTCAAAGTACCTCCCGTTAATCCCTTCAAACCCTACACACCTAAAACCTATAAAATCACCAAAACCACTCCCACCTTACTCACCATTACCCATAAACCTACAGACACTGGTGGAAGGAAGAATGTCTCATGTATTAACAAACCACAATTTGTTAAGTATGAGATATATCATAGCATCTACAATCGTCCCTCCACATGGTATTTGAAAACCTTCACCTCTGGAGCTGCCAGACTGGAGATTGCCTCTCCAATGAGTGCTATCTTCAAGGATGGAGAATACCACTTTCAGATGTCATTTAAAGGAAGATTGAGACCAGCATCTGGTAGCAGAGCAATTCTCTTCTCTGTTGACCTTCCTAGATCCCTACCACAAACTGAACCGCTCACATTGGAAGAATACGGAAGGTGGATCACAGATGAAGAAGCTGCCTTCATGGCACACTGTATTGAGATGAAGAAGATTGAAGTAATCAGACAGTTCAGGGATCCTTCGTCTGTAACAATGAAGATTGTACCAGACAGAAGTACAATCTTAAGGAATTCTCTAAGCTTCCAATTGCCAAGATCTCTGAGGATCATGCCAGAAGGTTTTACCTGAATTCTCTGAAGGAAGATGAATGGAGAACTGGCTCCTCAAACTGCTGCAATGCCGAGAAGGCCACTATTCCAACAGTTGGCACAATCAGCAGAATTACTGACATCAATCTGGGAACAGTTTACTTCGATGATATGTTCAGATGCTCAGTAATCAGACCATACGACTGCATGAAGACTTATGTCCAATGGGCTGCAGTGACAAAGCACTTTGACATTGGATTCACTTGGAGTCAATGGTCAAAAACATGGAAAGACAAAGCCTTGTTACCATGCCTCGTCCCCCTGGTGCTTACAGAAGATGACAGGGAAAATCTGAGAGGATTGTACCTGGCAGAAAATGAAGGAATCTCTTTTGCTTCTGAAACATTGAGTGAATTCATCAGAAGGATATGGGAAGAAGAAGCTAGGAATAAGTTTGAGGCTTTCACTGCTGACGTGCTTCTGCATAGGGAAACGATCTTCATGGATTTGCTGTATCCAGAAGAGGTTGAGAAAAGGAGAAGAATTCAGTCAGAATCTGAGCAGAGGAAACTTGGAAGTCTCATCAAATGGTTTATACCAAATGATGCATTCTTTCAAAAGGTTCAACAAAAGAAGGACTTGAGATTGAAGCTTTCCAACTGGGTACTAGCAGAGCATTAGAAGATGAAACCTGCACCAGAAGCTGGACCTTCTACTTCTACTCCTGCAGTTGAAATGGTCACCATTCCTAAAGCAGAGTTTGAAGAAATGAAGGTTACTAATCTGAAAGTCACTCAGCTGGAGAATGCACTGAAACTTCTTTATGAACGTCTTAACATCCCTCCTCCACCACCAAACCCTTAAATTTTTTTTTGTGTGATATAAAATTTTTTTTGGGTACTCTCTTATTTTTTTTTTCATTTATATTCAGTGTTTTTCTGATTATCTAACTATACATGCCTTTATCTGATTATTTGTTTATATACATTCAAATTTTTCTAAGCCATTTTTTTGACTATGATGTGCTTTACACTCTTTTTGTCTGATGACAAAAGGGGGAGTAAAAGAAAGGTCCGATGAACACGTGAGAGTCTGATTAAGTCTGATTAACAAATTCACCGTCCGATGAATACACAAAAACTGAATTTATCATGCATATCATTTCATACATAGCATTTGTATGGTTATTCATTGCTCTAATATCTATTAACTGCATTGATATTCATTGACCCAATAATCTAACAATGATCAATAAAGTTGGTAATATGAAAATCTTTTTGATAAAATGAAAATCAGCATCCGATCTCACCTTGTTAAAAATATGCTCTGATTCATCTATGTATTTTTGCGATCACTTAAATGAATTTATTTTATCAACAATCGCCTTAATACTAGAATTGTCTTATACATCAATAGTGTTAAAGTCAGGGGGAGACCTTTAATGTTATTTTGAAATTAAATTGTTCATCAACCTTAGATATTTGTCATCATCAAAAAGGGGGAGATTGTTGGAACCTAAACGATTGAGAAGTTTAGACCCTCATTAATTTTGATGATAACAAAATATTTCTCAAGAGAACAATTTATCCTCTAACATATTTTTGAGTGTACAGGTATCAAAAGCTTCATTAATATATGTACAAATCACTCATGAAAGAATAAGAAATATACAAAAGAATTGAATACAATCCACTAGTGTCAGCATCCGAACCCACTTCAGCGTCTTGTCACCAGCAAGCGTCCAGCAGTGTGACTTCTTGACACGTGGAAAACTTAATTGCTACGAGCGTTCGTCCTCTGTTCTGAGCGAGCGTCTGATCTCTTTAATGAAGCACGTGGTGATCACATTTTTGCTCTCAGCCTCAGACTGTTCTGGAACAGAATTCGAATTT
Organism: Calophaca sinica; assembly: GCA_037113605.1. NCBI lineage: Eukaryota > Viridiplantae > Streptophyta > Magnoliopsida > Fabales > Fabaceae > Calophaca > Calophaca sinica. The sequence goes on from CM073731.1 coordinate 82,587,142, forward strand.
GATTTTGTGCGCTCATTTTGATGTACGAGGAAGCAAAGGTGACACCTTTAGCATAAGACAAAAATCGTACAAGGCAATTGCAAATTGTAGATAGTACGAAAACGGTAATGTGTACTATTCTGATATTCTCTGGAAAGGATGAAAAGGACTACATTCCAAATTACCTCTCTCAATAGCAAGGAGATATTTTTACTGCAACGGTAATACCCTTGAAGACTCCTATAAATACCCCAAGGTATTCATTGAATAAGAGCTAGTGAAACTGTGAAGAAACTTCATTCTGAAAGCAATATTACTCAAGTGTGCAATCAAGCTTCGTGCCAAGTTTCTGGGCTACATTGAACTGAACTCAACGTCTTATACTTTCTTTTAGAAAGCTATTCTGTTTTGAGCTTAATCTTTTCATCCTCTCTGTGAGAGTTATTTCGATTGTTATCAAAATCATAATCTCTTTTGTAAAACTGTATTTGGCCTAGTTAAGGCTCTGTTCCTCAAAGACTCGACTGTACTGAGTCGTTTTGAAAAGTTGAGAGTATTGTCAAGTTTGTGACAGAAGAATACTCTTGAGGAAATTGTAATCAATTGATTATAGTGGAAAATCCTTCAGGAACGAAAGGACTAGGCGTAGCTACCAGTTGGTGGTGAACTAGTATAAATCTCTGAGTCTCATCATTTACTGCTTTACATTATTTATCATTACCTTGCTCAGTAAAACAAGTTTTTATAAACTGTTTAAGTTTATGCATCCGGTCCTGTTTAATTCTCTGCATCCGATATACAAAATAGTTTTGAACAACTTATTTTGAAGTTTTTACACATAGATTGTGAAAATTTTTTAACACAATTCAACCCCCCTTCTTGTGTTCACGTTCAGTCTAAACATCATTAAACTCTTTAACACATTTATTCTAACTTTACAACAGAAAGTCCAGCCACCAATTATCACTTTAAAGGCTTCAATTTCATTATTAACAACCTAATCATGCTTCTAATTAAAAACTATCAACAATAACAACAACACCAACACAAAGACATGCCATTTAAGCCATAAAATGAGACATGCATCAAAAGAAACCATCACTACTCCCTCCTACTAAGTCACGACCTAAAGGGGCTGTTCAAGGGTTCCAATAATTCATCAACCTTGCTCAATCACAACCCAACGTAGTCTAGACCTTAAATAAGCTAAAAAGGAAGACATGCAAGCAAAAATCACTACCTATACTCCTCCTTGAGCTCGCGGCCAAGGGGCTGTTGAAGGGGAAAGAAATTGCTCCTCCTCTTGCTTCCTTGATGATGATGATGATGGTGATGAAGAGAAGTAGAAATAGCTCTCAAAAAGAAGAAGAATGGAGCAAGAACTTCAAGCTCAAGGTGAAGTTTCCATGGAGGTCATGGAGAACTTCTTTTGAAATGAAGAAGATGATGGAGGTAGAGAGAGAGAAATTTTCGTGAGTTATGGGCTGATGGGGGTGGGGTTAGGTTTATATACTCTCTTACCAAAAGGTCTAGCCAATAGGAATTAAGCAAAAATACTATTAATTAGTAAAAACTAGTCACCCAAATGTGACACCACTCATAAGGTCAACTATTAATCCCATCAACTATTATACCCATTTAATCTCTCATCTCTTATGATTACCCTCTAGTTCTAGAGTCTAAGGTTTACTTAAAATACGGCGTCAAATAACCGTGTTACCGATTAATTTTTCCCGCCGATAAATTCCTAGAAATAATTTAACGAGAAATTAATTCACCGTGTAATTATATTTAATTATAAATAATTAAAATCATATCAAACACTAAAAAAATAATCACGGCAAGTTACGATTCGATTCTCATCGACTTCGAGGTTCATTTGAATTTTTATCTGCGGCAAAACTGCCCAATGATTCGAATTACGACGAAACTTTGTTTAGAATTTTTCGACGATATCCGAATCATGAACTAATATAAAATATTAATTCTCAATTATATTTAGCTCTTGATTTATTTAAATCACTTACTTAGAGAATAAGCAACTGCTTATTATAGCATAAATACGACAGTTAATACTATAATAACGCTAATAATCATATCATAAAAATACGGGTGTTATAATACTCCCCCTCTAAAAATAGTTTCGTCCTCGAAACTACAGGTGAGGTACGTACTGCGAAAAAGTTCTGGATACTAGTTCTTCATCTTCTCTTCCAACTCCCACGTTGCATCTCCAGTCTTCTGGTCCTATACAACCTTGACCAGTTGAATCTCCTTGTTCCTTAACTGCTTAGTCTTTTGGTCTACAATCTTTGCAGGTGACGCTTCAAAAGATAGGTCGTCCTTTAGCTGAATCATATCCGGTTCGATAACATGAGAAGGGTCGGAAACATACTTCCGCAATTGCGAGACGTGAAAGACGTCATGAATATTTGATAAGAAAGGTGGCAAGGCAATTTGATAGGCCACTGGACCAATACGACGAAGAAACTAGTAGGGTCCAATGAATTTAGGAGTAAGTTTCTTGGATTTGATCGCTCGACTAACTCCAGTAATAGGGGTAACTCGGAGAAATACATGCTCTCCTTCTTCAAACTCCAGCGGTCGGCGTCCCTGGTCTGCGTAGCTCTTAGGTTGTTAATAATGAAATTGAAGCCTTTAAAGTGATAATTGGTGGCTGGACTTTCTGTTTTAAAGTTAGAATATACGTGTTAAATAGTTTAACGATGTTTAGACTTGATGCATGTGATTAAAAATGAGAACTAGTGGGTAAAATGTGAAAGAATTGATATGAGGGACTAAAAGAGCATGCTGGAAATTGATTTAGGTTTATTTTTCAAGTGTTAATGATGCCATGATCATAGTTTAATTGTTTTGGATTTAAGTATTAAAATGAATCAATGGTAGTGTTGTTATTAATTTTGTGGAAATTGAAAGATTTTTGGGGAAAAAACTATGTGATGGCCGAGAGGCCTAAAGAAAGAATTGGAGGAGAAAAATTGTGTTTTGCAACTTTATTTTAATTGTTATTGGTGTGTGTTTTGGTATTGAAAATTATTTGATGAAAGGATTTGAAATAAAGAGATGAATGTGAAGTGTTTTGAAAATCTTTTGACTTTGAGTATTAAGGAAATAGGTTGATGTTTGATATGAATTTTCCTAAGTGTACCAAGTTGTTACTTAATACTTGATGTCTTGGAGTGTAAGTAATTGACTTGTAGTTAGTTGCATTGAAATTGGCTTGATTAGAATGGCTTCAAACAAATGGGCGCGTGAATTAATTTAATTATAAATAATTAAAATCATATCAAACACTATAAAAATAATCACGAGAAGTTACGATTCGATTCTCATCGAATTCGAGGTTCATTTGAATTTTTATCTACGGCAAAACTGCCCGATGATTCGAATTGCGACGAAACTTCGTTTAGAATTTTACGACGATATTCGAATCATGAACTAATATAAAATGTTAATTCTCAATTATATTTAGCTCTTGATTTATTTAAATCACTTACTTAGAGAACAAGTAACTGCTTATTATAGCATAAATACGACAGTTAGTACTATAATAACGCTAATAATCGTATCGTAAAAATACGGGTGTTACATTTAGTCCCTGTAATTTAATAGGGATTTGACGGCAGAGACTAAAAGTGGAAGAATCTTAAATTATAGGGACTAAATTGAAACAAAAAATTTTACAGGGACTAAAACCAAATTTTGCTCAAATTACAGGGACCAAAAGGGGTATTAAACCCTAGAATTAACTAAACAAATATCAAGAACATAGTAAAGGATCCCCCATCACCCCTAGTGATGGATTTAGCTACTCAGGGTAAGTGAAATAAGCATACAATCATAAGAAAAGTAATAAAAACCCATAATAGATAGAATTAAATCTAAATTGGGACACCCTTTCGGTTGACGAGATGTTCTTCACGATCCTCCCGAACTTCGACAACAAAATAGGAATGGGCAAGAGCTCTAGAGGTTCCTCATTCCAAAAGAGTCAAAAGTTTTTGAAAAGAGGGCCAAGAGTGCCTATTTATTGGCCTGTAGTGCACTAGGTCAAACTGGCTTCAAATTTGGGCGATCCAAGACTTGGCTTTATACACGGCAGTATTGAACTTTAGTTATAAAACTGGCCCATACTTGTGCATTCTGTGTAGCCTGACAACATTGGGTACGACTAAACTACCTTTGGTATGGCCATACAGGACTTTTTCTTCGATGCTAGGCTGGTTTGGCCATGAGGTACGCCCACTGCTGTGTGTGGTTAGGTACGACCGTACTGACTGTATGTCACAGGCCATATTGCATGTCTAGAAACATAAAAAATATCCAAATCTTGCCAGTTTTTGCTCCGTTTACGCCATTCTCACTCCAAGTGTTGTCTTTGTGATAATTCTACAAAATGTAACATAAATGAGTACTTTTACACTTTAAATCGCACAAATTGACATGATTTAATACTCAAAACAACCCTTAAAAGTAGACAAAATTGGGGTTTATCATGGGGCGCCTGGTGTAACACCCGCACCTCAACGAAAATTGAAAGCACGACAAATTACATTAAAGTACAGGAATTACTAATGATTTACAAACTTGACTATAGCAATCCAAGTCATAAATTTAAACCTAAGTCATCAATCTATTAAATAGATTACAACTTCAAAAATAAAAACTAAATCTGAGTCCCAAGCCTAGAGCTTCGTCTCATTAGTCTTTGGTACCTCTTTATCTAAAAAACAATAGAAGGAATGGGGTGAGGTTATAAATCTCAGTGAGCCCTTCATGGACTCCTCACCATTATCTCTCGATGAATCTTAATAGCCTATAGAGACTAACTTAGACTTCCCTATCCTAACATACTCCCCCTAGAATGTGCTAACCTGAACTAAAAAGTTAGTATATTATAAAGTAGGATAATCCTAGGTCCAATATACCACTTATCAACTTGTGATTAAACTAAACATATAAATGCATAGCAAACACACATAAATCATACAAACATTCTTTCTTTAACCTATGCTTAGCACGGCTAAACTCAATACAATATAAATGCAACTTATTTAACTAAGAACATAGAGTTCTTTCTTACTTTATGCTTAGCATGGCAATAATAAATGTAATGCTACTTTAATCAGAACATACTATTCTTCTTTGGGTTGTGTTACCGGTAGTGTCATATGCTTTGATCCATAGACCCCAATAACACATTATCGATATGGGGGTTAGACGTCTTAACCGTCCAAGTGGCGTCCCACGAGGCTAACCATACGATCTATCCTCTTTTTTAGGCATCTTGGTGTCTTTTAAGACTCTTAACCATGACTCATGCTATGATAATGCATATGCTTAATGAAATGAACAAATTAATCATAATTCACTCATCCATAAATGACGGATAGGCCCCTTAGTCTTATGCAACGTTTTCTTATACTTCGCCACCAAGCACTGCTTAATCATAACAATGACCACCTTTCTCAGTCAATTGAACACTAACATTAAGGATACAACCTAGTGCATGGATTAACTATTCATTTTGCATTTGAGACCTAAGCCTATTTGGGTTAAAGGTCACAAAATTACTTCAAACTATCATCAACTCTCTTAAACACATGATCAACGTGTACTAAAACACTACTAATCATGCTAGGACCTCAATTCCAAGAATAATACTAAATCATGAACGATTCTTCCAATTAATCTCCCTATCACATAATGTCCTTAAATCCTTTAATCAACATTATTTTCATGAATTTATGGCTCAATAACAAGCCTCAGAACTGACCAATCAAGTGGACAACACATATATCAAACATATCCCCTTGGAGCTATATGGAGCTAACAAGGGAGCAAAACATCATACATATACACATTTGTGGGGGGTTGGGGGCTGCCATCAAACCTCTTTTTAACCAAACCCACTATAAAATCATAACAATAACAAACTCTATCTATATAGGTATTCAAAATTCTAACTTGAACCTAGGTTTCACATATTACTAAAAGAAAATAAATTCCTGTATGTGGGACTTATAGTTGCCCATCACCTAAGGGATGAAGAACTCACCTTTACTCTTAAAGGTCTTGAGCTAGAATGGTTGAACTTTGCTCTCATTGATGTTTTCCCCCTTTTCCCATCTTAGGACTTCTTCAAATCTTCCCAATCTTGAGCTACAATCTTCAATCTTCTTCTTCAAGTCCAAGAACTTGAGCCATCCTTGAAGAAGCTTGGTCTTTTTCCTCTTCTTCTCCTTCCATTCGGGTCTTCTTCTTCCTCTTAGTTAGGGTTTCTCCAAACCTCCATTAAAGCTCAATTTCAAAACTCTAACTCGCTATCCAAGCAAGAGATTGAAGAAATCCAACATGAAACTCTTCAATCCTTCTCCAATCATGAAACCCTAGGGGTTTTCCCCCTTTTTCTTCTTTCATTCTCGCTCTTTTTTCTTTCTTTTTCCTCCCCTTTTCGCGTTCTGCTCACTGCTGCTGCGTTTTTAAGCAAATTACAGGCTGTGAATCCATTCACTTAATATGTGAGAATCGATTCACACACGCAAAAAGTGCTTGCTACGAATTTAAGTGAGTGAATCGATTACTGCATCTCCCAATTCGACTCCCAGAGACTTGTTTTTGCATGAATCGATTCACAGGGGTGTGAATCGATTCCTAACTGCTAAAATTCGACTCCCAGAGGATTGGAAGTGTGTGAATCGATTCAGGCTCTGTGGGAATCGATTCCCACTGTATAAAAATCAAAGAAACTTGATTTTAACACTCAATCTTGAGACTTCCTTCCCAAATCAACTTCAATTAACTCCTAATCAATACTTCCAATCATTTTAAGATCAGATCCAACCTATTCCTCAACACAAATCAACGATTTGCACATTAAATCTTTATGTAATCATATGTTTCTCAATTTGAATCCAAAGTAAGCTTAAACACAATTACACAACTTCTCACAACTTATACTCAACTAAGCTTAGAAAATTTGGGGCATTACATTACTACCCACCTTTTAAAAATTTTTGTCCTCGAAAATTGCTACGTCTTTCATTGTAACTTCGACTACAACTTGCTGTCATAGCCGATTTCCATTTATTGGAAAGCCTAGAAGTGATTCATCCTTACAAGGCATCAACCACTTAGCTTAATCGTGATAACATTAACCGGTCACAGACTAGGCCTTAACCGAGAAATATTGCTTGACCGGTTAAGGCGTAGTTTGCAACTGGTTAAGTGGAATCACTATAAATACTAATTGACGAAATACTTGTAATCGTGAATAACTTTAGGTCTCCGTTATCTCGGTGGTAACTTCCTTCCTTCAGGACTTTAAATCCTTCCCATAGATTAGGCTTCACCTCAAGACTCTCTTTGTGGTGCGAAAAGTGCAGAAACTTCATAACAATGTCAGCGTGGGGTGAGGACAGAAATTCATCCCTCCCACCATTTCAGGCATTTCCTTTATCACAACATAATGATACAACTTCAAAAATTTAGACCGTCTTGTCTCTTCATCGAGTATACATTCTCTGCTAGAAATTTCTTAGCTTAGGTCGATTAATCAACCCCTTTCGTCTTATTTCCATCAAATGGATCACCTTACTTGTAGTCAGAGAACTCGACTCTGGTACTACTTTCTCCTTCTGTTGCTCTTAGCTGTTGGAAATTCTTACATTTGCTCTTCTTCGCCTATTACTTGACTACACATTCTGCTATTAAGGCAATCTATGTTTTCTCGGTAATTCAGTATTAACCCACCGTCCTGTAAAGTCATCATTCTCAAATTGACACACGACATTTCTTAACTCGGTTTAAGTCCTTGCTCAATCTGGTGAGTCTTCCACTCATCATCTTATACACGTGGAAGGTAGGTTGAGTATGTTGACAGTTCTTTGGACTTGGCCACACACTTTCCTATAGACGTGCCTCGTTGCGTCAAACGAGAGAATCTTTGCTCCTCCTATCTCCTTAGACTCCTTGGAAGATACTTTCCCACGAGTACTCCTTGGAAGTTCGCCCAAAACAGCATCCCACACTACCGATGGTGGTTTCACGACTCTTCATTGTCAACTAACTTATCAAAGTAAGATTTTCACATTGAAGTAACTAATACGTACCCTGAATAATTTTCATCAGCAACGTCCATTCTTATGTTACAATTGAAAATTCTTTCCTTAGATACCGCTTCCATAACTTAGAGGATTGGTATCCATCTCTTAGATCACTATACTTAGTCTTATATTCGACTTGGCCTAGGCAATTCGAAACTCTAGGGTTACTTAACTCCTAGAAGGTGTCCGTTGGTCATACTGACCTGATTTTCAATAGTTGGTTACAAACTAGGTCTCAACCGAGGTCTAGGTCTCACTCGGTTGGAGACTCGGTGTGTAAGTAGTTAGTTAGAATCACATCAGACATAAGCCAACGAATCTACTTGCTACGATTTCTTATCTTAGAGATCCTTCGATTAAGTCATGCCCATGATCTTATACTCTTAGCTAAACTTACTACTACTCTCTTCAACTTGAGGGACTAATTCCCTTATCTTGGTTCAACTAAAATCTAAACCAGAAGTCCATGCTGCCATATCTAATAGCAACAGGGATTGGCGTGTCCGTCGTCGGGTCTAATTTATCTCTGTTAACTGGATCTACCTTCACTACTCCTTCTAAACCATTGGAAACCCAGAAAGAAATTAATCTCTGCAGAGAAACTAATTGTCCTGAGAATTTAGTGATTTCATTATCTGACAATAGACTAAATCTTATTCCCAATAAGGTTCTTATTTGGCTAAAATATAGTTTATGATTGGTCAAACGAATTCACCTCATGCACTGGCTGATTGGATCGAATGCAGACATTAATAACCTTGAACTTCCGCCGACTTAGCTTTTGCTTATAACTCCTATAGTTCGAAGAATATATAGTCCACTTCTCTTTCTAGGATAGTTTCTCAACTAGGGTCATTATACCTAAAAGACTTAGGGTTTTTTCTGCTTTGTTACGGCTTGCTCACCGTCGAGGTTCCATACTACCATTTAGGCATTGAAGTGAATGGCATATCTTCATCTTACTTCATATCCTTGCTACTAATCACTTAGAACACTTTGGATTACTGAGGTATTATCATAGGATCTCAATCATTCTAGGGTCCATTCATAATGGTTTAGGCTAAACAACTTGATGAATCAACGAGTGTTATAACCCTAACCAATTACAAACGCCCATCCTAAGTCGACTGAAACCTTACAATTAAAAACCCTAACTTGCTCGGTATTCATAATTCCTTGTAGAGCGTCCCGGTTAACGGCAACAGTAGCACCCAATTTGTCCAGCCGAGCACTCGCTTCTGTGGTTACGACCACACTTAAAGCATTCCTTAACTCATGGTTTTGGAGAGGTTTGAACTTGTTTCCCTCTATTCGTATCCTCCTAAGGCTCTCAATCTTTTGGGAGCACTTACATGCATTCCTTCTTTTCTGCATCATCCTTAACCATTAACCTTTCTCAGAGTTCGCACTCCTTCTCCAATCATGAAACCCTAGGGGTTTTCCCCATTTTCTTCTCTCATTCTCGCTCCTTTTTCTTTCTTTTTCCTCCCCTTTTCGTGTTCTGCTCACTGCTACTGCGTTTTTAAGCAAATTACAGGTTGTGAATCGATTCACTTAATATGTCTGAATCGATTCACACAGGCAAAAAGTGCTTGCTACGAATTTAAGTGAGTGAATCGATTCTTACAGCTCCCAACTCGACTCCCAGAGACTTGTTTTTGCATGAATCGATTCACAGGGGTGTGAATACTTCTTGTGTGGCTTGTTTAGTTTTAACTAGTTTTAAATCAACTGATTATTTTGTTTATGCGTATTTTGTGAGTGCTTGTTTGTGTTTGATAGTCGTATAGGATTTTCTGAATTGTTTGATAGTCTAATTTTTCTTAAGTATCATAGTTTAGTATTTCTTTGTTTGAAATTGGTTGTCTGTTATCATGATGTTTGGTTTTACCCAGTATCATAAAACATGTGTATGTCTGTTATTTAGTGTGATAACCACCCAGAAATTTAATGGAGCCGCCACCTATGTTTATTAAGGAAAACAATAGGAAAAACCCTTTTTGGGAAAATGGGAGGAAAATGGTCTTTGAACCAAATTTGGGTTCTGGAGTTAGTTACGTATAGGGAAGATATTAGCACCCCTACGACATCCGTTTAAAAATGGTACCCTTAATTATTTGAAAAATGAGGTTTGCCTAAAATTGATTCCCTTCACGAAATTTGTTTGTTAAAGAAATAGAAAGAGCCCGAAAATAACCTTATTATGAGTGGGATAAAAATATAGATAGAAATGGTCATAAAATCATAAATCCTAATTTAGAAACACAAATTGAATTACTGACAAAAGAGTCCAAAACAAGAGTCCAAATTCTCATTATTGACCGCAAGTGGACCTTAGGCTAAAACTGTTATCTTTAATTTTATGAAAAGATTTCTTTTTGAGATAGGTAGTTGTTGCCATAGTTTTTTTTTAAAAAAAGAACATCAGAATCACATTCCTGAACCTTTGGATAATTGCTAAACACTATTAATTACTCACTACCAAAATACAACTGAAACCTTAAAATAAATTAATTTACCTATTTCTGCTTTTATAATAATGTGACAACCACCCTAAAATTTCAATAGAGCCTCTACCTATGTTTATTAAGAAAAACACTAGGAAAAACCCTTTTTGAAAATAATTAGAAAAAATGGTCTTCAAACCAAATTTGGGTTCGGGAGTTGATTACGTATAGGGAAGATATTAGCACCCCCTATAACGTCCATTTAAAATGGTACCCTTAATTGTTTGTAAAAGATGTTTGCCTTAACGAGATTTATTCATTTATTAAAAACAATAAAAGGAGGAGCCCCAAAATCACAGAATCGTCAAAGTGGCATTTAACGGGCTCCTAACCATGCTAATATGTGTATGAAATAAAAAAGAAAGACAATCATTCTTTTAAAAGAATTGGGCCAAAAACTCACTCTTAGTTCTGAATCCACTTATTTATTTATTTTTATGGAAATGATAAATTAACTCACACTCATAACGCTACAACATAAAACAAAATAGATAGCGTTTATTTTTTGCCTTCGCTAGCGCTTAAAAGTGCTACCTATTTAGCCGCTAGTGATCCTGGTTCGAAAAGACAGCGTTTTAAAAGCGCTAGTGAAAACTGAAATCGCTAGCGCTTCCTTGATAAAGCGCTATCTATTTATGAGAATAGATAGCACTTTTTCAAGAAAGTGCTATCTATTCACTGAGAATAGATAGCGCTTTCTTGAAAAAGCGCTAGCTATTCTCCCTTTTTTTTACAATAGTAGTATATTACAACAGCTACTAATAATTCTTAAGACCCGGCCAATGAACATTTTTATCAACATTACAACAATTAGCAATATATTACAACAATATATTACAACATACCTACCAAAATTTTGGCAGTAAATGAAAATAGATCTAGCCAGTGGTAGAAACATTTCAGCAGTAATCTATATCAATAAACCAATCAAAATCCCAAGTATTGAAGCTACCTTGTTTATATCACAGTGTTCTGCCCTAAGTTGATTAAGTCTGTCCCTCCACAAAGCTGGAGTTACATCTTCATCATCATCTATATTTCATATCCATTTGCTTTTTATGCTCAGTGTTTTTAGAATGCAGTTGTTCTTTTATTCTTGATTTTAATTAAAATAGGAACAACTGCATTCTAAAAACGCTGAGCATAAATGCATTCAGGGGAAGAATTAGTGGAAGACAAACCAAAGTCCATCCCAAGATATTCAGTGCTGATGAATCCAATTGTCGACAATGATGCTGAGAATGGTGAAGGATACCTGGCATTGTTATGCAGGTTAGAAAGTGCTGAGAGATTAGATGTCTAGCTGGGGTTATGTATGTCCCCTTATATACAAACAAACACATCATAACAAAACAAGGAAAGTTGCATTCCAAGAAAATAATGAAAAAAAGAAAGTTGAATCCATCTCTAAAGTGTCTAAACCCAAAACATGCAAGTTGTAACACCCCGTTTCCGGAGCGCTACTATGCAACCCAATCTAATGCTGAAAACATTTAATGCTTGTATGATTTCAGTTAAAGAGTACTCTTGTGTATTTCGCAATGGAAAAATAGAAGTAATTTTTTTTTTTTCATTTTCTTTCCTTTGAAACCCTTTTCAAACTGAGACATAGAGTACTACAGTTTTCTAAATGATGTCAATTCAGACTTTTGCAAATATCAGAGTATAATGCATCACAAAATAATACTTCACATAACATAATCATCTCGCACTAAGGCGAGGTTTTCTGAAAAGAGTAATTACAAAACAACAAATGCAAAACCCTAAGCTAAGCTGGCCAACAACTATAACTCTTACTGAGAAACAGCTCAGCAAGACCATAACATGAAGCACTCAGAGGAATCTTCCTCCATTGGCCCAATCTTTAATGCTCCTGAAAGACGAAGCTGCAACAGCTACCGAACTCCATCTGGAAGTGACATCCATAAGGACATCCAATCCAACAACAGTGCATGGGTAAATCCTTTGTCCACTGGTTTATCATAGGCTATGTCGCATGCAAACAATATATACATATATAATACAACAACATGCTTTTATATACATATACATACTTAATAGACCGCACACAATCAGCATGGTAAATCAAGCATTGCATGTGAGCAACCAAAACAACCAACAGATCAACAATCAAGTCACTACAATATCAAACTATTGCATGTGAACAAACAAAACAACCAACAAATCCACAATCAAGTCACTACGATATCAAACTATTGCATGTGAGCAGGCAAGTCTATCAACAGACCAGTGATCAAGTCATCACAATATCAAATTCATCACATATCATAAATGTGGTTAGCTATGCATGTCAATGCAGTATGGCAAGTTGTGTATACACCTGCAGCCTTAATAGGTCAGCAGTATGACGGGGAATACTTTCCCAACGTCCGAACAAGATAGCCTCTGCTTAGGCTTGCCACTACTTTGGCTGGCCACTACTTTGGTGTGCCTCTACTTAGGCAATGCAGTGTCAACTCGCCTTTTGAAGTCTGTACGACCAATCAGACGCTATGAGTGACATGATAACTCGTCTTTGAAGTCTTTAAGACCAATCAAACGCTTCGAGTGTCGATGCTCAATGGTTAGTACGCATCCAAACAAATTCAACAATACGGCATGCTCACCGTAGTGAACGCCCGAGTGATATCCAACAAATTCTACAATATGGCATGCTCACCGTAGTGAACGCCCGAGTGATATCCAACAAATTCTACAATGTGGCATGCTCACTGTAGTGAACGCCCGAGTGATATCCAAACAAATTCTACAATGTGGCATGCTCACCGTAGTGAGTGCCCGAGTGATGTTTTAATTAATCAATGCGGATCGACGAACCCTTACCCACTCAACTTAGTGGGTTTCCAAATCTCAATTAACTAAGAGCTCAACACAGGACACAAAGTCCGGGTGTTCAATTGCAGAACACCAGTCCCAATCTTAGATCAGAACTCTAGTCACGTAATGCGGAACGCTAGGCTCAACTTTTAGGTTAAGATACTAGGCACGCCATACGGAACACTAGGTCCAATCCTTAATCAAGAAAATGCGCACGCAAGCAGGACATTAAGTCCCAGCACAGGACACTTGGCCCATATGCTCAATAGGAACACTAGGTTCCATATGTTTTATTCTTTTGAAATCCCGAATCATGAAATCGCTTTCTCAATTCTTGTATCACTCCTATGCATCTGAAAATACTGTTTAACACTAGGTCATTGAAATCCTAGTTGTGCTAAATAACACACTGGAAGAATTCCCAGGAAAGAGAGGTGGTGCGAGCACTCTTAATTACCAAGTCTTTCCTAGCCAGAATTTTCCCAGGTACATCATTTAACTCAACCGTTTTCGCAAGTTGTACTATTTATTTCAAGTTCTTTTCTCTACTATTATTCCATTTGAAATTTCCTTGCAAGCTTTGGCTAGTTGTACTAAAACCCTCACGCTTACTTTTAAATCAAAATGCCCTTAACAATTTGTTTACAAAATCAGAATTCGGCTTGTGGAATCGCATTAGATTTACCGATGTAAATCGTTAACCAATAGCAGTCGATCAACGCATTGTTAATTAATCCATTATCAACAATAATATTTTTCATATTCCAATTCAATACTAAGTTCCAATGAAATCCAAGGTGATTCAAGGAAAACAATACAACTCATAATGCCACGCAGGGCCAAGAACATGCTACATATTATCATCAATTTCAAGTCCAATTAAATCAATCAAGTATGATTTAAGTCACACAATACAATTCAGTCTTGCCACACAGGGTCAAATCAATACACAACAGTTCATGCTACAACATCTCAACAGCACATAGTAATACTACAAGTACTACCACACAATCTATCAACAATCAAACAAACAACACACAAGGTGAAAAGCCCAAACTCATTATGTAAGAATTTCCCTTACCTTGGGCGCTTTAACAATCCAAGCAAGGTAAATTCGAACTATCATCGAGTCGTTTCCCGCACGAGCCTTAGGCACTAACCTTAACAACGCAAGTTTCAATCAATTAGAACTAAAACTCAAGTCCTAATACCCCTACGGCAGCCACGGCTCTAAGGTCCCTAAGGCCTAAGAACTACTCACTCAATCCCATTTGGTTCACACCTAGTCACATGTGATGGAACAATTTCAAACCATGCAAGTTTTCAACTTTTTCAAAAGCTACACACTTAGAAAATACCAAAACCCAAAACTTACAAATTGGAATAGTGTTTTACCAAATGAATAGTGTTTTGCCAACTTTGAACCATTTTTCAAAGCACAAAAACATGTCACAAAATTTTAGAAACAATTCTATTACAAGTTCAAAACAATTCTTGAAACATAAACTCAAACTTTTCCCAAAATCATACTTCTTTGAATTGTTTTGCTAAATCAAATCCCTACCCACTTTTTACAACATTCACAAGGTTTAAAACAACTAAATTCAATCCCAAAAAGTCAATATAGGTCACGGCTTAGAACAATAAAAACCAACTAAAGATTTTCAACCATTTTCAATGTTTTAAACATACTAAACTTTATGGATTCAAGCCATAACCAAAAACCAAACTCTTTACCATTTTAATACACTTAAAACAAGTTAAACTTCATCAAGAACCTCCCCCCAAGTCACGGTTTTGAAAACCCAAAAGCAAGTCAAGGATTTGATCTATAAACTTCATTTTCTATAATCTAAATCATGCAAACTTGTTAGCCTTTAACTCATAAGCTAATATCTACTAATTGTAATACCTTTAAGCCATAAAAGCAAGTTCATAAAACTCATCTAGCACTACAAAGGTTGCTGTTTTCAAAACCACAAAACAGCCCCAAAATTTATTTTGTTTCAAACAATTTTTCAAAGCTTCACACATACAAATTCACCACATTCAATCCCCTTAACAATAAACCAACTTCTTCTACACTTAAAACACTTTGAAATCAATTTAAAACATCCCCCTAAATCATATTATCAGCCACGGTTTCAGCCCCCCTTTACAACAAATTCATTTTCCCAAAAACCTTGTAAGATGCATATATGACTAGTTTCCAAACTTAGCAAGTATAACCCATCAAGAATCAACTCTAAAACACTAAAAACCAAACAAAACCAAGGCTTAAAACAGCCCCTAGGTTTCAGCCAGAGCAAGGTTAGGGTTTTTCAAAATTAAAACATCAAGAACAAAGTTAATCATGGAAGGAAATAAGGGGTTATGAAGCTAATCATACAATACTAGCCAAAACAAGCACTATAACTCCAAAATAACTCCTAAAACCTTCAAAACCCATATCATGGAACCCAAGAGAGTTGAGGAAAAGTTTATGGAGCTTACCAAGAGTATAGATGATGATTGAACAAGGGTGGAGATGAAAGGAAACAAGGGTGCACACTTTGATCTGCAAAAACTTCCAAAAACCCAAGATTTCTCCTTCTAAACTTTTTTCAAGTTTTTCTCCCATGGAAGAATGAATGGATCTGATCTTGAGCAAGGGAGAAGGCCACGAAAATTTTGGGGACATGGAAGGAATAGATTTCGTTCATTTAGTTCCAAACTAACCAAACTAGTTCTAAGTTAACCTAACCAACTAAACTAACTAACTATAATTACATAACCACCAATCACACATCAACACTTGTCCAAGAAGCTTCTAAGGATGAGAATCAGCTCCCCTAGTGGCTGGATGCATCTCCCCTTAGCTCAAAATATCTAGATATTTCGTTTCGTCGCGTTCTCGCTCAATCGGGTGCACGACGTTACGCATATATTAGGTTTTAATAAATCTCCAAAAAATAATTCTAATTATAACCCCACACCCAAAAATTACAAATGTTCCTCGTGGCATGAGAAAAGTACCCACGTATCTTGTTTTCTCGAAATGCGAACCGAAACGTCATAATTAAATGAGTCTCGGCCATAGAAAATACACTAAATATTTTCTGATGCCCAAAAATTCTAGAAATATTACAATAAATCCTAAATATTGGAAAATGCTAAGATCTCAAATTTTATAAAATTTGGATCACGTTTGGGCATGTTTCAGTTAGAAACACACACGACTAGTTCTACAGTCGATAGAATTCTCGCAGCGTAATAAAAACTGTAAATTAGTGAGGATCACTAATTTCAATTTCTCTTATCATAAAGATATTATTCAAACAATAAAATTATCAAGACAAAATCTTTAAAATAATAGTCATATTAAATATGACATAAAACAGACAAATAATACAACAACTAAACCATGAAAAATCAAACTATGACTTGAAAATATTTATTAAATCCTGAAAATTATTTCTCTTTCAATAAAATAATTTTCTTTAATCAAATAACAATCTTTCACATTTCTTGGGATTAATTCATATTAAAAGCATTATCGTCTACACTTTAATGCATTGTCTGAATTAATTACTAAAACAGTAAGTTGTTTACAATAAATCTTTGTTGTTCTTCCTACTTTTAACAAACTATTGAGGTGATCAATCTCCATGATTTATTTTCAAGTAGTTGGAAACTATAAAATAATTTTCATAAAAATTAGGATGTTACACAAGTATATGTCAGAAGCTCCTTGTTTCATTTTAATATATAGTGTCTCCTGATTCCATACTTGTTATACCTGACTAATATCCTCGAGAAGGAATTTTTCTGAATCCCTAGAAAGCAAATTTGGCTCACCTCTACAAATAACACCATCCACTGGAAATAAAATTCACCAAAAAACTTAATGAAACAAATTAAATTTCTTAATCCAACAAATAAATATTTCCCAAAAAAAAAGAAACCAAACTTGCTAACAAATGAACAAAGTGCTACTATTACTCATAGAGGTGGTGTCCACCCAAAGCTGCGAGACGAATCCCAAGCTAAGAATAGAGGGAATGCTTATCAGCTGCTTCGCCAACAAATTCGACCTTCTTATCACTTGTTTACCTCTTCTTAATCTCAGCTTACCATCAAATTTCTCAACTCTGTCATCTCCATCTCTATTGCCAGTATTTATTATAGATAAATTGCAAAGGGCAAGAAATTTGAATAAAACGTGGCACAACTGCCTATCACATGAAATATAGGCAATTGTGTCTTGTTGCCTAAAACATGAAAATGTTTTAGACAACAAGACACAAGTCCTATATTTCATTTTGCCTTCAACGTGTTTTATTCAAATCAAAGCTGTGTTGTTTATCTTGAAGGGTTAGGGTTGATAGAAGAAAAAAGGAGGAGAAGAGAGGAAGAGGGAGTGGCTGCCACGACCATCTCCTAGGTTAGGGTTTAATAAGGGAGAGAATGAGGGGAGTGGCTCTGGATTAGGGGGACCCGATTTGCAAATGGGTGATGAGGTTTCTGGATTGGAATCGAACAACCTCTCTTTTGGAAAAGGCCGGGGTTTTGAGGAGGAGTCGCTACAGAAGAGGACATCGCAATCAGTAAGATGGCGAGGAGGGAGCCGAGGAGGCTCTGTGTGTGAAGCTTGCCACGGGGTAAATCTAGGGAGTGGGACTGTTGAGCAAGGGAAACGGCGTCATGGAGGGAAGAGGCTAAGAGGGAACGCGCGGGAGGAAATAGGGTTTTAGAGCGAAAGAGAGCAAATGAGGGAATGCGTGGGATGGAAGAGGTTAAAATCTAGTGATCAAGTAATGATATTAGCTAGCGCTTCCTTGGAGAAGCACTAGCGAAGGCCGGTCATAGAATCAAAGATAGCGCTTCCCTAGGGAAGAGCTAGTGAATATCAGAAAATTGATAGCCTTTCTTGGAGGAAGCACTAGCGATGTCCTTATGCGTATTTTTAGTAGCATTTCACCGAAGAAGTGCTCTCTATTTATTCGTTTTAACTAGTGCTTATTCTAGAAAATGCTAGTAAAGGCACAAACATAATTTTAGCCAGGGCTTTCAGAAAGAAGCGATGTTTAAGGAGGAACCATTTTTTGAATAAGTTGTTATAGTGTAAAAATTACAATACCAGAAAATCCTAATTCAAGAAGAGAAAATTTATTTTCAGCGAGCAAATATCAACCCTACTATACATGTTCCAGATTCCCTTTTTTATTTTCTATTCATTTATAAAGATCCATATATTTCCTTTTTTAAAAAAGTAAAAAAATAAAATAAAATAATACTTACATGTATCAAACCATTACCCCAATCTAAGGTCACCCGTATGGACCCAACAAAGGGATCAAGGGGGAACCAAGGTCCCCTCTCCCTGTTCTGGCCGATTTGGAAATAAATAATAAATAAAACAAAATAGAATAAAATAAAAAATAGTACTGAAAATGAAGGAGAAGTAATGGATAATTTTCTAAACCAAAATGCAAAGTATCAACAGAATATAGGGAAGAAGGAGAAGCAAATACAACCTTGGTGAGAGATTTCTGAGCAATTCGGATCATCACAAGGAAAAGAAAAATATTACAGAAAAGGCAAAACCCTAGAAATCTATTTCATGTGTTTGTTTGTGCTCTCTTTCTCTATTTCTGTTTCGCTTTCTTCTTGTTTTTTTAGGTCTGAATCGCTCTCTCCCTTCTCTTTGTTCTCTCTCCCTTCTCTTTGTTCGTGCGGCTTTTTAAAGCCTTCAATACTTTTAATCTCCTACAAAATAAAAGAAAGATCATCAATCAGTAATGATAATAACAAATATTTGATCTTTAATAGAAAAGATTCGTAAAAATAGAAACAGGGAAAGAGAGACTCCCTTGAAATCAAATCTGGTCTTTATTTGGGGATGATTTGGTGGATTTGATGGAGAAATGGAAAGAGGCTGAGAGAGAGGGAGGTGTGGCAGCTAGGTTATTTAGGGTTAGGTTTTCTTTTGTGAGAAGAAGAATGGAAGAGAAGGATAGAGAGAGAAGGAGGTAGAGGCGAGAATAAGGGAGAGAATGGGGGTGGATAAGAGAAAATGAGAGAAGGTAGAAAGGGGAAAGACCGAGTGAGTAAGGGAAGAGGGGACTGGAACGGTGCTGAAGAGAATGAGGGTTGTCTTAATTTTTAGGTTTAGGTGTTTTGGGCCTGTGTTGGCTGGGCCGCATGATGGGGAATGCGCAGGGTTGGTAGGGGGTGTGCGCAGAGGTAGTGTGGGGTGTGTGTAGCAGCGCGTGTGAGGGAGCGCCTGGGAGGCGCGGACAAGAAAAATAAGGGGTGTGGGCGAAAGGAAGTGTGGGCTGGGAGAGGATAGGCGCTGGGCTATGACCAGCGAACTGCTATTGGTAGACCCAAAGTTATAATTTGCAAACTCCTTCCTCTTTTCTTTTTGCTTTTCTTTTCCTTTCTTTTTCTTTTCTTTTTTCACTTTATTTGTTTTCCCTCCTTCTTTTTTATTTTTAGACCAAAAATATTGTTTTTTATTCTTATTACCAAAATAAATAAATAAATACATAGGGGCCGGACAAAAATGGGGTATGATAGCTGCCCCTCGTTAATTACATTTTACTCGAAGACCTTCGTGAATTCGTTGTAAAAGGTAATTAAGGATAGAAAACCCTAATTTTTGTCCGAAACAAGTGGTTTGAGAATGCGGGATTGGTTCCCGACTTTGGGGGGGATTCTAAGTCTGGTTCCTAGTGAATTCCTTGGGTTGGAGATTCTAGGTTTGATTTCCTAGTGAATTCCATGGGTCGAAGATTCTAGGTTCGATTTCCCAGTGAATTCCAAGTAAAGCATATGTATGACTATGATTCCTTACAAAATTGACGGGAGATTCCGGGTTCGGTTTCCCAGTGAATTCCCAGTAAGGCATAGGTATGACTATGATTCCTTACAAAATTTGTGGGAGATTCCGGGTTCGGTTTCCCGATGAATTTTTAGTAAGGCATAGGTATGACTATGATTCCTTACCAAATTGGCAGGAGATTCTAGGTTCGGTTTCCTGGTAAATTCCCAGTAAGGCATAGGTATGACTATGATTCCTTACAAAAATGGCGGGAGATTCCAGGTTCAGTTTCCTGGTGAATTTCCAGTAAGGCATAGGTGTGACTTTGATTCCTTACAAAATTGGTAAGAGATTCCGGGTTCGGTTTCCTGGTGAATTCCCAGTAAGGCATAGGTATGACTATGATTTCTTACAAAATTAGTGGGAGATTCTAGGTTCGATTTCCTAGCGAATTCCTAGTAAGGTATAGGTTTAGTTCCTAGCTCTTACAACAAATAGATTAGGTTAGCTGAGTACTAGTTCTTACTGAGTAGACAATAGACCAACTGTATGCAATATTGGAGAGGATGGGTGAATGGACCCAAAAACTTTGATGTTTTTGCAGGATGCAATGAATGGTATGCCATGCATGAATGTTGTTTTTGCTTTTGGAGCAATGATATTTTTTAAGGTGGGCGGTGGACCCAAAAGTATTGATGATCATGCAAGATGCAATGAATGGTATGTCATGCCTGAGTATTGTTTTGTATTTAAAGAATGAATTTTTTTCCTTTTTCTTTCTTTCTTAGTTTTTTTTTTTGCTTTTCCTGATTCCCTTTGAGGATGTTGCCGCTAGACTCATGGGCTGATAACATTCTGTTGGCTCGCTTGTCCAAATAGTTGATTTTGCAATGCATCAGATTTTCATACTTCCCACTTGATAGATAATCTTGCCTATCTTTGTCGATCCTTGAATTTTCTTTTCATGCTTTGAATGCTCTTGAGAGGATTGGATCGATCACCTTTGATCCTTAGATTTTTCAGTATCCTTTTGGCCCTTGACCAGCCAGGTGAGGAAGGAACTATGCTAAGAAACATACCACTTTGAGTAGCTCTGCAACTGGAATAAAACCTGGATGCGAGGCTTATTGATGATGGGCATAGCTGTTGCTCCTAGCTTCTTAGTTTATGCTGAAGTTCAGGAGGTACAATTCGGGTTGATATGTTTGTGAATTTGACCCTAAATTTTGCCTAGGCTGCTCTTTGCGAGTTTTCAACCTAGCCGACCGCTTTAACTTTTGCCTAGACCACCCTTTCGAGTTTTCAGCCTAGCGAGCTTTTCTTTTATTCTTTTTTTTTGGGTAAAGCAACTACGCTGAGGAGTTTATATGGATTTCCTCTTTCAAAAATCAAGTTATAAGAAAATTTGAGCAATTTGACTTTGATCAAAATGGACTTTATTAGGGTTGTAACGTGGCCAAGGGTTAAGGGTTTATGAAAGAAAAGATATTTCAAGCCCAAAAAGTATTTAAGGGTTTATGAAAACAAGGATCTTTAGTGCCAAGATGCACTTCAATGGTTGCTAGCACAATTGTCTTGTTTTGCTTTTGCATTTTTTATTCACTAGTTTTTTTTTATCCTTGCATTTGTTATTTGCTTGCTTGCTTTGCTTCTTTTTTTAACAGACAAAATTGAATGGACTATTGTGCTAGCCTCCAATATTAGAGTGATCCTTGTTTAGGGTATTTGAAAGAATTTTTTTTAGGCTCAAAAGGGATAACAAAGGATATATTTTTTTATTTTTTGGGATAGAGAAAAAGGGCTAAACTTCATCTGAAAACCTCATTTTTCAAATTTTCACAAAAATTAATTTTTGGTAAATTGTGCATTTGCTTTACCTTTTTTTTAACTACTCTTCTTTTTTTATCCCGGATTGACCATTAACCAAGAAAGTAAGTTGGGCAATTCAAATCGCATTTCCATTGATGAATTGAAAAGATGAGAACATAGTGGGCCCTTTACAAAAGATACCCTTGAGCTTCGGGCAAAGCATAAAAAAACATCTAAAAACTATCTAAACAGGACTATCTTTCTTGAAATTCAACCACTTACTGTTGATCTGATCTTGCACTCTATTCTTCGGAACCCAATGGTTTTCAATTAAGTGGCCCACTTCCCAGGCGTGGTATGTCTTGATGAGCAGCGTTTGTATCTTCTTCCCTCTCTTGGCTCATACTGCGCAATGGCTACTGAGCGTCGAGGTTGCCAATCCTTCCATTTATTATCCCTGCTTCCACTCTTTTCCCGACAACGATTAGGTCTGAGAAGCTTGAAGAGATATTTTCCATCATCATATCATAGAAGGGTTGATAAGTGTGTCAATGAACGTGGTAACCATCTCTTTCTCAGACAATGGAGGTTCCACCTAGGCTGCAATGCCTCTCCATCTTAAGGCATATTCTTTGAAGTTTTCATTGCCCCCTTTCACCATAGTTTGCAACTGGGAGCGGCCAGGAGCCATTTTCATATTGTAGCTATATTACTTGAGGAAAGCATTAGCCAAGTCCTTCCATGAGCTGATCTTGCCCTACTCTAACTGCGTATACCAGCGTAGGGATGCCCTGGTAAGACTCTCTTAGAAAACGTGGATTAAGAGTTTATCATCCTTGGAGCAAGACGCCATCTTCCGATAATACATGATGAGGTTGCTTTTTGGACAAGTTAACCCTTCATACTTGGTAAACTCAGGGACTTTGAATTTTGGAGGAATCACCACGTTAGGGACTAAGCATATGTCTGAAGCTTCGAACCCAATATGATTTACCTCTTCAATTGCTTCCAGCCTCGCTTCCATAATTCGGAGTCTCTCCTTAACTAGGGGATCCTCTTGGGCATTCATGTCAATGGGTTGTGACCTTGATGGGACACTGGAATGATTCTTGTCAAGGGCCAATCGCACATTCAAGTTTTGTAAGATCTCCAATATCTTGCCCATTTGACCATTTGCTTGGTCGAGCTCCTCCGTTATTGCTTGTTGATTCTGTTCCAACACATCCATGAGTCTAGCCTGGGCTCGAGTCCGATAGGGATGCAGGAAAAGCTTAATTATAACTAATTTTGATATAGGAAAAAAGCATGAGTTATGTTATGAGGATTTCATGGTTATGCATGATATGAATGTATTTGTTTTTTTTATATTTTATGCAAAAGAGAGAATACGATGGAGAAAGGAGAACCATTTTTCTTTTATTTTAAATTTTTTTTAAAATAAAATAAAATGAATGCAGTGAGAAAGAAAAAAAATTTAAAACTTATTTTTTTTGTAAAGGAAAAAGAATGAGAAAAGAAAATACATTTTTTTGAAGCTATATTTTTTTTTCATAAAAGAATAACAAATGATATTTTTTATTATCTTTCACAATTTTTGAAAAGTGAATGAAAAATAAATGGATGAAGGAAAAATGGGTAGAGTGTGCCCCTTGTGAGTAGGTCGGTATCTCCTAAGACTTTAGGTTTTACAACTTTGATCACGTGGGAAATGGGATAAGGTATGCTCCTTTTGTGATATGGGCCGGTAGTTCCTTAAAATGGTCTATGGTCCACATAAGTGTCTTTCCATGGGTGGATTGAGGTACTAATCTAAAAAGGTTCCTAGAGCCAAGGGTCTCATTTGCAAATATTATGCTCCCAATAATAGGTCACTATTAAAGTAGAGCTTTTATCTCAAATGGAGCCAAACTCTAGGTGAGACCTTCGTAAGAACTCAACTGGTCGTACGTCTAGCAGGCATTCACCACGCAGCCTCTCCTAACTTAAAGCTTTTTCAAACCCGGGTATAGGGTTCCACTCATAGTGTGTGAAAAAAAATGTGTTTAGATTAAGTGTGTGTGAAGGAGCAATTACCTAACACACGACCCGCTGCAAAACAAGTCAAAACATAATATTTACAAATGTCATCTATCCTAGGGTTCAAATATACAAGCATATGAGCAAAATATATAATGAACAAATAAGAGTAAAAAGAATAACATAAAAGGGAAATAAATCATGTAAGGCAAACAAATCAAGACAAACAATTATTTGGCCTAACTCTCTAACGTCCCCAGTGGAGTCGCCAGCTGTGACAACCACCCTAAAATTTCAATGGAGCCGCCACCTATGTTTATTAAGGAAAACATTAGGAAAAACCCTTTTTGAAAATAATTAGAAAAAATGGTCCTCAAGCCAAATTTGGGTTTGGGAGTTGATTACAAATAGGGAAGGTATTAGCACCCCTATAACGCCCATTTAAAATGGTAACCTTAATTGTTTGTAAAAAAAAAAAATTTGATAGGCAAATGTTAGTTGTTGGTAAGTTATGTTAGTAGCCAGGATTTGAACCCTGGACCCCCTTCCTCTAACTCATTCAAATGTCCCAGCTCAACCACTTGAGCTACGCCTTGGGGACAATTGTTTGTTAAAGATGTTTGCCTTAACGAGATTTATTCATTTATTAAAAACAATAAAAGGAGAAGCCCCAAAATCACCGAATTGTCAGAGTGGCATTTAGCGGGCTCCTAACCATGTTAATACGTATATGAAATAAAAAAGATAGACAATCATTCTTTTAAAAGAATTGGGCCAAAACTCACTCTTCATTCTGAATCCATTTATTTATTTATTTTTAAGGAAATGATAAATTAACTCACACTCATAAAAATTGCAATACCAAAAAATCCTAATTCAAGAAGAGAAAATTTATTTTCAGTGAGCAAATATGAACCCTGCTATACATGTCCCAGATTCCCTTTTTTATTTTCTACTCATTTATAAAGATCCATATGTTTCCTTTTTAAAAAAAAATAAAAAAAGCAAAATAACACTTGCAATTATCAAACCATTACCCCAATCTAGGGTCACCTGTATGGACCCAACAAAGGGATCAAGGGGTAACCAAGGTCACCTCTCCCTGTTCTAGCCGATTCGGAAATAAATAATAAATAAAACAAAAATAGTACTGAAAATGAAGGAGAAGTAATGGATAATTTTCTTAACCAAAATGCAATGTATCAATAGAACACAGGGAAGAAGGAGAAGCAAGTACAACCTTGGTGAGAGATCCCTGAGCAATTCGGATCCTCACAAGGAAAAGAAAAATATTATAGAAAAGGAGAAACCCTAGAAATCTATTTCATGTATTTGTTTGTGCTCTCTTTCTCTATTTTTGTTTCGCTTTCTTCTTGTCTTTTTGGGTTTGAATCGCTCTCTCCCTTTTCTTTATTCGTGTGACCTTTTCTAGCCTTCAATCTTCCTTTCAATCTCCTACAAAAAAAAAAGAAAGATCATCAATCAGTAATGATAATAAGAAATATTTGATCTTCAATAGAAAAGATTCGTAAAAATAGAAAGAGGGAAAGAGAGACTCCCCTGAAATCAAATATGGTTTTAATTTGGGGATGATTTGGTGGATTTGATGGAGAATGTAACATCTTAATTTTCTACGTTTAAATTATTTATTGATTATCTATTCATTGTTAAATATTTTCAGTTGACATTTTGATTGTTTGAATTTATTCTAGATAATAGAAAAAATTTGGATTAGTAATTATTACTAATTTATAGTTTTACTACATTGTACTAATTTGGTCGTAATTAGGCTATCGGGTAAGTTTCTAACTGAAACATGTTGAAACGTGATCCAAATTTTACGAAATTTGAGATTTAAGCATTTTCCAATATTTATGATTTATTGGAATGTTTTGGGAATTTTTGGGGTAGTAGAAAAATATAGGGTATTTTCGATGACCAGAAATAGCGTTATAGCGGCGTTTGGGCTCATAATTTGAGAAAACGAGCTGCAGGGGAAAAATCCTTATGACGAGGCGAATTTTTTTAATGAAAAATAAATTTTAGCTGCGGGCTGGGGAAATAGAAAAAATTTTGGAGCGACGGGTGAAAAACCCTAATTGTTGGAACCTAAACGATTGAGAAATTTAGACCCTCAGTAATTTTGATGATAACAAAGTATTTTCAAGATAACAATTTATCTTCTAACATATCTTTGAGTGTACAGGCATCAAAGCTTCATATATATGTACAGAACACTCAAGAAAGGAGAAGAAATTTACAAGAGAATTGATTGTATTCAAAAGTATATTCGAATTTGATTTTGTGCGCTCATTTTGATGTACGAGGAAGCAAAGGTGACACTTTTAGCATAAGACAAAAATCGTATAAGGCAATTGTGAAAAGCAGATAGTACGAAAAACGGTAATATGTACTACTCTGATATTCTCTGGAAAGGAAGAAAAGGACTACATTTCAAATTACCTCACTCAATGAATAGGAGCTATGTTTTTACTGCAAACGGTAATATCCCTGAAGTCTCCTATAAATACCCTAAGGTATTCATTGAAGAAGTGAGCCAAAAACCGTGAAGAAACTTCATTCTGAAAGCAATATTACTCAGTGAGCAATCAAGTTTCGTGCCATGTTTCTGGTCTACAAAGAACTGAGCTCAGCGTCTTATACTTTCTTTCAGAAAGCTACTCTGTTTTGAGCTTAATCTTTTCATCCTCTCTGTGAGAGTTATTTTGATTGTATTCAAAAGTATATTCTCTTTTGTAAACTGTATTTGGCCTAGTCAAGGCTTTGTTCCTCAAAGGCTCGATCGTACTGAGTCGTTTTGAGAAGTTGAGAGTATTGTCAAGTTTGTGACAGTATAATACTCTTGAGGTAAATTGTAATCAGTTGATTATAGTGAAAAATCCTTCAGGATTGAAGGGACTAGACGTAGCTACCAGTTGGTGGTGAACTAGTATAAATCTCTGTGCCTCTTTCTTTACTGCTTTACATTTATCTTTACCTTGCTTAGTAAAACAAGTTTTCATAAAACGGTTTATTTCCTGCATCCGGTTAGTATCTCAACATCCAATAAACAAACAGTTTTGAAAAATCTGTATTCTTAGTGCTTTTAACGTAAAGTTTGCGGAAAGTTTTTGGACACAATTCAACCCCGCTTCTTGTGTTCACGTTCAGTTGGTACCAGAGCTCGGCCTCTTGGTTGAGCACTTAATAGTGTTAAGAGAAAAGATCCTATACTGTGAACATGTCTACTGAAGGTGGTCTTATGAACCGTCCTCCTCTATTCAATGGAGAAAAATTTGATTAATGGAAAGATAAGATAAAAGCTTTCTTTGAGACACAACAACTTGAGTTGTGGGATATAGTTCAAAGTGGTTACATTCCTCATACTAATGCTCGTGGTGTTGCTATAGCCAAAGAAGATTGGAATGATGAGCAGAAAAAGAGATACCAAACCAATCAAAAAGCTAGATTCATTCTTATTTGTGCTATGACAGAAATTGAATATGATAAATGTGGCAAATTTGATACTACCAAAGAAATCTGGGACTCACTTGTTTTATCTTACGAAGGCTCTACCAAAGTAAGAGAAACCAAAGCTAGCATGTTGGTTCGCCAATACGAGTTGTTCAAAATGGAAGATGGTGAAAACATTGAAACTATGTTTGGAAGATTCCAAACACTTGTTCACGGGTTACAGGCCCTTGGAAAAAGTTACACTACACCTGACCATGTTAGAAAAATCTTAAGAAACTTGACTAAGTAGTGGAGACCCAAGGTCACTGCTATTTAAGAAGCAAAAGATCTAAATGTCCTACGACTTGAAGATCTTATGAGTTCGTTGAAAGCTCATGAACTTAAGCTAAACGAAGAAGAACCTGTCAAAAAAGGCAAGTCTATTTCTTTGAAAGTCGCTCAACATAAAGCTAGTTCTTCCAAAGCCCTTCAGGCTGAAGAAGAAGAATCAGAAGATGAAGCTTCAGAAGGAGATGTTGATACATCAGAAGATGAGCTCGCGTTTATATCCAGGAAGATACAAAGAATGTGGAAGAAGAGAAACTTTAGGAGGAAGTTTCAAAAGAAAGATACTACGGACAAGAAGGAAAGCAAAGACAAGGACAAAGCTCAAGCCATTTGCTATGAATGTAAAAAGCCTGGACATTTCAAGTCCGAATGTCCTAATCTTAAGGAGAAGCCCACAAGAAGTTCTTTCAAGAAAAAGAAGAAGAGCCTCATGGCTACATGGGAAGATCTAGACTTATCCTCATCTGAGGAAGATAATAAAGAAGAAGCAAATCTCGCTCTCATGGCAGACACTGATCTTGACTCAGAAGAAGAAGTTGAAGAGGTAATAGTATATGATTCCTACTCTGAACTTCAACTTGCATTCGATGATCTTCTTAAGGACTCTGCCACTCTCTCTGTTGAGTATAAGAATTTGAAAAAGAAATTTTCAAAATTATCACAAGACTTTCAAGCTTTAAACAAAGAAAAATATGTACTCAATAAAGAGAACCAGAAGCTGAAAACTAAAAATCAGCATCTGATGGATAACTAGCGTCTGGCCACTAACAAGCAACCAGAAGCCGAGAGCTCTCAAGCTGAAAGCTCTAAAGTTACAGGCAACCTTAAATGCAAATCAAATGATTATGAATATACATTTCAAAAGTTTCTTGCAGAGAGTGTAACTCGAAGCAAGCAAGCGTCAATGATTTGGGGTGTCAGTAAAATGACAACTCATGGTCTTGGTTATATATTAGATGAACCTCCTTTAGAAAATGATTCAGCATCTGATAAATCCAATGATCATAGTAAATGCTTGCATTGTACTTACTGCAATAAACCTGGTCATTTGAAAAGTGCATGTACTGTTTTTAAAAATGTGAAGGATAAGCTTCCTTCAAGAACTAACAAGAAAGGACCCAAAAAGATATGGGTACCTAAAGATAAAACAGTCTATGTTGCAGACATGCTTAGAAACAAAGTCAACACACCTATCTTGGTACTTAGACAGTGGATGCTCGCGTCACATGACGGGAGAAAAGCATATGTTCCAAAAATTAAGGCCTAAAGAAGCTGGATTCGTTGGTTTCAAAGGAAACCAGAAAGGTAAAATAGTTGGAATTGGTCGCATTGGTAAAGGCTCTCTTCCCTCTATTGATAATGTACTTTATGTTGAAGGACTTAAACATAACTTATTGAGCATAAGTCAATTATGTGACAATGGTTATGAAGTCATCTTTACAGAAACTGGATGTCTAGTAAAAAGCAAAAAAGACGGCTCTATTTTCTTCACTGCTAAGAGGAAACAAAATATTTACAAAATTGATCTCTCTGAACTTGCAAAACAAGATGTCAAGTGTCTCATGTCTGTTGACGAAGACCAATGGATTTAGCACAAGAGATTGGGTCATGCCAATTTGAGATTAATCTCAAAATTAAACAAGCACAATCTTGTCAGAGACTTACCAAATCTTAAGTATTAATCTGATGCTCTCTGTGAGGCATGTCAAAGAGGAAAACAAGTTAAAACTTCTTTTCATTCAAAAAATGTTGTTTCAACCTCTAGACCACTTGAGCTTTTACATCTTGATCTTTTTGGTCCAACAAGAACAGCCTCTTTAACTGGAAAGAAATATGGGTTAGTCATTGTTGATGATTTTACTAGATGGACATGGGTTAGATTCCTTGCTCACAAAGATGAGTCATACAAGGTATTTACTGTATTCTGCAAAACAGTTCAAAATGAAAAAGGAATTTGTATTTCATCCATTAGAAGTGATCATGAGGGAGAATTTGAAAATGAAAGCTTTCAAAAATTTTGTGATGATAATGGCATCTCCCACAATTTCTCCTCTCCTAGAACATCTCAACCAAATGGTGTTGTAGAAAGGAAAAATAGGTCTCTCCAAGAAATGGCCAGGACCATGATCAATGAAGCTAAAATTGCAAAACATTTTTGGGGAGAAGCAATAAACACAGCTTGTTACATTCAAAATAGAATTCTTATTAGACCTATTTTGAAGGAGACTCCATATGAACTGTGGAAAAGAAGAAAACCAAACATATCATATTTTCATTTATTTGGTTGTACTGGTTATATTTTGATTACTAAGGATCAGCTTGGTAAGTTTGATTCAAAAGCTAACAAAGGAATCTTTTTGGGATATTCTGAAAGATCTAAAGCTTTTAGAATATACAATAAAGAAACTATGATAGTAGAAGAATCCATTCATGTTAAATTTGATGACAAGAAGCCTGACACAGCCATGTCAAAGCTAGATGAATTATTTTCAGAATTAAATATAGGTGATACTACAAATAGTAAACCTACATCTTAAAGATCAATCATCGGAAGCTGAAGCCAGAAAGAGCTGGAAGTACAAAACCAATCATCCTAAAGATCAAATCATAGGAGAACCTGGAGATAGAGTAAGAATCAGATCCTCTTTTAAAGAGCATGCAGATATGGCACTACTCTCAGAAATGGAACCTAAAACGATTGATCAAGCATTGGAAGATGAAGGTTGGATTCTGGCAATGCAAGAAGAGTTGAATCAGTTTCAAAGAAATGATGTATGGAAGCTAGTTATTCTACCAGAAGATAAGCAAGCTATTGGTACTAAATGGGCATTTAGAAATAAGCTTGATGAAGATGGGAAGGTTGTGAGAAACAAGGCAAGATTGGTTGCTCAAGGTTACTCACAGGAAGAAGGTATTGATTTTACTGAAACATTTGCACCTGTTGCAAGGTTAGAAGCTATACGCATTTTACTTTCATTTGCTACACACCATGATATAATTCTTTATCAAATGGATGTGAAAAGTGCTTTCTTGAATGGTTTTGTAACTGAGGAAGTATTTGTCAAACAACCTTCTGGATTCGAAGACATTGAATTTCCAGAACATGTCTTCAAGCTTAAGAAGGCCCTGTACGGTCTTAAGCAAGCTCCCAGAGCTTGGTATGAAAGACTGAGTACATTTTTGAAGAACAATGTTTTTACCAGAGGTCTAGTAGACACTACTCTTGTTAGAAACAAGCACTTTATAATTGTTCAAATATATGTTGATGACATTATTTTTGGAGCTACTAATGAAAGCCTTTGCAAAGAATTTTCTAAGTTAATGCAGGCTGAATTCAAGATGAGCATGATGGGTGAACTAAAGTCCTTCCTTGGAATTCAAATCAAACAATGCAATGATGGTATCTATATACATCAAAGCAAATATATCAAGGAATTGCTAAAGAAATTCAAAATGGTGGATTGCAAACCTATGTGCACTCCTATGCATCCCACATGCATTCTTGGTAAAGATGAAACTGGTAAAAAGGTAGATCAGAAGATGTACAGAGGTATGATTGGATCTCTACTTTATCTTACAGCTTCAAGACCTGATATTATGTTCAGCGTCTGTCTGTGTGCTAGATTTCAATCATATCCTAGAGAATCACACTTGAGTTCTGTTAAAAGAATTTTTAAATATTTGCAAGGATCTACTAATCTTGGTTTGCTATATAAGAAATCAAAAGATTACAAGTTAGTAGGTTTCTGTGATACTGACTTTGCTGGAGACTGAATTGAAAGAAAAAGCACAAGTGGAGGCTGCCAATTCCTTGGAGCAAATCTTGTGTCTTGGTCAAGCAAAAGGCAAAGCACGATTGCACTCTCAACAGCAGGTTTAATATATTTCAGCGACAAGTTGCGACTCTCAACTTCGTGGATGAAATATCAACTTGAAGATTATCTGATAAAAGAGAGTAACATTCCTATCTTTTGTGATAATACTTCTGCAATCTGTCTTACTAAAAATCCCATATTGCATTCACGAGCCAAGCACATTGAGATTAAGCATCATTTTATAAGAGACTATGTTCAGAAGGGTATTCTCAAAATAAAATTTGTAGACACTGATCATCAGTGGGCTGACATATTTACAAAACCCCTTGCTGAAAATAGATTCAATTTTATAAGAAGAAATTTAAATTTTCATCTTATAGAAGAATGATTAATCTCAGCGTCAGATGATATGCAGCATCTCAGCATCTGGTATGACATAAGCATGTATACGTGTAAGCATTTTATTCGTCATGTGCATCATAACTCAGCGTCTGGTGAATCTATTGCGTGCATCTGTGCGCGCACACACGTGTCACACGTGTAAAGGACTTAAGCATCTCATCACATCTCACTGAGTCCTGATTATTTATGTTTTTCGATAAAATCTTTTTACTTGATTTTACTTTTCTTTTGGCGTCTTCATTTAATGAAAAGGGGAATCTTCATTTTCTTTTCTTTCTGATTTAATTTTCTTTTGGAAATGCAAAGCGATTTTTGAAAAAAGGACTGTACCATTTTCTATCAACTTTCCCACTACTCCACATTTTTCGCTCCATCACTTCACTCTGTTTCTAATTGCAAAATTGTTTCTATCTCTCTCTCTCTGTGTGACTTCAAACCCTAAAACCTCCATTACCCTCTCTGCAACTGCTACCATGGCCGATAGAAAGGTTGGACAATATACTGCTGCCTACGATGTCTTCTCAGAAGCAAAACTTATGAATGAAAACAAAATTGATTTTGAGAACTTCAAGCTCTATGGTTTTGATTTTGAAGAAGGTTTGGAGAAACTAGGTTGGAAAAATTATTTTATCTGGGAACCAGTTGATGTGTTGAGCTATGCTATAAAGGAATTCTGGGGAAACGCTTATCTACTTTCGGGTGAAATTATTGAAGGACATATCAGAGGTTTCAAGTTACGTTTCACCATGAACTCTATCGCTCAGACCATCAAGTGCCCTTGTGAAGGAATCAATTACCATGCTAACTGGGTTGACGCTTACAGAGGCTTGGAAAACGTCAACGGAGCTCTATTCGAAAACTATCGTGAGTTGAAGAAGAAGAACATAACTCCCACTGCCAAAGATTTGAAAAGCCACTACAGAGTATTGCTCAAAATCATCGCTAAGAGCGTGATTCTGAAGGCTGGTTCAAGCGACATAGTGAACTATGAGCAAAAGTTCATTATGAGAAACTATATGGATGGAAAGAAAATCAACCTGCCAAGGTTGATTATCAATAATCATGTAAATGCTCTTGTCTTCTCAAGGAAAAGTGTTGATAAAAAGAATATTATCAAGGTTATCCCTTATGGAGTTCTTCTTTCCATAATGATGATAAAAGATGGTATTGTGAGAAAGCTTGCTGATCCGACAAACAAAGAAGAAAGAGATAAATACTTTGGTGTTGGTACTGTTGTTCGTCCTGAGGTTTTGGAGTCAGCGATGCAGTCGAATGCAATTGATAACTGGCTCTATGATTAATAAGGTGAAACTAGAGCAACAAGAAGGAGAAACTGTTGCAAATGTTGGAGAAGCTGAAAAGAAAACCACCAGAAGCTCAATGGCTAGTGTGAAGAGACCTGCTGAATCTCCTATCAGGGAGACAAGAAGAATGAAACAGAAGGTGGCTCCTACACCTACTGTTGAGGAACCAGAAGATGAGGACAAAATTCCCATAAGAAAGATCTTGGAGAAGAAGAATAAGCCAACAGCTGAAAAAGACGCTTCAGCGTCCGGTCAAGGGAAGCAAGTCCCTCCTCTTACTCCTATCGTTGTTGCCACTAGAGGAACAAAGAGAAGGTTGGTTAAGTCTTCTGAGCTTAACTCAAAGGTACTTGACTTTACTGTTGATGAGTCAGTATCTATTTTTGATTCTCATGATGTTATTCCTGCACTTCCATTGTATGTTTCACAACCACAAACCCAAACACAAACCAAGAAAACCAGAATGAGCCTACGACAAACCTCTACCCTCATCCCCTCAAAACCGACCCGAACACCATCCAATACACTCAACTTTGACCAACCACAAATCTCCTCAGATACCTCACTTACTACATACATTTCAAAACTTCACTCCCATCCCTTCAACCTATTATTCAAAGTACCTCCCATCAATCCATTCAAACCCTACACACCTAAAATCTATACAATCACCAAAACCACTCCCACTTCACTCACCCTTACCTACAAACCTACAGACTTCAGTGGAAGGAAGAATGTCTCGCGCATTAACAAACCTCGGTTTGTTAAGTATGAGTCATACCACAGCATCTACAATCACCCTTCTACTTGGCACTTGAAAACCTTCAACTCTAGAGTTGCCAGACTGGAGATTGCCTCTCCAATGAATACTACCTTCAAGGATGGAGAAGACCTTTTCGAGATGTCATTCAAAAGGAGATTAAGACCGAAACCTGGTAGCAGGGCAATTCTTTTCTCTGTTGACCTTCCGAAGTTCCTACCTCAAATTGAACCTCTCACACTGGAGGAGTGTGGAAGATGGATTAAGGATGAAGAAGCTGCCTTCATGGAACACTGTCATGAGATGAAGAAACTTGAAGTTATCAGACAGCCTGCAGATCCTTCTTTCAGATCCGTAAGATTGTTCCAGATAGACAAAGGTGGCTACCTTGGTCTATCCTTGGGAAGAGGAAAGAACCTGCTCCTGGCAAGTTACCATACAGCAAGATCGGACTCAAAGAGTATGAGAAGGCCCCTAAGAAGTTTAATCTTAAAGAATTCTCTGAGCTTCCGATTGCCAAGATCACTAAGGATCATGCCAGAAGGTTTTACCTTAGTTCTCTGAAGGAAGATGAATGGAGAACTGGCTCCTCAAATTGCTGCAATGCTGAGAAAGCCACAATTCCTACAGTTGGCACTATCAGAAAAGTTACTGACATCAATCTTGTAACTGCATATTTTGATGATACGTTCAGGTGTTCAGTGATCAGACCTCTTGACTACATGAAGATATATGTCCAATGGGCTGCTGTGACTAAGCATTTTGACATTGGATTTATCTGGAATCAATGGTCTGAGTCTTGGAAAGACAAAGCCATATTGCCATGCCTTGTCCCCCTAGTGCTTGAAGAAGATGACAGGGAAAAACTGCGAAGAGTATACCTGGCAGAAAATGAAGGACTCTCTTTCGCTTTTGGAGCATTGAGCGTCTTTATTAGAAGAGTATGGGGAGAAAATGTTGGAAACAGGTTTGACGCTTTTTCTGCTAATGTGTTTCTGCACAGAGAAATTATCTTTATGGATTTGCTGTATCCAGAAGATGTGAAGAAAAGAAGGGAAATTCAGGCAGAATCTGAACAGAGAAAACTTGGAAATCTCATCAAATGGTTTATACCAAATGTTGCATTCTTTCAAAGAGCTCAACAGAAGAAGGAATTGAGACTGAAGCTATCTAATTGGGTACTAGCAGAGCATCAGAAGATGAAACCTGCACCAGTATCAGAAGCTGGACCTTCTACGTCTACTTCTACTCCTGCAGTTGAGATGGTCACTATTCCTAAAGCAGAGTTTGAAGAAATGAAGGCCACAAACCTGAAAGTTACTCAGCTGGAGAATGCCCTGAAATTACTATATGAACGTCTCAACATCCCTTCACTACCTCCACCAAACCCTTGAATTTATTTATTTTTGTGTGATATAAAGTATTTTTTTTGATACTCTTATATATATATATACACTTTTGCTCTGATTATCTACTTATATATCTCTATCTGACTAATATTCAAATTTTTCTAAGTCTTATTTTGACTATGATGTGCTTTACACTCTTTTTGCTGATGACAAAAGGGAGAGTAAAAGAAAGGTTTGATGAACACGTGAAAGTCTGATTGACTAATTCACCATCAAATGTTCAAAGTCCGATGGATATGCTGAAACTAAAATATCACGCATAGCATTTCATACATAGCATTTGTGTTAGTTATCTATTGCTCTAATACCTATAATGCTTTGATATTCATTGATCCAGTACTCTGATAATAATCAATAACTTTGGTACAATGAAAATCTTTTTGATAAAATGAAATCAGCATTCGATCTCATTTTGTTAAATGAATATATGCTCTGATACATCTACGTATTTTTGTGATCACTCAAATGAATTTGTTTATCAACAATCGCCTTAATACCTGAATTGTTCATATATATCTAAATTGTTGAATTCAGGGGGAGACCCTTGATATTATTTTGAAATTAAATTGTTCATCAACCTTGGATATTTTTCATCATCAAAAACGGGGAGATTATTGGAACCTAAACGATTGAGAAGTTTAGACCCTCAGTAATTTTGATGATAAAAAGTATTTTCAAGATAACAATTTATCTTCTAATATATCTTTGAGTGTACAGGCATCAAAGCTTCATATATATGTACAAAACATTCAAGAAAGGAGAAGAAATTTACAAGAGAATTGAATACACTCCACTGATGTCAGCGTCCGAACTCACTCCAGCGTCTTGCTAACAGCGAGCGTCTGGTAGTGTTACTCTTTGACACGTGGAATACTCAATTGCTGCGAGCGTCCGTCCTCTGTTCTAAGCGAGCGTCTGATCTCTTTAATGAAGCACGTGATGATCATGTTTTTGCTCTTAATCTCAGAATGTTCTGGAACAGAATTCGAATTTGATTTTGTGCGCTCATTTTGATGTACGAGGAAGCAAAGGTGACACCTTTAGCATAAGACAAAAATTGTACATGGCAATTGTGAAAAGCAGATATTACGAAAACAGTAATATGTACTACTCTGATATTCTCTGGAAAGGAAGAAAAGGACTACATTTCAAATTACCTCACTCAATGAATAGGAGCTATGTTTTTACTACAAAAGGTAATATCCCTGAAGTTTCCTATAAATACCCTAAGGTATTCATTGAAGAAGTGAGCCAAAAACTGTGAAGAAACTTCATTCTGAAAGCAATATTACTCAGTGAGCAATCAAGTTTCGTGCCAAGTTTCTGGTCTATAAAGAACTGAACTCAGCGTCTTATACTTTCTTTCAGAAAGCTACTTTGTTTTGAGCTTAATCTTTTCATCCTCTCTGTGAGAGTTATTTTGATTGTATTCAAAAGTATATTCTCTTTTGTAAACTGTATTTGGCCTAGTTAAGGCTTTGTTCTTCAAAGGCTCGATCGTAGTGAGTCGTTTTGAGAAGTTGAGAGTATTGTCAAGTTTGTGACAGTATAATACTCTTGAGGTAAATTGTAATCAGTTGATTATAGTGAAAAATCCTTCAGGATCGAAGGGACTAGACGTAGCTACCAGTTGGTGGTGAACTAGTATAAATCTCTGTGCCTCTTTCTTTACTGCTTTACATTTATCTTTACCTTGCTCAGTAAAACAAGTTTTCATAAAACGGTTTATTTCCTACATCCAGTTAGTATCTCAGCGTCCAATAAACAAACAGTTTTCAAAAATCTGTATTCTTAGTGCTTTTAACGTAAAGTTTACGAAAAGTTTTTGGACACAATTCAACCCCCCTTCTTGTGTTCACGTTCACTAATATACGTGGAATGCCGCACACTCGGTTGATTGATAACGCGTCGAAGCAAAACCCTTTAATATTTTAAGGGGGAGGTCGACTACTTTAGACCAATGGGAGCCAAGACATGTGCTTGGGACCCATCAATGACTTGTGGAAGCATGTGATTGCCTTAGGTGTAATTGGTAGTTAGTTTACTTTGTTAGTTTGTAACTAAATGGTTAAGATCCAACTAAATGAACAATTTTATTCCCTTCCTTTTCCCTTATGACCTCTATAAATAGCATATAAGCCTCTTCATATTTTCTCATTGATGCTTTGGTGGAGAAAAATCTAGAGAGAGAAAGTGTGAGAAATCTTGAAAAACTTAGTGTTTTTGAGTGCAATCTTTCTTCCTTTGTTCTTGATCTAAACTTCTTGGTAAGCCTCATATCTATTCTTTTCTCTCTTTAGTTTTATGAAATGGGTTTCTGTTGGATTTAGAGTTATTTTTACTTAGAAAGTGTTAGATCTTGAAGCATTAACTTGATTAATCTTTAGATCCATCCTTTTCCTCCATGATTAAGCTTGTTTAATGTTTTTAAAATTTGAAAACTCAAACTCTTGGTTCTGGCCGAAATATATAGGGCTGTTTGGGGGCTTGATCTTGGCTTGATTTTGTGGTTTTGGAGTTAGATTTTTTAGGGTTTTGGCTTAGTATGCTTAGATCTAGTCATATAGGGCATGTTAAGTAAGGTTTTGTGAAAATTATTTGGTGAATCTTAGGGCTGAAAACTGTGGCCTATATATGTGTTCTTGATGATGTTTTAAATTGTTTTAAAGTGTAACAAAGTGTTTAAGAAGTTGATTTATGGTAAAAGATTTGTGTTTAACAAAGTTTGTATGATTTAGGAATGAAAAGTTTGAAAACTTGAGATTTGTTTTGGGAGTTGAAACCGTGGCCTTCATAAGGGATTGTGACATGTTCTTAACTTGTTTTTATGTCTAAAAGATGTTTTAAAAAGTGGCTAGTAAGTTGGTTTTGCAAAGTCTTTCAAAGAGGTTTGATTTTGCAAAAAAGTTTTGATTGATGTCTTAAGAATTGTTTTAAACTTATAAAGAATTTGTTTCTACAATTTTATGACATGTTTTAGTGTTTTAAAGAGTTGTTCAAAGTTGAGAAAACACTATTTAAAATGGTAAAACACTATTCAAAGTGGTAAATTTTGGTTTTTTGTATTTTTCTAAGTGTGTAGTGTTTGTAAAAGTTTCAAAACTCGCATAACTTAGACTTGTTTCATGATATATGACTAGGTGTGATCTAAATAGGATCAAATTGAATAATTTCTAAGCCTTTGAGTACCCAAAAATGTGGCTGGCCTAGGGGTATACCACATGAGTTTTTAGTTCTAATTGATTGAACTTATGATTGTTAAGGTTCGTGTGACATACGACTCGATGACACTTTGGATTTACCCTCTTTGGAACGCATTCTAGGTAAAAGAAATTCTTACATAATGAGTTTAGGCTTTTCGCCTTGTTTGTTGTGTGGTTTGATTGATTGTTAATTGTGTGGTAGTACTTGTAGTATTACTTTGTGTTGTAGAGATGCTATATCATGTTTTTGGCCCTGTGTGGCAACAATGATTTGGATTGTGTGTCTTAAATCAAGTATGACTGTTTTGTTTTGAATTTGGAAATGATTGAAGTATGCAGAATAACGTTAGCAATGATGGGTTAATTAATAATGTGGCGATCGATTGTTATTGGTTTGACGATTTACAAACGGTAAATCTAATGCGATTCCACAAGCTGAGAAAAATTTCGTAAATGAAATATTAAGGACATTTTGACTTAAAAGTGAGCGTGAGGGTTTTAGTACAACTAGCCAAAGCTTGCAAAGATATTTTCTTAATGGAACCACATTAGAAAAAGAACTTAAGTAAATAATGAAATTTGCAAAAATAGTTGAGTTAAATCATGCGTCTGGGAAATATTATGGCTAGGAAAGACTTGGTAATTAAGAGTGTTCGCACCGCCTCTCTTTCCTGGGAATTCCCCTAATGTATTATTTAGCACAACTAGGGATCCAACACCTAAAGCTTAAAAGCTATTTCTGGTACAATATCACTTAGGTGTGACACCAAAACTGAGATTTGAAATTTACTAAGTTGAGAGAGTTGAAGACTCGTCGATCCGTATTAGTTAATGAAAAAGATATCTCGGACACTCCTTATGGTAGGCGGGTCATACTAAAGAATTGGATTGATGCATACCAATCATGAAGCATTCAATCTGGAGGCTGTTCCTACTGTCCTGGAATTTCTGACCTGGAGGTTGTTCCCAGTGTCCTAGGACTTTTGGGCCTAGCGGCTGTTCCTAGGGTCCGGCCTAGAGGCTGTTCCCAGTGCCATTTTACCTTGGTAGGGGAATTTGTTAGGACTTGGAAAATAAGTTCCTCGTCTACTGCTTTCCTTGTTTAAGGCTGCAGGTGTATACACAAACTTGTCCATAATGCATTAGCATGCATAATTAACCACATTGTAACATGTGATGACTGAATTGCTGATTTGCTGATTGTATTGTTTATTCACATGCAAATTGCTTGATATACCATGATGATACATGCGGTCTATTAAGTATGTTTATGTATATAAAGGCATGTTGTTGTATTATATATATATATATATATATCTTTTTTGCATGCGACATAGCCTATGATAAACTCGTGGACAAAGAATTTACCCTTACACTGTTATTGGATTGGACATTCTCGTGGATGTTACCAGATGGAGTTCCACATTGTTGCTGTAGTTTCGTCCTTCCAAGGAGCGTTGAAGTGGAGGAAGATTCCTCTGAGTGCTCTAAGTTTGGATCTTGTTGAACGGTTTCTCAGTAAAAGTCATAGTTGTTGGCCAGCCTAGATTAGGGTATTGCCTTGTCTTTCGACCTGTTGGAGGAGCATGGCTTTATTATTGCGTAAATGCATATTGTCTGGTAATTATGCTTTTCAGAAAACCTTGCCTCAGTGCGAAATGATTATATTATATTTTAATTGTATGTAATGTAGTCAATATGATATGTTATACTCTGATATTTGAAAAAGACTGATTACTCATCATTTAGAAAATTGCAGTACTCTTCATGTCTCATTTTTGAAAAAGGTTTTCAAAGGAAAGAAAAAGAAAAAAATTCACTCCTATTTTCCAGTGTGAAATACAGAAGAGTACGTTTCACTGAAAGCATATGAGCACTACATGTTTTCAGCATTAGTTTGGTTACACAGTAGCGCTTCGGAAACAGGGTGTTACAATTCGTAAGATAAGTAGCAGACTCCGAACTATCAGGATCAGTCGCTTCGGAGGGATCCTCCTCGAAAGCATAGTAGGTTTATTTTTGGGCCAGCATACAATAGATAGAATCAGTTGGTTAGACTCTAGTTCAGTATTTTGTTTAATATGACTTTTTGGGCCTATGTCCTTTGATAGGAGCTGCCAGGATATATCACACATATGCGTCAACTCTAGATGTTTAGGGTTTTTCATGTGGTTGATGTATTTTATTTTGAGTCTGTATTTCTTATGTATTTTGAACCTCGCCTCGTGCGACTCACTTTGAGATATGACAATGGTTATGAAGCATATATATATATATATGTATATATATAATGATGGTTATGTTTAGTTTGTAAGTGGTTGTCATCCAATTTTACTATTTCTCGTTTTGAAATTATTACACTTATGGTTGTAAGAAAAAAAATAATGTTATTTTTAGAGAAAACCTTTTTGTGAAAATGATTCTTCCGCATTTAGTTTAATCCAAGTGACGACAGTAGCGCTCCGAAAACAGGGCGTTACAGAGAAATGGAAAGAGGCCGAGAGAGAGGGAGGTATGGCGGCTAGGTTATTTAGGGTTAGGTTTTCTTTTGTGAGAAGAAAAATGGAAGAGAAGGATAGAGAGGGAGAAGGAGGTGGAGGCGAGTATGAGGGAGAGAATGGGGGTGGATAAGAGAAAATGAGAGAAGGTAGAGAGAGGGGAAAGATCGAGTGAGTAAGGGAAGAGGGTTGTCTTCATTTTTAGGTTTAGGCGTTTTAGGCCTGGGTTGGTTGGGCCGCATGATGGGGAATGCACAAGGTTGGTAGGGGGTGTGCACAGAGGTAGTGCGGGGTGCGTGTAGCAGCACGTGTGAGGGAGCGCCTAGGAGGCACGGACAAGAAAAATAGGGGATGTGCGCGGAAGGAAATGTGGGCTGGGAGAGGATAGGCATTGGACTGTGGCTAGCCAACTGC